>JAGPOW010002742.1:27486399-27527205 GCA_030014935.1 Caiman crocodilus | reverse complement strand
CAGTTAGAGTAGCCAAGGTCTGGAACAGGCTCCCAAGGGAGGTGGTGCTCTCCCCTACCCTGGGGGTCTTCAAGAGGAGGTTAGATAGGCATCTAGCTGAGGTCATCTGAATCCACTTTTTCCTGCCTATACAGGGGGTCGGACTCGATGATCTATTGAGATCCCTTCCGACCCTAACATCTATGAATCTATAAGACAGGCTCCAAGCCCCCACCACTGAACAGTGAACATCTCTTCTGTTCACTCCCTACCTAACCTAGAGGCCTTTGAGTGAAGCATGGTACTTAAACTGCTTCCTTCTCAGACTTTTTTAATGTCTGTATTTAGCCACAACATTGCTGCCATCTGTCGCGGGGCAGACCAAAAGGGTCTGCATAGCAGAGATGTATGGCTGCAGAGCATCAGTACCAGTTCTCTATTCTTCAGGGCCTCAGCAATCAAATGTCTATTCATGTGTCTCTGGAAAGTTTTTTTACCAAGAGACTAAACCCAGAAAAATTCTCCCAGATAATCTTAATGTGTGTATCCAGCCTCTGTCATTTGCAATTTTTGGTACAGGTCTTTCCCAGCTTTGCACCAAGAAAAATCTCTGAAGGTTTTTTGATGGTAGGAGACAGTAGAAAAGGCAATAGCTTTAATTCTAAATCACTTATGTACAGCACAGGTCCTACAGGTCTACCTATAGATGCTCAGAAAAGTTTAACTGAATGGGGAATGTTGATATTAAAGGCAGAGTAGGAGCCAATTCACTTCCAAATGACACCACACCCACAGGAATTCAATGTGCTTAGCTTCACAGCTTTGGTTTATTCATCTAAACTTTCCTGAGCATTTCCATAGACAAAGCCCAGATGAAGCTACAGGAGACTAGTGCAGCTCTTACCCAGGGAGCAGGACCCTTACTGCTGTACAGGGGAACAGCACACTCTATGGAAAGATTATTTTGCATGGATCTCATGGACACCATCAATTCATAGCTTGATCCTTCATTCATTCGTCAGACAGCTTGCCAATTTCTTTTTTTCAGTTTTAACCTTTGTACAATCCATTTACACTAAAGCTTTTGAAAACTACTTCCAAAGGGCTTGAGCCCTGAAGAATAAGATTTGGAGTTTGCAAGATTCTGAACTCAGTTTCATTTGCCCATTAACCTCATAATGAAAACTAGACAAATCACATCTGAATATCTGTAAGGCTTCCTCTTTAACAGAAACTTCGAATGTTTGCCAAAACTCACTAGGAAATTCAACCTGCTCCAAGTACAGAAGCCAAAGAAACAGATGAATGGGCATGAAGTGCTCAGAGCAGTCAGTGATACATGGTCTCTCTCCAAATTCCAAGAGGATTTGCCCTCCCTACTTTGCTTCATCAGCAGAAACAGTGAAAAAGTAGTGTGGTCTGAGTACCAAAAAGTACATCCCAGTGCATTCTTCTTGTTCAAGCATCAGGAAGGTCCCTCTATAGGTTGCCAAATGGAAGAAATATGTTAGAAAAGCCAAACCAAAACAAAATAAATAAATAAATCTAATGTGAATATAGAATGATACTTGGAAAATGGCAGGATTTTTTTAAATAAAGCTGTATAACAGAACTTCCAAACAGCTAAGCTAAGAAAGGTGATTTGTTTATGGTAAAATTATGTTACATTCCTATGACAATAAAGAGTCAGGTCCTCAGCTGGTGTAAACTGGTATAATAGATTTTCACTAGTTGCAGATCTGCTCTATTCGTGTCAGGAGACAGATATACAGTCCTTGCATTTCTGTCATTCATTTCATGGCACCGGTTATGGGTTATGCTCCCCTACATTGCTCTTTTTGTTTAGTGCAAGGGACATGTGATGTTATAAATCAGTCGCAAAAGCAAAGAGATAAGGGAAAGGTTACGACAATGCTATGTCTCTCTCTGATGCTACAGTTGTGCACATCACATGATATCACAAGTTAGAATGTGGTTGCTAAGCACCTGGGTAAACTAAATGTGGGGTTGGGTGGTTTGTAGACTGGCATACAGGGTTGGGTCCTGCACCTGCCCAGATCAGGCCCCAAGCTGCCCCTGTCTGAGAACCGTGGATCACACTGGAGAGTCTTATCAAGTCTGTGATCCACCAAGACTCCTAGATCCTTTTCTGTAGTGCTACCATCTAGCCAGGTGTCACCTATCTTGGATTACATACGTTGAGTGCATGGATACAGTATTACTGAATTCTTTTATCCCAGGAGTGCTCAATCCCATGGACCAGAGCCATGCAGAGCCATGCTATCCACTTGTGGGGCTCATTCTGGGACCAGAGCTTTGGTGGCGGAGGAGATGGCAATTAACACTGCCATGACTCTTTACTACAAAATTTTCTGATCCATGGGAAGCCCTGCCGGCCAGACAACATGGTTCTGCATGCTGGTTAAAAGACATCACTCTAAGAAATCCTTGCCTCTTGCCCAATTCCTGAATCATCACGGCTACATCACTCCAATGAAATGTTTGGAAAAGTTTCCTTTGGCATTCCCTAACAAAGGATAGGTGGATGCTAGGAAGGGTACTGAATAGAAAGAGATCACTCTAGATATATCTAGTTCAAGGTTCTCCCTCTAGCATCCACTTTTGCCACTTTTAGACAGAGTACTGGGATAGATGGACCACTGATCTGACCCAGTATGGCACTTCTTCTGTACTTATGTAACACTAACAAAAATATTGTTCAAATCTAACTGATAAAGTCTAAGTTTTTATATGTGTGTGTGTTACATACAATATTACCTATTAAATCTATTATTTAGAACATATGGATTCCTAGTACAATTTGCCTTGTTTGTAACTCATGTATAGCTATAATGCATAAAAGTTGTCTGAAACCCAGGCACGGTTATGCTTTTTTGGTATAATGGATTAATTCCAAATCAGTGTACATTAGTATTTTATGAGACTTAAATTCATTTCTGTGGATTTAAGGGTGAGGACACATTTAATGTTTCCTTACAAAAAAAAGGAGGTAAATAGGCAAAGCTTTATTGTAACGCAGAGAAAAAATTACAGAGTGGTTTGAAGGATTTATTCCAATAGCATTCTTCATTCAGTGTTAGATAGAAGTTGCTTTTACTGTTGTCACCTAACATTTGATTAGTAATTAGCACCACTGCACCACTGTTTACCTTATTGATTTACTGAACACAATGTAATGCCCTAGGAAGCTTCCAGGGAACTGTATAAATTAAAAAACAAAACATAAAATTCCTTCATGTGTTGGCATGAGTCAGACTGAACCTACACCTGTGGTAATTAAGGTCAATTATTTCCAAGAGGGAAAATAACACGATGAGAACTTTGTCTGACTACCAGAACTTGTAATGAATTGTTACTATTTTAGTGGAAAGATTTACTTTGAAGCTTCAGTATTCTACGTTGTGGTTTCAAAAAAATTAAATTTATGAAAAAAAGGCAACAGCATAAGGCTAAAGTTATAGCTGTAGAAATTAGTGTTAGACCCCAACTCATTTTTGGTTAGTGCCTTGTAGAGAGGTATATAAATTCTTTTATAAGGACAGATAAAAATGGACTTAGCATATGCAAACCAGTAGGGAATTTGAATTCAAGACTTGTATTAAGAACAATTACCATTTTATAGGACAATTGTCCTAAGAAGACCAAGCCAGGATCAAAATTAAAAACTTATACCCAAGTGTATAGCTATAGTAGTAAACATAGAAATGTGTATTTTGTTTGGGGAAGGTAGTTGTTTCAAGTCCTTTGTGGTCATGTTTTTATATGTCAGTGTACAAGAAAATCTAGAATGTGAGA
This sequence comes from Caiman crocodilus, assembly GCA_030014935.1. NCBI lineage: Eukaryota > Metazoa > Chordata > Crocodylia > Alligatoridae > Caiman > Caiman crocodilus. The sequence continues at coordinate 27,523,410 of JAGPOW010002742.1, read as the reverse complement.
AACACTTCACTAGTCAGTACATCACTACTGTAAGAGAAACAGCAGTGCCAAGTAAGAATACAAAGGTGCCATTTTACTGTGAAATATGGGGAATCTCCCTTTATCTTCTTTTCTATGATCATGTTATGTAGTGTTTATATTACAGGACTTGAAAGATCCTAATAGGTTTAAGACCCCATTATCCTGATTTTATACAAGTATGTACAAACCCTGGCACCAACAGCTTAGAATAGACACTGAAATAAGACACCAAAAGTTATTACAACACACAACATAAGGTGCCATGGAGAAGGCATGTTACACACGTTTGTCTCAATGCACAGACTAATGTTTCCAAATTTGAATTTTTATTTACAGGTAGAGGAAATCAGTAATATCAGCTCTCCCCCTTTTATTGATTCCTTGTAGTCATCACATGAGAAATAGGTCTTAAAGAACAGAAGGATGTGGTAGATGAAGGTTAGTCCTTGAACAAGGTGAAATGCATAATATATTTGAGAGAAGTGAGCAAATGAACTTTCAAGATTGTCATCAGAGGCAAAGCAAAAGGACAAGGATACCATAGAATGAGAGACAAAGTTGAGAGAACAATAAGGGAATTGGAGCATGGATTAACCAGTAATTAAGGGTATTAAAGGGGAGGACAAGAAGTTTTAAAATGGATGTTGTAAGAAGTACGGAGGATATATTCAAAATGGGGTTAAACACAGGCAGAAGAATGGGTAAGGATGAGCTAAGCATCTACCCTGCATGAAAATAGAGGTGTGAGGTGGTTTGGGGAAACCAGAAAGCAGGCAGTTGTTTGTCTGGTGTTTTGGTTTTTTGTGGGGGGGAGGGCAGGGAGTTGGATACTGCATGTTTGTGCACTCAAACTCTTTCTGAAGTTGCTGAAAGTTTGGGGTATCCGAGGCATGCGTGTGCATATTTGTGTCTATGAAAGAGTGAAGATTTGGAACAAGATAGCTGTATTTCATGTTTCTCACTTAAGGGTTCATTTTTGTATACACACTATAAAAGAGTAGGGTATTTAAAATGCCTCATCTCATATGAAATATTTGTTTTCTTATATCTCTGTATTCCATGTGCAATAAGCAAGACATTTCTATACAATTCAACGTTTACAATTTTCTGCTGTCATTCCAAACACTCACAGAGAAGTGTCCTCCAGCCAAATATAGCAATAATGTACAGCTAATACCGTCTGGAAAGTTGTTTTAGAAATTGAGTACATAGTACAAGTGAACTGAAATACAGAAAGGGGAAAAATATGGAATTATTTCCCCACTTTGGAAACTAATGACAATATTAATGAATAGCACAAAAGCTTTTCATTGCCTCTTCATTCTGATCATGGATATAAGATAAGGAATTACATCTAGAGATGAAATCCTGTTCCTATTAAAGTCAAAGGAATCTTTGTTATTGATCTGTTTGATGCCAGGATTTCAGGCTGGATCTTGCCCAGACACTCACTGTATTTTCAAGCCCAACTCCCCACAACAGTAGTAAAGGGTGAGTATCTTGTAACTTGCCTGCTTGGTAGAATCTGGACTAAGAATGAGGTCCCGATGTTTGTTGTACGTATGCCATTAAGTGGCAAAGAGAATGATAGGTCAGGAAATATTTGGTAGCCATGCTGGTCTGAGACAAAAAGAAATGTGAAACTCTAAAACTCTTGGTTCAGAGATGATACCTTTTATTAGGCCAACTAAGAAATCACCAACAAAAAATATTTTCTTGCAATTCCTTAGTTGGCCTAGTAAAAGGTATTATCTCTGAACCAAGACTTCCAGAGTTTTGTAGGTCAAGGAAAGCATTTGGAAGATAGGGAGGATTGTACTTCAGTATAATTACAGGTACATGCCCCTCATTTGTAAAAATTACAACATGGGCAGCAGTGCTGGACACTCAGCTGCTTTCAGACAGTGATATAATCATAGTGCTGAGGCAAGACTTTCCCTCCATGTACAACCTGGAAATTATGACTGATCCTTTTGGAGGAGGACTTTGACAGCTCCAGAGTAGACTGTTACAAAGTGCTCAACCCACGAACTTAGCTGGTGCACTGTGTAACAGCCTATTTTTACAGCAACTTGCAACTCCACCCTGAACTGGCTCTCTCTCAGGTTTGGGTTTTGGGTGAAAGTTGGTTTTGACATAACTTGAAGTCTGCTTATCTGAGAAACAACCTCTTTCCCTAAGCCATGCTGCTGACAAAGAGTTGCCATTTAACAGGGAGAGAACTGCTGGCATGCCCTTTTCAATCTCAAATACCCCATATCTACTAACCTTCTACAAAGCTGATGTCTTCAGGTATGCATTTGGGGAAAACAAGCTAATATCACTGAGCATGACAAGGTGCCACTTGGGGTACAATTTTTTTCTGGTTTTGAGGAAAGTAGAGATGTTAAAGAAAAATATAAAACCTAATATAAAAAAATTATGCCAAGGGAATCAGGTAGCTAGGTCAGTGCTTCTTTACCTTTTTAGATTCAACACTCCCCCATAAATTTTGTGAATTCAATGGCACCCCATTTCCAAAACAATTTCATATGTTACAATGCTTACCTCCTTGCAGAAGGGCCAGGCAAGGAGAGCATGAACCTAAGTCTGCCTTCATCTATTTTTCTCCTTACACCTGGAACCTGAACCTGTCCTTACCTGCTTATCTCCTCAAACTTCCCTTCCAAGGTCCTCATAGCACCCCAGGGTGCCCCAGTACCATGGCTGAGAATCACTTGCTTAAATTAACAATCAAAACACTAAAAAAGTAGGAAAGAGGGCATCCTCTAGTGGTCGTCATCCTTAAGGTCAGGTTCCTTTTGCAACCATGGAACACGTCCAAATGAGCACGTACATGCGTTTCCCTGGGGACAAATAGCAGTGGCATAACTGTGCTGTTGCTACGTGTCCCTGGGGAATGCCCTTGTGCATATGCCCTGGTGTGCAGCAAGTTATCCTGGGTAGGGCGAGGGTTGCTAGGCTGGCCCCAGCAGCCTTACCTGGGGTTCTGGGTGCTTCCCAGGGCAATCTGAGTGCAGAGCCTGGCTGGTAGCCGGAGTGTGGCTCTGGCCAGCCAGGCTCCAGTTTTGAGCAGTGCACACTGCCACTGCATGTGCCACCTGAGTTCTTTCTAGCATGGGGTTTTTTTTGATCCTGGGATCTCCTGGTGTCAAAATAAAAAAAAAAAACATTGCAAATTAGCAGTGCGAGGAATGCCTACATGTACAGTGTGTGCAGCACCAAAGACAAGTCTGCAGTGTCACATACCACACATGCATGCTCGTCTGGCTGCACCCATGGTATTTATTGTAGGAAATGGTACTTTTAAAAAGCTCCAGCATGGGACAAGTAGAACCATTTATTATGCTTTGTTATGTTATGCAGAGGATAACTCTGTGAAATGTCATTCAGTTAAAACACAGACAGTCAAGGACACCTCTTGTCTGAGTGATTACTGTAGAGAATCCTGGAAATCCCTATATACATGGACAGTCCTATTGAATTATTTAAGACTATGAATAGGAATAAGCAATACAGGACAGATTACAAGTAGCCTCTACACAGATGTGCAGGTACAGAGGATGCATAAACTGCCTCTTTCTACTGTAAGTATATTCTTTCTGAGTAGATACTTGCATTCTGTTCCTCTGGCAAACTGCTCCAAAATGGATGCAGCTACATGCAGAGATGACCTGACCAGGGTGTGGGGCCCAGGACAAATCAGCCCATGTAGGACCCCACCCTCGCTCTGATCCAGGATCTGAAGAAGCTGTTGCTGCCACGGTGGGGGTGGCGGGGTAGTGAGTTTCTGGATGTGGAGCTGTTGCTCTGCCCAGCTCCACACTGCTCTGCCCTGTTCCATGGGGCTTCCCAAAGCGCAAGGCCTGGGGCAGTCGCCCCAATTTGCACCCCCACCACCAGTGATGGCCCTGTCTACATGAGATGCTGTACTCAACATTAGAGCAAATTACTGTGCAGTAAGTATCACTATCTACATGTGCAGACATACAAGTAGCAAATTTACTCAGGAGTAATTACTGCATGTGTAGACGTCTGACAAAGGAGCAAAAGTATTTTTGGTCAGCCAGGCAACAGAGGGCAGGAAATTGCTCCCTGCCACCAGAATCTGCTTGCTGCCAGGGTGGGCTCTGCCACTGTCACCCAGCCAGGAACATTGTCTCCCTGCCCCAGCAGCATGGCCATCCTACCCCCCGCTCTGCGATCATGATCAGTGATCACAAAGTGGGGGGCTGAGAGATTTTTTATCTCCTAGCCCCAGCTCCATGATTGCAGATTGGCAGCTGGGAGATTCTGGGAGACAATGTCCCCCTACCCCAGCAGCAGGAAGCTCCCAGCCCCAGCTCTGCAGTTGTGGAGTGGGGGCTGGGAACAATCATCTCCCAGCTCCCCGCACCATGATTGTGGAGCAGAGGCTGGAAGCTCCCTGGTGCCAGGACAGGGGGACATTTTCTCCATCTGGGCTTCAGTGGCACAACCCACCCTGGCAGCAGGGAGCAATCTCTCAACCCCTGCTAGAAGACAGCTGTCTCCTGGTCCCATGCTCCCCGCCAGCCCCTGGGCTGGCACCCAGATGGAGCCTCAAGCACCCTGGTTGCTGCAGGAGGCTGGAGCAGAGCCAGCAAGGGCAGAAGCAGACCGTCATCATGAACAGCAAATCTGTTCCTGCTTCCCTGCATATGTAGATTCCTGCCCGGGGTGGGCTTACTCTAGAGTAAATTACCCCAGAGCATTTGTATATGTAGATATGCCCAATAAAAACAAATTGGGATTGCAGCACCTTCTTTTGTGCACAAAGATTCATGGAGTGAGAACAGTATAGACTTTTTTATGAGAAAAAGCTCATATTTTCCCAGGCACACCACTCGGTCTCATCAAAGGCTAACATCAGCTCTTGGAGACAGGTATAACCATACACCCTAACCTCATGTAGAAGAATGGCACAAACAAAAGATGGAACTGGAAAATACAATGGCACACAACATTTTATAACCCCACATCTTAGAAGAGCAAAAGGCAATCTTAGAAGAGCAATATAACACTGAAGCTGAAGTGTAGAGACAGACCATCTTAAATTTTCAAGGCTCCCACTTGAAGAAAGACCATGATAAAACTCAAAAAAACAAAATAGCTGGTAGTAAAAAATGTACAGCAAAATTCAGTCATGTCTAGGTGCAGCCTGTAAAGAAGAGCACAGATCTGAAACTAGTTGAGATCAAAGCAAATCTGAGTGGGACTGTAGGTGCTGGTTCAGACGCTCAGCCTGTTGTAGAGGTAGATGAGTGCCAGCAAGTTAACTGTCACATGCAACAACATACATATCAGGAAGACAGTGCTGCATGCACACTTCTATTGTTTTACTTTCATGTCACTGATTTATTGGGGGCAGAGCCCACAGCATGTTTTGTTCAAGCATGTTAAGAAACATGTTTTTCCTCTCTCACATCTCCTGCTGCTCTACTTTATAGGGACAGGACCCAAACTGTCCTCATTTTCTCTATTTTTAATTCCTTCATTGTCTTTAATTGAGTTCTTAGGCAGGAAGAGGAGAGCAAGAAGATTTTTTTTCATTTTTCATAGCAAACAAAAACTGGAATTTTGCTGAGCAGGCAGATTTCCATCGGATCTTGGAGCTTTAATTTTAACATTGAAAGGCTAATCAAGTTGCATTTTCAAAAGCTGTGAAACGTTACTTCCTGCTGCTAGGTTCAGCGTTGGTAATTACTGTCTGATTTCTTTGGGGTAGGGGGGGAGTGAAGTAGGGGGAAAGAGCTATCTTGTCAGCTTTCTTATCTAAAATTGGCAGGAAGCCTTGTTGCTATGAAAATGCCCTCTCAAAGGCTTGCTTTACTGCACTTTCATTTTTCTTAAGGTCATTTTGTTGGCATCAAAGCAGGTTCATTGGCTCAATTCAGCTCTTTCACATGAAGTTTAGTTAGACTCTGGAAATGTACACAAGCCACAGGGAGCATAATAATAGCTATTAAAAAAAAACTGATTAATTTCCTTTTCTGAAGACATGACATTAAGCAGCAACATATCATCAAATGCATTCATTTGAAATGCATTTAAAGGAGGACAGTCCGGTGAAAACTAATCCTTCTGACCCAATTAAATACAATACTTGGATCCAAACAGCTCAAATTATGGATCCCTCAAGTGGGGAAATCTCATTGTTATTGCCAGGAAGTAATACAGTAATACAAATAATTCCAATCCACACATGCAATTTTGAACCTTATGATAAATAATCTATTCCTGCTCACTTTTGGAAGTTACAGTCAATTTTCCTCTGTTTTATTTAGGGAGTCAATATCAGTATTTCTAGATTTCAATGGATTAACCAACTTGGACTTCTGCCTCTATCTATCTATCTATCTATCTATCTATCTATATTTGATCCTCTCTTTCCTGTAATACTTCAGTAAAGAACAAAAGAATTTAAAATGGGATATGTGAAGCTTCCCACCCTCCAGCTCAGTCTGGTTATGGAATGCTCAGAATAAGGACAACTGGTCTTATGAACATGCCATGTGTATAAAGTGTCTACATGCAACGGTGAATGCTTTTACATAAATAGCAGTGACAGATCCCAAGAAAAGTAATAGGCAAGTGGCAGATCAAACAAATATATCTTTAATTTTTCATATAGACCCTGTTAAACTATAACTCCTCCAACTTCATTGCTTTAATTTGCAAGTAAAAGGTAGGATTGTATTGTCCATACTCTAGCCAGGGACTCAGACAGTATGCCAAGGAACACTAAATTGCTTGTGTCACTAGAAGATGACTCTTGTGCTCTAGCACTTGCTGCTAGCTGTAACCTAGCCAAAAACTCCTGATGGCTCCTGAAAACGTGTTGACCAACCAGGGCCCTCCGTGCAATACTTCTTTGACTGTATTTTGTCAGGTGTTTCTTCACCTATAGTGATAAACCATGGATATATCAGAAAGACAAGAGATAACAAAGACATAGAAGGCAAGATAAAACTGAAGAGAACTGGGGGAGATTAAAGTAGTGAACTCTGCAAGCATAGTGAGGGAATATGTAAAACCCAACCAAAAAAGGTAAGGAAGTTGGATATAGGTCATGGAGCAGACTGGAATTAACCAAATAGCAGCACTCCTTGTACTAAAGAAATTTTATTTTCAGTTTGTCTCTTCAATGCTCTCCCAGTATTATATTTTCATTAAACTAGGACTTCAAGTTGTAATAAGGCTGATATGAGCATCTGAGGGCATGTGAAAGATATTCTTAAGAAAAATCTTAGCCTTCAAGAAGTGATCCTAGTATCTCATGGGTCCCGTAGTATGAGCCTAAAGAATTATGCAGGGAAAGCAGTTGTAAAACTGTACATTACCAAAAAAAAAAAAGTCTTGAGATTCCAGCTTTCATATTTTCCAATGTAAACCCACAGGAGTATGCTCACATCTCACAGGGGGATATCTGGAAAAAGACATGGAACATTCTCCCAACTTCTGACTCCCAACCAGCTGCAGCTTGGGATAGAAAACTACAGGGGGGAAAGGGGTATTTTGTTATTCAATACCCTGAGATTTAGTGTGTAATGTTGAGCTTCTTTTGCAGATTCTGAATTTGCTTAAGCAAAGAACAGTTTTTGAACAAAACCACAGATTGAACATTTAGTGAAGTGTCAGCAGAACCTTCTGCAGAACTACCAGTCAGCAGACAGTGTATTGCTGACTACATATCGATGCATCTCACAGCTCATCCACACTATGGAATGCCAACAGAGAAGTGTTTGGCTTAATAAGCCTATAATATACTTCTATATGTAGTTTGTGCTGAGTCCCCAACACAATTTTTCCCAGCTATTATGTGGGCCACTCACCTCATTTCTCTTTCATAGGCCACTGACAGATGTTCATTTAAACATCTGATATCCAATTTAAAGGATCTGATAGCTGATCCCAACAATGATGCCTCCTGCTGTGCCACACATGCATGGCAGGACACACTGTTTTGGGATTAGGGATCAAATCACAATCATACTTTACTTGCTAGCGCAGGGGAACCTGGGATCATTACCCTGGGCTCTCCCTGCACCAGCAAGTTGAAAGCTAGGTGCCTGATAATCAGTTAATTGTTGGCTGCTTTCAGGACTGTACTGAAGCTCCAACCAGCTGATCATCAACTGGCTTCATTAGGGCTGCTTGTGGAATAATTTGCTATTCAGAGTGTGCATCTACATGAAGCATTAACTGTGTGGTAGACTACTTAGCTCTGGAATAAATGTTGTCTGTCTACATGTGCACCCCTATTAGGCTGAAGTAAACTAATTTACTCATCAGCAGCATAGTTGGAGGGCTGCTCCAACCCACCTCATGTGCTACAATCCCAGATGCACATGCAAATGCATGCCCAGGAGCAATAAACTCCAGTGCAATAAGTATCTAGATATAGATAGATATAGATATATCTGTAGATATATAGATATCTCTTTTTAAGTTTTGTGTTTTTAATATTTCAATATATAGATATATATCTATCCACCTATCTTGATCTATATATCTAGAACTTGATAGACAGAGCTATCTAAATTTAAATAGTTAGATAAATCTAGATAGATAGATACCAGTGGATCGATCAAGGCAGAAATTTGGTCCAAGTTGGTTAATTTATTGAAATCTGGAAATACTAATATTGACTCCATAAATAAAACAGAGGAAAATTAACTGTAATTTCCAATGGTGAACAGGAATAGTTTATTTATCATAATGTTCAAAATTGCATGCGCGGGTTGGAATTGTTTATGTTACTCTAATGGTAAAATGCCCATTGCCCCTTCAGCTACGCTTACATTACACTCTCCCCCTGTTCTCAGTTTCCCTTTCCATGTAAGGAAACAGGTCAGGGCCATAAACCCAGATCTCACCTTAGTTATATCCAGCTGAGAGTTCACCTATCCTAGGGAACCATGAGGATAATTTATGGACAGACCATGATTCCTTTACCAATGGTACAGTGAGGCTATCTCAACTGGTTGTAATGTCAGACACGCTTGAAGCTTAGTGTTATTGGTATTAATTCAGAGAAACTATGTGATTACTACTTCACAAACATACAAAATGACTTCTTTACTGCAGTTACATCTGGTGGCTCTTCAGTCATGACTTCTGGCTCCTTTCCTTCCAATTCACATTCTTTCACAACTTCTGCTTTTGCCTTTTCTATGAAGAGGAAATTAGTTTCACAGTTCTTTTGTACTGACATCATTTGGTTCTCACAAATTTGCCCAAGGTTTAGATGTGCTAATTTTAACACTTCTACTTAAATCCAGAGCTGTGCTATGTCTCTCCTCTTAAGAACATTGAATTTTATTCATTTTATATCCACTGGGCCATCTCCTGTCTTTTTTTGCTCTAGAGGTTTCTGATTAGAGTTAATAATTTAAGACAACAGGCAGGAACAGTGACCTGACTCTCTAGCCTTTTACATTTTTCTGAGGCCAATTAAAAACACAACTTTTAAATTCTGAGAAGAGCTTCAGGTTTCCAACTAGTTACTAATGGTTGGTTGTCCCCTCTGGTCTTTCAGTAAAAGACCTGTGACCTTTCATAGGTTTCTCTTTAAAATGTACTTCCTACTATTATCTATGAAAGGGTACTAGAAATTCTATACCTTCTCATTGAAAAAAGTTGTTGTTGTGAGTGTGGGGAGGAAGACGGAGGGAATTACTATTAAAAATGTAATGATTTGGGCAAAGTTTTATCAGCAGAAGTTTAATAATATATTTTCAGTTTGGAACCAAATGGCAAGCCTTTACAAATTGCCAAGGATAAAAGTTAACTGGTAATTTTCTTTTTCCCATTCAACATGGTGATCTGACATGTATTTCATTCTTTATTTGGTAGACACAGTAAAACCAATTTTCTCTTTTGGGCAAGTTTCAGACTTTGATAACTTGAACTGTATACACAGGACATAGAGGTATTTAATGGATGGGAGAGGATACAGGGAGAGATCAGAGAAGTATTCTCCAACAGCTAGAAGAAAAGATCTCTTTGGGAGAATCTCAAACCTTATGTTTGGGTTGTGGGGAAGGGAACCAAAATTGTTGGTTCTAAATGGCCAAGATATGGAATGGGTTGGTGTCCAGACTACAAATAAAAACTCAGTCCGTCTTGATGTGCTTCCTTGTGCTCCACTGATCGATTTAATATATTCAAAGTTCTAAACACATTCCTCTATCCCAAATGTGCTCTCAGGGAACCCCCATCCTTCACGCCCCTCCATCTCAGAAGCGACATTCCACTTTCCTCATACTCACACATGTGATCTTAAGCACAACTTTTCACCTTCTGTCTAAAGTAGAGTGAATGGACAACCCTGAGGGTAATGCATGTAGTTGGATCTAGGAGACTGGAGCAGATTGAGGATTACACCCCAGAGTCCTTTTGAGAACTTGGGCAAATGCATCTTTCCTCTCCTCAATTCTCCATTTGTAAAGAGGGATAATAATTTTCTATCTCAAAAGAAGTAAGTCCCCAGAGTTCATCTGCCTCTATTATTCTGTATAGTATGATTCTGTTAGATAGAGCCCCTTTGTGAAAATACAGTATAGGCCAATAGGGCTTTTTTCTACTGGGGTAGCTATACTACCTATTAAAACACCATAAAATAAGATGACAGAACCCCCTTGTTGGCATAGCTGTGCCTGGACAATGCCTAAGTTCTTTGGATGTCCTCTGAGGATGCAGAAGCCATATAAGTAGAAAAACAGAAGACTCAAGAGTTCAGAGTAAAAATAGGTCTGGGGAATGGGCAGAGAAATGCCATAACTGAGGAAAGGAGAGAGGAGATTAAGCATGCTATCCAGAATGCAAGTATGATGTTTAGCTATGGGATTCCTCAAGGATTTGGCCTACTTTCAGGTAGGGGGGAGTCATTTGGCACTGCCAACAAGCAATATTTATTAAGGCAGGATCAGATTATCCTATACTTCCTGCCATGCACCTTTACATGCAATACACTGAAGTTTGAATTGAATTTCACTCAAAGCCTTGTGGAAATTATACAAAATATTTTGTTTTATTGACATTAAAAAAGCATTACCTTTTTAGTCTGCAGTATTTACATTAAACTATGTTATTGTTACTCTCAATAGCAAGAGATGGTTCTAAATGTAATCCTGGATCTGGATATCTTCTGAACTCTATTGTCCAGTTTTGTTTCTAGGTTCTACACTAAAGGTAATTTTGAAAATAAAGGCCTCAGATATTGTGTAGATACACTGTTGAAATATTTCATAGACTTCATAAAAGTTAGGGCTGGAACGGACCTTGGAAGATCATCAAGTCCAGCCCCCTGCCCCAGGGGCAGGAAGTCAGCTAGGGTCAAAGGATCCAAACAAGATAAACGTCCAAATGGTTCTTTAAAAAGTCCAGAGTAAGTGCTTATACCACCTCTGGAGAAAGTCTATTCCAGGCATTGCGGGGTGTGATGGCTAGAACCAAAGGCATTAATGAGCAACTTATAGCAAAAAAAAAGATCAGCTTCTTGAAAATATCTGGTAATGGCATATAGTTAATATTGGCTAAGGCAAAGCTTGCAAGATTGTTTCCTGCAGATGTATCCTGTCTGTCAGAAGCATAACCGTAATGTTAAAATTAACTGTCTGTACCAATCATAAAACTAACATGGGCCCCAAGAAATGGAACTAGAAAACAAAACTGAAAACTTAGCTGGTTTAACAATTTTTGCTTAAAGGAAAGTAAAATTGACAAACCTGACCACAAGGAATAATTAACATTTCAAAAAATTCCAAGTGGGTTGAACCTAGGCAGGGAAAAATGCTGATCTCAGACCCCAAAGTGATGTGGTGTGATTTGCTTATTGGGTAAACCCAAGTTTAGGCAGTAGCCTATTATAATAATTTCTAACACCTTTTAACCCCATGGGGTAACAGCTGTAGGGTAAGATTGTGAGTGGCTTTAAAGCCAACAGATTAGCATAGGACCAAATATAAAGGAACATGCACATCAGGTGACCAGTAGGAAGGATGGAACAGAATGGTCATTGCTGTTCCAAGCCTGGACTCCAGACTCCCACCGTGAGCAAAGACCAGATCCTGACTGAGGGATCTTCCCCAGTGCTCCCTCCGACAGCGTGGATCAGGGACACCTGACTTTGCTGGATCAGCTTGATGTGTACCTGGCACTGAGGGACTATCAATAAGATGCCAACCAAGTGAGAACTCTTTGTCAATTTGTCTGTCTGTTTTTATTATCACTGCCAATTTTTAACTTTTATTGTTATATTATCTGTTTATTAGCTTAACCTTTATATTAACTGTTATACGTGTAAACCATATTTTGCTGCTTAAACATATTTTTGTTGCTATTTTGCTGCTATAAGTAAAATTTATCTTTACTGTTATAAGTGAAACTTGTTTTTGCTTCACGCCCAACTATGTCTCTTCAATCCCAAACAAAACAGCCCAGTGGCTGATACAGTTGCAGCACCCAATCAGCGTGCAACTAAATTGATAGACTCACAGTGCCCGACTGGCCTGTGACAGGGGGGTCAGACAGTAAAGAAGTTTTTCCTTATGTCCAGCCTAAAATGGTCTTGGAGGCGTTTATGACTATTGGATCTAGTCGTCCCTTGTGGTTCTCTGGTGAACAGGCATTCCTCCAGAGCCTGATGCACACCTCTTATATGGCTGCCACCAGGACACCCATGAGCCTGCACTTTTCCAGGCTGAAGAGTCTCGTGGCTCTCAGCCTGTCATCATAAGGCCTGTTCTCGAGACCTCTGATCACGTGCAAACTCTCCTCTGGACTCTTTCAAGCTTCTCCACATCCTGCTTGAATGTGGAGTCCAAAATTGGATGCAATACTTCCAGCTGAAGTCTCACCAAAGCGGAGTACAGTACAGATGACATCCTGAGATTTGCTTGAGAAGCATCTATGGATGCAAGCCAGAGTTTTCTTTGCTTTACCAGCTGTGACATTGAATTGGTAGCTCATGTTCATCTTGTGGTCAATCATGACCCCCAAGTCCCTTAAGGCCATGGTGTTAGTGAGTGTAGCACTGCTGAGCCTGTAAGTGTGCTGTGGGTTTGTTTTCCTTGAGGTGGAATACCTTTCATTTATCCATATTTAATGTCATCAGTTTTTTACCCGCCCACCTTCTAAGCCTATCAAGGTCAGTCTGGATCACCAGCCTATGCTCAGGTGTGGACGCTTTCCCCAAAATTGGGTATCATCGGTGAATTTGCCTAGTCCACTTCTGACACCAGTGTCCAGTATTGACACCAGTGTCAATAAAGACATTGAAGAGTGCAGGTCCAAGGACAAAGCCTTTGGGGAAACCACTGGTCACAGAGTGCCATGATAATTTACTTCCATCAACTACCACTGTCTGGGTCTGACCTTGGAGCCAATTCCCCAGACATTGAACTGTGATGTAGGCAAGGCCACATGTGGCTAATTTTTCCATGAGCAGATCATGGGACCCCAGATCAAAGGCTTTTTAAAAGTCCAGATACATGATGTTAATCTCTTCTCCCTTGTCCAAGTGATAGGTCACCTGGTCATAGAAGGAGATGAGGTTGGTAGGCAAGACCTACCCACAACAAACCGGTGCTGGCTGTCCCTCAGGATATTGCCATCAGCCACCTTGTCTAGCTAGTCTATATAGCTCTTTTTACTTAGTCATTGCTGCCATCTAGTGCTTTTTTGTAAAGTTACAGCAAAAACATTTCTATTTATAATTGTAGCACAATCTATGAGCCTTGGAATTTGCACAAACACACCCCAACATTTCTACACTATTTTATTTCAAGTGTATAGACTGTACTGCAAATATTTATGCCTTCATTTTACTTAACAAATAATTAATTCTATTAATTTCACCAACAACATACATGAGCATTTGTAGGATCAGGACCCAGATGTAGAAGTTTGGAGATTGTTTATTAGAGCTAAGTGAGTAGCTCACAATGTCCATAATGGAACTAGCTTATTTTGCTTTTTGGCAAATTCCCACAAACAGGTCAGGCAATTCTCAACTGTATTGATTTTCAGAAATTATTAATTCCTTAAGTGACTAATTTTTGGTTTAGTTATTGTTCAACCATTAAACAGGATAAAACTACAAATTAACAGGTCATACTTACAAACAATGTAAATAATAGAAGCAAACACTTTTTAAATAGAAAAGGAGCATAACGAGCATCACTTTACTTTTTGCAGTGGGGAAGAGTGTCTTCTATTGGGTAAATAGTGATCTTGCTCATTGGTCAGGGAAAAATTTATTAGGAATGAAAATGTGAAAGGAAAATAGAAAGACTGCTGATTCCTGGCTAGGTATTATTGGAAACTGAAGTCAGACAAATTCACATTAGAAAAAAAGTACAAATGAGGGAAAGTAATTAATAGAATAATTCAAGTGGAGAGCTAAGAAATGCAGTGGGTTCATAATATGAAGTCTTTAAATCAAGTGTAAGTGTCTTTCTAAAAGTTATAGCTCAAACAGAAGTTCCAGGCTTAATATAGAATGTACCCAGTGGGTGCATGCAATTGCCTGGAAAAAGTACATGCAATTATGCCAACACAATAAACTCTGGCACAGTTTGAGCTGGAGTCAGCTGCTCCCAACTCCAGGCTCTGGGTGGCAGTGTCAAGCAGCAGAGGGGCTGGCTGGGGCAAAAGAGTGCTACAGTGTGGGGCTAGCTGACAGGCAGCCTGGCAACACTATAGCATCCTCATGCCCCAACCAGCCCTAGTCATTAGCTACAAGTATATGGTGGCAGCATAAATTACTTCATTGTGGGGTAATACTTGTCCTGGATAGTATTATCCCAAGGCACAGTTTAATTAATTTACTACATCCTAATTAAGGTTGTCAAATGATTAAAAAATTTGATCATGATTAACTGAGACTTTTTTTTTTAATTGTGCAACTGCAATTTTAATCATAGAGCTAAAAACTTGAAATTATGCAGGTAATTTGTATGGTTGGGGGTGGGCATGAGTAGGGTAGGAGTTGTGAGGGCGTGGGAGGCTGTGGGTGTGTGGGGGGGGGTTTGAAGCCCAGGAAGGGGAGACCCCCATATGCCCTGACAGAATGCAGGGTACTGTGGGTCAATAGTGAAGGGCAGCAGCAGAGCTGGAGGGGCTGTGGCTTGGGAGTGAGTGGCAGGGGCAGGGCATGGGCATGGGCATGGGCATGGGCATATCACTGCCCCCTGCCCCACAATCATATTACCCCCCTCCCCACAGGTGACCTCTTCTTTGAAACTGGAAATATGGTAACCCTACAGGAATGCAACCTGGCAATATGTAGAGCAGCATCCAGCAGGTAAGTCTGTGGAGGGGAAAGAACTGGGTGGGGGGCAGATTGAGACCCCTCCCTGCCATGGTAAGGGAGGGAGTGGGGCAGGGACTGGGGTGAATGGGACCCTGGTGAGTTGTGGGACAAATCCATGGGTGGCTCGTCCAGGGGAGTGGCTCTCCATCACTGCACCCACCACTGGGGAAGGGATGAGGGGCATGTGCCCCCACAGATTCATGCACAGAGTGGAGGCGGGCTGCCCACTGCAGGCTGGATCTATGTGCTCTGCTGCCTTTGCCCCAGGGGCTGCAGCTGGCTGTGTGTCCCCTGCCTACCCAGAGGTGGGAGGCACATGCTATTCACTGGACTTAATCACATTTTTAGGCATGTTACTCCATCAGTAGGTTGCACTGTATGTGTCCTTGAATGTATGTGGGTGTCTGTGCAGATGAATTCTCAGCTTGACTAGTTATAACCTTATTAACAGCACATTTCCAAATGAACACAATATATCTTTACTCCTTTACTCCATATAGCTTTCCGCTATTAATGTTAAAACAGATATAAGCAATTTGACACAGCTGGGACTTAAGCAAGTCTTTATGCACTATAAAATGAAATGATTTTGCACACTAAACTAATACTATTGTCACAGAGATAAGTTAACACAGATTGGTTCACTAAACCTACTCAACTCTGAAATCTTAAAAAGGCTTAATTTCTAAATCATGAGGTTGTTATATCCCCAGATGACCCTCATCACAATACTCCCATCAGGCTGTGAGACCTTCTGCAATTATATGCAAATTGTCATGTGCTGTTTTATGTATTAAATACCTTCCCATGCACTATCTTCAGACTCAAACATGCGTTGTAGACCTAGACTCCACAAGATTATGGACAGAAATCTCAAGTAAAGATAGTGAAGTAAATAAGAATGCTAGAGAAAATTAGATACTGTTAATTAAACACACAGCACTTCCTACATTCAGGTCCTAAACCAGAAATAGCTAGGTTGACAGACCACTTGCATTGATCCAAGAGAGCTAAAGTGCATCACTGGAAGCCTGGGTTTAATGGCATTCAAGAGGCAGAGTGCATTTTTTGAGCTATCAGCCAAGATAGCATTTCCCTGTGTATCATCAACTGAAGCAGAGCCAGAAATATAGGTGGTATTCAAAACATGGAAATCCTTAAGGTTCAATATTATGCGAACTGCTTGCACTAATGCCAATGACAGGATATATGCTTCCAAGACTAGCGAACATTTCCGAGCACTAGTCCAGTGCTGATGGAAAGAAAACAATTCAGACTTGAACTTAGAGAAAACAGCTATCCCCTTCTCCCCCCATAATTACAGGTAAATAGTTGTCAAAATGCTGTCAGGTAAAAGGACTAATTGAAGCTCTCAAAAGATGTAAGAGCTCTTGATTCATTAAATATGAGCATATGATAAACGTAATTTAAATGCACCTCACACAGACTTGTGCACAAATTCCCAACTATCCTGTTGTCTCCTGTCATCAGTCTCTACCTATTGACAACCATAATCTATAGAAAGAAAAAAAAGGGAGAGAAAAAAATGTAGGGCTAGAAGATACTGGTCTAGACAAGTTGGATTAACCTGCTGCACTGAGGTGGTATCAAACCTATCAATTTAAAGGTTGAGGAGTAGTCACTCTTCACTTGTAACAAATGGTATTATTCCAGTTTATATCAGCAAAAGTTCAATGAAATGAGCAAGAGTTATACTGGTATAAAAAAAGTGAGTAGCACAGCTGTGTCAATGGCTCTGTGTTGATGGCTCTACGTTATACATTTTGTATTCTAATTTTAGGATCTGCTAATCAGTAAATTTGTTTAATTAATGACAACCAATGGAATTCCTATACAATATTTCTACTCTTTACTCCAGCTCCTGAATTTTAATGGTCTTGTTCCTTACCAATCCTTTCCCCAGGCAAGGGCTTATCAAAGCTAACTGAATGAAGGAGCTACCTTCATTCATAGAGTTACTTTTTGGGCAAAAAGGAACACTAGAAATAGATAGTAGTTATTCTCTCTCTGCCTTCTTTTCCCCTACAGCCATCTTTTCTTACAAACTCATAGAGCCTGTTGAGTGATTGTCTATCTGACCCATACCTAACCCTCATTGCTATATATCTCACATTCTTATTTCAGCTGAAAAATTATCTAAAGCTTGAAGAGTGATCTCATCAGCAGCCATATTCCCTCAGTGCATCAGGTTATTTTGATTGCTTCCAATGACAGTTGAAAAAAATTGATGGGAAGAGTTGCCATATCATAATTTAATTCAAATCAAGACAGGAGCAAAGTGTCAGGTTCCAAAACAGTATAGCCTAATTAAACTCTGCATTACAAGTGTTGGCCCCAGTTTCTGACCTTAACTTCCCCCACTGCAATTTGTAATCAAGAGCCTGCTTAAAGTTTGCTCTGACTAAGAGTTGGGGGGGAGCTCTAGACCCAATGAACTCTTGACTGATGTTGTGACCTACTTTCGCTGAGTAGAGCAAGCGCAGGAGAGATCAAAGCAGTGACACGAGTTGTAACAAAGGTGAGTTGTTCACCTTCAGAGGCTATTTAACAGCCAAGGGATTAAAGGGATGATTGATGTGTGGTTGACAGTGCTCCTGGACAACTGATTGGACACTCGAATGATTGGCAGAAGTGGTCTGACCCCTAAGAATAAAACTGGCTTGCACCTGTAACATGGGGTCTGAGTGGTCTTGTGTGCGTCTGTGGGGCATGATTGTGATGAGGTTGTGCAGGTGCAAGTGTGGGTTATTGGATGAGTTGAGTTGGTGTATATGTGAGGGAATTTGAGAGAGAACTGTTTGATCTATGTGGTGGGTTTTGACTGTTAGTTGTTATCATGAGGTGATTGGTGTTGCGGTTGATTTAGTGCTACTCCAAGGAGGGAATACTCCTGCTTTGAGGAGGGAACATCAGTGGTTGATGGAACATGAGCCTGGGTGTCCAGCAAGTCCCATCACCGCATCCAAGGATGAAGTATAACCCACCCCCTTGATATACAGAGCACTTGGTTTCCTGAAGGGAACCGTAGCTGGAGCCTCACTGAGCTGACTTTGCTCTCTGTTTGTTGCTTCTGTTGGTGACGCCTCACACTGTTGTATTGATACTTGCTACTGTATATATGTTTCATTATCTTATTGTTTGCCTTGCCTGTTTAAAAATATAGACCAGTTGTTTCAAAAAATATCAGTGAATCTGTGGTTCTTCTATGTAATTTTCAGACACTAGAGGGGATTGTTCAGTAAACCATTACCTAGTAGAGAATTTGCAAGTCCCCAACACTGCGATTATTTGGACTTGGGCTTCGAGGACGAACAACTCTCACTACTGCCATTATTTGCATTCCAAATTCTAATTAGTGTTTATACTTGATTAAATGTACAAGAGATTTGCAGCTCTTCACAATAAATAATGAATTATGCTAACTCATTGTTACTAACCACATACATCTATTATACCATTAGGTATAAGTAATTGCTTCAGAAAGGAGTATGCAATCCAGCAATAGCACACCCACTATAATTGCCATGTTTTATAATCCACAATAAAAATACCCATGAAAACTAAAACACATGATCATCCTAGTCATTACCATGTCATCATAAGCTATAATGGGCCAAAATTAGAGAGAGAGAGAAGAAATATATATACATACTTGGCTATTTTGGAAAAACCTATTATTAAATTATTCATAATCATAATAACAATTCTGAAAAGAGAAAAGGGTTCATGCTGGTTTTTCATTCTGTGAATTTAACAATCATGGGAAGCATTTTGCTGACAACCATATGGAGACAGTTGCTCTGTTTAACCACAGAGCATGTACAGGAAAGGCTGCTCTACTATCACATCAATGAATATCAACTTTGCCTGGCAATGACCATCTCTAAAAGGTGAGAGGGCAAGTCAGACCCATTCCCATTCTGTTTCTATGGCCATTTGGCTCTCAGCTGTCTGTCTGTTGGGTGGGACTGCTAACAAAGTGTTAGGTAGGACCTTTGCACGTTACGGGTATTGCGCAATTAACTGATTAATTACACAATTGCCTTAAGATCAGCTACATGTGCAAAGTAACTACCACACAACAAAAATCTCTAACAAGCTATAACAGACCTCAAAAATGTGTACTACCTTTATAGCCGCTTGCTATGGAGATTTAATTTGTACATGTAGCAAGGTCTTCTGCTGACAGGATTCCCAGCCACAGGGGTACATCATGGCCAGTGTGAAAGCCCTGGGTTGGAGGGATCATGGCAGCTGTGATCCCCATGGCTCAGGAGTGTGTGCCCCCTCTTCTCCCCTCCAGGACTAGGAGATTCCAGCAGCTCCAATTCTCAAGGCTTAGAAGTAAATCCACTATGCCTGTGGGAAAGTGGCTGCCATGATCCCCAAAGTTTGGGGGTGCATGAAAAGCCTGGACCCACATGTGCTGCCAGAACTGAGAATCCCGCACCTGATGAGGTTCTCAGTCCTGCTGCCTACGTGGCACAGCCATAACTAAGAGCCCTGTCAGGTGTAGGACTCTTGGTTCCAGCTGTTCATGGTCCCCCATGGTGGGAGCCCCCTCACCAAAGTGGGCTCCCAGCCATAGAAGTCTGCTTCTTGCTGATGCAGGGAGAGCCCAATCCTGGGCATTATCACACCAGCATTAAGGTGTGAGCAGATCTACTGCACAATCCCACAATTGCACCTCCTGTCTTGCATGCATGTGGCATGGTAGGAGGAGCAACTGTGTGCATTATGCATTAGATCTAACTGTGCCTTTACCTGCATATGTAGAGGGGGCCTTAGTGTCAAACCCAGCTATTTCTAACAAGCACCAGAATGAGACCACCAAATTATTAGGCAAAGACAGCAAAAAGGAAAAGGAACAACCCCAGCAGTCTTTCCTGCACAAGTGCAGGGGGCCTAGACCCGATGCTCTGTAAGAAGGTCCCTTCCAGCTCCTAACATCTATGAAACTATGAAATTTTCTATCACTAATAAAAGCTGTCCTGTCAAAGGGGTTTAACAAAGCTCTAGCCAAAATCTTGATATTTGACTTTGACCAAAAGACGATTTAAAGATAGCAATAGAGATGTCCCACTCAGCAGCTTCTTCCCTCTCTTCATCATAGTCCATCCTAATTGCAAGCCAAAAGGGGTATGGTAAGAGAAGTTAGGGGAATGAACTATTCCCCCACGTCAACTACTTTGTGTAGCACTGATCACTTCCTTGGCTATCCTCCTCATAAAAAGTTTGTCAGATCTGTTCAGTACTGTCCTTTTCCTATTCATCTGTTATCAGATCTGGCCGCTCTTGCTCAGAAGTGAAATGATATATACTGCAATCAGTAAATTCAAGTAGCACTCACATGTCTGATGTTTCTCAAATATCATCTAGTATAATGGATGAAAGTGTATACCTGAAATTAAATGAGCAAAATTGCAGTTATTTGGGGCTGCAACATTATTTCCCTAATAGCACCTTCAATATGCTGTGTTGTCCATTATGAACCTGCATTTAATTAGGCACACAGCATTGCCTTTGCAGTGGAGTGACCAGCATAAGGCCCAACTAAATGTCAAGGTTGTACTTCTTAAAGGCTATGATTCATCATTTCTGACTTTAAATAGGCTTTTGAACACACATTTTTAAATTTCAACAATTTTGTTTAAAAGAGGCAAACTAGATCACATAGTATCATCTCATATACTTATTAGCTTTAATCTAGTTTGAACATATCCAGAGTTCACTAGTTCACAAAGACAAATGCAAACAATATGTTACAGGAGAAAATTGACTACATATCTATAAAACCTGGGAACCTTAATGATCAAGTTACTGACAAGACAGAAAAAGTAACATGTTATATTGTGAGGTAATGAGCTTACTATTGATATTGGCTCAAACCGACTCAACGTGTGCTGCAATCGATGATCAGATAGAAAATGTGGTTTTATCATTTGTTGTTCTGACTTCTAATTCATCTGTAGACAGATACTATTTACAGATATATAGACAAATAGAATAGTTTGATGGTAGCTGCTTCAGTCAGCCCATCCTGTGATATACTTATGTGGGGGGGAAACACAGAGTGTGTTAAAGGCTTGTTTAATCTAGCAGAAAAGCATAACAAGAACCAACAGCTGCAAGATGCAGCCAGACAAATTCAAATTGAAAATTTTAACAGGAAAGGTGATTAACTACTAAAACAAAAGACCAGTACAGGTGGTGAGTCTCTGTTTCTTAATCTCTTCAGATGAAAGCATTTCAGAATGTAGGCCTGACCAAACACGTAATTCTGCCCAACAGAGAGGAAACTGGATGAAATTTCATGGGGATGGGACTAGATAATCTAATGGTCACATCTGGCATCCCATACCATAAATGTTGTCGCCTTTATTATTTTGCCATAATCTTGATTAAAACAAAACCATCGCTTGTTTTTTTCCCTAAAACTTTCTTTCCGGTATAATTGTAAGATGGGAGAGAAAAGATGAAGAGGGAACAACCACTCAGATGGTGAGACCTTAACAGAAGAGGAAGAGACCAAATAAGTATGACAGTTTCCCTTCCCAAAGATTAATCTTCACCAGCAGATCAATCCACCCCAAGGGCAGTCATGTTTCCCATGCAGGCAAGGAGATAAGGTCTAGGGGAGCAGAGTGCTGCAGAAGTTACTCATACCATATGAAGGGGAAATTGTTGAATTTTTTAACTGAGGGACAAGTCCTTCTTAAAATTTTAAAAAGCTTGCCTGCATCCATTTCCCTTGTGCTGTAGAAAATAAATAAATGAACAAACAAACTGGTATTTTACTGAAGTGTTCTTTCAGGTTCTGCATTTATATATATTCCTGCAAATGAAACTTTATTAAATGATCTGGATGAAGAGGTAGGTAAACATTATAGTGGGAAAAAATCATGAAAAGAAGAAATAACTTCAATTTCAATCTTTGCAAAATAAAAACTTTAACAATTGAAAATCATTTGTCAAACTTCTTACTTTATTCTTCAACTTGCTTTAATTATTAAGCCTTCAGGCTTCTCTGACATCATCTATCAGATTTAAAGTCTGATATTTTCAGATCAAATTGTTGTTGTAACTTCTTCCACTCATTATGCTAGTCTCTCATCCCCTTTACACATAGGCTGCTAATCATGAAACGTTTTCTGTTTGTTTCATTAAAGCGCTGGCAAGTATTGTGAGAAAATTATTTCTTCATTGGAACAGCAAAATTGCTATCCACTTACTAGATAGGCAGAGGGGAGTTTTTACAGTTCAGTCTTCAATGTCAACTCCCCTCCTCCAACTACAGAAGCAGAAAGCTCTCATTGTCCTTCATTCATAAAAAAATACTTTGAAGGACCCTGAAGAAAGCAAACAAGTCTGCAAAGAACTGGTATCTATTTGGCTGTACCAGCTGAAAGTGTATCATCATTTTTTAATAAATTTGAGGGCTTTTCTTTGTACCTACCTGCCTCATCTGAATCAGAGCTCTGTCTTAGTCCAAAAATATTTATCATATTATTCTGACTGAAAACACTATTTTATGTATTTATTTTAATTTTGGGGATAAGTTAAACATGAGGAATGAAAATGAGCTGCACAACGAGTGGCACAAAAGAGAAAACACTCAAACTGGTTCTTGAGCATTCTGTAGGTGCCACAGCATCAAAATAACTCCATTCCTGTTAAATGTCAGCTTCTCTTAGTACATGCATATCCTTGAATTTTGGACATAAGTTACCAAAAAATGATGAACATTTTTTGAGATCTCACTTTTATGGGAGTCCAACTGGAAACTCCTTAACGAGGCTTGCTGGGTTTTTGCTTGTAGCTGTGTTGGTCTAAGGACATAGGCAGACAAAGTTATTTGAGTAGATGTGATATATTTTATTAGACCAACT
Source organism: Caiman crocodilus (assembly GCA_030014935.1). Lineage (NCBI taxonomy): Eukaryota > Metazoa > Chordata > Crocodylia > Alligatoridae > Caiman > Caiman crocodilus. The sequence continues at coordinate 27,500,142 of JAGPOW010002742.1, read as the reverse complement.
GAATAGCGGAGGAAAACTCTTGGTAAGCTTTGGGCACAGTCACCCTTCTTCAGGCATAGGGAATCTGCTGGTCTGACCAGCAAAGACTCCCTGACCAGACCAGCAGAGACTCCCCATGCCTGAAGTAGGATGACTGCACCCAAAAGCTTAACAAGAACTTTTTTCCAACTACTCAGATGGTCTAATAAAAGATACCACCACTTCTACCTAAACAACTTTGCCTTAACAAGAATTAATTTTCAGAAAACTTTAAACTACCTTGAAGGCCTTTTTCCTTCAGTATAAGATCAGGCTCCTTACAAGCATCTTCAGTTAAAGTCACTCAGAATCTTCACCAGGTATTTTCTAACATCCTGGTCTTAGTCATGTTTTAAGGTGTAGTTTTCCCCCAGGCTTAGGTGGCTAACATTGTATTTTCTGCAACCTAGCTGTGTTCCTCTTCTCACTCCCATCCCTCTAATGTTAGTCCCTCACTCAGGTGATTTGTATTTCCCTACTGGCTTTGTCATCTTTTTGGATTCACAACCCTAAGCATCTACTAATAAAACTCAAGCTGTTCTCATCAGTTTAATATCTGTGTAATATTTGGTGTCAGTCCTACACAGATGTTTACCCCTAAATGTTTTTAATTGCAGGTGACAGCTTTTCATTGTCTTGCCAACAAATGTTTTACAATTGTGTTAGTTAAGTAATAACACAGGTTGAAATGCAACTTCAAGTTAAGTGGAGGCATAACAAGAATCTGCAGTGGAAAAATCAAATACAGCATTAGGGGAGAGAGCAAATGTTTAATTACATTAATAGAAATACTTTTACAAGTAAAATAATTTTATTGATATTTGAAGCTTTTTCTTTTAGCAGATTATTTTCTTAGTCATTAGTTAATTTATTCTAGAATGCTCTGCTTCATAGAACTCCATTTATAATTATGTGCAATATTATTTCAGTTTCCTTCATAACTCATTACTTCTGGAAGCAGTCCAAAGTCTGGCACTGCTACATGAAAAGACTGTAGCTGCTAAAAACAAGGACAAATTGATATTTTTTTTTAAAGACTTTTTGAAAAATTAAAATCACACACAGTGATGGAACAGCTACATTGACCTAGCAATTAATTGCTAGGTCATTCTCACAAAAATTATTCTTTTGTATTTTGTAAATCCATACACTGCCCTAGCCACCTCCCAAGAACTGGAAGCAGTCCAAAGTCTGGCACTGCTACATGAAAAGACTGTAGCTGCTAAAAACAAGGACAAATTGACATTTTTTTAAAAGATGTTTTGAAAAATTAAAATCACATACAGTGACAGAACAGCTACATTGACCTAGCAATTAATTGCTAGGTCATTCTCACAAAAATTATTCTTTTGTATTTTGTAAATCCATATACTGCCCTAGCCACCTCCCAAGAACTATTCAGTAAAACTGATCTTTAGCCTCTAATGGCTAAAATATTTTTGTGCTACAAAAAGATAAAGAAGTAGCTATGCAGATCTGCTCAGCTAGCCAGCCAAAATTATGAAAGTATAAGAATATAGATTTACTAGCCTGATGCCAGATAAGCCTGAGGAGCATAAAGTGAACTAAAAAGAGTTTATGATGATAAGTTCTCTATGTCCCACTCCCCTACAGCATATTAATTATAATTCACCATATTTTTTATTTATAGCCCTTCATTGCCACAGGAAATTCTTCTAAAAAGATACTCCTATTAAAACTGCTACACAAATACCTCATGCAACAAAAGTTTAGGAGGTATATTCTCAAGTCATCCCATTTTGCCCCAATACTGCCACACACATTTTTAAAAGCACTCTTTCACCCCTCTCACCCCGACCCCCAGCCCTGTCCACAACTTTCTGGTGTGTTATGCTTTTGCTGTTTAATAATAGGTGAGAATTTCATAATTATACATATATTACATTTCATATAGGCATACTTCTATGCAGCAAATCTAAAACAATAATCCTAAAAGAGGTGAATTATCCCATTCATCTCAAATGTTTGAATTCAGAAATCCTAGAATTGTGCAAGTCATTTTGTCTACACACAAAAGGCTTACACATGCTAAGTCTGCAGTTACCAGTAAAAAAAGTTTTCCCATCAGGAAAGACAGTAGCACTGAAATCAAAATATCACGTAGGAATGTGTTGATTTACATAAAGCCTTCGAAGTGAAAATGTCAAAACAAATCATTTTTCTATTATCATATTGGAGCAGTCTATTTCAATCCTTCTGTTTTGTTTCTGTGTTTATATTAATATAATTTATTCACGTTTAGCGTCTTCTAATGTTTTGACATTACCAAAACAAAACATTTCTGAATCTAATTTTTTTGGAACATTTTTCTGTGAAAATGTTCTGTGAAATGTTTCAGTGAAAATGTTCTGTGAAAAATGTTGACTCTTCATCCCAATTCAAAACAAAAGCACATTTCTAAATGTTGGACTTTCCCCACAAAAAAAAATTAAATTTCCTGACCACTTCTGTATAAATGTAATTTTTGAGAATCTGGCTGTAGATCTGGAATCTCTCTCAATTTAGAGCGGTGCCAGCATCATCCCGCAATGCTTCCCCACTCCCTCTCAACACTGCACTTGCTCCATCCAGTACCTCTACAACTGTTAATTATGCATCTGAGGTTTGGGTCTGGATATGCTGCAGATGGATCCAGATTAGACTTCCCAATGCTCAGTCACAGAGAGCTCAGCACCCTTACTAGCACCAAAAAAGGAAAAAAATTGTATTTAAAAAATGTATAGTAATCTCTGACAGAGAAAGATGGTTGCATTATTCTGCTTCCTATCAAAGTGCAGAAACCTTTAAATCTAGCTTTCACTATAGCAAATATCATCACATTTTAGGCCACCCAATAGGATTTAGTCATACTAAGTTTGTGCGAGTGTGATAGAAGGCTGCAAGAGTAAGACCAAATCTTTCTAAACATAATGTTTCCTTTACTTGTCATCAGTAAAATTCCTTCTTACAACCTCAAATTGTCGGGATCTTCCTTTACCAAAAAGCAATGGATGGGACTGTTTAACCTGTATGTACTCTGGAAAACTTACGTAATTACTAATTATAGACGTTTGAAACAATCTATAAAAAATGAACAAATGTGATTACACTGTTGATGTACAGCAATACAATATCATCCCCAAGTATAGATAAGCACAGCTACTCTTAGCTTGCCCACTGAAGAACATTGTACCCCAACAGTGCTCTAACCACCTTGTGGAAAAGGGAGTAACAGCCCCAGGAATTTAAATCAGAATCTTTCCAGGAAACACAAAACACACATAAGCCTGGCTCTAAACAGAAATCTTTGGCAGGCAGGATTTCTTCCTTAGGAGATAGGTTAGGCTCAGCTTGTTTTGTTTTGTTTTGGTTTGTTTTTTTGTTGGGTTTTTTTTTGTGGGGGGAGAAAAGGATTTTTAAAAGCCAATAAAAGAAAATGTATTTTAAAAATTAAAATAATACCAGATACAGGAGGATTGATGGATTAGTTCGGTTTCCTATCAAACTTCAGTAACTTTTAAAACTAGTTTCCACCATAATAGAAAATATCATTACATTTCAGGCCATCCAAATTCCTCTTTAAGGAGCATTTCTGACTATGCTTGTTCCAGACACTTATTCTGATTCTAAATAGTGCATTTCATAAAGCAGGGAGCACGCAACAATGAATATTCTCAGGCATGCAGAGTAAGTCCTGCAGAACTTAACATCAAGCCTGAACCTGCACTCTACCATCCTGCAGAGAAATTAAAACCTGGCTACAGTGCAACATAGAGGCACCTAATATAGCTTTAAACAAATGAGCTTTAAATAAGTTAGTACCAGAAGCAGTCTAGCTATAGGCGTATAGAGTTCAGCTTGGGTAAATTTACCACACTTTTCAGGTATTTCAGAGGATATTTGAAACAAATGCACTGTAGGAAAGAGGAAGAGATCCACACATTTTATAGAAGCAAAATGAAGAGTTGTATTAATAAAAATTCTTGTTCTCCGCTGCCTACGAGCTCTTTGCTGATCTGGACCTTTTGTTGTCCCCTGGTGCAAATGCTATGTAAAGAAAAGAAGAGGCTCAGGACCAAATCTTCAACTTAAAAAAAGAAAGCAAAATGCACCTCTCTCTCATTCTTACTTTCTTTTCACTTGTGAACCACTCTATATATCACTTTCTTTGCATCTTTTCTATTTCTGATATGTAAGATCACCTTTCAAAACAAGCAGTCAGATGCAGCTCATTTATCAAATATAAAGAAAAAACTTGAGAGGCTAGTGATTACCTATCACTACTAAAATGCCACATCATTGTGTGTTTGAGATTATGGCAGGGTGCAGCAATGGTTTTAACACATTTGAGTTTATTTTAAGTGTAACCTAAGCTCTTGTTTCTTGGGATAATTTCAACATCTCTGTGCTTTTTCAAAAAAAACTGATATCCACCTTAGCTTATTTACAATGCAGCTGTAGATCCTGAAATGTTACAACAATCTAGATATATGGGTTTTTGTGATGGTGGCAGTTTTGGTCCCTCATCTCTCCCCAGGCTTAGTTCAAAGGCTGTTTTGGGCTAAGGTGAGGACTTATTTCAGGGTAGACAAAAAAGCATATACATTTAGCTTGAAAACAGAGCCATGAATTTCACAGGACAGACACAACTATTCAAAATGTGGCCAGTAATCCAGGAAAGCTCATTTTTAGAATACTCAGATCGAGACACCTAACAGGGCCTAATTTTCAGATGGGTTCACATACTATATTTAGAGACAAAAACTGTTCCATATACCCCTGAAATGTTAACCACCACAGTGTGGAGGGTATAGGTCTCTGCATTTCAGAAATCTTAAGAATCAGTTCATCTGCTATACCTTGTTATAAAAATTCAGTATCTGAAATGCAGATACCTCCAATCAGTTAAGAACTCTCGGTCTCTTCATATCCATAACTTTACCATTGTGTCACACTGTTTTCACTAAGAAACTCTCCAAACATTTTTCAAGGTTTATTTTGCTGTTACTCCCTCTTGCAGAGTGAGAAGATAATTCTGTCTCCATGCTAATTTCTCTCAACTTGTTTGATATCAGTTCCCAGCAAATGCTATGTGAACTTTTCATCTCACCAAGGTCATCAATTAGGATTTTTCCATCTGCAGTATTTCTGAAGTTAATTTCAACATTTCAAAAGCATCACTCATAAAAATGCTGCAGGTATAATAGCAAATTAAATTGTTGTGACAAACAGATATTTTCTAGTTACAATATTCTAGGCAGAGCTATGTTTTCTAATATCCTGCTTTTTGATAAATTAAGATTGAGAAGGTTTTCCATGAGTCATTGATCAAAATATTTAGATGCCATAATGATCTTGGGGCTGAAAAAAATCTCAGTGAGGGATATTTAAAGATGGAATTGAATTTAACAGGATAAACCACAAAGTTTAACTTATAGACCATATGCAGCAAAAACAAAATTGCAGTTCTTAATTTTACTCACATGAACAGTCCCACTGAAATCAACAGGCTTCTTTTAAGTATCAAGTGTATATCATGTTTTACAGGATGTGGACATTAAGGCCAGACCCTTAACTGTTTTAAAGGGGCATGGCTTGGATGAAGTCAGTAGATACACTGTATAGTGATATACATCAACTGCAATTCTGCGTGCTCTTCAGGATAAAAGCTGTCTAGCATTCAGTGTGAGAGCAATAAATAGATCATAAAATAAAGGGGACAGATTTTGCCATCCTATTAATTTGTTCATTGCTGTTTATTCTCAAGGAGTTCCACTTGAATTAATAATGATAGGTCTATTCATGGCCCAGAAAATCTAGAATCTGCCCCTGGGATTGTAAGAGATTTCTCTAGTACAGACAAAACCTAAAAAGACAAAGACAAAGCAAGCAAGATAAGGAGACAGCACTCCGCAGCACTGCACAGTCATACTGCTTTATGACAGTCATACGATTTGCATCTGGACAAAATCAGTTTAACTGTTAACAGAACACATGGAGCTCACGGCAGTCAAGCTCAGGAAACCTTGGTGCATGCAAGATGTTTGTAAACCCCCATTTAAAATACCCACTAGCATGATTTGGGCCATTTGCCAAACAACAGCTAACTGTTTAGAGTGCATTCAACTCCTGATGATTACCACAGCATAAAAGATTTTGGTGCAATTTATAAAAGTTGTGGGAATAGATTCTCTACTATTGCAAACCCATATAGTTTCATCTCAGTCAATGATGCTATACCAGTTTATACCAGCTGAAGATCTGGCCTGTTACAGAAATAGGAAAAGGAGTCTTTTACTTGAATTTAAGCTAGCATTGGATTTGGATGGGGTAACGTCTGACTTGAGACATTTTTTTTCCTTGTTGGACATATTTTCTTCTGCCCTATCTTTGCAGGCCAAGAATTTATTCACACGGGTTAGGAATTAGCAAATTGGTTAATACAAATACGGAACTTATAAAATGTTTTACATGTTTAGATATAAGCGTGAAGTACATTTTTCCCTAAAGGCTATAAAATGCTTAATTTTCAATATTTTTCTTTTTCACATACCCCACATTTGCTAGTTCAGTCCTGCAGTGGTATGAAAGAGTCAGAATGACTTGGGGGCAGAGAATGTATTTTTTCATGTACTTCCAGCCTGATAAGAAGCTTAAAGTACCAGACATCTAGGGAGAATGCCCCTTTTCTCAACATTGCCAACATAAATTGACAGATTCAAGAGGGTCTGAATTTTTTTCATTAGCATCAGTGCAGTTTCCACCTGCATCCAAACTGCGTCTCTCCCTTTATTTAAACTTGTTCATCAACAATGATAATACGTATCCAGTATGGCTGGTCTTGACTCAGCCTTTGTTGAAATAAAAAGTCTTACTTAAAAGTTTTTTCTAGGCTAGGACTGAGTAACCAACTTTTTATATTAATAAGAAAGACACTACTGTAATTAAGGTAACAAAGGTCCGGATTCTGCCATACTATTCAAGGTGGATTCTGCCATCCTAACCCTCTTTTAACAATACCCATATAGCAGATAAGATGGTCTTTAAAAAGAAAACTCCACTTCTCTTCCACAAGAAACAAAGAAAATCATCTTATTCTGCTGGTCATTTAAGCTCTAGGTCTATGATAATTTACCCTATTTGTGCATCTGACTCTAGAATTTGCTGCCTTTCATAGCATATAAGCTGGACTGCAATTTTTATTCCTAGGCATATGAGACTCTCTCAGTATCACATTCAATATGTAAATCTTCCAGAATTAGATGGAGGGACAGAGTCATGGCAAACTGGTGGTATTTAAGCTGAATATTGTCTTTATTTAACCTGTGCTCCTGGCAAACTGGTAGAAGCAATAACTTAAAAAAAAGATTGTCCAGCATGTGAATGAACAGGACTTGCTTGGGAGAAACTAGTATGGCTTTTCTAAAGGAGGGTCATGCCTCAATAACCTGTTATACTTCTTTGAGGGTAATAAAATTAATGTGGATCAGGGTGATCCAGTTGGACTTCCAAAAAGCTGTTGACAAAGTCCCACATAAAAGGTTCTTAATGAATTGTCACAGGATTAGAGGGAAGGTCCACTTGTGGATCAGAAATTGGTTTAAGTATAGAAAACAAAGAGTGGGTGGAAACAGTTTTCAGAAGAGAAAGAATTAAAGTGTGATCCCCCACAGATCTGTTGGGACTTGGAGTGTTTAGTATATTCCTAAGTGACCTTAAAAAGGAGTCAACAGTGAGATGGCCAAATTTGCAGATGACAAAATTATTTAGAGCAGAAAAGACCAAAGTGAAGTGTGATTTACACAATGCTCTTACAAAATGGAGCGAGTGAGCAAGAAAATGGCAAATGAAATTCAGATGTTGGTATGTGCAAAGTGATGAACATGGGGAAAAAGAAAATAACCCAAAATATGATCCTGGGCTTTACATTAATGTTATAACACAGGAAAGAGGTCTTGGAGTCATGTGAACAGTTCATTAAAATAACCAGCTCAGAATTTAGTGACAGTTAAATGACAAAAGAAATGTTAGGATTGATTAAGAAGGGAATTGTAAACAAAACAAAAAGTACCATTAGGTTCCTCTATAAATCTATGGTATGTCCACACCTTGAACACTGTGTGCATTTTTGGCCCCCACACTTCAAAAAGGTTGTAGAATTAGAAAGGTACAAATAAAGGGTAACACAGATGAACAGGGATATGGAGTGGCTTCCATATAAGGAGAGACTAAGCAAGCTAGGATTTTTTTTGGCTTAGAAAAAAGATGCTTGACAGGGGGCATGACAGTGGTTTACAACTATTAAATGGTGCAGAAAAAGTAAGTAGAGATTTATTTTTATTACCTCTTGCATACTAAAACTAGAGGACATAAACTAAAACTACTAGGTATGCTCAAAATTAATAAAAGGAAATCTTTGTTCACACAGATGAACAGCAGCTATATGTGCAATGTGACAATAAACTCTGGAGCAGTTTGAGCCAGAGTAAACTGCTCCTGGGCACAGCATCTACATGTGCACCTGGACAGCAACAATTTGAGCTGGGGCAAAGCAAACTCCTGCTTGGCTGGGCTGACCAGGTGTAATTTAAACCCATGGTCTGTGTTTATATGTGCATTTCAGCGCAGTAAATTACTCCACTGTAAGATAGTGCTGTCCCTGACAATACTATCCTACAGTGGAGTTAATTAGTTTACTGTACCCTAACATCAGCGCATGTATAGACTGTGACACTTTACTGCAGAGCTAATTAGTCTACTCAGCCGTAAAATGCACATGTAGATGTACTCATTGCCTGTAACTAAATTGAGGATTTAAATTGCCACAAACTGGGAGCATCTACAAGAGATACTTAATGTGTAGTAGACTAATTCTACTGTGCACTAGCCTGTCACAGCAAAAACTGTGCTAATGCACTAATGTGTAGTGGAATTAGTCTATTGAACACTAAGTGTCACGAAAAGACCATTGCTACTGTGCATTAGTGCCAGCTCCTGTGCATTTATGTAACACCTCATTTTAGAGGTACTAAACTTAATGTGCAGTAGGAACAGCACATTAATACACATGTAGACACACCCACTGTTGTAGAGGCTGCTAGTTTAACCTAATGCAAAAGGAAATGACAAATTCTTGGAGAAAAGGTCCATCAGTAGTATTGAATATGATATATAGTGACTCAGCCTCTGAACTAGAACTTTCTATACCTGTGAATGCTGCAAGCTGCAAAGGGAAAGGAGCAGAACATCGTAAATTCTGAACATGCCCTATTCACACTTCTCCTCAGTATTATTTCTCTGCCACCATGTGAGAAAGGATGGGCTAAATGGACCTATGATCTGACCCAGTAATGGCATTTATGTTCTTATAAAATGAGCTACTGATATATTCATATTTCTACTGATCTGTGATATAAGGCCTGTATCAATATATGCATGCTTAATTTTAAATATGTAATCCATTGAAGTCAGTCAGACTACTGATGTTTGAGGTTAAAAATGCAGAAATGCACATCTTCACTGCTGAGTTGACTTAGGTCACTCAGTTTGAGTACACAGGTTGGCTTAGTTCAGGCCTGAATGGCCATGCTGCAAAGCCAGGCCCAATCCATCTACTCAGCTGTGTCTACAAAGGTACTGTGCTTTGCATGAGAATCTAAGACTTATGGGATAGATACAGACAAAAAGCCTGAGGCTGAATCATTTCAGTCTTTGCAGGTTAGTCTAAAATACACAGATTAAACTGAAACAGAACTGAGCACACATTTACTTTTGATTCAGGAAATGCAGCCACATGACTGCAGTGGCTCAGCCCATAAGCCAGGGAGTGCTAGAGCATGGGTCTCTGGCTGTGTTCACTTCTTCTTCCTACTCCCCCTGAGGTCCCTGGGATTTGCAGTCTAGACTCACAGCAGTAGGACTGTTCAGGGTTGCTCATCACTCCTGCTTCCAGGTGCCTCTGGGATTTGTAGTCCACAGTCACAGCCAGCAGCAAGTCCCAGTGGGGGAAGAGGTGTTTTACCCGCCCCCCCCCCACAACTGGCCCTGGCCCTAGACCCCAGCGGGGGCTTACCTGGGCTGGGGACAGTCTCCCACTGCAGACTGGACTGCGTTCCCAGCTGGGCTTGTTGCCCCCACCTGCTTGTCAGCCAGGTCTCACTGTTCCAGCTAAAGAGCAGAAGTGCAGGCCTAGCCTTGCTCTCTGGAGCAGATAGCACAGCCCAGCACAGGGTGAAAAAGCATGCTTTGGGACTCTGATTTAACTTGAAATAGGAAGGGTTCTGGGGTAGAAGTTTCATAAACTCCTTTGACCCAAATCAGTTAAGTCTGATACTCCATTCAACCAGGTTTACCTTAAACCAGTTTCAGCCATTTTAAAACTGGTTTATGTGCACTGAACTTCTGTTCTGTTGCAGGTTTAAACCAGTTTCAGATCATTTAAACTGGTGTATATGAAACTTCCGCCCCTAGCCATGGAGTCTCATCTCATGGATCTTAGACCTCCAGTAGACAAAGCTGCCTTATGATTCTTTCCCAGGGAAGTATGATACAACTTGTCTGTCCTTCAGGTCACTGAGAGAAACTTGGGAAAACACTTAAGTTAATTTAGCCTGCACCCTCATTACAGAATGCCTAGATTACCAGTCCAGGTGAAAATGACTCTCAAGTTTTAGCCTGTACCCCAGGACAGGCCAGCTAGCCCATATGTAAAGCAGCTTCGTACTCAGCAATGTTCCCATTTGTGTGTAAAAGACAGATTAGGAACAACACCTGAGTAAAAATCCAAGTTCTTCCTCTGTTCTAAGTCTTTGCAGAATTGGGGTTTGTTTTCTTCCAGCTTTTCCTTTAGGTATTTTACAAGACGCTTATTAGACTAACACAGACCACCTTGGCCTGTGCAAGAGAACTACACTATTTATGGATGCTGCTACATAGATTCTAGCTCTGATTAATGACCATCAGGGTAAAAGCCTACATAGCTCTGTAATCCCAGCTATCAGAAGGGATCCCAGTTGCTAGAAGGGATCAGGCTGAGTCCAAATTCACTGTGTTTCGAACAGAGGGTAAAATCACCCCTTTCCAATAAAACCATATCCTAAACAAGCTGATCTTTAGAAGAAAGAGTTCCTCTTCTCTGTCAGGAGAGGATGAAAGAAAGAAAATAATCTTTTTCTTCATGCCAGTTACAAAGCTTAATTTTGTGCAATGTTTAGGAATTATAAACTGCCTAGTACAGAGGAAATCTAATAGAAGGTGTCTGGAGAAGCTAACTTGCCTTATAACATATATTATGTGAAAGCTTATTGAAATGACAACTCATCTGCATTAAAACCATCCAAGCAACTTGTATAAGCAAGAAGTAGGATGTTCTCTTTGCAAGCTAAAAACAGTTCTGTAACTTCATAACAATGTATCCCATTCTTATTGAATCACCTTAGACATATTATTTATGTTATGTTACATAGAATCACTTCTTGTAGATGTGTTGAATGCATAGAAAATGCTAACACTACAGTGAAGCTATGTTTAAACTCACCTACTAATAGGAAAAGTGGGGAGGGGAGAAGAGATGATAAAAAAGATTTGGGCCTGATCCAAAGTCCATTGTATTAAATTATTTCTTTTTCATTTACTCCAGTGGCTGTTAAATCAAGTCCTTGCATACTTGTTCATTCCAATTCACTGTTTAATAAGCTGCTTCCTGCAGTTTTCATACAATCAACTTTGTTCAAAGCATTTGGCCCAGAAAAACAGGTTTGAAGGCCACCCATTTTATCTCACATTCTTTCAGTAGTTTAAATACTTACCAGTGTCATTATTTCAGATAGACAAATTATTGACTTTTCTTCCAGGACCTTTAAAACTGCCAGCATTTATGTCCCTAACACATTGCTTTTTCTTTGTTTCACTCTTTGGATACATTTTGTGTATCTGCAGTTTAAAATGATTTATTAAGAAGAGTGCAAAACAGTGCATCTTGTTTTAAGTTACCAGAATTTCTTTAAATTTGCAAAGGGAATGTCCTGCTCCTTGTTTATAAAAGATGAATAAACAGCATTTCTGAAAATAAGTTGAATTTCTGAATACAACGAAAGCATGTGAAATGTCAAGTCAATTTTCATGGTTATAAATTCTTACAGATCCTACATGAACAAAAGCACCTGTTTAACTATAAGCCTCAGAATAGCTACAAGGACTTCTGCAAGGCTACTTACAGTTCAGCAGCTAGGCATGTGTGCATAAATATTTTGCAGGCTGGAATTTTTTAATGCAGCCTAAAAAAGCCAGCCACCCAACTGTAATAAATATAGCTGCAAATTGCTAGACTTATTTTTGTTCTGCTCTGCTATATAAAATTTAACAGGAATCCTACAAGAAATAAGAATAGCGAGTGAACTGCATTTATTTGGCTAATATAGTGTTTTATGCACCACACTAAATTAAGGCCAAAGCACATTTTATAACTTTATTGACCACATAGTCAAGTTATTTGTTTTCATCACATAGTCCTGATCCAGATCCAATTGAAATCACTCAGGCTGTGTCCAGATGAGCATGGACATGCAGTATGCGGCACTGCAGACCTACTTTGCAGTGCCACATGTTGCACATGCAGACATTCCCCATGCTACCTTGCAGTGCAAGAGTGTTTTTTTGACCCCAGGTGATTTATGCTGAAAAAAGGGGAGAGGTGCACGTGGCGGCAGCGTGCACTGCCCAAAACCGGAGCCTGGATAGCCGGAGCTATGCTGCAGCTGCCAGCCATGCTTCCTACCATGGCTGCAGCCCCAGGAAGCCCCCAAGCCCCAGGTAAGGCTGCTGGATCCAGCACAGTTGCTTGCCCCAGCCTCCATTACCTCACCTGGGGTAATCTTCCAAACTACAGAGTATGCATGGCATTCCCTGGGGACAAGAAGCAGCAGCACAATGTGTGCCACTGCTATTTGTCCCCAGGGAAACAAATGTTCATCTGGATGCACTCTCAAAGTTCACATGTGACTCCAATGAGAGCTGGGTCAGGCCCAAAGTGCCCAAAGCACCCAAAGCAGCTGTAGTTTCATTAAAGCAAAATTATTATTTATTTTATTACCACAGTGCTGAGAAGTCCTAATCATGGACCACAACCCCATTTTGCAAAGCACACACAGACCAAAAGAAGCAGTGCATTGGCAAGATTTTTGTGTAGACCTCACATGAAAAGGGTGAATTTTAAGGATGGCTTTAAAGAGAGGTGATGATCTTGCTTTGCAGATCTGTCCTCCCAAGCCTGGGAGATAGCATGGAAAAAAAGCAAAAGGTGCTGCTTTGAAAATTTAACAATGGAGGCTGGCATCCTTGGTTGATCAGAGGCAGGAGCCAACATGTCAAGAGTGAATGAAAAATAACAGAGAGGGAGGGAGGTATAGTCTGTGAAGGGCTTTGAAAGTGAAGACAAGCAGCTCATGTCTGAGGCAAAAAAGAGCCAGTTGAGAGATGCAGAGAAGCCACAACCTAGTTCAAAGTTTACCGCTGTTATATCAGCAGTAGTGCAAACTCTTGCTAGGGACAATATGCTTAGAAACTTCTGAAGCACCTTAAAGAGCATCTAAGAAGGACAAATCATGGGGGACCTGAACTTCCCAGACGTCTGCTGGGGAGAGCAGTCAGCCAAGTCTGATCGCTCACGTCAGTTCTTAGCCAAGGTACAGGACCTCCATCTAACCCAGGAGGTGCACAGCCCCACCA
>JAGPOW010002742.1:27468586-27486299 GCA_030014935.1 Caiman crocodilus | reverse complement strand
CTGACCCCGGTGCTCTTTCCTGCCAAGGCAGGGGGTCGGACTAGATGATCTGCCCAGGTCCCTTCCGACTCTAGACACTATGACACTATGACACTAAATATATTCTTACGAAACTGGCAGGATTCAGATAGATCTGGAAGCAACAGATAGATCATGCTATTTAGCTCCAGCAAGAAAAAAAAAGATTCTATCATGGGTTTTTTTGCTGCAGACGTTACTACAACCAGAACATCACGTCTGCTTTATCTCTAGTAAAACTTCAGACTGGGTCACAGTTTGGCCAAAAGTAGTCTTTTAGTACAGGAGAACAATACAGTCATACAGGAGTATGCACAAAATGAAGCAAACAACATAAAAATGCAAAGACTGGAATCTACTTACTACCCTTCTGGGTGGCAGAGCCTGACAGACATGTCACATGAACACATCAGATGCATCCCATATTTCACATCAGTTTCTTCTGTCATAAGCATCAGAAGGCTATGAATGCACAGTGAAAATTGTAGGTGTTTCAGATTGCTTGATCAGCTACAGGCATGTGAGTTTTTGAGACCCCATAATTCTCTGAATACATAGAAAAGTTAGTTATTACCATTAAAGTGTACTGTAGCAGTTTCTAAAAGCCCAGATCAGGATTCAGACCCTGCACTGTACTAGGTATTATGCACATACACACAACTACCCTGTTTTTATTTTAAGCAACTAAAATTATATTGTCATATTATTATTTTCTATATTATGGAAATAAAAGATAGCAAAAGTGTTTACAAGCCAGGATAGTCAAGAACACTGGAAACTCCACGTCTCAGGGCAGACCTAAACCATTTGTATTACATAATTCATTCCTAACCCTTACCTTTGCAAGTCCACAATGGCCATAACTTCTAGCGCAAATCTATAGCACTACAGAAAAGTAATACCTGAACAGATTTTCAAACAAAGTTTTAATATGGACAACTCCTGATTTACACATGCATACAAATATATACTTGTACAACCTAGCAATTGTTCCTAGTCATTACAGCTGGGATAACTGTCAGCATGTATGTGGGAACTGCACACAGGTGGGTAACTTGCCTGTTCGGTGAGTTTAGAGGGGAAAAAGGTAAGGTCAAGGAAAAAACCTTGGAGATACCAACAGAATGAGACAGCAAGACACTAGAGGCAATGCTGAAGGCATGATCAGCTAGGTGGGGGAGAACTAGGAGATGACACAATCTTGGAAGCCCAAGAGAGAGGCTACTCCACTATGGCGAGGACAGCAGAGAGACTAAGGAGGACTATCACTTGAAAAGGGCATATTGTTGCCACCTATTAGCTAAAGCATTTTAAAAGCTTTGTGTAGACAAGGCACACTGCTTTATTTAACATGAGTTAAATTAATTGGATGGAAGCCTAGCCCCTAGGACAGGGTTAAGCCACATGGCTGATCCGGCTGGCAGCCGGACTTCGCTTCCCAGCTGCCCCTGCCCGCATTGCTGCAGCCAGTTTCCCTGGAGACCCCAACAGCGGCACTGCCATAACTACACAGAAAACCCTGGCCTTGTGCTGTCATGGCACTGCCGCTGCCAGGGTCTCCACAGAAACCAGCTGCAGCGGCTTCGGCACGGGCTGCTGGGAAGAGTCTGCTGCTGGCCTGATCTGGCCCGTGAGTCAAACTTTGCTTGCCCCTGCCCTAAAAGGACTCGTGCTAATGAGCTCATCAATCCCTTTTATAAATGCACCCACATTCAGTAGGAGACTCATTCTTTCTAGTATACATATTGAGGGAAAAGTGAAGGGAGGACAGCAGGTACAGACATCCTAAAGTGTGACATCATCCTCAGTGGGACATGTGGGTAACCCTTCCTCTCCTCTGTTGTAAGCATGTGGAAAAGGATGCAGGGAGTAAACAGTTGGTTGCTCATACTTTACATTTTCCCTTTAATGCCTTTCAGATGGGCAAAATACTCCATGACTTTTCTTTACCAGGGAACAAGTGGAATGAGTCCTCATTGGTGAACACTCAAACTCCTAACTCAGTGGGTCCCTTAATCCAAGTTTCATGGTGGATTAGAAAATCTTAATGCCACCATTTTATTTAAGGGGACATAAACTATTCATTCCAGTAGTGCCTGATTACCTGCTACTCACAAGATAGTTTTCTGAAAAATATTTTCCTAGACACTTGGCGCCTTCCTGATTTTCCCAGCTCCCTCCCTGCAGGATTTATACTCATATTATAACCACCCACCTCACTTGCTCATTGACTCCCAGCTCTTAAAAGTGGCATGTACTGCTTAATCACACTCCTCCAACTGCCCTCTTGGCCCCACTGAATCATATCCCAGCCCATTCTGTCCCACCACTGCAGTTCCTTCCCCTACAAATCATGTAGCTGATAGAGAATCAGCCCAGGGCAAATAATCGCCTAGTATGCACTCCCTGGCCCCATTGCAGCTCCTCCTGAACATTCATGCATGAAGGGACAGGGTGCAAGCATTTGTTTTAGATGAGCTGTCTTGTAACAGAAATTAATTTATCCTTTTATCAATAGAAAAAGGGCTGCTCAAGTTTATAGATTGCTCAAAGGGACTAGCAGTAGGTCATAATGAAATATATTCTTAGTTTGGACAGCCAGGCCTGAGTGTACCTTTAAACTGGTGAAAAATGTTTCAATTTTTTTCCCCCACAACCTGCCCTTTCATACTGCTTTTTACTCTGTAAATGGGTCACACAGGAAACAGCTGTACTTGCAATTAAGAGATCTTTTCAAGGAATTAAATAAAAGATGAAAGGAGTTTTAGAACAGCCTCAGGTTAATGTTGGTGGGGGGGGGGGTTATTAGCCATGTTTTCATTCCCAATAACTACAGAAATCCAGGAAGTTATCTTTTAAAAAATAAAACAAACAACAACTCACCTTAGCCGTATTTTTTCAGCCTCCAGCTTGCTTTAAAAGCGTAAGTTCTACATGATGTGCCATGCAGAACTACTGTAATTAGAGGTGGAGAAAACTTGCAATTTATTCTGACTGCCTTCTGGTTAATGTGGGGTTCCACCTCTGATTCAATTTGGACATGTTATGGCCAACCCAGTCTTAAAGTGGGAGTTCAGCCACATATTTCAGCTGGACAAAGATCTTGATTTTTTTTTAGCTAGCAAGTTTCTTCAGTTTCATGCTGTCTAAACTAGCCAGTGCTATTCTACTTGGAGATGACATTTGGATGCAACACATTAATTACAAAGATACACACATTTAGCAATTGCTATCAAGAAACATCAAAAAGAAGGGTTCACATATTAACTGGGGAATAATTACTTTCCCCATGTTCAGCCTCAAACTATTCAAAAGATAATGTTGGAGATAAGATTGGAGTTTACTGTGAGCTTCCCTGGTTGATAATGCTGTGGGTTAGCAAACAGTAAATAAGGCAAAAGGGGTCATTTTTAAGGAATGGTTTCTTTAAGGGGAGATTTAGCCTGCCCAGACAAAGGTCTAGTGTTCAGGCTTTGTTAGGCAACCTCTGTGAGACATTGCGGAGAACAGGATTCATACAGTCACTAAAGCAAAGGGCAAGCCACTATTTTAGGACACAGTAGGTGTGTTTACACATTCATTAATGCACTGTGATTACGCCACATTAAGTGTAATACCTGTAATAGCAGGTAATAACTTAATGTGTCATAATCAACACCAGCTCATGATTTTTTGTGATGCTAATGTGCTGTAGACAAATTCTACTGCATGTTAGCAAGGTTTTTCCTGCTGCACTAATGTGTAGTAGAATTAGCCTACCATGCATTTGGCGTCCATAGGCCAATTCTATTGCACATTACTATGCTGATGCACCAAGTTAGAAAAGCATCCATTCTATACACTTTATACAGAACTATTATTCAGTACAATTGCAGATCCCATAACATTGTCACTTGCATGCCCTAAAACATCTCTTATGAACCACTTCAGCTGAAACCAGCATTGCATTCCCATATGAAATATATACATTGTGAATGCTACCCACTCTTCAATGCTTGAACCTCCTCTCTGGATTTGTGTGTTGGAGAGGGCCCTGGCTCAACCTCCACACCCTCTGAGCATTGCAAGTCCATATTTTTATGCTAGAAATCATAAACTGCCACTAAGAAAATGCAATATTTCTACATTTTCTGGTGTTAGAACCAGTAGCCAGTTGAACAGTACCAGTAAGTCATTCAGTCTTTGCCAGTGGAATAATATTTAAGGGAAAAACCCCTACAGCAATATCCAATGTGAATTTGGACAAAACCTGAAAGATTCCTATTTCTCATATTCATTAACAGGACACAAACCTTGTACTTATGTACATACCCTCCAACCACCTGAAACTAAAGGTACTTAGCCCAATCTACAGTTAGACAGTGTAAAATGTGTCTTAATAAAATAATAAAATAGTGCCTGAGCAAAAAGTAGCCTCACACACTTGTGATAAACCCTTGTGGATAACACACACCATTAACTAAAGAAAACATCTTTCCATAAGGCCTGAAGGAGGGGTTGGCTCACAGATGAGCTCTGGCGCAAGTTGAAGAAGACTGTGCAGGCTCTGCCTCCTGCCCTTTCGAAAATATATCGTGGGACAGCCAGCACTTCACACCTCACTGATTTAAGTGCCATGATAGGAATTATTTGTAATTGCATGTTTGTTTTCAACAACAGCTTTAGGTCATGATTCCCCAAAGGCTTAGACACAGGTTTAACGTTCAGGTTTCTTCTCATGCAAGAAGCATAGTATGTATGTACCGCTTTGCCTTAAGTACCAACATACATAATGCTGAATTGCATTCAGTGAACTACAGACAACCAGACAGCTCATAAAGCATCAGCATCATTAATCCCTGCAAACATTAAAAAGTTATGCTGCTGTATTTGGTAGTAGCTGTAACTCATGTGTGTCTTTCAAGGGAAACCCTGAACAGAATCAGTTACTGAACCTGGAAGTCAAAAGTGCACAAACCATGACAGCATAGAAGGCTGGAATTCTGAATACTTCTGGGGTTGAAAATAGTCACATTCATTAATACAAGAACCTAATTGCTGCAATCAGTTGAAGCCAGTATAAGTTTTATCTGAGCAAATGCTGCAGAACCAAGCCCAATGAAAGGATATATAGGCTCAATGCATCAACTCCTGGTCCATAGAAAACCCTAAGCCTGTTTCTAGAAATCCTTATGCATATTCACAGGGGACTGCTAGCGAAGGCACAGGGAAGGGAGGAGGCATGTGCACCCCCCCTCAACAGGGCTGTCCTCTGCCACTGACACCACCGGCAGCTTCTGTAAATGCTTTCCAGCACCAATCCCACCACCAACGCTGATGCTAGCTTCTCCAAGTGTCCCCCCAGACTCAGGAGACACCAGTTGCCCAGGAAATTAGTAACTGTATTGAGTGGAAAAAAAATTTAATTCCAGTGGGACCATTCACCTTGATAATATACCTAAGAACTGCAAAATCAGATGCTAGAAACTCTTCTCCACTGTAGAATAAGCTCCAAGTTTTACTGTATCCCTGGTACGGTTCCTGTTCATAACAATCTCCTAAGGGTAAGTGATGCTTTCAGCTTCAGCCTGGTAGCCTGTCTGGGGCTATGAGCTAAAACACAAGTGCTACTTGCAATCAGGCTGCTAACCCATTCCCTTTCAGCATGGACACACTGAGAAAAAGTAAATGTTGATAATGTATAAGACCATAGGCCAGAACTCCAAATCCAAGAACTCCTTACAGCATGAGTCTATAAGTGGCTGGACCAGGTGCTCACTCAGTACCCCTGAGTAATGAGCCCATTCTCACCCTGGAAAGCCTGGAGACTGAGTGATGTTAGCTTTTGCTGCATAGGTGGGGGTAGGGGGAAGGCATGGAAATATAGTGACAACACACACATGAAGAGAGGCTGAGAATCGAAGAACAAAAGAGTCGCCACCTGCTTCAGATCACAACCAGCATGACTTCAGGCTGGAGGCACAGAATCTCTTTGGGAAGAGACTATATCTTACAAAAAACCCTGAGGAGGGTGGGTCAGACTCTAGCCCTAACCAAAACTAAAGGACCCACCACCCTCACTCTAAAGGAGGGGCCACAGAACTAGGACCCAAATGATTATGGGGGAAAACCAAATAATAAGACAGTGACAGGAGCGAAGTTTCAGCTTCAAGATAGGACACCCAGAGGAAATAGATGCAAACAGCAGTTCCTGTAGCTGCCCATTTAAAAACTTTGCTTCTGGAAAATGAAAACCTTATATATGCCCTAAGGGAAAGATTTCCAAAATCACAAATGTGAATGAAGTACCTAGTTCCAAGTTCAAAAGTATCTGGGGATCTAGTTCTCTTATGTTCCTCTGAAAATCCCAGCCTGTTTTGAACACCAACACTACAGTTGAAACAGGACTTTTCATTGAGTTACACCATCTTCAATCTTCACATATAATCAACAGCATATAACAATTAGGACTGTGGTTACTTGGTACACAAGAGAAACTACTGTGGCATTCTGATCTACACTGAACCAATTCACCCAGCCTTCCTCTAATGAGTAAACAGATCTTCATTTATGCTCATATGGCGCCTTTAAGTAAGGCTTGATGTCATAAGAGATCAAGGAAAGTTTTGTAACTTGCTAAAGGAAAAAATAGCTCCTGGAAAACAAATGGTTAAATCATTTGTTAGTAATAAGGATTAAATATGGTGAAAGATAATTCTCAGCCTTGGCACTCAGCAGGGAGCCTCACTGGTGCCTCAATAAGCAGGAGAAAGCCTTGTACACAGACCTTGATATCGTCTCACTAAACCCATGCTTGCACTGAAGGACATTGATAGAGATTTCAAAAAAAGAAGGAAGGGGCATGGGGGCGTGGAGAGACGTAATGCAGCTTTCCAAGAACAAGAAGTTCTCTCCCCGGTTTACATTTTTCAACTCCTTGACGTATGTGAAAGAAAAAACAAGTGATAAATTCTCAACCTCAGCATACATTTCAGGCCATCACTCCTAATTATTTCTATCAGTCCTATTGTCAGTTGCACTCCCTTACCGGCCTCCCCCAACGTAAAAGTGATACTTTCCAAGTTTTTAGCAGTTTAATGAAGCAGCATTTTTGTAGACCCAATTTGCAGGTGCAGCAGAGGCCTTGGCAAGGGGCAAACTGATTATCGCTTATGAAAACAGCCACACTGTATTGTTCATACTTCTTCAAGGTCTTGAGCAAAGCATAAATTCTGATGAAAATGAACTGGGTGCAGTCAGAGATTGAGACAGCTAATAAGGTAAGTCATATTTGTTGTTTGCAGAGAAGACTTTTTGCAGTACTTTTCAGTTTACAAACAAAGTTTTTTCCTTGCTCTTATGTTTGTGATACTGCAATTCTAATGAGTATTTTTTGACTTTAAACTCAAATCTAAATGTTGCACAATAGTGCTGGACTTCATGCAAAATACAATTATTTTGTTAATTACCTGAAGTTCATAGTTTATTGAAAACAACTGTTTTGGGGTGTTTTGCCCTTTTGTAGACTCTCTCTCCCCTATTTTTCAAACAGCTAGATTAAATGGCTTTATTTTCAATTTACAGATTCATTTATCCATCACTGTTAGAGACTGGATATCTTAATGATTCTTTTCTTGTGTATAAGTGCTGTTTGAACCTGCATCAATTTCCAGCTGGTTTACTGATTACTTTAAAGAAACAAATATTATTTTAAGTATAAATGTAAAGACTATTCTTGATTTTTATTCTACGATATTATTAATGGATATATTTATACTCTAGGTTCCCTCTCTGCACCCTTGCCAGCTGGGGAATTTCCATTGCTTTTCTGCTCGTTGTTCCTTTTTCCTATGCATATACTTCTTTGAGAATTGGATCTAAAGAGGCATAGGGCATGGGAAAATGGGGCGACTGAGGTACTCCACCAGTCACCCTGAGAAGCATTGCTAGGAGGCATGTAAGAAAAATGCACTGAAAGTCACAGGTATAAAGAAACAGTGGTTTTATTGCAAAATACTTATTGTGAAGAAAATGCTTATGAATAGTAATATGTGATAAATTGATATAATCTTTATTAGGGCAGCATAACTGAAAGTTTATTGCATATTAAAGTTGCTTTTTAATGTGTTATGGGAATAGTATGTTGTTCTTAGCTGTTGTCCAAATACAAGAATCAGTATATCTACTAGAGATTAAGCTTTTAATAAAATATGTTACTGCTTCTATAGTCTACACTTAAGCAAAAGTCCTGTTAAAATTAATTGCAATTTTGTCTGTACAGTATAAGGCTGCAGGTGTAGGCACTTTGGGTCTGATCCAGAGCCTGTTGAAATCACTGGAAGTCATTCCACTGAGTTCAACAAGCATTGAAAATCAGCCCCAACCATGCCACTGATATTTGTACTAGTTGTCTTTAATAAGACTGTTCAGGTGAGCAAGTTTGGGGGGATTTTTACCCAATTCTGCAAAAGGTTATGTGCCTTCTGTAAGGTGCTGGAGATCTACAACCCCCACTGAAAGTATCAACTTGTCTAATAAAAGGTATCATCCCTGAACCAAGAATTCTACAGTTTTGCATTTCTTTTTGTCTCAGACCAACGTGGCTACCAAATAGATCCTTTGCATTATCAAGCATTTAGTTAGAAACAAAAGAAGAAACATGTTATTTATAAACCCTTACTTTTTCTTTGTTTCATCCACAGATATCTTGGAAGTTGGACCTATTCTCCTGATCACTGTTTTTCAGGCAGTATACATTAAAAAAAAATCCATTCTTTGTGCTGCTTTTTATATTTATATTTGTTTAGTCTACATGGAAATATTTCTGAGAAAGAGAACATTGAAAAGAACCTTGAATTAATTCGAATTGAAACAAATACTAAGTTGAATGCGCTACAAGTCAAATGAATCTAATGTGCAGTCATACAGCAAAATATGGTATCACAAATTCTGACAATATTTGTATAACATATTATACAGGCTAATTGAAACTAATATTCAGTATTGAGCTATGGTTTTAATTGCTTTTAATCTGATAAGGTATTAGAAAGCTTTCATTTTACTTACAAGTTCTTTTCCATAAATTAAAAGGTAATAAAAAAATTCTATCCATAGTTGTGTGTATTATTCATTTATCCCATTCTAATGTTTGTGGGGAAAATGACATAAGTTAATATGAATTATATGTTTTGGCAACTATATATTTTCCTAATTTGTGTGAAAGGTATTTGAATGGGAAAATTACTACACACATTTAAACCATAGATCATCACCATAATTAAAGCACAAAAGAAGAAAAATATTGCACATGAAACAAATGAAAATATAAACAACATGCTGCTGGGAGAGGATACTCCATACATTTTAAAGGCTCCTCAAATCCTGAGGAAATTTTGAAGCAGTCATCAAATCTAAAATGCAATTACAGAGAATATGGAAACTGTATAAATGTTGCCTATAAAATTCCCTTGTATACTATATAGTATACAATGTATATAAAGACACACTGCCAGGCTGCTCAGATTCTTGTGCAACAAGATTCAAACCATGCACTAGATAAAGAAAAACAATAAATATTACTGATTATTCTAAATGAATAAGGGATTGTGAATGAAGCTCTTCATTTACCTAAGCAGACATGTCTTTTATTAGTTTCTTGACATTTAAGTTATTACAAATCTCAGCTATTTTAATTTGTTTTTTGAAAGCTGCTATTTTTTAGTTTAAAAAGTGAAGCCAGCCATTAAAGGAAATAAGGACTAATATGTTGTGGGGAGAGAAAAGTAATAAATATGAGGCCAAAAGGCAGAGGTACTGAAATGCTTACAGGGGGGAAAGGTTGAAAGTGGAGAAGGTAGCACAGAGGTATAAGTCAAGAGGGAGAGAAATCGAAACAATAGTGTGCAAAGCATTTTTTTTTTTGGAAATCCCAAATTAATAGCTTTTTAAAAAACAAATTCTAACAGTCAGAGATCCATAAAAGCTTAAATGTCAAGAAACCAATAACTTATGGCACGTGCAAATGAAGATGTTTATGGTGTCTATAATGCAAAACACATCAGTGAATTAATCAATGTCTATTGAGAGGTATCTATCCTACCAAAAAAATAAGAACCAGAGAGTGAGGGATCCAGTCCCAAGAAGTACTCTGCATCCCTGGCTCACTGTGTATTAATGGAAGCTAGGACTGGTTATAGCTCCTTGGTCTTAGGGTATACCTACACTGTAGATCTTGTGCCTGTTACATGTATCCTTGCCTAATAATCATACCCCCAGCGCACACACCGCCTTCTCTCCTAGAAGCTAATGAAATTATTAGATCGGTTGGTATTTTATACTGGGTAGGACTTTCAAAAAAATACTTTCAGTTATTAGGAGCCCAGGACTCAGAAAAAGTCTTTTAGGTGCATTTGAAAATCTATGCATTGGTGTCAGTCCAGTTCTCACCATTTTAAACAATATTGATTATCATCATTCCAATTTGTGGATAACACTGAACAGCCATTGACTGCTTCACTCCAACCACCTTCAAACGCTGCAGTTTTGGACTCACTCAAAGTGACTGGATTCTAGGGGATGTAAAAAAGGGTTAAAATCCCAGGTTGTAAATGGTTTTAACCACTTGTAAAATCCAGCATACATAAGGGGATAAACAGTTAAAAGGTATGTATTAGAGGGGGAGGGGGAGAGGGACAGACCTTGGGCCCTAATTCAGCAAAGCACAAGATAAACTTTAAGCACTTTTGCTGAGTAGGGAAAAGAAAGCTAAACACTTAATGCCAAAGTTGTGTTTTTCTGAAAGGGGGCCTGAGTAGGAAAGCAGAGATTTGAATGATTGTGGCAAGAGAAGGAGGTTGACAAAGGTGAAGAACCGTGGCCCTGGTCCTGCTTTCTTTCCAGCCTGCTGCTAGATCCAATCTCTAATCAAATTAGTCATGTTAAAAAACAAAAAGCAGTCTTTTAACAGGGATGACAGTTAAGGCAGGAGTTAAACCAATTTGCTTTTAGCTAATGAAGTAATGACTTTTCAGTCTTGGGTGGGAGAGTGGTAAAAAACTACTCTCCCTGACTCATCCCTACTCCACAAGCCTAAATAACAAGACCATAGGTGAAAATTCCCCTTCTCAACTCTTGAAGGACTTGATTAAAGATGAACTGATAAAATAGTGATGAAAGCAACATGCATACAGTTGTCAGTTAATCTAAACATTCAGAATAAAGGTAAAACCCCCCAAAACCCCCAAAAAAGCAACTCAACGTTAAGATTTTTACTGTCCTCTGAAGGTGACAGTACTGTAACGTTTTAGTACCATAACTCAAATCAAAGGTGCACTGAAAGCCTTTTTGGAAAATTCCTATGCAAGGTTACATTCATTTGATTAATTTCCTTTGTCATTTTAAGTGTAATTGTTGGGGAAAAAGGAAGAAAAAAAGTGTATAATCACTCTCAGTCATGGCTGTAATATAAAATACTGATCAGTGATCACCTGCTTCACAGTAATTTACTCTGAAGTAATGATTCCTTGCAGTAAATGTTATCTTCATGTACATTAACAAGGACTCTGTGGCATTAACAGTCTCCAGACAATGGATAGGATAGATTAGGACTATTCAAAGTCCTTATCTTAAAATTCAAGGACTAGGTGGGAAGGAGAAAAGGAAGAAAGCACCACTCCCGACAGTGCTGCTGGGTTGGGGTTGGCAGGGAGGGAGTGAATTGTCCTTTGGTACATTTTAGAAATTGGAATTATGAAAATGTGAGACGATTCTTTTAAAGCATAATATACTCAGTTTCCCTAAGCACTGTTCTGATAGAGACTAGTCTGCATCAGCTTCTCTCTATCAGTGTGTAGTGGGTCAAAAAACAACCACATTTTCATCCACTACAACTTCCTTCCCAGTTCTCTCTCTAAATTGCCT
Source organism: Caiman crocodilus (assembly GCA_030014935.1). NCBI lineage: Eukaryota > Metazoa > Chordata > Crocodylia > Alligatoridae > Caiman > Caiman crocodilus. The sequence goes on along the minus strand of JAGPOW010002742.1, from coordinate 27,474,383 downwards.
ATGAGCTCATTAGCGGTTGAGCACAGATGATTCATTTCTTTTTTTGTTCACGGTAAGAAAAAAGGGAACAAAAAAAAATCCCACTTGTGTTTTAAGAAAACAAAGAAAAATCCAGATTTGGTGATCAACAATACCAAAGCAAGAATTTTCACCCCAAGTCAGTCTACCCCAGTGTGTTTCTGTCTTAGGGGAGGCAGTTCCATTTTATTCTATTAGTCATGATTTGTGCAGGCTTTCTTCTTCAGTTAAAAAAGCAGCTCCTTTTTTTCCCCTTCTGTTTCCTCAACAGACATTCCCATCTTTTAGCACTTTATCTTTCCTCTTCTTTCTTCCTCTACCTGACTCTTTTTGTCTCCTCCTATTTTCCCCTCTAGTTTCCCTGTCTAGTCACATAACCATTTCCTCAAATTATTCCTCTCTTCTAAAAATCAATTCACTGACTCGGGAACAGGATAAGTCTATAGGCCCCTGCTCATATAAGCAGTATTTATTTCTGAGTCAAACAATCAGTATCAAGTTTCTGACTTGCTTGTTAACTTTGTATAAATATATCCCACGTACACTCACACTAAAAAGAAAAAGTAGATGAGGAATAAAGGGGAAACAATACTTCGTGAATCCACTTGTCTTGATTATATTTGGAGTCGCTGATGGCCAGATCCTGTAAATCCTTAATCACGTGCATATATCATTATTCAGAACAATAATATTACTAACAGTATAAGACTGCTCTCTCTTTATAATCACTTTTTTTTTGGATGATTCAAACCCCAGTTTTTGAAAAGCCTGCAGAGTTTAAGGTTCAGAAACCTAGTATTGACAATAAACTACTCACAAGCAATTACAAATCAACCATGTTTTGGGGAAAAAAAACCCACCTCAAGTAATCCTGAATAAAGTTTTAAAAATCATAATTGCTTTTAGCAGACAGTTCAAAAAAGAAGTTCAGTTCAGGCATAAAATATTTAAAATTAAACCCATAGATTCAATTTCACTGCACCCAAAAATATTTGAAAGGCTCATTCTTGTTAAACATTTAGGTGGAGAAAATTAAAAGTTGCACTGGGATGTAAGATTATAAACCAGAGTGGTTCTACAATTTGGAACAGTATCTTGTATTCTGAATGACTTCTAGCATACATGAAAGATAACTGGAAAGGATTTTGCCACAAAATTGTGTTATCATCAGATTCTAGTTTTGATATGGAACTTTGTTTTAAGAGCAATAAGGAGGGAGCACAGTTTATTTAGCATTTAATCCAAGTTAATGGAACAAACTACAGAAAGGAAAACATATTCTTAAGAACAAGATCATCTCCTGTATTAAACTAAAGCCAAGTTAAATGTATGGGGGGAAAACAGTGTTAAGCATGAATTTAAAAAAATATAGCATCACAATAAATGGGTTCCAACTTTAAAATGCACAAGACATAATAATTCATCATAATTATTGACCTTGTTATTTATAATGTTACAGTTATTTAAAATGCAGCCCTTGAAAACATAAAAAAGAAAACTATCTTAGTGAATACCTTCTACTGCCAGCAGGGTTTGGCATTTACAACAACTTTCTTATAGTAAATTTGCTAACAGTTTCTATGAGCTGTGTATTTGGACATTGATTTAGCTAATACAGTTAAAAAAAACCCCAAATATTTCAGAACAATGGTCACTCCTAGTCTACCCAGTTTACTGCAAAATACTTCACAAATTACTTTACAGCAAAATACAACTCAGTGTTACTGCAACCTGAAATGGTGCTTCAAACTTGAATATAACTGTATTTATCTTGACCTGAAATATTCTTAATCTAGATCATCCTGAATTCATCCTTAATAAATCAAGCAGGCTAGTAGGGATGATTGGCTCAAGGCCTTTAGATTATCTATATCCCTACTTTTCCTCTCTCTCACATATGCAGAGCAGACAGAAGTGACAATTTTTGCATGATCTGGCCCCAGAAATCATTCTTACAGCCATGATCAAACAGAAATGCCTGGCTGTGGACTGCTTTAAAAAGACCCAATCCTGTGAAAATCTGAACCCTCATTGCATGACTCTTATGCATTACTAACCCCTTAACATGAGGGTTAAGATGGGCATCCTTCCAAGTGGAGCACAATCTGTAACTTGTGTCTGGAGAGCTCCCAGCCTGTCACTGTTTTCAGAATGGGAGAGGGGAAGAGGAGTGGAATGAGTTTGGTTGGAGGTATTTTCACCCAGCACTGGAGGGTGAGGGTGTGGGGCACTTCCTGCAAAGCATTGAGTTGCAATGGGGAGCTACTCTTTCTTCATGCATGGAGTCTCTTTTTCTGCAGCAGAAGGGACATGATGGGTGCAGAGAGAAGTGCAGCTCCCAGGTCTAGGGTTACCATAGGTCCAGGTTTCCCAGACACATCCTCTTTTTGAATCCTCAAATCTCTGTCTTGGTGAGTTTTTTAAATTTGATCAAATGTCTGGGATTTTAGCAGCTCAGCTGTGTTAGGGAGGTGGGTGCCTACTGGGAGGTGCTTAGGGAGAAGCTGTCCAGGCACCTGAGCTGTAACAGGGCAGGGAAAGCAGAGATGTCCGCGGGCTCCTAGCAAATACCAAGTTCAGTTTAGTTTCTCTGCCACAGCAGAGAAGGCACCCACAGGGTCCTATCCAGAGGCAACCTGAGCAGGGTGTGAGGCCCTGGGCAAATCAGCCCATGTGGGGCCCCACCTCCACTCTCATTCTGATCCCAGACCTGAAGAAGCTGCTGCCATTGGCAGTGGCAGTGAGAGGAGTGGGTAGCAAGTGGCTAGACACCAAGCCACCACTCTGCCCAGCTCCGCACCACTGCTGCTCCACTTGGCTCCATGGGACGCCCCAAAGTGCAGGGCCTGGGGTGGTCACCCTGATTCATACCCCCACCCCAGGGACAGCCCTGGTCCCAGCTCTTGTCTTTTTTTTTCTATTACTCTTCCAGCAGCATCTGATCACCATGGGGTATAGGACTGCCACTTGTGGAGGGGGCTAGGTTGTAGGCAGGAGCCTATTGTGGGAAAAAGGTTGCAGGGGTAGGGCAGCTGGGAGATGGAGGGAGCAGGGGGTTGTGGCTTGGAACTGAGGTGTGGAAACTGGTTATGGGTTTGGAGTATAAGGCAGGATGGTGTGGATTAGAACTGAGGTGTACCAGTATGGTCCAGTGGGGCTGAGTACTGTGGGCTGGAAGTGAGAGGCACTGACAAAACCAGGAGTCCTCAGGTCAGGATTGAGGAGTAGGAGCAGGGCTGGGGGGCTGGGTTTGGGAGCGAGGGGCGATGGAATGGCCAGGGCACCAACATGTCACTGCCCCTCACAATCATATACCACCACCACCTCCCCTGCATCCCTCCCCCCACATGCACAACAGGTGTCCTCTTTTTGGAACTGGAAATATGGTAACTCTACCCTGGTCTAATTTATGGTGATTCATAGAAATTGCCTTGAGTTAGACCAATCCCTCCAGACCAACAGATGTTAGCTGGCTCCAATTTGGAGCTGACCCAGGGAGAGAGGCTGTGGCTTCCCCTGCCTCCTCCCCCTGCAACCAGCTTGATTGCTGCCTCTGGATGGGAGGGGGGAGAAGGGAGAGGAGGGATGTCTTCTGGGGTTCTCTCAGCTGCAGTGGAGAGGCGGGGAAGGTGCACTCCCAAGGTGAAATCCCAGAAAAGGCCTCCCTCCCCTGTGTTCTCCCCCGCCATCCAGAGAAAGCAGGAGCAGCTGGAGCAGACAGAAATTAATTAAGTCATTCCACTTAAGAACAGCTTCATTTTGAATCCTCATGCAACGAGGGTTAATTTGTCATGTGATTGAAGGGTTGTACAGCTCAGCTCTTCTATTTGGGCATGGCCTTAGAGCGATTCCAAGGGGCCAGTCATGCAACAAAGGTCATTGCTGCCTGCACCTAATGAGAATATTGTCTTTCTGAAAGAAAAGAAAGGCCACTCATAACAAGGTTTGGAACAGATATTTTGCATTACAGTCACTATCTGGAACACAATTAATGTCACTATCTATGCTATGCTGCGGAATGGGTCCCCAATAAAAGCGTTGTATGATAGTAAAGTCTCTGGCGATGGGTGCCTTAGAAGCCGGCATGCTCTGTTAACTGGCATGCCGGCTTGTAAGGAAAAGTGAAATCGGAAGTGCTCACTGTGGCACTTTGAGTTTCTCTGAGCCTCCGCAGCCTGGGGCAAACAACCTGCGTTACCAAGCCCCCATGGCCTGAGGGCATAACAGGCCGTGTGGGGCTCTGAGAGGCCTGCCTCCATGTCCTGCGGGGCCTGCAGGGCCTGTGGGAGGGGCAGCAATGCAGTGGGAGGGGCAGCGGGACGACCCAGATGTGACAGGAGAAGCAGCAGCCGGGGCTGCTTAGTTAACCAGCATATTTTGTTATCTGGCATTCCCCATTCCTGGGGGGGTACCAGATAACAGAGCTTTTACTGTATAATTAAGATGACATTAAAATGTATTTTCTCAGCCATTTTATCCAATCTAATCCTGACCTTGTTGAGATACTCCAAATTTCTGTGTGAGAATTTTAGTTTTAACCAGTTAATTACACTATATTTAATGTGTAATATGGTGTATGCATGGACTACTATCATTAAGACCTTACATTTTTATGTTATGTTTCATTTCTTTTTTCAGGAAGATGCAGATTTATATAAGCAAGTTATTGCACCTACATGCAGCCCGTGGAAATTAGCTGGTAAAATCCACCCGCTCACATCCAGACCAAGTAATTTGCTTCTCTGCAGGCAATATGTGGAAGGCTTGGAATCAAATTAAATTCTTCCTATGATCCAGGACCAGCAAGTAGGACCCCTGTTTTACCCCATCTAGTCACTGTGTCCAAAAACTGACCTTGTGTTTGAAGAAGTTCCTATTAATCCAAGTGAAAACTTGGGACAAAAGAGAACAGCACAGCCCTTTACACATGTGGTTTGTCCCAGAGATGACTGACAATTCAGTCAAACAGATCCCTATTTGGCAGGAAAAGTGTTTTTATTTGGCATGCTTCACAGGTAGCTAAAGTAGAACAATGGTCTTGTATGTCTGTAGAATACAGGGTGGGCTGGCACATTATAAAATAACTGTATATTATATACTAGCCAACTTCCCATCAAGAATGATGTGGGGTGGGAATGGAGTGCAGCCACCCACCACCCCATACCGCTGCCGCCTCCTAGAAGCAGGGGAGGCGGTGGGGAGGGAAGCTTGGCCTGCTGTCCCTTCTGCCTCCTCCACCAGCACCCTGTGCTGCTGCCACCTCCCGTGCTGCTGGCCTCACCCCCTCCACCCCCCTGCCCTGCTTCTTGGAGGCAGCGGAGCGGCACCACAACAGCAGAGACAGAGCTCCAGCCCCTCGGTCCCCACTGTCATAGCAGTTCTCCGCACTCTGGTTGTTTCAGTAACCAGAGTGCTCCAAGAATATTATGGACAGACAGACAGATGAACTAAGCCCTTTATTATATAAGAATGCATACATTACCCACACTAATATACAATTAGTGTGGGCAATGTATGTATATATAATAAGTATGTATGCACATGTATAATCTACTTTAGTTATTCTATAATGTGCCAACATACCTTGCATTCTACAGATGCACAAGACCACTGTCCCACTTTAAGTACTTGTGAAATATGCAAGATAAAAGAAATATATCTAGCTATCTATCTATAGATCTTACCCCTGGTGGTGCCCAGGAAAAAAGAGCCTGCCCTATTTCCTGCTGATCACCCCTCAGCAGCTTATAGGCAGCCACCAGGTCCCCCCTCAGCCTCC
>JAGPOW010002742.1:27409479-27468486 GCA_030014935.1 Caiman crocodilus | reverse complement strand
CACGTTAAATCCCATCCTGTTTCTGTCTGCCCACTCCTGCAGCCGGCCCAGATCCTGCTGCAGCATCTCCCTCTCTTCTGGTGTCCCCACCTCAGCCCAGTTTGGTGTCGTCAGCAAACTTGGACAGCTTGCTTTGGCTGTGTGTACCTGAATCACTGCCACTGCTGCAGACTTGAGTGGCCCTCAAGATCCCAGATAAGGCTGCTGTGGCCAGCCTTGGTGCTGGGGCCAGCCTCCCCTACCCTGTCTGGGGCAATTTGCCATGCTCCAGAGCATGCATGCAAGGGATGTTCCCTGGGGACAAGCACAACTATGTGCCACTGCTATTTGTCCCTGGGGAAACACATGCATGTACTAATGGGGATGCACCCACTGTGGCTTTCTATACCTCTTGTTTATCCGGCACTCATATTCTTGCTACACAATCATATATGGACTTAGAGGCCCATGCCTTGGCCTTCCGCATCAAAAACAAATCTGATCATTTACAAATAAATCCCTATAATCAAGAGAACAAAAATATTTTTGTACAAATAAGAGCATTTGATATAATTCCAATGTGAAAAGCTTTAGTCATGCAGCCACTGAGCAGAAACAATTCTATGTGACAAGTGTGATAATACCAACCAACATAGCACTAAAAAGCAAACAATCCAAGTATTATGCTATATGGTATAAAGCTTTATTGCAAACTACTTACTTTGCACTTGAATAATTCACATATTTTGCAATGCAAAACTGTTTCACAAAAAATATATTCCAAACAAAAAAAAATTGCTAATGTACCATATTTTTGCATACAAATTAATTTGGGTAACATAGCAACAATTATATATAGCTACAAATAATTTTGTAGCTATTATAGCTTTGAATATTTAGTTCAGACAATGGAAAAATAGAATAATTTTAACAGTTTATGAATATTTCTTAGGAGTTTAAAACGCTTCAGAAAAGAGTTGACAATTACATTTACAAAGCAGATTCCACAACGCAAAGAAATATAATTTAATGTTTAATTTAATGTCATAAATATTTTAAAAGCTAAACAGCTGCTTCACAAAAAATGAAGACAATTTAATGGAACTAAGAAAACAAATAAGTTGAGCCTAAGGTATTGCACCTGCTACTTGAATAAGTCTTTGATCATCTAGTACCTTATTCTTCAAAGCGGTACATCATAACCATTCAGAATTTAAAAATGCCACAAAAGGCTAGGATTCAGATATTTCTATATAAAAAAAAAATCCATGTCACATGTGGAACTATCTGAAGCCGAACATTTTATCCACAGTTGAGTTGCTCTGATTCTACTCAGTAGGAAGTACATGAGTATACACACACACACGCGCGCGCGCGCGCGCGCACTAAATGCTGATGGTGTTCAGCATTCTTTTTAATCAATCTACTGATTATTTGAACTATATTTTTAAATAAGCTAATCGTTTCCATAAGTAATTTAACCAAATAGCTATAAATGAAAATAGATCATGTAATTTTTGAGGACAAAAATACTACTTAAGAGAAACAATGATGCCATTTAGTAAAGGTGACTATCTGGAATCAAATGGTGTTTCATCATCCAGGAGCTAGAACTATTATAGCTCTTGAGCTGTTAGGAAAAAGCTCTCTAGCATTTCTTTGGTACATGCTGGTAGGTGCAAACAAATTCCTTAAGAATGTCTTTACCTTAGCATATAAGTGAGGTGAAAAGCTAACAATATTTTACTGAAAAAAGTCCTCTGATTATTTTTCCAATTATGCTAAATCTGATTTAAAAAAAACTAAAGCAATCCTGCAGAAGCTAATCCACACAAGTCTCATTACATAGTTTACCCCTTTATTTTATTTTTTTTTGCCTTTCAAACATCATTTCTTACAGAATATGAAGGAGTTCACTTTTGTCTGTAGTTGCTTTCCCTGGGCCAGGATTAGCATTTATAGACTCCTCTCAAAGGAAAAGATTGTCACTGAGCTGGAAAAGAATGAAGAGAAAAAGGGAGAAGTCCCAGAGGAACTCCAAAATCTATGTTTAATTAACATTTAGTACTCTTCAAGTTAAATAAATCTAAAGTTGAAGACCTGTTCATGTTCTGACATTGACAACAAATTATCTCATTTTCAGAATGCTAAGGATCCATTAACATCAGTAAGAGCTTTAAGGAGTCTTATTCCTGAAAGTGTTGCAACTTTTGTTAAGTGCCTTAGTTATTACCAGCTTGGCTGGAAAATGGTAAGTGCTTACCTGTGTTTTTTTTAAAAACAATTATTTAATATTTCTGTTTTTTCTTCTATTTTCTTCTTTTTTCATTTCATTTTTAATTTTTTAAAAAGAAAAATAAAGCATTGTTTCTTAATTGAAAAATATTTCACACTAACCAAATTATTTTAATTGAAGAGTGGTTTTCTAAATGTTTATAAAAAACGTTGATGGAAAATATTTGTCCAGCTCTGCTTAATTTAGGTGCCTAATAATAAGTACTTGAACTTGAAAATGTCGGCCCATCTGACCCATTTATAGTGAACTATTGTGTATTCAAGCCAAAATACATTTGAATTTACTTTCCATGCGGCTTGTGTACTGTCCTACATGTAACAACATGGAAATAAACTTTGTATACCTCAGGGAAGTATATCTGTTCTATGTTACCCCAGTGAAAATTACTCATATATATATAGATATAGATATACATATAGCCATAGGGACACAAACAGATATTAACTCTAGGAGTACTGATGTCTTTATTACAAACCAGGAGGGCAACATTGCATATAAGTTAAAACTGACCAGCACTTCCAAGTAGAAGACCCTTAATTATTTATAACTTTGCCCAGTGTTATCTATTGGACTGAAATGTATCTGCCCTAGATTGTTTTCTCCCCCAGTGTGGGTACATTTACTCACCACGCCCCAAGTTAGATTGTTTTGTCCTTGTTAAAGACATTCTTATAACCATTTCACTGAGAAGCTGAAAGGCCTTTATACACATGCTCTGAGAGTGGGAGGAGGGGGGCACTTTAATTTGAGTGACTCCAAGAGCCTCTCTAATTAAAGTGCCCAAAACATCTCATGTATCAGCGTCCCCATGCTGAAAAGTGCTGGTGGGAGTGCTTTAATTAAAGCTTGTTGAGCAAGCTTTAGTTAGCGTGCCCCTGCCACCATTTGTTAGCACAGGGATACGGATACATGAAACACTGGTGTCTGTAGGAGTGCAGTGTTATTACAGCGCATCAGAGCAGCCTCACTGCTTGTGTATAGGCACCTCTAGTGCCCCCAGATTTTGAAGTATGATCTTGAAGTGTTCCACGGAGGTCCCTCTGCTTCAGGGACATACCTTTTACTTTCTCTGAGAAGATTTGTCCCATTTTTGACAACTTACAAAGTTCACACAGGTCCAATAGAGACTTCTTGAAGTTTAGGAACTAAATATTTTCTAAATAAGTCCTTTATGCTGGTATGCTACCAACCAGAACTACCACACATAATAGGACTTCTGCATTTACTTGTCTGGCAGAAAGCCTGAGTACAGAAAGTGTCTATACATGAGCAGTAAGGCTGCTGCAATACGCTGTAATTATACCATGTCAGGAGCAGACTCAGTTAATCGAGTCTGCTGGAGCGTAGCAATTGCCACGCTCCAGCAGAAACAATGAGCTTTAGTTAAAGTGCCTTCACTACCATTTTTCAGTGTGGGGACATTGATATACAAGATGCTCCAGGCACTTTAATTAGAGCAGCTCTCAAAGCCATTCTAATTAAAACACACCCTCTGTCCCCACTCCTAAAGCATGTGTATAAATGATGACCAGAGATCTGGGTTTTCTCAGAAAAAAATCTGGGTTAAAAAGAGAAAAAGTAGATTTATCTTTTTAGCAGAGAAATTTGCGAATTCTCCGCTTTTGCAAAGAGCTCTTGCAGGCTGGCACAGCTCCAGCCTGCAAAAGCCAATTGCAAAATGGGCAGGAAACCCCCAGCCCTGCCTAGAGGGGGAGGGCAGGGCCTGAGTTTCTGAGGCAGTCAAGGCTGGGCTCAGGCTCAGACTTGCTCTTCGTCCCTGGAGCATGGAGGTAAGTGGGGCTTGGAGGCTGTGGGGCAGGGCTGGGGAAGGTGGTTGGGGGCTGAGGGAGTCGGGGGTGCTGCCAGCCCCAGGCAGCACATCATAGCTGGAAGCAGGGCCAGGGGGTGAAGGTAGGGATGCCCCTCTGGGAGGGAGCTTTGCAGGCAAGAGATGTGGGGTCTAGTGTGGTGGTGCCTGCCACGTGCGGGCCACTCACATGCTGCCCAGCCTCCTGCCCAGGAGATGGGGAGAGAGGCTGGCATGTGGCTGGAGCACAGCTTCATGGCCAGCTCTGCAGCCATGGTGAGGGATGGGAGCACAGGGTAGGTGGGGGCTTGGGCTCGCACACAGCACTGCCACTTACCTGTAGGGCTGTGATGGAGGTAATAGCTGCTGCCTTCAAAACCTCCTGCTACCACTGTGGAGCTCTACCCAGAGCTGTGTGGCTGGCCACCAGGCGGCAATGGCAGCATGGTGGTGGCTGGGCAACACGCAGCTATCCTCACCACCACCCCATGTTGAGCCACTGCTGCTGGCCACACAGCTCCGAGCATGGCTCTGTGTCAGCAGCGGGAGGTTTTGTAGGCAGCGACAGTCACCACTGGCATGGGCGGTGGCTGCTGCTTACCTGTGGGGCTGCCTGTGCCAGCGGTGATTGATGCTGCATACAAAACCTCCTGCTGCCACTGCAGAGCTGTGCAGCTGGAAGCAGTGGCACAGCGTGGTGCGGTGGTGGGGATGGGAATGGCTGCATGCCGCCTAGCCACCACCCCACCATGCTGTGCTGCTGCTGCCGGCCGCACAACTCTGAGCATGGCTCCGCAGTGGCAGCAGGAGATTTTGTAGGCAGTAGCAGTCACCGCTGGCACAAGCAGCCCCACAGGTAAGAGGCAGCGGCTGCCTGTGCCAGCAGTGACTGCTGCTGTCTACAAAACCTCCTGCTACCACTGCAGAGAATTCGCTCTTTAATCAGAGAATTTGCAATTTTTGATCAGAGAAAACCAGGATCCCTGCTGATGACTGTCTCCTTTGCTCTCCTGCTTTTTCTACCCGTACCCTGGTAGCCATGATACGATCAACACCAAGGGAGAGGAGAGTTATGGTAAAAAAGCATGAGCGGTGCAAGAACTGGGGATAGAGAAGAGATGAGAGGACAGGAATTAAAGTGGAGAGCAGGAGGTGGAGTATTGATGGAGAGAAGAGAAAAATGACAGGCTAATGGCACAACACTGTAACCACTTGATCAAGATCAGTGGTTTTCAACCTTTTTTCAGTTGTAGACCCCTAAAAATTTTTGAATGATGGTGTGGACCCCTCTGAATTGTAAGTTTGGGCATTCACATACTTTTGATGGATCGTGGTCATCGTTTGCCTTAGATAGTCTGAGGATCTCTAGGGCTTCACAGGTTGAATACCAAAGCATATCCCCTACAGAACCTGGAAATGACATTCTTCTACTGTGAAAAAATAACTTAATCTCCACTGACAAAAATGTGTCTCTAATACCTTGTCTAGTGATTTATCTATGGTGAGGGCAACAGTTTACTGTTGCTACCATTTACTCAAGTCCCAAAGTCTCATATGTAGACCTAAAGGTCCAAGCCCTGCTGATGACCCATGATAGGGTGAACAGGCTTCCAAATATAGTAAAAGACCTGTTATCTGGCATGAGTGGGAAATGGGGGGAATGCTGATAATCTAAAAATGTGGCCGGCACGTGCAACATTTCCCCCCTCCCCTGCCATGTCCAGCCAACTGGACACAAATTCCAGTTAATAGAAACGCCAGTTGGTAAAGCTGGATAACAGGGCTTTTACTGTAATAGAATTTCTGCTTGTTCATATTTGTCATTAAAAAAAATAGAAAATTGTATTTTTAAAAACCTTCATTAAAGCTATATTAATGTTAACGAGTACATTAAACACTACAAAGGAAGGACATGCCAGAATGAATGTTGTTTGGGAAATCATATTTTCGTATCTTAGGGAATGTATATTTTGACTTGACCTTAAACATCTTAATCACACATTAACTTTTCCAAGAGCCCTGCCTCATTCAGTACAGAAAATGAAGCACGGTTGTTCAGAGAAGGTGGCTGTTATCTTCAGGACTCCTGTCTTGTTTGTTGAAGATGTTAGAAACCACAAATTAAATGAGACAAAAGAATGAAAATGAGAAAGGATGGCTTAATGCTTAAGGATATTTTATATTATGAGAACCTGATTTGATTCCTGCCTCTGTCTCTTGAGTTCCTTTAAAATGATGGTAAAGTCACTTAAATCAAAATGCTCTCACTAAAGACCAGACGCACAACAACTAAGTTCAGCTGGAATGCAGCTTTGAACATATAGGGTGCATCCACACATGCAAGCACATGCTCTTGCAGCAGCTCAAATAAAAGTGGCGCAAATTTGAGCCAGAGCTTTTTTACTCAGTGCATGTGCCCAGATATGTACTTTGGTATGGTGCAAATTGTGCCACTTGAGGCAAAATAACCCTGCCTGGTTATTCCTGGACCTGCAGCCAGGGGGAGCTAGAGCCCAGGGCCAGCATCTGTACTGTCCCCAAAAGTATAAAAAGCAGCCCTGGCAAGTAGCTCAGGCCTACTCACTCGCAGGAGCTTTTGGGGCCCAACCAACTGGTACCTGGGGACACTACCCCTTGTGCCAGCTGGCCTGCTGAAGCAGACCTGAGAGTTCCCTGCACCTTCTACCCAATGCAGCAGTCTGGCAGTGGGGGCTGCTGCCTGGCTGTGACCTGCTGCACGCCTGCCAGACCCAGATGGGGACTGCACAGCCAGTAGAGGATCTGGCCCTCTGGGGCAGCTGCCAGTGGGCTGTGGCTAGGTGGGCAAGCATCTGAGCAGCTATCTCTCAGATGTTCCAAGTGTGGTGGCCTGCTTTGAACAGTCAAAGTATGTCCTCCTGGCCAATTAGGGCCAGGAGGTCAGCCACCTCCAGCTAGGTCCAAGGTGCCAGCTCTGAGCAGGCTCCTCTGCCTGGGTAGTGCCATTTGCTCCCCTAGCAGAAATTCTGATGCTCCCTATTTGAAAATTGAAAAATCCCTGAAAAAAAAATCCCAAAGTGCCTCTGTAAAATACCCCAAAATCCATGTTCCTCAACAATTAAAAAAAAAAAAGACCACTATATAGAGAGAGAGAGTGTGATCAGCTGGGCAATGTTTTATTGATATATCTACAGTATTAAAGCAATTTGGAAACTTACAGTGTCTCTATCATCATAATAAAAAGAATTCTAAATACCTATATGTTTTGCTGTTTGCCTTTGGTTTTCTTATCCTAGAGTAGTCAGAGCTTCCCCTGACCCCTTCACTAACCAGGACATGGGGACAGTTGCCTCTGTAGCCACAGCTCCTGCCAGCAGGCCTACCCCACCATAAGGCCCACATGCCCCACCCCTACTTGCTCTCCCAGCCCCCCGGATTCCTGTCCCATGTGGTCCCATCCCCGGCTGGTGCCTGCAGCCCCCACAATGGCAGCCCCACCCACCGCTTGCACCCCCAGCTCCCCAATGACTACCCTACCTGGCTCCAGCATACTGGCACTTAAAAAAAAGCCTCATCTCACCAGCAGTGCCAGGGGCTGTGAGGCCTCTGGTCAGCAGGGCATCCTGCAGCCCCAGCTGTTACCTACTCCCATCTGTGCTGCTGGGAGGTGACCGCAGCTGCTAATGTGGTGAGCGCAGGCTTTTTTTTTTTTTTTGTGGGGATGCTAGTGCTGGAAGGAGCAGCTCTTGCAGGGACTCAGGGGCAGCCAGGGGATGGAGCTGGATGGGGTAGCAATTGGGGGGCTCGGGGAGCAAGCAAGGGATGGGACTGGGAAGGTCATGGATCGAGGGCTCAGGGGGCAGGCAGGGAATAGGGCCAGGCAGGGCAGTGATGGTGGGGCTGGGGGAGCAGGCGGGGCTGGTGGGAGTCCCCCACATGGTCCCCTTCCCCCTCTCTATCCCCCCTACCTCCTACTTACCAGCAGGAGCCCAGGTCCAGCTCTCAAAGGCTAGCATGCTGCCTGCCCTGCACAAGCAGGCAGCATGCTTCAGCACCGGGGCAAGGGCCAACCATAGAGATGCTACCAAAGTGTCTCTGTGGAGGATCCAACCTCTGGTTGCTGCCCTGCCCCAGATTTTTCCTCTGTGGGTTTTTTTGATTCCTGGATATCTGGGGATCTAATTTTGCCCCCGCACTGCAAATTTGCAGTGTGGGAAGCATTTTTTTATTCCCATTCATGCCTCCTGCAGCGTCTCAAAGAGCTCTGAGATGCTGCAAGAGGCACATTCACGCTTGTCTGGACGCACCCCTAAAGGGTAATAAAAATGTCAGGTACACTAAAGTTGGAGTGCAGAAATCTCAATTGGACACTTTGAGTTAATGGACATTTGACAATGTAGGCCTCCATCCCTGTATACTCAGGTCTCACAAGGGCATTGTAAAGATCAATTCATTAATATTTATGAAGCACTTGACTCCTATGGTGAGTACAAATGAAAATAGCAATAATGTAACTAGTTCTCACTTTGGATAGTGCATACTAAATAAGGACAAAAAGGAGAGATTGAATGATGAGGATAAAAGAAAATATGTAATAGTTGCTTGTTTATGGGAGAGGGTTTCTGTACTACGTGGTCATGAAACTGAAGATTATAATGCAAGCAGACTTAGTTGAAGTCATGATAGGTTCATACTTTAGTAGTTTTAAAGTCTACTATTAAATTTTACTAAAGCTAGTAAATTTAGAATCTACTAAAATCAACGTTCAGTGCCTAGTGGTAAAAGGGAGACACTTTTTCACTATCAAATGAAGTTCTTCTCTCAAGGAAGCTCGAAGGCAACAGAAATAATGGCAGAGTTTTTCCCCTAAAGCAGGAGTACATTGTGACTGGTTAAGAGCAGCATAGAAAGAGGATGAAATGGCATTGCAACAGTCTCTAAGGCTACAAACAGATATAAATGTTTTTATTTTTATGGCAGCATAAAAGCCAAGCTGAGACATCATAGCCTTTTGTTGCACCACAAGTGCTTACATTTTATGATGGTAATGGGCTTCATGAAAATTTGTGCCACATTTTAGTGGCCAACATCAGCTCACTTTTAGTGGGAGAGTGCAGGCAGCCACAGGTACTCTCCAGTGTCCCCAGACAGGAATTCCTTGGAGAGTTCCCTCCTCAGTACATGGAGGGAATCCCTCTGCAGAGGATTCAAGCCAGGAAGGCAGAACTCGTATAGGGGTCTCCCACTGCCATTCTTGCACATGGTGCCCTAAACTGGGGCACAGCAGCATGATAAGCTGCCAAAGGAGCTTGCCAGGAAGATTCACATCCTCGGGGCATATGAGCAGGAAAGGGCAGAACCTAGTCTTGCACTGGAATTTCAAGTGGGAGGTCAGGTCCAGGTACCATGAACCCAGCACAGTAGAGATCAGAAAGATGAAGAATAGGATGCAATGTAATGTAGGAAAGCAGCTACTGGGCCACCTGGCTGAACCAGGAGAGGCTGCAGACAAATAAAACCTAGGGCATGAGACTTGAAAATGTGACAAATCTAGTCCCAATTCATCTAGGAATAAAATTTGTCAATAATGAGAAAGAGCTCAATCATTTTTTGGATTTATCTTATGGTTCCATGGCTTCTCTGAAGCAAGTCTAACATACTTTTCATAGTTTAAACACTGCATTTGTCCTTTGGTGCTGCAGAATGCACTATTAAAAGCAACCTGCTGAGTCATAGATGTACATGATGTTTTACAAATGAAAGTGCATATTTTCTGTCCATTAATAGCTTCTCTGCAGAAGCTATAAGATATAGAGGCCCTATATCTTAGTGACACAACTCAACTCTATCACAAAAGGGTTTGCACAGCAAAAATAAACATCATTCAATTCAATAAAGCAGTGAAGTGAAGAGAAAAGGATGTGCTGCAAGGTCAAACTCATTCAATCAAAATATCCAAAAAAGCTGACAAAAGGGAAGTCATGAAAATGAAAACAGCCTGCAAAAATTTTGGTTTATTTACCAGTAAGTTGCATACGCTTTTTTCACATTATTCCGATCAAATTATGGTAACCATAGAAACTGACACATTGTATTATACAGTATTTGTCCTTCCCTCTCAGAGATAAAGCAATTTATTAGAAAAATATACTTTCAATACATTTCCATGAGATAACTTAGGTCTTAACTTGAATATCTTTGAGAACAGCTTGACATATTTTCAGAACTATTTTAATATTTTTAAATAATTTTGTAGTTAGTAGAGCAGTTTAAAGCCAGAGAGCTCAAAGGTTAAAATTCTAGCAGCCAATTTCACGTTATGCATATGAGCTTTCCTCCATTACTGCCACTGAAGGAGCTGAGCTGGTAGAAACAGCTGTGGAAATTTTTTTGACAAACTGAAAACCAAGCTCTTTAAGGTGGCTACTCAACTTCAGACACCTGGAATTTAACTGCATTTAGCTATATCTCAATACAAAATGAACAGTCTTGTCTTCCTTAGAATTTTACAGTGAGATAATTAGTATCTGGGGCTTTTTTCCCCCCCGATAGTGGAGCCTTATGGCAAGGGTATACAGTATTTGAAACCTATACTGGTAAAAAGCAGGCAAAAGGCAGGGCAGGTTAGTCTGCCCGACCTTTTGCCTAACTTCCGTCTAACACAGATAAATTCCTCTCTCTATAAAAAAAAACAGGGTATGACTTTCAAGCTAAATAGCTATTTTTTAAAAAATGTTAGTTTTGAATAGTGTTAATTTGGAATAAGAATTCCTTTTTCTTATTTATCTGAATCCACTTAAGAAGTGGATAATGCTACTTTGGAAAGACACACAGCCTATTCCAGATTAAAAATATCTGGGCAAAGCATATTCCTAAATAACTATTCCAAAATAATGCCATATGTAATGTGGCCATAGTCCTGAAGAAGAGAGGACTGCATTTCCTTTGAAGTGGAATACAAGATAGCACAGTAGATGGTGCATTGGTTGTTTGCTCTGAGACAGCTCTTAATTAGGATTCATAGTTTCTGTGACAGCCTATTGTTTAATTTGAGATCCTATATATTTAACATTGTGTTTCCCTTAAATATGGCACCAGGCTTGATTTCATATTGAGAAAGTGGAATTAAAACTCTAGCAAATTTCCAATTCAGATTTCATAATGTAAAATCAGAATAAAAATACTTTTCAGTTTGAGAGAAAACAGCAGCTGTTGTAGTTGTCGGCAGTCCCTCAAAGTCGAAGATGACATCTGTCAGGCTTGATGGGTCCTCAGGTGACTAAGGAGCCTGATTCTGCATACACACATTCTTCAGCAATGGGGGCATGTTGTTTTGCAGGGAAGTGGAATTCGCAGCTCTGAGTTGGTCTCCATCTCCTTCCTCCGCCCCTGCTGTTCCACCTCTGTATCGAGTTGTTGGGCCTTGAGGTGGTGCACACCTTAGTGGACCAGCTGGTGCCACACTGAATGTTCAGCAGCTTGCTCCTCCCACCCATTGGTGTTGATGCTTCTGTGCTTGAGGGCAACCTTGAGTGTGACTTTATATCATTTCCTTTGGCTGCCCTTTGAGCATTGGCCAATGGAGAGCTGGAAAAAAAGAATCTGGAAAGGGAGGTGGTTCTTGGACATCCAGATGCAGTGGCTCATCCATTGGAATTCATTTCTCAAGAGCAAGGTTTCAATTCTAGTGGACACAGCTTCATGGAGGACACATGTGCTGCTCTGGCGGTCCTCCCATTTCATCCCCAGGATTCAATGCAAGCACTGCTGGTGAAAGCTCTTGAGGCTCTTAATGTGGCATTGGTAGATGGTCCAGGTTTCACTGCAGTAGAGGAAGGTGGTCAGCATGACAGCCTTGTAAACGAGGACCTTTGTTGACTTCCAAAAGTCTCTATTTTTGAAGACACATCGTCGCAGCTTGAAGAAGGCAGCACTGGTTCAGTTGACCCGGTGCTGGACTTCTTCATCGAGAACAGCAGATGTAATACTACTACCACAAGGGTGGCTAGTGGAGCACAAGGAAGCAGACATGTTCCTCAAGGCTGAGTAGCACTTCACAGATACCAATAGCTCTGCTCAGGGGTCCTACTTCTGAAATGAAGTATTTCTGAGGATGGGTAAGAATGAAGTCTTAAAAAAAAAAAAAATCCAAGACGTATGCAAGGGAAAAGAAAACCCCAAAAAACAAAACCATACATTTGGTAAATATTTGCAGAAGAATTTCCAAGATTTCGTTAAACATATTTTAACCTGCTGTTTTTAACTTTTGCAATGGGATTTGTTTTTAAATAAAAAAAAATTAAAGTTGGAGTAAACGAGGGAAGAGAATCAGCTATTTCACTGTGCCAGTACCTTTGTCTCTTCTTCTATAGTACTATACTATGGTATGTGACAGGGCAGGTGGCCAATCTGCAGCACCAGTGCCATAAGTGACACAGACAGTGTATGGATCAGAGAACAGGCAGCTCAGCAGCAGATGGGGAAGAAAGCAGAGGGCAGAGCAGATGATCAGGCAAGGAGCACAGGGTAGGGAAGGGAATAGAAAGCAGACCAGCAGATCAGGCATAGGAAGGATATTGGAATGATACTTGGGAGGGTGCAGGGCTAATTTGTGGCATGGCTGCTAAGTTTGTCTCCCACTATTATGGCGTGCTCTAAGTGTTTGGGTATTATGCCTTGTAGCAGGGTATGATGGTTTGAAATGGTAATTGTGGGGATTCCTTGGTTAACAGTTGACTGCAAATGCAGAACACTGGAATTGATGTCCCACAAGGCCCATTCCAAACCAGTCCTTTCCCATAATAATAGGAATAAACCAGTATTATCCAGAGGTTTAATTATCTTTTCATTTGAATGTATTACTCTTGTTGGAGTTCTAGTCTCAGAATCAGAACTATAATTGGCCTGTTGGGTGATATTTGTAAGTCATTTAATCTTTTAATACATAGCTTCTCCACCTCAAAAATGGGGATAATGATACTGACCTGCTTTGTAAACTGCTTTGTGCTTTCATCAGTAGATGTCAATGCAAGTACAAGGTAATGAACTAATATTTGTCAGTGTTTTATTTTGCATGTGTCCTATAAGCTACAGGCCCAATAAGCTAAAGATTGAATCTAGCTTTCCCAACATTTTTCATTATTTAACTTCTTTCACTGAATTTGGATTATTTCTAGTACATAATTCCCTCTGCACTTGTGTTCTATTTAGTGAAATACTATAATGCGCAACATGCATTGAATTGCAATGAAAAAGTATTTTTGCTGGAATATTATGTTTTGTCTTTACCAGTTAGAGTATTAACAGTACTGGTATTTTAGATAATGCCTGGACTAGAGAAACCTGAGAGACTTGCCCTGCATGGGCGTGTCCCCACAAGCCAGAACGTAAGTTTCCCCCGGGACAAACAGCAGCGGCACAATATAGAACAAAGAAGAGAACCCAACCATATGTACCACTGCTATTTGTCCCCAGGGAATGGCCATGCTTGTGCACTCTGACATGCAGCACATTGCCCTGGGTGGGGTAGGGGAGGCTGGGGCCAGCACCTGGGCTGGGCCCAGCAGCCTTACTTGGGGTACTCCAGAGGCTGAAGCCATGGCAAAAAAAAAAAAGTTTAAAAAAACTAGCAGCAGGGAGCCTAGCCAGCAGCTGGGTTGTGGCTCTGGCCAGCCAGGCTCCAGTTTCAGGACTGCTGTCATGTGCACCACCCTCCTTTTTTAGGCACAGTTTTTTTTTTAACATTGGCATCTCCTGGTGTTAATCCCCTTCTCCCCCTGCACTGTATGGGAAATATCTGCATGTGTGATGCTG
Organism: Caiman crocodilus; assembly: GCA_030014935.1. Taxonomy (NCBI): domain Eukaryota; kingdom Metazoa; phylum Chordata; order Crocodylia; family Alligatoridae; genus Caiman; species Caiman crocodilus. The sequence goes on along the minus strand of JAGPOW010002742.1, from coordinate 27,454,612 downwards.
CCTATGCCTGCAGCATCACATACTGCATGTGTATACTCATCTGGATGCATCCCATATGTGCAACACATTTACATTAGGGATTTACAGTGATGTGATGGATTTACAGATGTGATGTGATGGATTTACAGAGCACTAGAAGTAGGCTATTCCCTATGAAAACTTATGCCTCTTTAAAAAGGAGTTAACCTCTAAGAGCACCACCCTACCTTGTTTTCTAATTTACATACCTGGTGCAAATGCCAGTGTCTATAGAATTCCTAGAGTCACAATGATACCCTAAAAAGACTAGAAGGTAAGAAAGTCTCTTGAAGGTATTAATTCAATTTGACTCATAGGGATACATACTAAAAAAATAACAAATAAATGTTTCATTGTGAAAGCTCTTTATGCAAATCAGAAGAGTTCCTAACTTGTGTACTATGCCTTGTGAATATGCCTACCACAATGAAGAACCAATCTATATGAGTTACTGTAAGAGAAATGAATTATTTATTGATCAGGAGTGAGTGCATGGCAGAGTACAGATTTAAAGGACAAAGTTTCTGTAGGCATCTTCACTAATTCTGTGGCCATCACTTATTCTAATATCCTACCCATAGAAACTTATAATGTTATTTGAAATCAAACTTTACAATTTTTGGAGAATAATGAAATCTACAGAAAGATCTGAAATTCACAGATTTCACCAGGTCTTAATTTTTTTTGCAGTTGGAAGACCAGGGCTTAACTGCATCAGAATATATTTGCCAGAGCAGGGCATGGACCACGTTCATTACAAATACTTAGTCTAAAATACAAGGATTTGTATTTCTTGGCACAGAAATGTTGTGAAGGAACAAGAGAAAAAAATAATTACACACCTCATCAGGCACAGGGTGACGTGTTTTCACTTTTTCACTGACAGTGACTAAAGAAGGCACAGCAGTGTAAAGAAACCCTTGCAGTTCTCTACCCTACCCCAGTTAGAGCAACAGCAAAATTCTCTCTTTCTAGAAGAATCGCAGTAGAAAAGTTGAGCCTGAATTCCACCCCCTTTGCAACTGGGGAGCAACACAGCTGCAGAGAAATTTGCAGCAGTCTTCAGTAGAGGCAGAAGACACAAAGGGCCATTTCTCAGCTATGCAGACCTATTGCTCTAAAAATGAACTTCAGTAGTCATCTAAGAATAGGTGTTTTCCATTAACATCATGATCAACTGCTTTGTTGACCACGGAGTTGACAGCCAAATAAACAGTGTTACTGGGACAGAGAGCAATCTTCTGGCAGTTAGCCTTGGCTTTTTTAAACCATCTTCAACCACACATATCACACAGTTGTGCCTAACCAATAGGTGGTAGATTTAATTTAAGGTCTTAATTGTATTTTTACTTGTCTTACCAACTACATAGGAATTCAAAGTGATACAGATGCTTTGCAAATACCTAGTAATGGAGTCTCCTTAAACTAGCTGCAAGATATTTCACCTCTGATATATTTAAAAGGTGATTTCTGATACATTGAGATATGTATACCTTGTCAAGTAAGATGTGACAAAATAAAGCATTTACTAATTTATAGGTGAAGTAACTAGCTTTTTTAAACAGTTTGTATTGTGTGGAAGACTTTTTAAATTTGCTGAATAAAATCCTTGCCTTGAGGCAATTTCAGAACAAAGGCAAATGCATGCTACTTTTACTTCCCCAATCCTATTTCTTGGTCTTTAGTTAAAAGCATCAGCAAAGCACGTAGAAATTTGCCTTACATGCAAAAATCATGCCGTATGCCCTTTCCTTAGCCAGGGCCTGTAGGATAGCAGGGTGGGTTGAGTTTACACACCTTATATGAGAGAGGAAACTTCAAGTAGCTAACTAAAATGGCTGTGCAGCAGTTTTGCACCAGGAGACTAGTACAAAGTTAGACATATCAAACTGTGGCCTGCTTCTTTGTAATGGAGTTGTGAGTACTGTACAGGGTTTGTTTTTTATTGAAGGAGCGGGAAATAAAATCCCCAAGCCTGAGATTCATAAAATTCTTTCAGGGGGAAAGGGTGATTTGCCAAATAATCCTGCTGGTCCTCTTGGTATTATGTTTAAAAATACCTATAATGGAAATATTTTCAATGTATCCCATATGTGAAGGGCCAATGGCCCTATACATTTGGGAAAATATACCAGGAATATTTAAGAAACTCTTTTCTACAATTCCCCAAGATAACAAGTTATGATCCAACATACTCCCTCCTACCGCCCCCCACACAGAAAGCAGGTCCTCAAATCTTGTATGCTAGAACACATACAGTCCAATAACAACAAAATATTGTTTAACTAATTATTGCTGGAATTGGTTGCTCAGACTTTGTCTGTACAGGCACACTCAGGAAAACTGACCAGAATCTATTTTTACGTTTGATTGGCAGTCTCCAAATGCCTGAAGAAGAGCATTTGTGCCTGAAAGCTTACAAAGAACTTTCCTCCAACTATTTAGCTGGGATAATAAAAGATATCACATTTACCCAAAGAACCTTGCCTGCCTTAATTAAACCTCTGCACTGATAGTTTAAATTCTGAATAAAAGTGTCTTCAATTTGATTTCACTTCCAAAGTATCTTAAATTAAATCAAATTAAGGGCATTTGAAATCTAAATATAAGCATCTACCCAAGACTTTACAGTGGTTTAACTAATTCACTTCATATTTACATCTTTAATTAATGAAATTAAACATTCCTGTGTACACAAGACTTCATGCTGTCTTGTGAACACAACTAAAATTGCACTAGTTGAGGTCATTAAGTTTAGCGGAGTGGGTTCACATGTTTACCAGTACTGTTGTTTGCCTGACAGCTGTGTAAGGCCTTGCTTTTTCCACAATTAAAGTGTCATTTCACATTGCTGTAGCTGAAGGAAAATTTCAAAGTACAGAACACCACACATGGCAGCTACTGTGCACTATACATGGTTATTGCTGGACAGTAGCAATTGCAGTCTTTATACAGGTATAATCTCTTCTAAGATTTTTTTTTTAAAGACTATCTAATCCGATCTAAAGGGAATAAACAGCACTTATTCCAGGAAATCACTTACAGAAAGAGTTATTCAGAAATACCCACTGCATTTTTATTTTCAAATATGTAGGATGCTAATTTACTTTCAACTGTAAGATATTCTGGAGCTGCAATTGCCAATGAATTTTGCTCCAGTGAAAGCTAGAACACAAGGCTTAAAGGAGCTCAAGTGTTTTAATAATGTCACCAAATGCTGCTGCAAATCAAGTATTACATTCAAGTATTATATTCAGCAGTTTGGGGGGATTTTTTTTAAATAAATACATTCAAGAAAATTATAATCTGCCTTGAGATGCTTTACAAACAGAAGAAGTTAAATGATTGAGCTGATGAATTTTTAAGGATTTGCTTTTCCTACAACACACATTGCTATTGCTTATCTAGGTTTTTCTTGTTGTGCTGGCTTGTGGGGAAGCCTTTTTCTTGCCAATGGGCTGATGTATGCTGATGCTATCATATATCTATTTGCTCATGAGAGCACTTCTCCAGAAGTGACAAGATGACATACTAACCCACTGTTCTACTCAACTCTTTTACAGGTTTAAAAAATTTCTCAGTAAGTAACACTGATCTAGGATCAGTGAGGCAGGATCAGCCCCCACAGCATCCCTTGTAGCTAGCTTTGTAGCTGCCCTACTCCAGTTTTCTCAGGTTTCTTTGAAAAACTTTGTAAGGGCTTTCTTTATAGACGCCCTCATACAAGTTCTCACAGAGAACAGTCTTTTTAATACATTAAGGTAAGGTTCCAAAAATGAAATTAAATAGTGATCCTAAGGAAATGAATACCTTCCTGAACTTCTCTATCCCTCAACTCAGAGCTGATGCTCTGGACTCTCTCTCCTGTTTGCCTGTGGTTTGATCTCATTCAGGGACTACCATAAATACCACTACCTCTAGCTTTAGGGAAGCATTGTAAAGGAAAAATATCCAGTGTAGCCTCATATCCTTTTTTTTGAAAAAATATGCGACTCCTTCTCAGCTGAGTCTAATGACTGCTCCAAGCTATTTGATTCTAAGCTGATCCAGTACCGGTGAGGTTAACCCTGACTCCACCTAAATGCCAACTACCTGGCGATGGGCCTAATTATTCATTTTTTAAGCTAATAATTTAGAAACTATTAAAAGTTAAAACCTAATTGCTTGACCATGACACTTTGAGAAAAGAACTGTTTCTGCATTCCAATAATCTTTTTCTCTTCTATCTCCATAAAGAAGAGAAAAAAGGGAAGGAAAAAGGGAAATGTGTCACAAAGACACATTGTAAACTCACTGCAGACCAGTACATAGAAAAGACTTGACCCTCTGTTTTACTACTCCAGCTTTATTCCAGTATCACTTCACTGGATTTCCTGAATTAAATTTAATTAATTTCATTTTAGTCAACTCTATGATGAATAAATAGATAAGAACCAGGTCCTGAGACTGATATAAACGGTGTCTTAAGAAGTGTACCATTACAGGGGTTAAACAACCTTCTTAGTTTTAAATATTTAACATACATACATGTCACAGCTCTGATTTTTCATTGCCCTAAAGATTGTGTAGTCACTTGAACAAACACAAAGATTATGTAAGTGCTCACAAATCAAAGCAGTAGTATTTTATATGAATTTTGCACTGACCCAGAGGACTATATATGCAATGGAAAAGTAATATTTGAATTGTTTCTATAGAATCCTTTTTTTTTTAAATGAAATTAATTTTCAAATGTGAGGGCTAATTTTAATTGTTATGAATGTAGAAAACCTCTCTATATTAAGAAATGATTTCCAAATACTTTTCCTGTGACCTACCAGCTGAGATTCCATATACAGAAGAAATGCATCTGAATCAGGCACTTCGGTTACAACATACTCACAAAGCTATAATGCAGCTGGCATCTACCATATTCAGACCAATACCAAAAGTGTTAGTCATTAACAACCACAAAGCCACAATTACTATCTTTCTCAAGCAATGCAATAAAACAATAACTAAAAAACAATGTTTCTTTTTATCATTGGAATAGGCATAATGCTTTTTCAACAACAAGTTGAAACAGTATAAAGGAAGCATAGCTATATACAATGTAAAGCATCTTCATGAAAGTCTCAGTCAACACAGGGTATAATTAAAATGTAGCTGTAAAAAAGTGAGTCACTCACATTGCCTGCAAGAGCTTCTCTCACAGGTAGTTTACATGCAGTATGATGCTAGAGTCTATTGCTCATGTTGTACTGTTTTACTTTTGTTTCTTCTTTTGTTCTGAATGCATTTAGGCATAGACTGCTGATCCTGAATATTGGGGCATTGTTACATCAAGGCACTCAACTGATGAAAAGCCTCAACTACAATAAAGAAGCAATGAGTGCTTAAAGGGTACTTCCTTTCATGAGATGATCATTATAGTCTTGCAGTTGTTCACAGATTAGTTACCTCACTAACATACCTCTGATTTCGAAAGAGTGGGGTTTTGCATAAGCTTTGCAGCTGTATTACAAATAAAACCTTTTTTTTTATAATATATGATACATGCACACTAGCTTTTTACTATTTTTCTTCCAATAATAGTTTTTCAGTTTTTGCTGTGACCACTATTTGCAGGTAAATGTCACTGATTTTTCCCAGCTCTATTTTTGGGTGAGATTTGGGAACTATTTTTAGGAATTCCTTTTTAACTGCTGATCAGAAAGAAAACATTTGTTTATGCTGCAGTAAGGTTGTTACTTAGGTTGCCCTATCTATTTTATATACTAAGCATGCATGCATGCATGCAACAAATGCAGGATGACATCCATACATCTCATGCTGTTCAAAACAAGTGATAATGATATGGTGTTAAAAATGCTAGCAGCTGCACAAGACCAATTCTACATCAAATGAGGTTTATCTGTGCATCTATACTGGCAAGCTCTGCCACTATGGGTATAGTTATGCAAGCATAAATGTGTTTTTGCTGGTATCATTCATTTAATTTGAGGAGACAGTATAACTGAGTTCTGCCAAAAAACACTTTCTGCCAGTGTAAGTAACACTTTTAAAAAACTGACACTCCTGTCAATATTACTACATGAGAAAAAATTTCTAGTGCAGATCTGCCCTAAACCTTACAATATTTTTGTCACCAGTTGGGCTAAGCCACAGATAGCAACAGTGGAATTTTTTTAATGGGCCTAATATACAGAAGACCTATGACTGTAATAGATTTTGTATGATGCAATTCATACTTTGAACCTTCTGAATGGAATTGCACAGTCCTATCAATTTGCAGGTGGAAAACAGTATTTCCCCAAGTGCTACCAAGAAAGCTGTAGGAAACGTTTTTGAAGCCTGGAATGGATGTGCTGTAACACTAGGCCAAAGGGTTATTTTCTGAAGAATATTCACTGGTCTCCTGCATTCATTGAAACTACTGAATGCCACATAAAAATAATAAAACAGATTGTCCAGAAATGCACACATTAAAAAACAAATCAGAGATAATTGAAGTGGATATTTTATAGCTTCTTAAATAAAACAAATTTATATTATAGTAATACTACATATGATATTTTAATCTATAGCTCCTCAGATAATCCTTTTTTGTTAAAGCATTCCCATTCACATGTTGTGATAAAAGAACATGTAGCAATACAAAGTCACTTCATGAAGGAATGATGCTATTCCTTTTTTTCAGATTAGATTTTCTCTTTCACAGTCTACTGTTATATCTTCATTAATGAAATGGCTATGTTGTTATTGTATTATCATATAATCAACCACCACTATTTACAGCACTTGCTTTGGTTTATAACATTTATTTCACATTCTCTATAAAACATTTTTTCAGATATTCTAAATCAAAAAGTCTTAATCCAAGTTTGTATGAACAGACCTGTAAGGTCCCTTCCAGCCCCTAACAATTATGAAACTATGATTCTTTATGGAGCTGAACTCTCTATGGACTTCTATGGAGCTGAATGGAGCTACCTCCACATTCAAGATGATGCAAATGTTTGCAGGAGTGTGAAGGACGATTGAAAATATCTGGTTAGGTGTCACATCAGTCATCATGATCTTTTTTTCATAGCTCTTGTGCTCTCCTCTCCTCTCACATCAGGATCAAAATCCTGCCTTTTCAATTTACAGTGATTTACTGGTTCAGCTCTCTCCTTTCCTAATATTAACAGTAATACTAAAATTGGCAACAATCAATCAAAAATGGAGGAAAATGTCTCCAAATGTTTTATGAAAGCATTGTTATATTTTCTTGTTAAAATTAAAAGAATATTATTGTGGACTAAGCCTATCAATGATATATTTAAGCCTTCCGAAAGGCTGTATTACTTTGAGTGCAATTGGACAGCGATTTACTACTACCTAACTGGAACTGCAGCCCCCCCAAAAGAGCTACTCTGCTCTTTGTTATTATAATTCATAAAATTTTCACTTGTTTCTTTGCATTTTTACCCAGTAAAAATATTCAGTGCCCACAAGAAAGATAACCAGATTCCATAGTAGGATCTTCCCCATATTACTCAGCTGTGGATTTTATAACTAGATATTTAGCTGTGAAATGTATTCAGGGTGGTTAAAAATCACATACCGATCTCAAACTTGCTGACTAGTTTCATGCCACGATGCATTTAGCAAACGGTGGCATAAAGCATATTATATTTTCATGAGAAGAAAATCCAGCGTCTGTCGGAGAAACCGCATCAAACCAGAGGAGAAGGGAAGCTCAGAGGGTGGCTTCCAGCATCTCTCTGCATATCACTGCTCATAAAAGGGCGGCATGAATTCCTTTGAAGTCTGAGTTAACATGATGTCTCAAGCATATTGGGATTAGCGTGGCAGGGCGCAAGAACATCACCTAGTTCATTATCTCTCGCTGGATAAACTCATGCAGGGGCGACTATTTACTGAAACAACCTGTAAAAGTGGCGGCTAGTGTTTGCTGAGGATAAGGGCTGCACTGGGGCTGGACGAGTGGCTCGTTTCTCACTCTCAGCTGAATCATCCCGTCGGAGGCGTGCTCCCCCAGCCTCCTCCCCTTTGATCTGCTGCATAAGAACGCGAAAGCTCTTTACTTTGAAATGCACCAGCCCTGCTCGTCCTTCCCGCTCGGCCGCTGAGGCCCGGATTGCAAACCAGCCAGCCACTTCCCCGGCCCTGCCCCGCCTTTCTGCCCCGGGCCTCCGGCTCCCACTCGCTGGTTTCGTCCCGAAATGAAATCAGGATCAATTAATTCACGCCCCCCGACCCCGTCTGCCCAGGACATAGTCAAACGAGTGGGCCCGGGGGGTCTGCGGTGCAAAGCCAAGCCTTGGGGGTGGGGACGGGGAGAGTTTCTGGTCGTTTGCTAAGGTAGGGGAGCCCCGATGCGGCCCGACAGGTCAGCAGCTCCCTTGGCGGCTCTGGAAGAGGTCGCACAGCGGCTCGGCCTCCATTTCCCCGCCAGACCAAGTCCCCTGGCCCCCGGCTCGCTCCTGCCCCTTCCCTGCTGCCAGAGTCGGGGCTGCCCGCACACACCCTGCCCCTCCCGCCGCGCGGCCTCGGGGTGGGGACGCGGGGCGGCAAAGCGGCCGCTGCGGCGGGGGTGGGGGCGGGGGAAGGGGCCCCGGGGCCTTATCAGCCGCCAGAGGAGCAGAGATGAACTTGGCGCCAGGGCCGGCAGCCCCAGGCCCGCCAGCCCCCGCACTGCTCGGATGTAACAATCACCTGAAAGGGGAGATTAAAGCGCCTCGCGCCCGGGCCCTTTGTTCTCGGCCTCATTTGATGCCCCGCGGCCCCCTCCGAGCCCGGCGCGGGAGAAGCTTTAAAGGTTTGGCCCCGGCGCGGGGCCGCCCAGTGCCCGTCGCCCGCCGCATGGACAAGGGGCCCTTCTCGGTGCAGTGGCTCGCGCAGAGCAGCCTCCGGGCCCCGCCCGGGGCCGCCCGGGTCAGCCCGAGCTTGCCTCGGGGCGCCCCGCCGAGCCCAGCGCCGCCGGGTGAGCGGGGGGGCGGCGGGGCTGCGAGCACGTGGGGGCGCCCCGGGGCCTGCCCTGCACCCCCGCGCCCGCCTCTGACCCCGCGTTTCTCTCGTGCCAGGTGCCCCGCGGGAGCAGACGGGCCGGCCCCGCACCAAGTTCTCGGCCTCGCAGCTGCAGGAGCTGGAGAGGAGCTTCCAGGAGCAGCGCTACATCGGCGCCAGCGAGAAGCGGCGGCTGTCCAAGGTGCTGAACCTCTCGCAGACGCAGGTGAGCGGGGCTGGGCGGCCGGGAGGGCTGCCCTGTTCTGCCACCTCCCTGGCAGAGCCGCTCGGAGCGAGCCCGGCAAAGCCCGGCTGCGGGGCGGGAGTGGCGCGGAGGCTGCTGGTGGGGGACACGGCAGCACGCTGGCACGGGGTGGCACAGGCGCCGTGACACCTACCCGTAGTCCCCTTGACGGGCCACCCAGGGCCGCGACCACAGGGAGACCGAGAGGCAGAGGCTCCGACTGGGGACTGGAGGGCGAAGGCAGTCTGGTCTAAAAATAAGAAAAAGCAAATCAGGCGGAGACCAGAAACCTTTTGGAGGAGAGAAGTGCCTGGGGCTAAAGGCTGCGCTCTGGAGAGCTTCCCAGGCCTCCCCGCATGGGGCTTTGTGTGTTTGTTTTTTTGAAATTTCTTGTCTCTCTGGGGCAAATCGGTTCCGAGTTCCATCGGCTGAGCAAAGCTCGGGCACTCAAGTCTGTGTGGTGCCACCATGGGCAAGTATCCTGTTTCCTGCTCATCAGTCTGGGGCTACAGACACCCACAAATCCATGGCAGGCATCCAATGTGCAAGCCCCAAGCCCAGAGCCATTGAAGTTCAGATGCCCCCTAGTCTTTCTGCCCTGCTTGAGATCCTAAGCAGCTTGGGAAACCCTATGCAGAGTTGCTACTCTTTTCAAAACTTCCGATGCAAACCTTATGGAATAGGGGAGGGGTGAATCTGGACAATTTGAGTTAAAGTGGTCTTGAGAGTTAATTTGAACTATTCCCAAAGAAACAAAAGCAAAAAAAAACCCCTAGGCAAGCAGAATGCCCAGTAGCTAATTTTCCTGTATGGATGTGCAGAGTCACCAGTTTATGTTTCATCAGAAAAACACACTGAAAGAATGAGGTGAAGCTCATTTCTGGCTTAAGTTAATACCAATCTACTGAAAGCAATAGCCTTGTATTGACTCTGGCTCAATACGAATTGGACATAAGTATGCAACATTGTTTGCATTTGTTATCAGCAGCTTTCAAAACACATCTTCCCTATCTACTTTATGCCCAATGAAGTCACAAGAAATACTCATGTTTAAATGAAGTACATATGCAGGCTCGGCACCTTATTGTTTTCATTTGAAATATAATGTGTGGAGTCATCTTGGTGAAATCAAGTCTCTCTTGCAGATTCACATAACTTCCCTCTTATTTTTCAGTCACCTGCAGTCAATTAAATATATAGAAATATAAATATTAAGATGATACTAAAGACAGAGGTCTCCCATACTGACAAAGAGAGATGTTGGTGATGGTGGTGACTAGCATTGAAGTATCTAAAATATAGCTGTGGCCAGAATATGAAGTGAGGTGGCAAAAGATCAGATGTGGGATCACAGCCTCAAATATAAAGCTGTATTTGTTCAATTTTACACCAAAAATGTACAAGTGCAGAAGTTTTCCAAACTTTAACATGGCCAGACACTTTAGGAAATCATAGAAAACTTTATATACTAATGGCTTTAGGATAGTAATAGTACAAAATTGCAGTTGCTGTGATAGCATTGAAGTCTACACTTAACACTATCAAACCTTGCTTCTAACAGCTGAACCTTAAATCTAACTTTTTAGACATAACAAGATACACAATGATATTCTTGTAGGCATCTCCTTCTAAAGTAAAAGGATTTTTTTCTACCTTAAATCCAGCTTAATCAAATCTGAGAAAATGGGTCAAATTTAATTCAAAATGCTAACATAGTCATTACTGTAAAATACATTTCTAAACATTTTTAAACCTATGTACCTCTCCACATGGCAAAAAAAAAAATCTTGATTCCTTGGTTTCAGATAAAGACTTGGTTCCAGAATCGTCGCATGAAGTTCAAACGTCAAACCCAAGATGCCAGGGTTGAAGCTCTCTTTTCAGGCTTGTTTGTGCCCTATCACTGTTACCCAGAGATCCAGACACCCAGCTATCCCCATGGGATGGAGTTCAATATTGCTTCTTCTTCATCTGCTGAAGTTCCCTGTGTTTCTCTTCACGCACCTATGCCAAGTCCAGCCCTGCTATTGCCTCCTGCTCCAACACAGGCTATCCAGGCAGTTGTGCCAGGCCCAGTTCTCCTGCTGCCTCCTGCTCCAGGATTTTCTTCTTACCCATCTGCAATTTCACCGGTATCTCTAACCAAGGATCCTAATAGATTGAGATTCCAGCCATACCTGCCTTCCCCTAAACATGCCTAGAAATGAACTATGCCAAATCAAAGAACTTATTTATTTTGTTATCATATAACAAAAAATGAATGATGGAATATTATTTTTTTCAGAAAATATGATTATTCTATTGTCTGTTCAGTCTTATAGTGTCTTTTAATAGTGTTAGAAGAACACAGACAAATCAAGCTAAAGGACTGGCCTGGCTCAAAATGCTGGTAGTTAAATTGTAAACTTTTTTTGAGGGCAGGAGGATATCTGGGAACCTACCTATTTTTTCTTCCTGGCTCATTTATGTCACAAGCTATCAAGCTATCATAAAATATTTCAGAATAATCTAAAAGTATCAAACAACATTTGGAATATGGTAGAGAATTGTCTCTGACTACAACATTACTACTACTCTTTCTCCATACAAACTGTAATAATCCACCACTTGTATTGCACACAAGCAGTTTTTTTTTTAATTTGTTAATGTACCAAAATATCAGAACAAATTGATGTAGTTTAATTAATCCTAATGGCAAAAAAGTCAGAGTTTGAGTCATGTAGTCAGTTCATGACAGAAAACTGGGGGTAGAGAGGTGAGATTTGTTTGACAAACATTTACTCAGTGAGAAGAATAAGGTATTAGTTCCCAGGACTGATTTTTTTTTTTAAATCAGAAGAAAAAAGTCTTTTACCTTGTCTATGACAATAGGATTTTGTGTATGTGCACATACATGTGCATTAAAGCAATTGTTTTAGAGCAATTTCTAAGGGAAGTTTTTAATATTGCTTTTCTTTTTAATGATGATGGTTGTATTGAGGTGAAAATAGTGACAAAATGCAGGATATTTTAAGCTAGAGAAGTGACTCGTCTTGAATATATTGTGCAATGTCTTTGGAAGATAGAAATAGTATTCATATTTCTTAGTGTTCTGAGCCTTAAGTATACAAATAATCTCAGGAAACTAATATAATTTTAGCAAATAGGGAAGCTTTGTATTACATAAGTACCTGACATTTGGATTAATCCAGCTACTTAGTATTTTCATACATAAACTTGAAACAGATGGTATGACGCATCAGGAAAATGGAATATTTTAAAACTATGAATTAGTTTTGGCAATATAATGCACTATTGCATCTTTATAGCTATATAAACCTGTGCAAGAGTAAAGCTCAAAAAAAGAGGGCTTGTTCAATTCTTTAACATATAGGCTGAGCAGAGGTGGATTAATAATGCTGTGATAGTTCTTTGCAATGCCACCTTGGAACATGGCAGTTGATCAATTCTGAAGTTTCAGGGAAGGGCCCAAGTATTAGTAGTTACATACACACATTCTGTATACAGTGCTAGCTAGGAAGCCCTGCTCTGCAGGTAGTCAGCCTCCTCCATTCTCTGCCTCTACACCCCACAGTTGTCTGCTGCTGCCTGTATCTACCAGACAGGTGTTTAACATACCACAGTGGGAGATGGGCCAGAGCAACACCACCTTGGAACATGGCAGAACACTAAGAAGACCAACAGAAATGAGAGTTTGAAGGTGATGGGTTAGGGAGAGAACTCTTGCTGGGGATGTAGAAGTGGGGAAAGCTAGGGATGGAAGAAAGCAAGGACAGATGCAAACTATTGGCAATAAGGGAAGAATTAAAGAAGGATCATAAGATGGATTATGATGAAGGGGGTGCAAGAGGAATGCAAAACACAGATTTTAAATATGATGGCAGGATGCTTGTGGGAGAACTAGAGACAAGAAAGGAGCTCCCATATGCATCCCAGCTGTGATCCACTCCCCTCCAACATACTTGAGGCCAGGAACTGGATTCCTGAAACTCAAGATTTTCTTCCCACTTTAGAACTTCTCACAGGGAAAACACCTTCCTCACAAAAATGTCCTGGTTACCCCCCACCCTGCTGCCCTGGTGGGTAGCCACAGCCTGCAGCACCCTGGCTCAGGAGTTAGGATGGCAGGGGAGGTGTACTCTGGAGTCTGCTGGTTGCTTCTTTTCCCTGCTGTACCCCAGAGAAAAGTCTTGAGCTAACCTTCCTTGCTTTGCTTCTGTCTCAAGTAGACAAACCAGTGATAGAGCTGGGAGGAGGGAGGGAACAAGACAAATGCCTCTGCATACTTCATTCTGCCAGAGCCCTCTCCCACCCTCCACACATGAGCTGCTAGAGAGAAGTGGGAGAGGGGAGTGCTGCTACAAAGGCTGGGTTCCCACATAAGAAGCCTGGCTTTCGTCTATCTGCAGCACTGCAACCTCTGATACACAGCTACCCTGCCTGGATTGCCTAAGGGCTGGCGGGACATGCTTCTCAGTCAGATTAAGATAAACCCAAAGGCCCTATTCAGATGCAGACTAGCCTGTTTGAAGCCCTGTGAATTGGTGGTGTTAGAACCTAGCTTGATCTTGGTAGTTATTTCAATTGTATTCAGCTGACTTGAATGAAAACAGCTAGAGTTTTGCATTCCTACTCCCTTTAGACCTTTCTGGACAAGGTCAGGGCTTGTTTTTAATGGAGTTAATCATACTTGAAAAGCCCCATTAAGAGTTTGAGTTGAGCCTGCTGTAAGGAGCCAGGAGGGTGGGTAGAAGACAATCAAAGTTACATACTGAAGAGCTAACAGAGCTCCAGCTGTGCTACCCTGCCCCTTGATGAAGTTTCAGTTGTGTTAAACCAGTTTGAATCAAAGAACACAACTTTCTTCACAAGCCCTAGCAATGAAGACTATAAGCTGTCTCAGCACAGAGGCACTGGCCTGTCACCACTGTCCACCCATGTAGCCACTGAGAGGGAGGGGAACAAAACAGCATAGCTATTAGTTACGGAACCTAAAATTATGAAGCAATCATAGAAAAAGTCTTTAAAGGGGGAATTAAAGTGTTTCCACTGTACAAATTATGGAAATGACATGAACAATTCAATTACACTCTGTTGAACTGTTGCCAAATATGAAAATTAAAACTCTATTTAATGAGGAATTTAATCACACTCTAAGGCTTAAATCTTTTTCTATTATAGGAGCTTAAATCCTTATGTAGTTCCAAAACCAGTTTTCAAGAGTTCCACGTACTTAGCCACTCCCAGTGAAATCAGCTAGAAGCAGATTACAGTATCTTATCCCACCCCCTCCCACCCCACCAAAAGGGCAATAGTTATCTACCTACCACAGCAGGCTCACAGGACTTCTTCACACATACAGCATGTCTACACATTAATGCACAGTAGTTGCTTCATATTTAGCTTACTGTGCATTTGGTTTCTACTTCATTAACTAGTTACTATGCAATAGCACCAGCCCAGTTTTTTAGTGACACTGCACAGTAGCTTAAGACTACTGCACAGTAACGTATTAGCATGGTTTTTGCTGAGCACACTACTGTGTGGTGTTATTAGGTTACTGTGTATTAAGCGTCTCGTGTAGACAAGCCCACACACCTGCAGAGATAGTTAGCCCTTTTAGACTGAAATTTTAATAGAAGTCAGGGCAGAGTGAGACCCTGCTCTGCTTTCTGCACACAAAAATTCATACCATCTCAACTAAAATGATTCATTTAAACAGGTCCTATTAAGTTCAGAAGTAGTTTGCATCAAAATTATTTTAAAAACACAATACATTACCAATGTAGAGAAATGAGAAAAAAATCATTGTGAATTGATTTTAAAATGTCCTTAGAGGGTACTGTAAAGAACTGCATAATTGAAATGCAAAATATTAGGCTAAAGTATGTGTATGAAAAAATAACTAATTGACCAGCACTCTGACCCCTCCTATACTCTACGTTATTAATTTACATGCAATCACGAAGAAACCAAACTAAAAAAAAAAAAAGCTATGTATTTTAATTCTCTTAGACCTTTAGTTTTCATTTTAAATTCACTTTCATGAAGGAAATGAAACATAAATACAGTATGTAACTTCTAGCTCTAGATTAGCAAGACATGAGGAAACAACTTGAACTGTTCTCTCACTGTTCCACATAAGACTACCTGGGGGAATTATGGTGATATAAAAAACAAATAAAAGGCCAAAATGTAGCTTTTGCACTTCCAGTCTTACCAGAAACTACTAACTTCAGATTTCTTTTCATCAGCTGCACGGATCAGGATATAAAAGATCTTGCAGATTAATACCTAGCTAGGTCTCACCAAGGGTAATACTAGTTCCATGTTTTAATTGTTCCCTGCCCTGCAAGCACTGCCTATTTGGCAATGTAGAATTGATAGCTATTAAAATATGTCCTTTAAAGTTACCATTCATTGAAAGAACCGTACCATCCAACAGAATCTTACAACACAAAAAATCTTCAAAAAAGAGTGAATATACATCCAGGAATGAGAATTAGAATACTAAATTGCAATGCATTTAAGAGATTTTAATAGCAGTTAAATTCAGTTAGAATTAGCCTGTATAGTTATGAACCTTTAACTTGATATCAAGCTAAACACTTTACGTGCAAATAAAGCCTACAGTGTACCATAACCTTGTTTCATATCTGACATATAGGCTTGGTTACAGTGTCTTTAGGGAGTTAAATTGCTTGTCTTCCATTTTGTTTTGAAAAACTGGAAGGAGGGAAATTTGTGGTAGAAAGTGTTGATGGTAATAAGGCAGATCATGCGCCACAAGCCCATATGATGCGTTTTGTGGCAAGTCATATACTTGAAAGGAAGAATTGAGCTGCAAAGCAGGGCTTGGGGTTAAAGGCAGAAGTCTTTGCTGCTGTGGGCCAAGAGGATAGTGGGAATAATCCTGTAGCAGAGTTGGTGGGGTCCCTTGGCTATAGCTGTAGAAAGGAGCTGGAGGCAGGAGGCTATGGTGGTGGTCTTGTATCTGCCTCTTAAGCTTCATCCTACGATTCTGGAACCAGGTTTTGACCTAAAGAAATCAAAATTTGCAGAAGAGTCAGAGATCTTGCCCAGAAGTTATTTATAAACCATTGTTAAATCAGAAGATCCCAAACTGAACCCCAAAACTGCAGTACATTTACTAGAGCTTGAATTGAAGTTACTTGGCTGGCAGCAACTGTTTGAACAACTGAAGGGACTTTCATGTTGTGTAATCTCTGGCTAACTCCACAGATCCAGCCTGGAAGCTCCTCAGTGAGTGACATGTTCTCACAACAAGATCCCCCCATTCTACACAGTGCACATCCCTAAGGGAGAAATTAAACATCCTTCTATTTTAAGGATGCCATCAATTCTTGAACTACCCGGGGTGCTAAATTCAGAACCAATTCCCTTTAGTCTGAACCATTAAGCCCCAAATGTGCTAAGGTGGTTACTGGAAGGAGGTAAGTCTTGTAAAGAACTGACAACAGTGCTTGAATCTGTTCCCAGGGTAGTTTGAATCACTTCTAGGAGCTTTCATCACATGACATAATGACATTAATTATAGTACATAGAATTTATGCCAGGAAGACAAATGTACATTTACATTTGAAAAACTCACTGGACTACTGTATAAATCGGATTCAACGTTTAATATTATTTTAATGAATGCCATATCGTTTATCTTCTGGGTGACTCCCAACAGTCTCCTGGAGATTTATTTCTAATTCCTGGAGACTCCAGGGAAATCCTGGACGGTTGGCAACCCTATCCCCAGGGGGAAGCCAGAGGATTTCATCAGGACACAAACCCGAGGCTCATGCACTGGGGACAAGCCTTCATTCCCTCCAGCGGGCCCATTCCCAGTCTAAGTGCGGGCAGGACTGGGAACATAGCAGCTCTCAGGAGCGTGCTCCCCCCACAATAAGTCAGATAGAACAACGGGGCAGAGTCCAAATTTGGAGTTTAACAAGGGGCCACAAACAAAAGACAACCGGGTAAGGAGGTAGAGCGCAACCCAGGAGACATGAGCCTCTGCCTGGCTGCTGGCAGGACCAGAGGTGACAGCCGGCCCGGCTCCGGCTGCCCAGAGCCGGGGCGAAGCGGGGCGCCTACAGAAGGCAGGCAGGCAGGAGGGACCGGCGGGGCTCACCTGGACCTCGGAGAGTTGCAGGGCGGCCGCCAGCTTCCTCCTCTCGGCGGCGCCCAGATACTTCTGCCGCTTGAAGGTCTTCTCCAGCTGGCAGATCTGCGTGGAGGTGAAGGCGGTGCGCAGGCGGCGGGGCTGCGGCGGGGAGGCCGCGCCCGATGCGGCGCTCTCGCTCTCGTAGCCCGAGGACTCGTCGGCGCTTAGCCAGCCGCCTTCGGGCGCTGCTCGGGCGGAAGGCAAGGGAAGGCAAGGGCCGGGTTAGCACAGCGCTGCACCACCGCCCGCGCCCGGGCGCCCCATCGCGGCCCCCGCCTCCGCCACCCTCCCGCAGGCTGCCCCGTACCCGGCCGCGGTGACTCGGCGGGCAGCGCCCGGACCTGGCCGGCTCCCGGCTCCGCTGGCGCCCGGCCCGGGGAGGGGGCCGCCCCCCTGGGCTTGGCCCGGAGCAGCAACGGGCTCCCGCGGAGGGCGCTGGGGGGCTGCGGTGGCGGCGCGCAACAGAGGTGGGACCTGCCCGCGGGCCGCTGCTCGGGCCGGGCCAGGAAGGCCACGGAGAAGTCGGCCTTGCTCATGGCGAGGGCAGCGGCGGGCGGCGGGGCCGGGCGCTATTTATGGTGGGGGCCGCCCCGCCGGGGCGAGCGCACATCAAAGTGGGCAGCCGGGGGAGATAAGGGCGCGGCGCGGCGGACACTTCGCACGTCTGGCAAATGTCTGCGGCCCCGGCTCCAGGCAGTCTGCGGGCCGGCTCCGCGCCTTGAAATGCAAACCTGCCCCGCGGGTCGCCCCCCTCCCCGCAGGGCGCTCTGCAGCCGGCCCCTCCCGGCTCGGACACGGCTCCCGGGACCCGGCCGGGGGCAGCGCGGGGCGCGGAGCCTCCCTCCCGGGTGCTTTCCTGCGGGAGTCCCCTGGGCGCCTCCCCCCGGGGAAGCCCTCGCAGTAAGGGGTCGAGGAAATCCCAGCCCCAAGCTCCAAAGAGGCCTGGCTGAGCCGGTTTCACGCGTACGGGACCCCGCACGTTGCTCCCAGTTTGAACTTGGCGCCACTCGTCTGGCCAGAAAGCTGCAGCTGGTCCTCCGCCGGTTCCCGAGGTCAGCGATCAAAGCGCCGGCTCGCACCTCGCCCACTTCAAAGGGCCCCGCGCCGCACGCGGCTGGGGCCGGCAGCGACGCCCCGGGGCCGAAGGACGGGCTGTAATGGCCCCCCGCGCTGAGCGCTCCGCGGATGGGCCCGGGCCCGCTCAGCCGCGATTGACACCCTGCTTTCGGCGCCTCCAGGGCCAGTGCCTGCACTGAGCACCCGCTCATTAGCTGCGAAGAAACCTGGATATCATCACACCTCCGGGTGGTTCCTAATCGAAAAGCCGGTTTTTGCCTCTTTAACCCTGAATGCTGTATACTTAAGTAGCCAGAGACTGGGCCTGGTCACAGTCCTGAGGCAAGCTAACTTCCAAGGAACCACAGGTATTCTTGCTGAAGCTCACAACAGAAAGATTTGCCCCCACAACCCTGATTTTAAGATTTGCCTCTTCCTACAGTTATTCTTCCAATCTCACTTTCTCATTGTAAATGTGTATCCTTCCCCAAAAGCCAGAGGTAATGGAAATCCTGGGTTACCTGAGTGTAAGCAAAAGTACACATCGATTGTCATTTCAAGCATTGGGTTATCAGCTGCTACTGGGAGGGGGAGGATATTCCAAACTGAAGCTGAACTGCCTAAAATGGTACAGATTTAAATCGGATCTCAATGGATGAGACCAGCAAAGCACAAAGCAGTCCAGTAAAGGACAGCAGGAATCCTACTTTAACTTGAAAATCATGGAGATTTGGTGAAAGCTGCAATTTCAGGCTTCACCCAAACCATTAAACCACAGTGGGACAGGTACTTCCTAGCAAGTTTTACAGAACATCCCCCTGATTTTCATAGCTGTTTAGTGCTGGTAGTTCTTGCTGGAGTTCATGGGGTATCAAATCACATGGATCTAAGGCCAGATCTTTAAAAAAAAACCCTACAATCCAAAGCAACCCCTTCCTCAGAGACTGCTCCTCTTCAGTCCAAACATTCCTTATCCCAGCAGGTTTGCCTTTGGGCAGACTCACTCTGTTTTTCATTCAATGCCTGTTTACTATAAAATGCATAAATTGTCCAGAAAGCAGAGAGACTGTAACTGAGGATCTCTGTGATTGCCCCAAATGAATGCCTGGGTTTCTGGTTTCTACAGAATCAAGCTCCCTCTTGCTTACTTTCCTCTTGGCTCAGCTTCAAAAGGAGGGGTAGAGGATACCCACACCCAACCTAGTTTATAGTATAGGGGTTAGACAAGCTCCTGGGAGACTGGAGACGTGGCTCAGAACTGAGGCTCTCACATTTGGGACAAAGGTTTTCCTCTCTTCTTCCTCTTTCTCGCTGCCAGGCTTTGCATTATGAGTGGACATAGAAACTTGCGGTCCTGATTTGGGCACCAAAGCTCCAGAGAGACATGCTTGAATGTCTATTGGCCAGAATTAGGCACCTCTTATTCAGTACACAGGTTTTGTGAGATACCCAACTCTGGAGAATGGGCATCTAAAATATAAGTATTGCTGTGCCCTACTTGTATCTATCATCCTTTATAGGATATGGCATCTAATATTTAAAGGTCTCTTGAACAATACTGAATTGTAGCAAGTAATTAGGCAGTAATGCCTTGGGTGAGTACTCTAACACTACTAAGGGATAGGCTGTTCTGGGTATGTACAGACTATAACAGTCTTTGAGGCTAGATAACTAACTTCAATACAGTGCCTAAGGATCTGGGTCTCATGCTACAGGCACATATACAAGTTCCTAGGAGGTGTAAACCTACTGCCTGGTCTCTACTCTTTACTGTACTGCTCAAGTGCATGCTTTTAATTCATGGTAAAGGAAAGGCAGTTTGCCCTTTAATGGAAGTGTGGTAATTTTACAGGCTAAGAGCATGAGAAGAGGTAGTTACCATAGAGTAGCTGAAGTCCTGCAGTTTATCAAGCTTGTAAATTGATTGGTATGCCCATATCTGTAGCTTCACACCCTTGTGTACCTCCCAGTCACTTGTTTGTGTGCTCAGACTCCTGGTTCCCAACAAAGCCATCCTCAGGAGCCGACTGCTTGGTGTATACTTTTATTAAATTTAATTTAAAAGAGCCTGCACATTTAAACAAAAAGGCTATCCTTGAATAAACTCCTGCCTAGCCAATCCTAAGCTTGCACTGTATCTACCAATAACACAAATGAGCCTAGGGGTGCAAGTTCCCCACTCCCTTTCTCCCTATGAATCAGAAGTATGACACACAAATAACGTCATTTTGTTCTGCTTTGAGAAGGCAATTGCCAGCCCCTGATAGAAATAGATATTAAAGCCACCTATTTAGCTGCTGGTACAGCTAAACTCTTGTGACTGAAAAGGCCCTTGTGGTTAAGAGCCTCTAACTCTGGGCCACATGTTGCTTTTGGTATAGACCTGACTTGACAGCCAAGGTTAAGAACCCAGTCAGAGCTAAAAACGCAGATTAGCCAGTGACATCTGCCTGGCCCGTGCCCTGCCTGTCCTAGTACTTACAGCAGGGCTGCTCTCACTCAGAGGTACATTCTGGAGTATGAGGTAGCCCTGGAGAACAGCATACACTCAGTTTTTCCTTCATGCCTAGCACACAGGACAGGACAGCTGAACTGTCTTCTACGGTGGCCACCCTAATCTTGGAGCAGCTGCAATGTCCTACAGTAGGTGGATCTATTCAATGGCCCTTTCCACAGAAAGAACCAGTAGGCAGGCAGCTCTGACCTACTCCTGCATCCTCAAATGCTTCCACAGCCTAAGAAGTAGCACAAAATGGACAAGGAGGAAAAGGCCCTGCATGCCAGGTCTTGTCAGAGGTTGCTGTGTGGCACACTCCCATGTGGGAGACATGCTATGCGAGGAAAGGGACAGTCCTCCCACAAAGTAATCTTTGCTTTCACCTTCACAATGAAGGCAAAACAGCTTGGCAATAACACACCCACCCACAGAGCTCTACAGGATGAGAAGAATCACAGGCATTGGAATCATGATCAGTGTAATTTATTATTATTATTTAAACCAGCCACAAAGAGCAGGCTAAAGATTTAGCTGGCTGAGCCCCTACTGCTGTTGAGAGATAACAGGATGAAGAAGCAGCCTCCTTCAGTGTCCAGATTACACTTCTGCAGATAGATCTGTGACTCAAAGATCAGACTCTTGTCACCTCAAGACCCATCAATACATGGTGGAAGCAATACATGGTGCAGGTTTTTACCACCTTCATGCAGTTACCTCACTCCTGGCTGTGCTGGATGTTGCAGAGCAGTGTTTCTCAGCCCCTGGGTTGCAATCCAAAAGTGGGTTGCAAGAATATATGAAAGGGTCATGAACAAGCTTTAAAACTGGATCAACACATTTTAAAAAATAGATTCTTCTTTAAAGAAGAAAAGCATGGGAAATGGTGGCTTTTCCCTTGCAGGTTGGCAAAGTTCCAGCCTGCAAGGGGATGCTTGTCCCTCCTGCCCCACATACTTGGAGCTGGGACTTGGGGACAGGGGCAGTGGTTGGGAGTGAGGGCACTAGGTTGGGACTGGCCATTGATGTTTACAAATGGATCCTAGTACAAAAAATGCTGTGAACACTGCTGCAGAGGCCCATGGGAACCCAGGCTCTGTACTGGGAAGGACTATGAGCTGCAGAGAAAAATGAAGAGCAGTCAGAAGCACAAAGGGCAGCGTGATAACCATGTCTTGTCTGACACACTCCAATTTCACTCTGAAAATACCACATGAAACTTCTTTCTGCCCCTGCCCCCAGCCACTGTCAGCACCACTTTACTCCTCTATGTTCTGTTCATTTTAGTTTTAATGAGCCTGGCTGTTCTCTCTTCCCCCACCTCCACCCACTTCCCCACAGAGTAGTTCTGCTGCAATCATGCACAATACATATTTGTCTAGGTAGAGACCTTTCCATAGCTCTCAGGCACTCACATGATGGCTCACATCTGATGTAAGTGGCAGGACAGGGTCAAAGGAGCCAAGCCTGAGGCTAGACCCTCTGCCAGACAAGGTTTCCTTGCTGGGCTGAAGTGCTCCAGTGGACATTATTTTGGGGCACTTGAGTAGAAGTGACCACAACCTGGAGTTGGTTCCTCAGATCAAACCAAACCAGGGGTGTCCTGTATCAGTTGCAACTTGTGTGGAGAGTGCTTTCTCCTCAAGGTAGAGATGGGGCAGAGTGAGGTTCTTAAGTTTCCATCTGCAACCCTGAGTTCTAAATTCTTCTACACCCGAATGCTGAATGTTTCAGGTGGGGCTCAGAGGGGTTAAGGCTCCTCACTGGGGGTCCAGGGAACAATTCCTGTCCAGCTCACAGACTTCTGGTAAAGGCCAGCCCAGAGTCCCTAGTCATTAGAGCTGGAAGTCAATGGACTAGACACATTACCTCTGTGTGCCGTACACCCATAGGGAGTGGAAGGCTGGAGCTAACAGGGCTTAACTTTCCCAAGCAAATTTTGTGGCAGCTGGTGACAGCACCACTGCCATGTCCTGTTGGTACACCACTGTGCCCAGCACCTTCACCATGTGCTCTGCCACCACCATGGGTGCAGTACCAGAGTGCACCAGCCCCTGCAACAGCCCTTTGGGAGAGAGGGTTGTGGATCAAGCAGGTGTGCCCCATAAATAATATTTTCTCCCACTGATTATGCTGCTTACACCTGCTATGCGGGAGACCGTTCTAGTCCCTGCTTAGACTAGTTTATGGGCAGGTGTGATCCAGACATTCTCCCAGCAAAGGCTTTCTTTTCTACCTTCTTCCCATCCAAGACCTGGCAGGCTTATTTTTCCAAGTCAGGCTTTTGGAAATTCAACTGTCCACTTTGGTAAACTGCAGAATATTACAAACAGAACAATTTGGCTCTATAACTACACTCTCCCCTGTC
The DNA here is from genome assembly GCA_030014935.1 of Caiman crocodilus. Classification (NCBI taxonomy): domain Eukaryota; kingdom Metazoa; phylum Chordata; order Crocodylia; family Alligatoridae; genus Caiman; species Caiman crocodilus. The sequence continues at coordinate 27,431,262 of JAGPOW010002742.1, read as the reverse complement.
TTCCCCCATCCCAGGCATTCAGCTGGTTCTAGACTGGAGGAGATCAGCATGCACAGAGAAACAGGAGAAACCTTGCTTGTTGGAACAAAGCCTGATTTTAGGGAAGCCTCCATAGGGTACTGTATCTGTCTGGTTGGGTGTTGGGAGCCCAGCACCTGAAGACCCCCCCAGGGGAGCATTATCTGGCATAACAATGCAATGTAGATGCTACAGTCTAGTGTTCTCTGTCTGCCCACATCTCTACCTGCAACCACTGCTCTACCCAGAACCCACATTCTGCTACAGCAGAGGTTCCCAACCCCCAGGCTGTGGCCTGGTGCCAGGCTGCAAAGGGTCAGCTGCCAGTCTGGAAGTCCAGAAGTGACTGGCATATTGCATGCTGCCAGCCAACCCTTCTTTAATGCTGACTATAAAAAAGGGTTGACCAAGGACCAACTCTTTTTTTAAAAAAGAGTATAAAAATTGAATGGGCCTGGTTGATCTCTCCTCCCTGACCTCCACCCCCTTCCTCACAGTAGTTCTGTACACAAGCAAGCATTCTGTACACAATACATATTTGTCTATGAAGAGACTTTTCCATAGTTCTCAGGCACTCACATGACCACTTATGTCTGATGTTAGTGGCAGGACAGGGTCAAAGGAGCCAAGCCTGAGGCTAGACCCTCTGCCAGACAAGGTTTCCTTGCTGGGCTGAAGTGCTCCAGTGGATATTATTTTGGGACACTTGAGTAGAAGTGACCACAACCTGGAGTTGGTTCCTCAGATCAAACTGAACCAGGGATGATATCTTTTTATAGTGAGTATAAAAAAGGGTTGGCTGCCACTCTGCAGGTTGCTGGTCCACAGTTTGCCAGTGTGCGGTCACTACTGGTCTTCTGTTTGCCAGTTAGCAATCTAAAAAGGTAGGGAACCGCTGCGCTAGAGGAACTATTGCCCTGGACTGAGCACGTTCTGCTGCTTTTCAGGGCTCGTGCAACCTTGGCACCCCACACCCAAGACAGCAAGCATTGCCCATCCCACATCAGAGCCCAACTGGCCTGGTCAGGAGGGGAAGAGCTGAACTCCGTTAGCAGGAGCTGAGCTCCATCGTTCTCCCTACTACAGCGAATCGAGGTTCAAGAGGGAGAGGCATTGAAGACCCAGTGCCCGGGCACATGCGGAGGCACAGGAGGAGCCCGCCGGTGGTAGAAGGGCTGCCGCCGGGAGCATCTCTGCGCACCGCTTTAGGTGCTGCAGGCCAGCCCCGTTGAATCCAAGTGATGCGGCCCCTCGGGGCCTCGCATTGCTCCCGGGCCCCGCGTGGCAGACAGCGAGCGGCCCGGCTCCCCCAGAGCAGCCTTATCTGCCGCTTCCCTGCCATGAGCTCGTCCCTCCCACGGGGCCGAACCCGCCCGCCCGCCCTTTCGTGGGCAGCCACGCGGCAACGGGAGCGCTAACGCGGCCGCTCCCCGCGGGCCCCTGGCGGCTCTGAGCAAGGCCGCGCTCTCCCAGTTAATTGCCATCTAATTGCGCACCAAAGGAGGAGCTAATGGGCAGCGATTAGTGCTAATGGCCTGGCAAGACTCAACCCCCCCGCCGGCCCCGCTCCGGCGCGGAGCTCGCTCCCCTGTCCCAGCTGCCTGCAAGGGAGAGAGGGGAGCGGCGGGAGCCCCTGCTCACGGCCGGGCCACAGGCACGCCCGCCCCTGCTGCTCGCTGCCCCTCAGTGCCTGCCACGTGCAGAGCTGGGAAGCGGCGCCCGCCTGGCCCGGCTCAGCCCCCCCCCCAAACCTTTGGAGCTGCAAGAATCAAGCGCGTGGGAGGGGGCCTGGCTTTGACGCATCGGGATTAAACAAAACCCGCAGCCGGGCTGGTACAAATAAATGCACGCGGGGCTCTGGGGCCCGCTGCTCAGCCGGGGTGAAGCGGGTCGTGCCCAGATGAATGCCGGCATCCCCTCTTGCCCGGCCGGCCCCCCGGGCAGACCTTGCCCAGCAGTTGTGGCTACCATTGCCAGAGCGCTGCCAGCTGGTTGTTGACTAGACCCTGACCCGAGAGTCATTATGCTAAGTGATCGTTAGCACCTTTTTTCGTTTGGGGCAGCGTAGAGGATTTGGTTTCTTCCTTGCCGATAGTTTCCCCTGGCAAGGTTCTTTGAATAGATGTGATATCTTTTATTAGATCAACACAGCTACCACCAAAAATCCACCAATAGTTTCCCCAGGCACTTGAGGTCAGAGATCAAACAACTCCTCTGAGCAACCTACAACGATCATTGCACGGCCTTGCGTTTCTGCAGCCGATGCAAATCGCATCGACCACATGCATTTCCAGCCCTCTGCTGCCAGCTTGCAGAGGTACCACTTAAGCAACCCAGCCCTCGTCCCCGCCGTTTCATGTCCCTCTATTATCTTGCTTCTGAAGGAAACTACTGAGGGGTTCTCAGCTCTTACCTGAGGTTTGGCTAGCTCATAGCACACAGGGAGGTTTGGAAGAAACCGTTGCAGTTATTTCATAGAGGAGGGAACCACCGCATCTGTTTGAGCTGTAGCTGGTTCTCATTTAGTTTTTCCATAACAATAAAACTCTCCAAATCCTCTTACCAAAGCCAGGGAAGAGTCCGGCATTGCCCAGACCCAGTATGAGGAGAAGACTGTCATGGGCAATCTCTCAATTCAAGTCTGGTCTTTACCAGGGCTCACTGATGGGTCTTGAGGTGACACAAGAGTCGGATATTTGAGTCAGATGTATCTGAAGAAGATGGAGGTCTTTCTACAGGGGAGAGTAGGCTGCAGGCTGGGGTTCCTCTGTTTTCTCCTCTCTGCTTTGAGGGCAAGATGCTTTACCTTGAAATGGGCTAGCACTTGGTTGAGGTTGTGGTGCTATTGGGGTTGGCTGATACCAGCTTCTCCCAGCTCTTGATGCATGCCTTCAGTAACTCCTTGTAGCATTTCCTCTAGTCACTGCAAGATTTCAGGCAATTACTAAGCTGGGAGTAGAGCACTTGTTTCACAAATCAGGCATCCACACAGTGAAGTTGGTGCTTGAGGACTGTCAACTCAATGCTGATAACATTGGCTTCTGCAAGGATTGTGACATTTGTGTGGTGACCTTCCCATTGGATGTGGAGGACTTTCCCCAGGCATCACCAACAGGTGGAACCTCTTCATATTCTTGAGATGTTGATGGTAGGTCCCTCACATTTCACATCTGTAGAGCAGAGTGGGGATGATGACTAGAAAAGTCTACTGCCTATGAAACTAGCCTCCTACAGAGAGGATGAGGAAAGCAGTGCAGACTTTGGGTACAGTCAGAAGATAAAGTGACTCTTGCAGTAGATTGATAGTACCTATTGCCATTTTCTATTTAACAACATTGGCTCATCCTGCAGTTGCCATCCTGAACATCACTTGGGTGGGCTCTGGAAAACTTCTGGTGTTCCTCCTATGTGCATTTCTCTCCAGCTAGCTCTACCATCCCCCTTTCACCCAAGATGAGAATTGCAATGACTTCACCCATGCTGCAGTCTCTGTTTTAAGAACTGTGGATCAGACTCTCCAGATGGTGAGCCATGAGGAAAACTGTCAGTGTGGGGAGAGAAGGTGTGTAGGCCCAGAGTTAGATACTTTCTGGTAAATAGGTGTATTTATAGCCACAGCTTTAACAAGTGGCTTCTTCAGATCTGATAAAAATCTCTTATATCAAGGCTTCCTTGGAGCCATCTTAATCCGTAAGTATATGAAGATAAGACTCAGATAATCCTAGATACATTTTCCTCTGTTGATCAATGCAGCTGTTTCATGTGATAAAGCCTGCATGTAAGAAATTGCATAAATACATTTTGCTGAATCAAATGCATTCCCCGTGTCCTTCATTTCTAGAAGTGTTACCTTATAGACCAAAAGCAGCCAGATCACAGCCTTAGAGTCCAAAGGAACAGTTAAAGCTACTGCAAAGTGCCACATACACACAGTCTCCAAGAAAATATTGAGATGGAGTTTCAATCTCCTTGAAAGCAGCTTATTTTATGGAAATATTGTCATACTTCCTACATTACAGATTATATTCAAACCTCCTGTAGGCAAAATTTAGTGAGCTAAGCAAGCTTGCCTTCTGAACAGGTCTGACTCTGCTCCCTCAAGAAGTCAATGGCAAATATCCCACTCACAACTATGGGAGCAGGATTAATTTTTAGCCCCATTCCATGGTTCATTGATTTAATAGATTTTTTGGGTTAGAAGGGACCTTAGTAGATCATCAAGTCCAACTCCCTACCCTGAGCAGGAAAGAGCGCTTGGGTCACATGACCCCAGCTAGGTGCTTGTCTAGTCTCCTCTTAAAGACCTCCCACATAGGGGAGAGCACCACCTCCCTTGAAAGCCCATTCCAGATTTTGGCAACCCTCACCATAAAGAAATTTTTCCTAAAGTCTAATCTAAAATTTCTCTCCATCAGTTTATGGCCATTGTTCCTAGTAACTCCAAGGGGCACTGTGGTAAACCCCCCACCCCCAATGAATTTGTAGATAGCCACAAGATCTCCTCTCAGCCTCCTTTTGCAGAGGCTGAATAGATTCAGGTCCCTCAATCTCTCCTTGTAGGAACTTACCTGCAGGCCCTTAACCATACAGGTAGTTTTCCTCTGGAACAAAGTTATCCACATCCCTCTTAAACTGGATGCAGTACTCCAGCTGCAGTCTTACCAATGTGGTCCTATGGTGTTTATGCCACAAAAAATTATGCTCTGTATTAGAAAGACCTCACAATCCTATAACTGGGCCCCTATTCAGAAAATCTCTGGAGATATGCATTCCTGCACACCAGAAGGGAGCACCCCTCCCTACCCAAACAAGCAAGGTCAGATTATTGACAAGTGCCATATAAACACACTTGGTTGAATTATAGATTATTTGTTTTGTCCTATTCATTTGATTAGAGCTACTCTGATGTAGTGCTTCAAGGAAAATTTAAAAGTCAATGTCCCATGCCAGTCTGCTATTAGACAAAATCTGTAGTTAATATTTGTCAATGTCCTGTTTTTTCTGCCAGTCAGGCAGGGTCTTATGTAAACTCCAATATTACTCCTTTGCAGTGGCCAGCAATGTTTTTGTGGAGTCACAACCTAATCTTTAGAACTCTGGCATTAATTTTGGATTGGCAGGGTGATACCAGTGATATGGGAATAAGCTACACAGTTGAACAACAGCTGCAGTAGTAGTGCCTTATTTTTGACAGGTGTCTTAAAAATCCCACACAAACATGCAAATTTAAGAGGCAGGACACTAATTCTCAAACCTTAAAACTTTTGATGCAACACTAATCAGAAAAAAAAGTTATAGTGTTCTTTAAACCTGTTAAAAGAAGAGTAGCCAAAAATACAGGACCCAAAGTTGTTCCCATTGAAGTCAATGGTAACTCTCCAAATAAGAGCTTAATCTATACAGCTAGATATAGATGTCAACAAATGAAGTAGAACAGCTGTGTCAGGATATTTTCCCTGAATAGATGATTTACCTCATTGGGTGAAACACATATCACCCATTGTCCTACCCATTGATCTTGTGGGACAACAGGTGACATGTTTCCCACTTGCAGAGACACCCATGAGACTGCTGGGGATGAGTCTCTGGAAGCTGGGCAGATGCTCCATGGGGTTGAGGGGCCTGATCCTACATAGAAATTCCAAGGCTATGCAGGATCAGGTCCCTCAAGCCCCAGGAGCACCTTCCTGGGGCAGCAGGAGAACAAGGGCAGCTCCAGCTGCCTGCACTCCTCCACTATAAAGCAGATAGACATCCCCTACAATAAAACCGCAAAATTTACTACTGCTTTTTTGTCCACTTTGCGGTGAGACAAAGGTATAAATGTCTGTTTGCAGTCACTTTGTACTTCCATAAAAATGTGGCACAAAGGCAACAAGTTCTGCTGTTAACTTGAAATGTGGCTGGGAACAAGACTGGGTGCCTAGAACCAGAGCATTCTTAAACAGAGCCCCTTTCAGCAGAGCTAGGGAAGCGCTCTCTCCAGGACTCACTGCAAAGCATTAAGGAAACAGTATGTCACCCCTACAGCATGACCTGGCAGATTTGAGAATCCCATTGCTGCTATTTGTGGTCCCACAGGACACAGTCTCCTTGTGCTTGACCCATTCCTCCAAGGGAGTCTTTCACCCAAAGGGAACATGATTAAACTCAGCACAGGTTACAGGCTGCTGTCAGAGTGCTTAGCCTCTGTGGGTCAGTCCAGTGTGTACTGAGACCCCAAAGGCCTCCCTTGGGGGCAGGCCAGACTGTGCTTGCAAGAAGCCTCCAGTAGGGTGGCATGGGGCTCCCACATCTGCAGGAAGGAGCTGTCAGGACAGCCAGGAGGTGTTGTTTCAATGGCAGCCTAGGACCCCAGCAGAGCTTGGGTGTGCAGCCCCTGCAGTGAGCAGGAATGTGGATGGTCAGAACCTTCCAGGGCCATGTGACGTCCCAGTCCCAGTCCCAGTCCAAGTCCCAGTCATGCCTTGCAGGGTCAGAGGGTCAGCAGGATGGCACTGGGGGCTGAAGGGGCAGGGTGGATGGACGGGCTTTGGCCTTCAGCCTGCAGCTGCCAGGCTGGAACCAGGTCCTGTTGCAGGAGGAGACACTGCAGAGCCCAGCACAGGGTGGTGGCTGGGGTGCAGAGCTGCTTCACATGGAAAGTGCTGCCGGGAGGAGCTACCAGTGGCCCAGTGGGAGGGAGGGGTCCAGAGCTCAGCTGCTCCTCACCCCTGAAACCTCCCCAGGTCTCTGCAAGCCCCAGGGCTGAAGGGCTGGGAGAAGCCACCACAGCCTCTGTGAAGGCAGGGAGGCTGAGGCATGGGGAGATGGATGGGCTGGGCTGGGCTGAGCTGGGGTGGGCTGGGCTGGGCTGGGCCAGGCTGGGCCAGGTTTGTCTGGCAGCCAGGGGACAGCCCACCACAGGATGGATCCTGTCAGCCCAGGAGGCCATCACAGGACCACTGGAGGCAGTGGCAGAGATCCCATGGAGGACAGGGGGAAGGGGTTCTTTGGTGGTGGCTGATACTTTTACACCCCTTTCCTTTCCCTCTCAGCACTGCTCTGAATTCTGCAGGAATAGCCCTTGTGCAGGCATCAGGAATCTGGCCTGAAGCCCAGGCACAAGCAGACACAAGAAAAGGCAGACACACCAGCCGCAGGGGAATCAGTCACAGAGAAGCAAGCCTGGAAGGGACCTCCAGAGGTCATCTAGTCCAATCAGGATCAGCCCTATCCCAACTATCCTGTATAAATCCCACTCTAAACTGGAGGACTCTGCAAACTTGTCCTTCTTGAGGCTCCTCTCTGAACAAGATTTCAATGGCTTCTTTATGTTGTCACCCACCGCTCATATTCTGATGCAGCTGGAGGCTTTGGCTTGCAACTGGAAGCTTGCTGAGCCTGTGGAATGAGGAACCAGTGAGATGAGGCAGGCTCAGGTGCCTGGGAGAGCCACTCCACTGAGAAAAGGGCTTTAGTCATCCTGCCTGGCTTCTCCAGATGCACAAACTAGGGCAGGCATGGTAATCCCTTGAGCAAGAGGCCTCTCTTTATGGAGAGAAGCCTGAAGGAAAAACATTGTTTGTGTAAACAGACATCAAAGTCCAGCTAAGCACCATCTAATTGGTATCAGTTCTCCCCACAAAAGATCCTGTTCACACATTTCCCAAAGGAGCTAGGGCTGGCTCCACCATGTCTGACAATAGATTAGTTAATTGTGTTGTAAGTGATTTACAAGGCTGCTTACCTCCTATCCCTATGTAAATGACACTTATAGCTTGAGTCTACTGAGAAGTTTCAAAAGGCAGTTAGGAATGTAAAGATCTTTCCTCCAAAAGGAGGGTCTGTTTTTATTCATAAATTAAGAAAACAGTTTTGGTTGGGTTTTTTTTATGAACCATCATTTTTCATTTAAGCTATTTTTATAGAATTATAGGCAAGTTGGTGCTTTAAGAACCTTCCCACAAAGGCTGGCAAGGCCAAAGCCTTGATTGCTGCTTTAACTTCATTCAAGTAGACTGGTGCAGCCTATCCCACCCCCAACCCAAATGCCCTTCAATTTTTTCTGTTTCAATTACAACAAAACTTTGCAGCAAGGGAAGCTTAGGTTGGATATTAGGAAAAAGCTCCCTAACCAGGAGGACAGTAAAGCACTGGAACAGGTTGCCCAGAACAGGTTGCCAAGGCCCAACATCCTTGGAGTTTTTTAAGACCCGTCTGGAGAAAGCCTTGGCTGGGATTTGGGGGATTGTCCTGCTATGAGCAGGGAGTTGGACTAGATGACCTCCTGAGGTCCCTTCCAACTCTAATCTCCTATGATTCTAAAGGATCTCATAGGTTATCTAGTCCAGCTCCTGCTCAGGGCAGGATCACCCCTGACTAAACCATCTGTCTAAAGTGTCTGTCTAAAGTGTCCGTCTAAACTTCTTTTGAAAATTTCCAACAATGGAGACTCCACAACTTCTTTAGGTAGCCTGTTCCAATGATTGAGCACCCTCGTAGTCAGAAATTCCCTCCTAATCTCCATCCTAAATTTCCTTTGCAGCAATTTGAAGCCATTGCTCCTACTTCTGTCTCCTACAGCTAAAAAGAAAAATATCCATCCTCTGTATAATTGCCCTTCAGCTATTTGAAGACTGTTATTAAATCTCCCCTCGGTCTTCTCTTCTTCAGACTAAATAACCTTAGTTCTTTCAGATTTACATTAGGTGTATAAATAAGTAGGCAATATGTATATATATATATATATAAATATATAAAACCACATTGCTTTGAACATTTCTTTTGAAATGAAAAATCAAATTGTTCCATTCTAAAATTGCCCAAGTATCATTTCAAAATGAGCACATTTTTTTCTAAATAACATTTCATTAAAATGACATTTTCTAGACACTTACGTATGGCCAAAAATAAGCCATTTTTCACTGAAAAATCTTTCAGTGAACAACTTCCAAATGGCTTTAATAGACGCTTCTTTCTATTATGTACAATGTGTGCTTCAAGTCCAAGCCAAAACAAATGTCAGTAAAATAGGAGCTAGCAAAGTTCTACAAGGAGGTCTGCAAGGTGCAACAGAGCTTAGTTCTACACCCTTTTAGGTACAGGACTGCTTTTGATATTTGTACTATTTCTCTGCTCTACCACTGACAGCATCAGACCATAAATTGTGAACGTAGAAAGAGGGAAGTGAGGACAGTGGGATAAACACCAGGTAAACTAGATTGTTTAAATGGGTCAGCTTTCTGTTCATTTTGATCTTCTATTATTAAATAATGTGTACAGTTTATGTAATTCTGCAGTATTTATAAAGTTTGTGTATACTTTCATGTCATACTGGCATAGCAGGATTGCTTTTGGACTATATATAGCTTTTGTATATATACTTTATAACCATGCAGGGATAAATTGTATTTCCTGTTCAAGCCTTCAGGTTTGTGTTTCACCATCTTTCTCCTGGATTTGTTCAATTCTTTTGCACTGTTAATCACATACAATTCCTTGACATCTTACTCTCTACAGGCAGTCCTTGGACTTACAACACAATTGGTTCCTGAAAACTGCATCTTAAGTAGAAATGTTGCAACTCAGAACTGATTTTCCCATAGGAAACAATGTTATAAATGCAAAATTGGTTCCTGAACCATGGCCCAATACCCTATTTTCACCAAAAATATCCCACAATTTTGTACTTAATCAATTATAGATGAGTAGTATAGCTACATTAATGTATGTATATTGTAAATAGCAAACATATTCATTTGGAAGGACTTTTTTGAGGTGACTTTGGTGGACATTTTGAAGGGCTCTTGGTTGAACTTTTTGAAGGGTTCTTGGCTGCAGTCTTCTCGGGAGTCCTGGCTGCAGGTTTCTGTGGAGTCTTGTCTGCTTTCTTAAAGAAAGTGTCCAAGGAAGTTTGGACAGATGTTCTCCAGGGAGATGGGTGACACAGTGAACTTGTTCCCTGGCATGGCATGGCATTGGATCAAGCATTGTAAAATTGAAATGGACATCAGAAAGTTGAAACGGTGTCAATTTATAAATGTTGTAAGTGCAAAATGTTTTAATTAGAAATGTTGTAAATCAAGGACTGTCTGTATTTGCTTTCATGCCTCTAACCTCTCCTGGTTCTCTGATAATTCCTTGAGTCTCTTTTGACAGATCTCCACTGTTTTTTTTTTAATCCATGTCTCCGCTAGGAGTGCTTTATCAATATAGAAATAGCTTTATGCTATATATTGGCAAAATGCTCCTAGTGTGGAAGCCGCTATAGTGGTAAACCTGAACAAAAGTGCAATTTTGCTGGTATAACTGTATCTATACTAGGAAGCTTTTGCTGAAGTAGTTATCACTCAGCAATGACATCTTCACACCCCCAACAGACAGAGAGATTCTGGCAGAAATCTGTACAGTGGAACTAGCTTGTCTGTCTGTCTTTGTCATACACCTTCTCCCTCTGCAGGATCTCTTCCGCTTACTCGATTTCAGGACTCACCTTTATTCTTTACACAAGCCTACCATTCCATTTCTGACCTGTCCCCCCTCCAGTCAACTTCCGTGTCTTGGTCTGTCACTGACATTCTTGACACAATCCATATCATTGATTTCCCATCACTGTTAACTATACAGCCATCTCTGTGCCCTTCAAAGCTGTAACACTTCCTTTTCAGTAGTAGCTTCTGTTTTAAATATACACATAGGTTGCATGTTTCAGAGTCTTCCTCCCTTATACTACAAGGCTCCGTCCCTTTTTCTGTATCTAGACAATGAAAAAATTTTTCTCCATACCCTCAACATTTTCTAACTTGTTTATAGCAGCCTCTCTGAAAGCCACATTATACTTTCCTCCAGCCTATGCTCGTTCATCATCTTTTCTTTCCTCTTAAGACATCACTCCTATTTTTGAATCTCTAATCCTCAACACATGAAATTCAGGCTTGACTTTTAAGACCCTACACACCTGTGCTCTTCCCTACTCATCCATTATGACATTGTTCCAGTTTTCCTTTGAACTACTAGTGAAACCAGCCCTTGTCTGCTGGTTTACCAGTAGGGAAAATTGGGAGAAAACACAAAATATTTTTTTTTCAATCAAAAAACCCCAGAAAACATCAGGATTCTCACAAATCAGAGCTATTTTGTGACAAGTTCTATTGCCACCATACTGGGTAGACCCAATCTGAGCACAACTGGTAGGAAATTTTAGAGAGAAGGATTAGCTTAAGATATAAAACACCAACAGAGTTACAGAATGAATCACGGAAATTGGGTCCTAGACTTGACTATATCTATCCTGTGGATTGGAGGTGGCCTTTAGAGGCAAGGGCTAGGAAAGCAGGCTAGGAATAAGTAGCTTTCTTTGTGATGAACAATGAAGCCTCTTTCACTAGGATGAAAGTTGCATAAAAATCAGAAAGAAGTGCTCTGCTGTTTTGGCACTGCTCATCATTTGAAATCACTCAGACTGATTAGCTACCATTTTGCATCACAAATGGAGCAAGTCAGGACATGAAGTTTTTCATTCATGGCTTGTAAGAGAGCCATTTCCATTCCCCAGTCCCTGCATGTGTTTTATAGGCAAGAAGACTTGCTTTTAACCTGTCCATTGTCAAAGAATAACTCCAATAGCAATCTGTAGTGCTGCACACACAGAGCATAACGTATTATAGGGAATGCAAAAAGACAGTTGCCAGGCAGAGGCTTAGGAGCCAGGGGGATATTTTTCCTGCTTTCTTTCTCCATCCAGGTCATGGATTACATCTTCACAAGGTGTTGTTTTATACATCGACTGACACTGTGTTACAGGGCAGCATGTGTCACTGCTGACAGTTTGTGCCAGACTGGCAGTGTGCAAAGGGTTGCAATCCAGTCAGCCCTGGACATCAGTTAACAAGCTACAGGGTGTGCCACATGTCTCAGTGTTCCCAGTAACCCTTTTGGTGAATCAGGACCCAATTCTCTCATTTCTTTTAAATTCCCTCATATGCCTCCTCAGAACATGATGCTTTAGACTAAGTGCCTGGCCAGGTTGTGATAAAGAATGGAAGCATTAAAATGGCATCAGCTGGCGAGATTCAAAAGGTTCCCAGTATTTCCTTGAGTGCCTGCTCAGAAAGATATCACCTCTACTATGGGCCCTGATTGCTTGTTCCTCAGTCTAGACCAATACAGCTACAACCTGAATACCTGACACATGGACGATATCAAATTTTAGCCAATTTTTAAAATGAAATCTTCATAATTTTCCAAGGAGGAAGCGACTCTTAACACCGGAAACCTGACATACTGCTCTTACCTTTATTTCAAGATAATTTGCATCATCACAGAGCCTCACAAGAGAGATACCTTACCAACTAAAAACTGCCTGCCCAGAGTTTTCCATTTATTGATTCTGCTGTGAAATCCTATTAAATATGAACTTACATTTCTACCTAAGAGAACTTCTACAATCTCTGATGCCTGGTAAAGGGTGTTTGTGCCTGAAAGCTTGCAATTAAAGAATGTTTTTTGCAAAAATCTTCTTGGTCTAATAAAAGATATTTCTACTATGAGCCCTGATTGCTTTCCCCTCTAAACCAATAAGGCTACAACCTGGATACCAATTTCCACCTTCAGTCCAAGTCCTTGCAGCTGGAGGTAGCTCTTTTCACAGCCAAAAATGCAACCCCTACAAGGGCCCTTGCCTGGGGTCAGTAGAACATTACAGGCTCTTTATGGGCTGGCTTAAGTAAAACTGGGTGGTCCAGGACTCAGATTCAGAGCTTAAACAGCTGCAGGAATGGTCAGCTTTCCCTTGAGAAGGGCCTCTGTTGGTTACAGGTGATAGGTTCAGCTGGAAAATTGTATCTGTTGTGAGACTGAAGCACAGGCAGAGCTGGTGTTTCTATCTATCACAGCAAGAACATAATATGCCTCAAGACAGCAGCCATAGCCTTGGTTTGCTTTGTTAGTGGCATTGGGTGAGGCCAAGTGCCAAGAGCTCTCTAATCTTGGTTTAGCTTTGAAGAAACCATTTCCAAGGAGAGACAGCAGAGGGCCCTGCATTTCTAACTGCAGTCATGACATGAGGAGAGGAAGATGTTATCACCTCCTCCTAAGAGCAGGAGGCCACTAGGCAGCGTTGACGCTGAAGCACTTTCTATCCCACTTTCTATCCACAGTGTCTTCACTTCTGGACAGAGGATTCATAGATTCATAGATACTGGGGCTGGAAGGGACCTCGGAAGATCATTGAGTTCAGTTGCCTGCCCCAGGAGCAGGAAGTCAGCAGGGATCATAGGATCCCAGCAAGATAAACATCCAATGTCTCTTGAAGGCATTCAAAGTAGGTGCTTGAACACCTCTGGTGGCTGGCTATTCCAGACCTTGGACAGTAAAGAAGTTCTTCCTTATGTCCAGCCTGAAATGGTGATGGAGGAGTTTGTGACCATTCGACCTTGTCATCCTTTGGGGCACTCTGGTGTGTGGGGGCCAAGAAATAGGCCATAATGGGGCCACCAATGGAGAGGAATTAGGCACAGCACGCGTAGTGGTTGCAAAGAAAAAAACTTTACTTACAAGCCTTGATACAGGGACTCACGTCAAAGTATGCAGTGTAGGAGTGCTTAGAAGAGTTGCAGACAGAAAGAAAACTCTGTGTGGCACAGTAGGGTACGGGGTACGTTGGGAATACGTCGATGGGGAGTTGTTGATGGTTGATCAGGCCCTGAGGTGGCTACAGAATACGCGTAAGGATCTCTTCGAGCATGCAAAAGTCTCCTCCGGGCATCCGGGATCTCTTCCAATTTGGGCGGGTACCTCCCAAGCCTTTTGTACAGCTAGTGAACCAATTGCTAGCCGCCATGTGTGCATAATTTACATCAGCCCAATCGAAAGCATGCACTCAATGGTGCAGCTGCAAGTTTTTGGCGGGAGCTGATTTTGCATCAAGGGCTCTTTCCTGCCTCAAGGGAAAATCCCTGCACCGGAAGATCCCTGCACTTCTTTTTACTCGCACTGTGCTAACATGCAGCTGTGCCGAGGCACTTGTTAACCATTTAGCTCTGACATGGTGAACAGATGTTCCCCCAGATCCTGGTGAGCACCCCAGATAAACTTAAAGGTGGCCACCAAATCACGACTGAGCCTGCGCTTTTCCAGGCTGAAAAGTCTCTCAGCCTCTCTTCATAAGGTCTGTTTTCCTGACCTCTGATCATGTGCATGGCTCTCCTCTGCACTCTCTAAAGCTTCTCCACATTCTTTTTGAATTGTGGAGCCCAAGACTGGATGCAGTACTCCAGCTGTGGCCTCACCAAGGCCAAGTACAACGGGAGAATGACATCCTGGGATTTCCTTGAGAAGCATCTCTGGATTCAAGCCAGCATTTTGCTTGCTTTACTAGCAGCAGTATCACATTGAAGGCTCATGTTCATCTTGTGGTTAGGCATGACCCCCAAGTCCCTTTTGTCCATAGTGCTAGCCAGCATAGCACTGCCAAGCCTATAATTATGCTGCAGGTTTTTCTTCCCAAGGTGGAGAACCTTCCATTTTTCGGTGTTGAACACCATCAGATTCTCGTTTGCCCATTTCCTGAGCCTGTCAAGGTCAGCCTGGATCACCCTCCTGTCCTCAGGTGTAGACGCCTTACCCCAGAGTTTGGTGTTATTGGCAAACTTGGCCAGCCTACTTCTGATACCAATGTCCATGTCATTGATGAAGATATTGAATAGTATAGGCTCAAGGACAGAGCCTTGAGGGACCCCACTGGTCACAATGCACCACAGTGATTGACTTGTATCAACCACCACCTTCTAGGTCCTACCAAAGAGCTAATTCCCCAGCCAGCAGATTGTGGCGAGGCCAAGGCCGCAGTTAGCCAGTTTAGCTGAGAGGTGATCATGGGATACCAAATCAAAGGCTTTTTTGAAGTCAAGATATACGACATCAATCTCTTCTCCCTTGTCTATGTGATAGGTCACCTGGTTGAAAAAGGAAATAAGATTGGTCAAGCAAGACCTACTCACAACAAATCTGTGCTGGCTATCCCTCAGGATGTTACCATTGGCCAGTCTGTTAAGAATGGCCTCTTTGATCATCTTTTCTAAGACCTTCCCTGGGATAGAGGTCAGGCTTTTGGAACTATAGTTTGCTGGATCCACTTGCCTCCCTTTCTTGAAAATAGGTACTACACTGGCCTTCTTCCAATCTTTGGGCACATCACCAGAGTGCCAGGAGCTCTCAAAGTTCTGTGCCAGGGGCTGAGCTATGATGCGAGGCTGGGGTGTAAACTGTCAGGGCCGGCTAACT
The DNA here is from genome assembly GCA_030014935.1 of Caiman crocodilus. NCBI lineage: Eukaryota > Metazoa > Chordata > Crocodylia > Alligatoridae > Caiman > Caiman crocodilus. The sequence goes on along the minus strand of JAGPOW010002742.1, from coordinate 27,415,980 downwards.
GGAAGGTGTCCAGCTTCTCCAGCTTTCCAAAACTTCATGATGTCAGCATTTATGGAGAGTAAGGAATCTCTCTCACCTGGGCCTCCCTGTCCTATAATGGGCAGGGGCATCCCATGAGACTTGTGAAAGACCAATGCAAAGTACCCAATTAGCAATTTGGCTTTTTCCAGGGCATCAGTTGTCCCATCTAGTTCAGCAGGGGTCCAATGTTGCCCTTGCTTTTCCTTCAGCTCCCCACATATTTAAAAAGGACTTTTTATTGTCCTTGATACTTCTAGCTAGCTGGAGTTCCATCGCAGCCTTGGCTTTTCTGGTTCACTCTTTGCAGGTCTGGACCAGTGCACAGTATTCCTCCTTGGAGGTGGAACCAGTCCGCCATCCTTTGTAGGTTTTTCTTTGTAGGTCTTTCTTCTTAGATGCAGGAGGTCTGGTAGTTCCCTAGACAGACAAGGGGGTTGCTGTGCCCTATTGCTGCCTTTCCTCAGAGCTGGAATAGATTTTGCTTGTGCATCCAGGATCACTCCTTTGAGGAGCAATCACTCATCCTGAACTCCTCTCCCCTTTGGGTTGTGGCTCTTTAGGGTCTCCCTGAAAAGCCTCCTGAGCTTGTCAAAGTCAGCATTCCTGAATTCGAGGACTTCTGTATTGCTGAATGACTTGTCAGCTTTACAGTGGATGGTGAAGTGATCAGCTCATGGTCACTGACACCCAGCTTCCCTTCAATCCTTAGGTTGCTGATTAGGTCGTCCCTGGTTGCCAGGACCAGGTCGAGCAGTGCTTTACCTCTCGTCAGCCCATAGGCTTCTTGCATCAGATAGAGCTCATCCACACATGAGAGTAAGCTTTGTGATCGCTCAGATTTGGCTAAGTGCTCTTCCCACGAGATGTCTGGGTAGTTGAAGTCTCCTATGACAAACATGCACCTAGAGCATGTGGCCTTAGCGAATTCCCTGGTAAACTCCTGGTCAAGCTCTTGATCCCAGGCAGGAGGTCTGTAGTAGACTCCCACCATTGTGTCCCCTGTGCGATGTTCCCCATGAATTTTAACCCAGAGGGTCTCCATTCATCCACTCTGGGCACCTGGCTTCTAGGGACACTTAGCTTTCCTTGATATAGAGAGCTACATCCCTGCCCTTTTGTCCACTTGATCCCTTTTGTGCAGGGTATAGCCGTCTATACTTTTGGCCCAGACATAGGTGGTGTCCCACCACGTCTCCATTATCCCTATGACATCATGATTATTTATGTTAAGCAGGAGAACAATTTCCTCCTGTTTATTTCCCAAGCTCCTGGCATTTGTGTACAGGCAGACAAGCGTCCCTTTGGGGACCCTTGTCTTGCCTACAGCTGGCTCCAGGGCTGCGGCAGGGGTGGGCTCCCTTAAGTGCTTTGGCCTGCTGGCTTTGCAAGTGTTGCTCAGCAGGCCAGCAGTGGTGGTAGTCCCCCTGTCCCCTGACAGTCTTAGTTTAAAGTCCAGTGGAGCAGGTCATCCATTCTGGCTGAGAAGAGCCTCCTCCCCAGTGGAGAGAGGTGGAGGCTGTCTCTTCCCAGCAGCTCACTGCCTCTCTCACCAAAGAGCGGACAGTGGTCATGGAAGCTGAAGCCTTTTTGATGACACTAGCACCACAGTCTTTGGTTCACTACCTTGATCCTCCTTTCCCTCCTCAGCCCATAGCCCAAGACTGGGAGGATTGAAGAGAGCACCACCTGCGCCCCCAATCCCTTAAGCCCAGCTCCCAAATCCCTGTAGGGCTGGGATTGCTCCGATCTGTGTCATTCGTGCCTACATCGATAAGGAGCATAGAATAGTGGTCGGTGGGCTGGCGGAGCTCAGGGATCTTCTCTGCAATGTCTTGGATATGGGCTCCTGGGAAGCAGCAGAGTTCCTGGGCTAGGGAGTCAGGGCAGCAGATTGCCCCCTCTGTCCCCCTCAGGATGGAGTCTCCTATGACAAACACTTTGTGTTTTGTCTTAGAGGGCAGTAAGTACAATTGAACCTGGTGCCCTGAGAGCCCAATCAGTACACATGCCTAGTACTGGCTTGATTGGGCTGTGATTCAGGGGTGAGTGCAATCCTTGTTGTATAGGCTTTCTCTCCTTTTCACAAGTAACAATGATGGAAAGGGCAGCTGTTTGGGGCAAATTCCTGGACATTTCTCTTTTACTAAGAAAAGCAGGCCTTCATCCTATAATCCACTGTACTGCAGAACTGCTCTGACTTGAGAAGACTGCATAAAAGGAGACTGTATAATACATTTCTGCAATTTCCATTAGCTCTAAGACATATATTCTTGAGAAACATGATAAATGTTCAGAAAATTATTAAATGTTACCAGGCAACATAACTGACCTCCTTCTCACCAGCAACTGTTACAATCTCATCTCCCTGACAGAATAAGAGGTAGTTTTCCAGGAGTGAAAATACCATATGCACAAAAATATCCTGAAAATCTGAAACAAAACATTACAACAGGGCATTATAACAAATTTATTTCTCACTGTGCTTGCAGCTCATTTGAATAAATGGAGCACTTAAAATGCCATTGGCAGCCCTGGAATTTCTGCCATAAGATTGCTAATGGCAGGTAAGAGAAACCAGTGGGAAGTTTTTGTACATGGATATTGTAGAAACACTGAGGCTAGGTGTATTCATTCAAAAAGCCGGAGGCAAAATCCATCTAAGTTACGTGGTTTTCTGTAGGTGATAGGTAGCTTAAATTGGTAGTGAACAGAACACACATTCACCCTTTGGTGGTGGGTATGCAGGCTGCCTAGCTTAGGTTACCATGTCTGGGTTTTCCTGGACATGTCCTCTTTTTTGGCCCCTGGTTCTCATGTCCGTGTGGGTTTTTATAATGCAAGCAAATGTCTGAGTTTCTGCTCTCCCTTTGTTTTTCCCAGGCACAAGCTGTTTGGATGCTTGGGACTGGGAGCAGTAGACAAGATGATCGGCTGTTGGGGGTCACATGCTCTGCATGCAGGCCTCAGCAAGTAAGTAAGTGTATGTGTGTGATTTTGCAGGCAGGAGTTGCATGGGCAGTAGGGTTGTGGGGGCAGGGATGTGAGGGGCACCAACAGGGGTGGGGGGTAGGGGGCTGTGGGTTGGGAGGGGTGCTGGCAGGGCCGGGGGGGTAAGGGCTTAGGGGTATGGAGCAAAGGTAGGGCACAGGCATATCACTGTCCCCTCCCCATTATATACCCCCCACCAGCTCCCTGCTCCCTCCCATGCACAGGCATCCTCTTTTTTGTCCTGGAAATATGGTAACCCTAAATTCTTAGGCCAGGTTCCACCATTTTTAAATCTATGTCTATATATATGCTGAACTTCTGTTCTGTTATGGTTTCCAATCACATATACTGGTTTCTGGTTTCCAATCACTTATGCTGGTAAAAGTATAATGTTTGTACTTGACCTGAGCGGTCTATATTTGGATCCAATCATTTACTAGAGTTCAAACATAGTTTTTCTAAAACAGATGCAGTTGCAAGACAAGCCTGTGTTTTAACAGGTGGCATAGTGAAGGTTGAGAGGGTTGTCTCTGCTAGTAGACATTTAGGCTAATTCTTCTTTCATTACTGTTTCAAAAGCCTGTAACTAGTTTTCTTCTCTCTAAACTAGCAAGACTCCTAAAGCAGAGATGTTTACATAATAATTAAAGCTAATTTCTGACAGTCCTTTTCTTGCCAATCTGCTCCCCTTGAACCAGTACTGAAAAAAGGGGAACATGTTGGCAAGAAAATGACTATCAGAAATTAAGCTTAATTGTGATGTGAACATCTCTGCTTTAGGAACTGGGGTATATCAAGAAGGGAAACCATCTAACGACATAAGATAAAGATGTATCTACAAAGGATATTGACATATGCACAAATCCCACCAGTTTTAGCATTTCAGATCATTTAGTTGGGGATGAGTATGAACATAGGCTACATTTGTACTTTGCCATTGCTTAAAGGGTTAATGGGACTTCTTTCAGATTGTAGGAAAGTAGAGCAATAAGGGACCTGACCTGACCTGAAAGTCCAGCCCCCTGCTCAAGGCAGAATCATCTCAATCAAGTATCTGTTCAACCTATTCTTGAGAGTTTCCAAAGATGGAGATTTCCCAATTTTTCTAGGTAGCCTGTTTCAATGCTTGACCACCCACATAGTCAGGAAGTTCCTTCTAATCTCCAGCCTAATTTTTCTCTGCTGAGTCTTGAGGCCAATGTTCCATGTCTTGTTTCTTATGGCCACAGAGAAAAGCCCAATCTCCATCTGCTCTGTAATCACCCTTTAGGTATTTGAAAACCATCACAAATCTCCCTTCCCTCAGTCTGCTCTTCTCCAGTATAAATAACCCTAGTTCTTTCAGTTTTTTTCATAAGACATGCTTCCCAGGCTCCTAATAATTTTTGTTAATGCATTAGATTTTTTTTCAGTCAGTTTCTGTTGAAAGATACATGAACCCATAACCATTTCTTCTAAACTGATGTTTAGCATAGGCTGCCACATTTTTAATATAAAACTGATAATATCTTGAATCGGATATGTTAAATTATTCTCAACCTTCTGTTTCTTGCAATTGCCTTTGTAAAAAAAACAGTAACTATGCCATCAGGATTACATTTGTCACTCTGAAAAGTAACTTTTTTCTTTCCAGCTACTAAAAGGTACATCATTTTTCTTGTTTGTGAGCTAACATTTGCACAATATGAGGCCAGCAACAGAGTGCAACCAAGTTTGGCACCCCTCAGGTCATTCATCACTCCTGTGCCAATACTAGCCAGAGCTGCTATGAAATGCATTGCTCATATAGGTGAAAATGTTTTGTTAACCGCCCTCTCCTTTCTCCCATTAATTGATAGCCCTGGAAATGAAACAAAATAAAGCATTATTATTCTTTTGTCTTCCTGCTTCACGTTTCTCCTTTTTTTATTTCACACTTCTCCACTTTCTCAGCAATATTTTTCTCTCCTCTGCTGTTTTCCCTACCATATTCTGTTTCTTTCTATATCCTCTTCCAATTATCTCACACAGCATTTGCTTGCTTCCTTTCCCTATATTTTTTCACTAATGTTTTTGGACACATCCTCCACTTGCTAAGTGTCCAATTAAAGGTGGCAACAATGGTTTGCCTACAGAAATATAACCTATATGCTGACGGGGTAGGAGGTAAAGGTTGTAGCGGGGATACTTTATCTTAAAGGTGATTTGCCAAGAATGTTTACAACATATGATGTGTGCCTTATATGTGTGCCTTATATGATTATTGCATTTTTATTGTTTGTTTCTTTATTTGCGTTAGAGCCTTGTTACATGATCATTTTGGTAAGCTCCTGGAACTCTTAACACCTGGATTGTCTGCACATTAACACCTGAAACTAGTTTTAAGCACTTGCTATGTGGCTCAAAGTTATGCCATGTCAGGGCAGGATTCTCTCTGATCCCCATTAATCAGTTTGTGTTACACTAAGATGCAGCTGCTGTAGGCCAGTGGTTTTCAACCTTTTTGTACCAGGACTCATTTGTAAACATTGATCAGTCCCGACCCAGTGCCCCTCATTCTTGGCCTGCTACCCCCTGCCTCCAGATCCCAGCCCCCCACTATGGGGGGCAGGGAGTAGGTAGGGCATGGAGGGCCCCTGGACAAGCCATGGTTTCCCGCGTTTTTCTCCTCTAAAGGAGAATCCATTTTTAAACTTTGCTGATCCTTTTTCAAAGTTTGTTAAGTTTCCACCCTTTCTTATATTCTTGCGACCCACTTTTGGGTTGCAATCAACAGGTTGAGAAACACTGCTCTATGCTACACCATAGTGTAATCACCCCACCCATCCGCCTCCCCATCTGACCCAGATCAAGACCACTGTTCCCCCTTCCTCCCACACACTCTCCCTAGCATCCCAGATCCCCAGTCATTGCCCACATTGACCGTCCAGGGGGAGCAGCAAGGGAAGTGTTAACCTGCCTGCCCAGCTGCCACGGACACCGATGCTCTCTGGGTGTGTTCAGCCTAGAGAAGAGCAGCAGGGGTAGTGGCTGGGAGGTAGGTTTACCCTTCGCATGAGCCAGTAATGCAGGCAGCCACAAGCAAGTGGGGAGGGGAAGCCCTGGGGAGGCGGTGGGGGGAGGCCAGACGGGGAGGTGGGGGCCTGTAGGCCACTGCTGGCCTGAAGATGAAACTGAACCAAACTCAAGCTAGCACAAACACCAATCAACATTTGTGTGGCTCACGGTGTAAGGTAGAAAAAGTGCCTTATAGAAGTACCTGAAGTCTACAACCAAATGGGGCTGTACTGAATTAAATATTTTACATATATATTATACTAAGGGAGAGTATCATAGTATCATAGTACCTAGGGTCAGAAGGGGCCTAGAGCAGGCCATCTAATCTGACCCCCCGCCAATTGGCAGGAAACGAGAGCCAGGGTCACAGGACCCCAGCCAAGTACCTATCTAATCTACTCTTAAAGACACCCAAGGTAGGAGCAAGAACAACTTCCCTAGGAAGCCGGTTCCACA
>JAGPOW010002742.1:27231086-27405548 GCA_030014935.1 Caiman crocodilus | reverse complement strand
TAGGACCAATGGTCACAAGTTACTGGAGAGCAGGTTTAGGTTGGACATTAGGAGGCACTACTTCACAGTTAGGGTGGCTAGGATGTGAAACCAGCTTCCAAAGGAAGTTGTTCTTTCTCCTACCTTAGGCATCTTTAAGAGTAGATTGGATAGTTACTTGGCTGGGGTCCTGTGACCCTGGCACTCATTCCTGCCACTGGCGGGGGGTCAGATTAGATGGCCTGCTCTAGGCCCCTTCTGACCCTAGATACTATGATACTATGAACTGAGCCCATCCCAAGCCCAGCCCTGCACCAGGAAGAGGTTGGTGCAGCCCCTGGCCCTGAGCCCACAGCGAGCAGTCTATTCTGCACCCTGTGCACAAATCCCGGCAGGAACATACCCCCCATGACTCCACCGGGGATGCACTCAATGGTGGGGAGCTGCCTCCCCTCCCCACCCTCTGCACTCCGTGGATAAGCCACCTGTGGCTCTGTCCTGCTTCTGGCTCTGGGGTCCCATTCACTGCCTTGGCTATATAGTGCCTGCCCTTGCCCGTATTCTATCCCCACTCCCTCCTTCCCTCACTGTGGGGACCTTTATCTGCACCCCCCACACCTCTTACTTCCTACAGACTTACCCGCAGAATGCTGCTCTCCAAGCTGCCTGTCTGCATTCCTGGCTGCTTGTATATGTGCAGCTGCACCTATGCATACAGCATTTATCAGTGACATTATCAGCTACACAGGCAAAAGAAAGCCAATAGTGAATAATGTTAGCTTTTCTTTTAAACAGATGCCGATCTGATATGTCACCTCTATATATGCCCCAGCAAAATATTGTGCTCTTGTATGATCCAGAAGTTGTTAAACTAAAAAGCTGAACATTGTACTTAACAGTGCACTGAGACTCATAACAGGCTGCACAACGTACACACAAAGATGTATTCCTTGTACACTCAGGCATTAGGGTCTGTCTTATATCATGTGATCTAACATCATTACTCACAATAGAGGCAAGAAACAACACAAATCACTTGCTCCATCAACTATTAACTGAAGACCTAGACAGATGGAGGCTTAAAAGTTTCATTTATACATGAAACCCACAAGCTCCTGGAAAAGATTGGGGATGCTGAACCAAACCTATGGGTAGCAACAGAGGAGGCCAACTACTGGGAAAAGTCAGACCTATTCCTACAATGTTTTATACCACTACCAAATGAGTCCCCCACTGGGTAAGACCTTGGCAGAGAAGCATGAGTCAAGCTGATCAGATCTGGATATGGATGCTTCAAAACAACACTTCCCAAGATTAACATCTTGGACAGCCTCCTGTGTGAATGCAGTGTCTAACAAACAGCACAGCACAGCACAGTACAGCACTTAATTAAAACCTGCAATCTTTAAAAAAATGCCTGAACAGGGCAGGTGGAATCTGCACATTGAACAATACCAGACAGTGGCTCAGATTTGGAAGTCGATTCTGACACCATACAAGAATTTGCCGCAGTGTGACAGAAGGCAGGCATGATAGTTTGGAGAATCTCTGTACAATGAATGAATTCTGTCTGTGGTTATGGAAGTGCTGTCTCATCAAATAATCAACCACAGACGTTTAGAAAAATAGAGGGCCATTGCACCTTGATGGCTTCTATTCAAATAGGATGGCCACACACTACCCCAAACCAGCGTTTTCCAACTTCTCTACAGAAAACCAAGTGGAAATTCTTCAGGTAGAAGTACCAGTAAATCAGTTGTTAGTGCTCAAAAACCCAACAGCCTATAGGACTTTGGGGTCACTCAGAGCTTGGGAAGAAAGGAGACACATTTTTTTTAAAGCAGAGTGGACCTGTTTAATCATAGTAGCAACCATGAAAAAACGTAACTGGTTGCACAGGAAATTATGACACTCCATTATTCAGAGGATTAGCCATGTGCATGTCAGGGAACTATGGATACCTGAGAGCTGGGTGGCCAACCTGCATCATGCATGCCACAAACAGCACTGGAGGCCTCTGTGTGGCATGCAGCAGATCAGGAAGGGAGTGGGAAGCACAGTGCCAGATAGGGCAGAGAGCAGTAAGCAGAACTGTGGCACTCAAGGAGTAGACAGGGATTAATTTGGGACATGCCTACCAAAAAGATCGTACCCCTCTGCCTTCTGCAGGAAGCCTTCTGACTTACAACAATCCCTTGGAACAAATAGACTGTTGGTTGTGGGGGACGGGGAATCTAGCTGCTGGCTGCCATCCTGCAGCCAGTTTCCCCTAACAATGGTGCCTGCTCCCTGCTGGGCTGCAAAGTTTTCAGAATGGGAGGGGGAAAGGGTGCAGACCGAACTCTTCTTCCCTCTGATTCTGAAAACAGCATGAGGAGAGGAGGCAGCACACTCAGAAGTTACATGAGATGCTGTTTTGAAGCATCTTCTTTTGACACCTCATGTAGTTTTTGAAGCTGTCTGCAGCTGTACACTTGTGTTTGGTCAAGGCTATAGACAGATTTCTATAGCCAGACTGGGCAAAAACTGTCACTTCTGTCTGTGCCCAAGAATTGTCTTGCCAAGAGTAGTCTGTACTTAGTAGGCTTGCCTTACACCAGGGGTATCAAGGTTATGGCCTGTAGGCTCACAAAGACTTTTTTCCCAGCTGACAGGGCTCTGAGAGGGGCTGGGACCAGAGGCATAGAACAAGCAGGTGGCGAGGCCTGGCAGAACTCAGGGCTATAGGGTCCTACTGGGGATAGCCTTCAGCAGCAGGAGGGTGAGTGACAGCTGCGCTGATATAGAGCCTCTCACTCCTGATGCCACTGCTTGCACTAGCGCTGCTTACCCTGCCACCACCAGGTCTAGATCTGCCCCACAAGGAACCTTGCTGTCCGAATCCAGCCTAGAATGCAGGTTGAGTTTGACACCCCTACCTTATCCTAGCAAAACTGTGCTTCTGATATAGTTGTTTGCAGTCCCCCCCAAGAGAAATAAGCACAGCTTTCCTGATAGAATCACCTCTATAATGTAGGCTTCTGCCAGAACAAATATGTCAATCAGGGATCATACCGTATTCAACACAGGTCTGTTGGCAGAACTCTGTAGCTTGCACTTGGTCTAAAAAATTGCAACCAAATGTCAACATTGCTCATCACTTTCCTATTACCATCACTGAACACTGCATACATTATTTGTAATCCTGCTTCATCCTCCACTGAACACTTCTCTTTATCTCCTAATTTTGACTGCTGCTGTGGTACAGGGTACCTTGATATTGGTAAGTGAGTTCATCCAAAGAGCAAAATTGACAGGGAGATAATTTTCAGTCTGAAATTGTGTGATATATGATCTCCTTAAACATAAGTGATGCATCTACTTTTATAAATATCTTTAATATTTAATTTCTAAAGCTGGACTATGATTGAATTGAAAAGCATTAGCTGTTTAAATTGATTTCTCTTTAAAATGGAAGGATTTTTAGCTTGACATTAAGGTTAAAAATGTTCATGTGTTTTTTTTGGGTTTTTTTAATTGTCAAAAAGACTGCAAGGTTCTCTAGAGCCATCTTCTGGCCAGAAAAATTCTCACATGCAGAACTATTTCCATAAAACCAAGGGCAGGATGTTGAAACTTGAAGTTAAATGTAAATTTTATTGGCAGCTGGCCAGATGGCCAATTCTTTTAATATAACTTCACATATCATGTTTTCTAAAACTGTTTTCTGTGCTTTTCCTTTGGACTATCTCGACTTTGCCTACATCTTTTTTAAAGTGTGGTGCTTAAAATTACTTCAAACCCCTAGCTGAGCTCACAGCAGTGCCAAGTAGAGCAGGAAAATAATTTTGTGTGCCCTACATGTAGGCTTGGCAGAATTTGATTTTTATTGTTTAATAATTTTGATGGATAATATCAATGTTTATTTTTAAGCATTTATTTTGATTATCAATTTAAAATTTCAGGATTGTGTGAAATTAGGGATGTCGGGGCACACAATTTATTAACGATAGTATACTGTTAAACTTTATAAGATCACATGTCACAATATAAAAAGGAAATATCCATAAATTAAACCTTATATAAATCATTCTGTTCATTTGGTAGTACTTCCTCTTCCTTTGTTCTCAATCCTCTGGTGTTTCTGGGAGTTGCAATTCAAACAATAGTCAGCACAGTTCTCTAGGACTGCTCCCCCTGTCATCATATACTCCACCAGCCATCATTTTCTTAGTATACATTTTGATGATTAACAGTGGAACAATTTTTCATCAGTCTGAGTGTGAGATGAAATCAACATTTATCAATGTTTACTGATAAAAATAGAAGCTGCCAAGCCTAGCTATATGCCACACTCTTAATAATATATTCCAGAATGGGGTCTCTCTCTTTTGCAACAGCATCAGACTGTTGACACAATCAGTTTGATGTCTACTCTAAAGTCAAGAGCTATTTTGCCAACTGCTGTCTAGCTCTTTCCCCCACTATTTCCATTGCATTTGTGTATTGATTTTGCCTTAAGTGTAGGAGTGCATGTGTGATTACTGAATTTTACCTTGCTGATTTCATGTATATTTCTTCAATTTGTCAAGAGCATTTTGAGCTCTAGTCTCATCCTCCAAAGTTCTTCTAATACCTTTCAGTTTGGACTCATCTGTACATTATGTAAGTATACTTGACCAGACCTTGCCCACCCAGGACAGACCCCTGTCCAGACTCAGTTGGTATTTCCTCACAGTTTGAAAATGTATTCAATAGTTCACTATTAGTCAACTGTGTGCCTGCCCTGCAATGATTTAATTTTGATCATATTTCCCTAGTTTACTTATCGGGAAAATGTCAAAAATGTTATTGGAAAGCCAAGATGTGTCCACTGCTTCCCACTTATCAACCAGGTTGCTTACTTTAAAAAAAAAAGGAAGTTACATTAATCTGACATTTGCTTTTGAAAAACACAAGTTTGTTTGCTTCTTATAATCTTGTTATTCTTTACAAGTTCACAAGCTGATTGCTTAAAGAATTTTGCTTCAATATTTTTCCAGGAATCGAGTTTGTCAGACTACTCCTTAATTTCTTGGGTCATCCCTTTTCTCTTTTTTTAAGTTAGACAGTATGGGCACCTATACATGTGTTGGAGCTCTGCACCCATGTGTGCCAATTAGCATGCATTGGTGCAGACTTGATCGAGTTTGCTGCAAGTCTGCTGGAGCGTGCTAATTAGCACATCACGTGTATTCAGTGTCCCTGTGTTTTAACTAAGCATGGGACACTGAACACACCATTTTGAAGTGTAGGATGTTGAAAACACATGACACTGTGGGTGCTTTAACTAGAGTGGATCTCAGGGCCATTCTAATTAAAGCACCCCCCCACCTCTACCCCAGAGAACATTTATACATACCCTTTACCTTTCTCTGGGACCTGACCTACGTGAATTCCCTCCTACCTCCCCTGAATTCTGGAAGGTAATAATTAATTCAGAAACTGTTTCCTTTAGCTTTTTACATACAAAGGTAAAAAAACAAAACAAAAAAGTCAGCAGAGACTGCTGACTTTAATATATGCAACTTAATAATCTTTAAACTTGTTTTTTCTCTATTTTGGCCAGTGTGTCTAAATGCCACTTTGTTAAAATTGGTTAATTGTGTTAAGTATATGGTCACAATTATGAACAGATCTATACTTGTGAAAAGGGGGGCGCGGATGGTGAGGTGCATTATCACATACAAAATAACACACATTTTTTCCAGTTAAAAATAAACTAGAAGCTTTATTGATGTGCTAGGACTATGTGCAGACATTGAGGGGCATTGGGGGGAGGTTAAATCAATTCAGAATGGCTGTCTGAGATTAGGTAAGTCAGGATGAGGGGAGCTAGCTGAGGGGTTGGGGATCCAGCAGGCTGGAGGGGATTGGGGGTCCACTAGAGGAGATTGGGAACAACCCAGGGGGAGGGTAGGGGTCGTCCCCCCCAGCAAACCGACACATCCATCCCTCCTGCCCCTCCCCCCACTGGGACTTGGTTGGCAGTGACGAATGCTAATAAAAGTGAGTATACCCAGAACAGCTTGTCAGACGGGGGTTGAGAGGGGTGCAAGTGTGAGATGGGGGGAGAGTGGGTGCAAGTGCTCTGGTGCAATGGATCTGTCCCGGTCTCTATTAGCTAATTAAATAAAAAGAGAAGCAAAAAAGGTATAAAATATTCTGGTTTTTTCAATCACCTGTTATTTTCTCACCTTTTCTCTTAAGTAATGGACAATACAATAGAAGTGAAAGCTAAAACAAAATGTATTCCTAGAATCTCCTCTTATTGCTTTTTATTCCCCTTGCTATTTGTAAGTCCTTTTGCATCTTAACTTATCTGATTTTTGCTCCTACATATTGTGCTATTCATTTAGATTCAGTACAGATTTTTTGTATTATTCCTTTTTGATTTTCAGGTCATTGAAGAATTTGAAGCAGAAATATTTGTCTTTTACTGTATGTCCTCATTTTCTTCCCCATCAGGACAATCTAATGTTATGCCTTTAACAGTTTGTTTAAAAAAAAAAATCATATTTTTCCTGAACTTTCCTATTCCTCCTCATAGGATCTTACATATCAATTCTGAGTTCATTGAAGCCTGCTTTTTGAAGCCCACTGTTGTTATTCTATTACTTTCACTCCTTTCTTCCTTGGAATCAGGAAGTCTGTTATTTTATAACATTCATACAAATTACATTTGACTTTCAGATTCTCAACCAGTTTTCCCTGTTGAATCGCACCTAAAATACTATTTTCACCCTACATACTTCCTTCACTTTTTGACAAAAAAAGTTGTCTCTAACATATTGCAAAACTACTAGATACTCTGCATTATATCACATTGCTTTCCCGGGGAATACAGGATGGTTAAAATACATTTTCCCTGCTTTTCTTCTGATCTTTGGATGCTTAGATTAAACAGTTTCTGGACAGTTAATGGATTTCCTCCTCCCAATGTGGTGGTCTATAATAGATCGCTACCAAACCATCATAATCTTCTGCTCATCTTATTTTCAGTGAGACTTTAAACAGTTCTACCTCTCACCTCTTTTTGAACTTTTGCTCTTGATATACAATGAAATGCTTGTTTCCTTCTTCCTCAGTCTATTCTCCCTAATAAGCTATTCTCTTCTGCTGATATTTCAGCCTGTAATTTATTCTAAGACTGTGATTTGACCAAGACTGTTTTATTTCCATGTTAAGATGTTAGTTCTGCCTGTTTATTCCCCACATTCTCCATAGCTTATTAGACATCTAAAGGGTTTGGCAAGTTGCTTCCCCAATATTCTCTCTCCTTTTATGTTATTGCAATTTTCTGCTCACCCCTCTGCCCCCTGCATGACCAAGATGCCTTTATTTACTTTATTATTATTTTTTTAAATTTTCCTACTCACTTGTGGAATTTTATGACTGGTACTTTTCTAACTCTCTGACATGAGGCTGGCTTTCTTCCATTTCTTAGGATGCTCTTCTTCCATGATGGACCTCATCTTTGCCCAGCAGTCATTCTTTATGGAACACCATCTTGTGGGCATGCAATATGGAATCATTCTGCTGACATATTCTTTACAACCAGGCATCCACCTCTGCATCATGTCTTCTCTTCCTGGGCCTGTATTCTCAAGAGGAAGTATTGACAAGACCCATACCCTAACTACTTCATTCTCATTTCTAGATCCTTGTAATCACTTCTGATCAGCTGAAAACTGAGCTTAGCAATGTTCTTAGTGCTCATGTGCATGAGCAGTACAGGGTGGTGGTCAGATGACAATGAAAAAGATTTTCTTTACAAAGATTATCATTCTGGGTTCTGCTGCCAGGCTCACAGTATTCTTGTCCCAGGTCAAGACTCCAATTTATGCCACATTGAAAAATGGCACCTCATACTGCACAGTGCCTTCTAGGTCCTGAATTTCATACTAAATTTTATTTTGTTAGAGTTCAACTGCAAAGAGCTTTGTTGTCTAACACAATGCTGATATCATACTGGTGAAGAACCAACACTAGAAATTGAATGGGTAATTCAGGATTTTCTAAAAGTACATTGGAAAAATTTAGGAGATAGGGGTTCAATTTCCTGTTCTACAACAATAAGTCACTAAGCACTCACCATTGTTTTATTTACTTAGTGTTGGATCAATGTAGTGAGAGACATGAGACTAGATTAGCTGCACAGACAAAATACAGCACCACCTATCTTTTTTAGGGCATTTCATTTACTGTGTAGCATGTACAGGTGAGCTAAATTCTTAGCCAGCAGAGCAGGTCTGGGTTGCTCTCTACACTGGTCAGAGAACAGCAGCTGGGAGATATATAGCTTTTCTCCAAAGCTCAAGTACCTACTTCATGAAACCTCCTGTAGGTGACAGATGGCAAGGTCCCTAGCCTCTCATGACTGCACTGCTATCAGGGGGGAGGTTTCAGAATAAAGGCAGTCATGAATCTTTCAAATTTTCTGATTCAGGAATTCCCAATAGTAAACTGATAAGCTTGAACCATGTAAATCTCAATAAACATGAGTGGGTAAACCTAAACTTGGGAAGTTAAAACAAAAATAAATGGAACTTTCAATATCAAAAAGCTCACTCATTAATATTTCCAGGGTGGCTTTACATTACAGAGGCAGGATACAATTCTTGTGGGTGATATTTTACTTCCTTTGCATGATGAGGAAAAAGGTAGATTTTGACACATTTTTTTTTAACCACCATCATGCTTAATTTCCCCTTTTTGGTAGTGACTGGGGAGGAAGCAACTTGAAACGTAAATATTAGTGCTTAATAAGGCAAAGATAATTTCTCAAAGCCCTGAGATTCTTTTTAAAAGGATGATCATTATTTGAAGTGTTTTTATTAAATCATTATTTGAAGTGTTTTCTTTATCATTTACAAGAACTTGGTTTATAAATTAATCCTTTCTTGTAAAAGTGAAAATGCGTTAAAACAAAAGCAAGTACAGGCCTCTTAACGATTTTGTACAGATCATTACTATTGGAGGGCAAACTCCACCTTATAATCAATTGATTCTTACAATGATTTCAAATGCATGCTCAGCATTGTTTTCCCCCCACAAGCTGCAGAATTTTGTATGTTGTTATACATACAACGCTGGGTAGCTGGGTAGCCCAGGTTGAACTCCACAAGGTTTGGCTTTATTGCTAGTTTGCTATATGAATTACCTACTAACACAGTGAGTATATAATAATTGGCTCTTGGAAAGTCCAAGAGCCCCAAGAACTGCAGTCAGTAGTAAGGGCTAACCTATAAAGAATGTCAATTGCAGTCAGCAGCATCCAAACAGAATATTTTATTTTAGAAACACCACAAGTCTGTTTTGAAAAATGAAAGGAATTTCTAGTTGGTGGAAGGTTTTTTTTTTTTAAAAAAAGGGTCCTGATCTGATTCAGCATTGGGATAAAGATGTAAGAGTTGCCTGGCTTTATCTGGGGCAACATTCTCAATGGATACAATGGGACTGTTGCCCAAGTAAAGATTTCAGAGCTTATTTGTTAATGAGGTCACTATCAAATTCCACTTTCAGACTTCAACCAGAAAAAAACTCCATTCAAATAAGTCACTTATGTACTTCTATGTCACAAATAAACAATATAACAGAACAACATGGCTGGCTGGACACAGCTTTATTTAGAAATGTGCGCCACATAACATACCGGAAGTGCACATGCTCCAGGACAAAAGCAGACCTGTTTCCTTCCAAAGAGTGATCATCTACCATTATCAACAACAAATTTTATTTTTGATTTTGGCATTGTATTTAAATACAAAATCTTAAAGATAAATATGTTTGGCAAGAACATACCTTTCCAATTTATAAAAGTACTGCAAGTCATTCTATACAATTTCAAGCAATACAAAAAGACTAATGCACAGAAACAATACATGAAAATAATTTTAGATGCATGAAAAGCATCAATCATTATCACAGGACATGCAGAATATTTAATCAGGAGAGCAGTAGTTAATTTAAATATAGAAAAAAGGTTTCAACTGAAATATTGACTAATTAACAAAGATCATTTAATCTTTCAAAAATATATCTGAACTGCTAACTAAATATGAGAAGATTTTTCAGTAATTTGATTGCCTGGTGGCTGCAAAAATACATTGGTTAAATTATGTGAAGACCCCAATTTTTTTGTGGAGTCTTTCACACTGGTGCAACTTATGTTACTTTAAGGCCTATTTGTTTTGCTCTGGCAGGATGTGTTCTAAGGAGGATGCAGCTTCAGGATTGAGAAAATAGATTAAGAACTCAAGATGATAAAATAAGTAAATACATCAGCTATTTTTAAGTATACATCAGATACTTTTAAGACCTGTCTGACAATAGCAGTATATCTGACATTATTACCTTTGTTTATACTTCAAACTAATCTTTTATACATTGCAGATTTTAGATGGATAACATAAAAACAGCTACTGATTTTTCTTCTTGAGTTGCAATTAATTCGGGATACTAAAAATTATGGCATTAATTAGTAGCAAAATGAGCATAAGCAAAACAACATACACCCGAATTCCTCTCAAAGGAAAAGATTTATGCAAAAAAATCCCTCTTCACAGAGAACTGAGTTCCATACCTATTAAAACAAGTTGGCTTTATGTCAATATATTATAGTGTGAAGAAGTAACTGAGGTACTTAATGGAAGGAACTAAGGTACCTTGTATTTTACTGAGTTGGAGGGAACAGAAAAACTTATCACATATTGCCATTACTTATGAAAACAAGGGGGCAGTTTTCCTTTTAAGCACTGGACACAAACCACAATTTAACATGTGCACATGCATTTTTTCAGCAAATAAAAATTCAACAACAGTCTTAAATTGCACTAGAAATTAATAGGACAATTTGCAAAATATTACAAGTGTGTATGTTCTGATTTATTAAGCTCCCATTACATTTCCAGGCAATCAAATCATACCTTTACATTTTCAACTGGATTTCTTTCCCTTCTCAAATACAGTCCTAACCCTACCAATTTAAGTACTGAGAAATTCATGATTTTTTAGCCATTTTCTTAATGCTAAAATCATCCTCTCTGAAAGCAAAACTCTACCTGTAACTAGTCAGTAAGGTTAACATCTTAGAAGCCTTGCATAAACTGATATATTTGAAGCTTGATATATTTTTCTAGCTATAGCACCACAGTTCATAGCCAGTCATATTGTTTTGTAAGCACAGTTTCCTCTACAAATATTGGAACACCAAATTTTGGCAGGATACAATTTCAAAATCGATATAATATTATTTTGCATTATAATGCTGTTGAACATTACAAACTAGAAAAGTAACCTCAAAGCAGAAGCCATAATTACATTCATTCAAACAGACAAATTGTACAGGGTGATACTTGTACTAGCTAGAGACAACGCAAGCAAGCTAGCCTTCAAAATTATGCTTTTCGTAAGGCCATGAAGACAGGAACAGGGCAACACAGTGGTAAAGTATTGATTCAGATTTCAGTTTTGTGCTGGGAAAGTTGGCTCAAGAACATTAAAATGCGAAACACACACGTGGTGTAGTATTTGCTTCCTTATCTATTCCATCTGAATGAGGGGATGCCTCATGACTCTGTTCAAGAGTAGCTTTTATATTTGTAAATTAAAACTGAAATAAAAACAAAACCCAACAAATATGTAAGGATGGCACAGGATCTGTGTCCCTAAAGATTACACTTACTTTGACTGGATACAAATGTTCAGTGCTTATATAAAAATATATTCAGTGATTTATGAAGTAGACTGAATTCTCCAAGCCTAAGACAGTATTGAAAATTGCAATGTTAGCTTATTTACACAATACTTCTTTTCTGTGGACTATTGTTTTCTTGCTAAATACATGGATAAAATAGTCACCTTATTTCCCCAGGCTGCTTAGATCTGGCTCCACCTAGATACAGGATAATCTAATTATCTTGCATTTTATCGTTCTCTCATAAAAATAGATATATATTTCAGATCAAGCTAATATTTTAAAACTAAACCTAATTTCTCTTGAGTATTTGTTTGGGAATTGGTCCAGCAGTTGAAGTCCATTTGATCCACAGTTTTGTAGTCTGGAGTTAAACAAATCCATAAAATGTAAACAACTACTGAAATGTTGCCTTCATTCTGCGCAATGTGTCCTGAATTTTTCGAGAATGTTTGTCAGCTGGTATCTGATGAAAGTTGGCACAGTTGTCAGCTGCTAGCGTAGAAATGTCTGCATCACTGAAATGATCTATTCTTTTTCTGAGGTAAGCCTGGAGTTTGAGATCCGGTGTAAATGTATAGGGATTTTCTTGAAATGCATGAACCTGGCTCACAACTTTTGCAATATTTCTTGAAAGAACAATAGGGAGAAAATCATTAGATTGTTTTACTGCTGATAATAAAATCTTGAAAAGAAATTCAAAGATGCAAGGCAACTTTTCTATAGGATTTCTCTCTAATTGAATGTCAAAGTGACTGAAATCATCCTAACTGCCAAAAGTGCAATCTTATTAACTCTAGACCATATTTTTTAAAAGGTAGAAATTATGAATATAATTAAAATAATTACCTAAGTTTAGTCCACTTCTGAGATCCATTTGCCATAATGAATCCTCCAGTTTCAAGCTGCTGGACATGCATCGCCAGAACACGAGCTGATGGAATTGTTGGGAGCGTTTTGAATCTCTCTCCTTCCATCAGACACAAGCTGTCACTTTTTAAGAACACCTGGGATCATTTATACGGAGTGTTACAAAAGACTTTTATAAGGGCATTCTGTTTAGATATTTAGCAAGACAGCTGTGTCGCTTTACTATAGCTTTTCATAAATAGCAAAGAAAATCAAGAGGAGTGACATTTGGTCGAAATAGTGGCAGCTCAAGTAAGGTGCAGTAAGGAAAAAAAATTACGTAATTTACAACATTTTCCTAATGGAATTTTTAATAAATGTTTTTATATTTACACCCAAAATGTTGGTATTTTGAATGGAATATACCTTTAAGTCAAATAAATGGATATGTGGAAGTTCATATTACGCGATAAAAAATGCAGTCAGAGATGCCAGAGATTTGATTAGTTGATCAGAGAATATTGTCTCAATTTCAGCTGGAATTAATGGCATGTCTAAATCTCCTAATTCACTCTGAAAACTTTTGCCTTTGTTTTGCTTTCAGTTATTAAAACTATATTTTTATGAAATACTAAGGTGAAGGCTGAAGCAGATTGCTCAAAGCAAAGATCAGACTTATGTCACCTATGTACTCACATGACCTAGCCTCCACCACCCCTTTGTTCTTTTCCATTTTCCCTTTTTTCCTTTTTCTCTTTTCCTGTTTCTTTCCCACTTGTTTTCTCCCCTCCCCGTACTGGATGCGGTCATTTTCGTCCATGAAGGACAAACAACAAGGTGAAGATTAAAGTTCACTTGTGACATTCAGTTTCAAGAGGTAGTGGGTGAAGTCTTATGTGAGAAGTCTAACTAGGCAGCTAGTTACAACAACATAGCTCACATTTTTCAGAGACAAGCTTACATTTTTCAGGGACGGTCATCAAGTTCTGCTGGGACAAAGCCCCTAACACTGGGTTTTCCCAGATTTCCTGGGTATGCAACTGTTTCCTGGGTATGAAAATGTTGCAAGTGATGGCTAATAATTGCCTCCAACTCTCTCAAAAATATGCAGTCGTACTAACAATGGATGTAAAGTGCTGATTCATTTGCTAGTTAGACTGAATACCCTGTTTTAGGATAAAAGATGCCTGTAAATATTGAACATAGTACCCAAATCTTTGCATTTCACTGCCTTGGTTTCAAGGTTTCATGTTTTGAAATCTTGCATAGTATACAGCTAAAATTTAAAATTTGTTTTAATTTGGTCTTGCCAGTCAATAAACGTTCTTATATTTCAAGCTGTGTTTTGAAGCAGCTAAAATGGCAGCTTTCTTGCACAAAAGATTTGCTCTCTCGGAATATAAACACAAAACATTTTTTCGTATCAAGTGTAACCATATTTCAGCTTCAGTCTCATGCAGACCTACACAGGCAGACCTATGTACCTTCCTCCAAAGTCCGGGGAATTTCACAAGTATTTCTTGAGAGACTTATGCTTACCTCAACAGCCTTGAGTTCTTCCATTATTTCAGATATTTTTGAAGGTAAAATTTTCCAAGCCTTAAAAAAATATAAAATGAAATTGGTATCTTTTTAGATTGAAATCTGAAATGAAACACAATTTTGTTTAAATAAAATGGTTGAGGCTAAAAAAGAAGTCCAAAAGTTGTCACTTACTGGTAACTGTCGAACCATTAGATTTTCCAAGCCTACTAAGATTTGCATTGCAGTAGCAAAATTTCTTTGTTCATAGCAAGATTTTGCTATAAGGAGAAACTTTGAGAGTAAATTCATCTGCAACTGGAAAACAAAGATAAAAACTATCACTGTGTGGAGCCACAGTAAATTTGGGAGCTATCATATTATGCAAATTGAAGGAATAAAGTTAAGTTGGGCAATGTTTAAGGAAATAGGCTTAGATTCATGAAGACATAGAGGTGCATAAATCCCACTGAAATCAGTGGAGTTAGGCACTGAAATATCTTTGCAGATCTGGCCCCTTGACCTAAGGCCAAAGTCTAATTCTATTGCAAACCTTTTGATTTCAAAATACTTGCGGGCATGTCCACATATACAAGCACGTGCACTTACAGCAGCTCAAATAGAAGCAGCACAAATTTGAGCCGAGACTTTTTGCTTCAGCACACATGCCTGGACATGCAGTTTGGTGTGGGGTAAGTTGTACCATTTGGGGCAAAATAACCCTGTCTGGCTCCCCCCAGATCTGCAGCTAGGGGGAGCTAGAGCCTGGGGCCAGCACCTGTGCTAGCCCCAGCAGTATAAAAACCTGCCCTGGCTACTTGCCCTCAGGAGCTTCTGGGGTAGCCCCTGTGAGAAGGGGATACTAGTTAGCGGGGTGAGCATTACCCTACGGTAACTGAATGGACAGACAGAAGCTTCTGGGGCCCAGCCAAACGGTATCTGGGGACACTTGCCCCTTGTACCAGTTGGAATACTGCAGCAGCATCCCAAATCCACTTTTTAAAAATAACCCCAAATCTATGTTCTTCCACAATTAGAACAAAAGACCACTCTACATACACACATACACACACACCTATCTATTTATATAGATAGATACATATACCTACCTATATAGATACCTATACATACCTATAATAATCCCGATATAGATACAGATAGAAGGGGTGTCGGGGGGGGAGGCGGAAATTGATCAGTCAGGCAATGTTTTATTGATATATTTACAACATTAAAGCAATCTGCAAGCCTACCACTGTTTTTATCATTCTAATAAAATATAATTTAAATATCTGTGTTGATGTGTGTTTTTGGTTGTTTTCTCACACAACGGGTGTGTGATGGGGGGAAGTGGAGTTTGCATAGGGGTGAAAAGGAGTGTGGGGAGATGTGGTTGGGTGTGTGGGTGGGTATGGAGGGATGTGGAGGATGTGGTGGGCCAGTAGGGGGTGTTCCAGTGTTGAGCCACCCACCTCACTGTGCCTGACCACCTTCCAGGCTCCGAGTGCCTACCTGGGGGCACCTCAAGTCCAGTCAATCTGCTTCTTGGAACACACCTGCAAGTCGGGGGTAACACCACCACCACCCAGAGTCTGGACTGATCTTGGATCTGCACCTTCTGGGAAACACAGACCTAGTAGTCCTTGATGGTACTTGACCCCTGTAAGAACTTGGGGTGCTTCCCTCAGTCTGAAGCACAAATAGTGGTCTCCCTTAGGAACCAAGGGGACCCCAAGGCATAATCTAGATCCTCTCCCAATAAGTCTCACATGCTAGGTACAAAGGAGAACTTTACTGGTTACAAGGAGTAGGTTTGGAATAGGGTACAGGGTAGAGCAATATCAGAGAAATTTCTTAGAGCAAACAGTGGCATGGTAGCCTTTGATTATGCAACTGTGTTACTGCAAGCTATATATCTAGTTAGATCTCAAGGAGCTTACTTACAAGTATCCTCCAGAGGCTGGTGGAGATTTCCTCCAGAAGCATACAGTTCATTGATCATGAGTTTTGAGAGAGAGAGAGAGAGATACCAATGGTACAGCTTCTCAGAGTTTTCATCATGGCTACTGCCCCACCTCCTGGGCAGTTCTTAATTTATATAGACCTTATGACCTCATTTACCTGATCCAATGAAGGCCAGCAACTGTTGGCTGCTGGCCATTCAATTGAAATGCATCACTGGTTGCCAGGTAGACTGGCAGGGTCGCTAGTCATGATGACATTGCTTAGAACAATAGGGAGTTTAAGCCCTCACCCAGGTATGTGACGCCAGTCATGTAGGCAGAGGAAGCAGGTTTCCTTCCTCCCTCAGAAATGTATTCAGCTCAGGATACAACCCAGGGTTAACTGAAGCCGATGAGGCCAGAGGAATCTGCCCCTCTACAGTGACCATGGTAACCAAATTGTTAGATAGCAGAGTTTGGGGAGAGACTGAGATGGTATTCTGCCACAGGGGGATGTGGGTCAGTGTGTGGATAGGTGTGGGGGGATTGAAGGAGACTGTGGGTATGGGGGGCTGCTCAGGATGGGTGGGTCCCCTGCCCCCACAGGGTGCAGCTCCCCTGCCTCATAGGCTGCCCCGCCTCAGGGCTCCAGCTCATCCCTGCAAGGTCCAAGCCCTCCTGCAGGGTCTCAGTCACCCTGCAAGGCCACAGCCCCTCCCATGCAGGGCCCACAATCCACCCCCTGCAGCAGCAGTGGGACTGGGGCACTCAGGGCCTGCTGCTGCCAACCCCTGCATTGGTGCGGCACCTGGCTTGCCATGGCACCACACACCCTTCTGCAGCCTAGGGGCTGCTTGTGCTGTCACCTCAAGGCCAGCACCACTCATGGGGACAGTGTTGCTCCAAGCTGGGTCCTGCCAGCACTGGGGTTGCTCATGCCACCAGGCCGCACCACTTGCATGGTGGAAGGAGTGGACTTGGAGCAACATGCTGTCCCTGAATGCCGGTTGGATCCTGCCTCTGACAGCAACGTTGCCAGACCTGCAGTGTGTGGGGGCAGGAGGCGCGTAGTGGGACCTGGCCTAGTGTGACTTGCTAGCATGACTTTGGACTGGATCGGGAGGCATGGCTCTTGTTAGCTGCACGGCCCAGGCTGGGTTGTGCTGGGTGCATTTTCCATGAGGCTCAGGCAGCAACACAAGGGTGAGGAGAAGGGTGAAATCAGTGCTGCCTGCCTGGCTCGCAGCACTACGAAGGGCAGGGAGTCAGCTACCACTGACAGCAAGAAGAGAGGGGAGGGGGGACAGGGATTGGAGCTGGCATCACCAGCTCTCTGAGTCCATGTCTGCTGCTGATTCCCTCTCCTGTCTCCACCTGCCTGACTGGCTGCAACTCCACCTCTCTTCCTGCTGGACCTGCAGCACTGGGGAGAACAGGTCTGCCAGCTACTCACTCTTTTGGTGCTCGAGCTGGGCAGGGGAGTGTGTGTGGATGGAAGGGGGAAGGGAGGAGTGAAGGAGCTCGCTATTCAAAGCCCTGCCAGGCAAGCAGTTATAGACAAGTAGAAGGAATCAGCAGCAGACAGACTCAGAGTTGGTGATACCAGTTCTGCTCACTGCCCCCTCTCCCCTCTCCTCCTGCTGGCTGCAGCAGCTCACTCCTTGCTCTTCACAGTGCTGTGAGCCAAACAGGCAGTGCTGATCTCACCCTTCCCTTTTCCCTGCTGGCAGAGGGGCTGGGCTCAGTTACATGGAAAAGAGCAGGTGGGGCGAAGCTCCCACACGTGCACACCCAACCCACTCATACCCCACACATTCAGTGCACTAGCAGCTTTGTTCAGCATGTACAAAGCCGGTTGCTACATGGCACTGCAAAACGTGGGCCAGCTCTGTTCAGCATGTATAAAGCCCAGTGTTGTAGCGCTGTGCTGCTGCCAGCTGTGGCTGCAGCTAGGGCACAGCAATGCTGCCAGCACTGCAGGGAGTAGGCATGTGGTGGCCCCTGCTTGAACCCCTCCACAAACCCACCCATAGACCATACATCCCTCCCCGCCACTCCCCATGACCCCAGTATTGCCCCCACTAGTCCCCATGGCCACCCACACCCATATACCACCCCCATTCCTACTCACCTGTGACAGCTCCCAGGTCCCGATCCTTGCTACGCTTCTGCTTGCCTCAGCAAAGTAAGGGTTCATGCCCTGTGTACTGGGACAGCAGGAGCACCATAGAGACACTCTGGCCAGAAACCAGAGAATCTCTTTTGAAGGACTGACTCTCAGGTTGCCTTGGGACACTGTCCAGGACTGTGTCCTGCCCCGTTTTTTTCACCAGGGGTATTTTTTGACCCCCGGATATCCAGGAGTCTAATTTTGCCCCCATGACGCAAATTTGCAGCACGGGGAACATTTTCTTGTTCTTGCACGTGCCTCTTACAGCATCTCAAAGGGGTTTGAGATGCTGCAAGAGGCACATGTGCACTCATTTGGATGCGCCCTGTGTGTCCATTCTAAAGAAGTAAACGGAGGTATGGCTGGGAGCAAGTAAAGAGCTCAATAGAAATTAATCATTACAATACAATACTACTGTTTAGATAAGCAAAGTTGGCAATAAAAATTACTCACTATTTTTTTTTCTTGTTTGCCAATTAATGTATGTATATGTATGCATGTGAGGTTTTACAGATCCCTAAGAAGTGCTACAGACAAATAGGAATAATCCAACAGCAAGAGTCATAAGAAACTTCCAGTTTGGAGGTTTGGTGACAGACCAAAATCACTCTCCTCTTAAGTTTAAGTTTCATATCAAAACTACATGACAAAGTTGTTATAATAGAGTTTTCTATATATAAGTATTCTGCTTCAACATAGAAAATAAAATAAGGTAATTACCAGGGATCTGGGTTTTCTATTTGCCATGGAAAAACCCAGATTTTGTCAGAGAGAGAGGGGTGGGGGCTCATTTTAATCATGGAAAAACATGGTTTGGGTTTGGTTTTTTTTAATCAGAGAATTTTAGGGTTTTTTTTAAATCAGAGAGTTTGTGATTTTAAAACAGAATACCAGGCTTCCTGGTTATTACTCACCTATATTGCTATTTTATGAAGATACACATATTAAAGGGCATGTATAACTTCCTAACTCAACATTCAGAGATAATTGATTGAGAAGGGCAGACTTTTCACTGGTGGTCATTTTCCATAACAGTCAACTGATAGCACAGAGTAAGAATGTAGTGAATAGTATTTTCTGGAATACCTTCCACATACTACAGCTAGGGAATTGGTTATTAGTGAAAAATAATGCCTTAAATGATTGTCACCCATGGAGTGTAAATCTCCAGGGAGATCTCTAACCAAAAGAAACATGTTTCAATTTATGGTAAGCATATATATAGTTTCATCTGCATGAAACTCCTCCAACCTGCCTTTCAAGATACTGGTCAGGAAGTTCTTCATTGGTGAAACCAACCAACCAACCAACATATAAACCCCCATCAGTAAAAGAAATCAGACATTTTTCATGGAAATAGACCTCTTATATTCTGTTAAATGTTCAACCTCATCAGCAGATTAGATCAAGATCAGTACAAACAAGTTCACCAGTTCACAGGCACATTTCAAAATCATTTAAGGTAAAATCTAATATTGTTACATAGAGAAAAAAGTAAACAACAAAAAATGCCTGACTACTTCCTAATTTGATGAGGGAGATAACAAACCTTGGAAGTATGACAGGTTACAATTTCAGCAGCAACCCAGGTGCTGATATTGTCCGAATTTCTTAGAAGCTGTAAGAGGTACTTGTCTTGAACGCAATTTGCCAGAAAGAGATTATAAACATTATGTGAAACTGACTCAGTGGAAACAACTCTGTGAAGAAAAAACACATGGGAAACATAGACATTGTGTACAAAGTTTTTAAGGAAAGAAAGGAAATGTGTGTGTGCACATTAACCATTTAAAATATTAGCATTAACAAAAGGGTTAACTACAGTCTTGATTAAAGCATTTTAATAACCAATTATAATGTTGGGAAGCTATTTTTGTTCTCTTTATATAGACTTCAAGTATGAGTCCAAACATACTATATACATATTTACATAGAAGAGACTATTTTTACAGTGCTACTGTTCATCTCCATGAAGACACCATGAATGGGCAAAAATGATAACTTTTAGAAAATGGGCAAAAATGATGACTATTGGAGCTGGGCAAGTAATAGAAAAATTATAAATCACTGTCCTTTAAGAATTTCAATACAATTACTATATCCTTTCAGATATTTATCATTTTTGTCCATCACAAAATAGGCGACTACTAAAATATTTTATATCCACAGGAAAATAAATTATGAAGGAGGTTACTTGAAAAACTTCACAGTAAAAAAAAAAAGGTTTCAGGTAAAATATTGTCTTGTCCTACTCTGGGTTTCAAAACTGTCACCTTGAAAATGTAACCCAAAGTAGATTTTTTGGTCCTCATTTTACAAGTCATCTTAAAGATGAAGTTCAGTGTAGACAGAAAATTTATGGTGGGAAGTAATAAAAGTACCAAAGCGTCTTAATTTTTCTAGTTCTATAAGGTTAATCTAAACCCCAAAACTGGTCAGTGAAGAGGGGGAATAGGAAAAGAAACTTACTTCTGTACAGAGACACATTTCTCTTTTACACCAAGTGCTCTTGAATTCAGAAAGTGCACAGGATGACATTTGTGGAACATTTCCTAAACGGAAAAAACATTTAAAATAAACAACGATAGTGATTATTACTGTATTTATTCAAATCTAAGATGATCCTGAATTTAAGATGACCCTCCCAATAATTAGATTCTATACTTGGAAAATTTGTTCTAATTTTCCACGTAAAGAAACTACTTACTGGAGAGACATCTTTACTTCATCCCTCCCACTGCTGCTGAGAGGCTGGTTGTATGGAGAGGTAAAACAGTTCACCTCCTACTTGTGCCTGCATTCTGCTTGCCCCCAGTTACAGCCTTGGGACCCATCTTTCCCCCTCTACTTCTGCCCCCCTGCCCCTTCCCCAGCCTTTACTTCCCCCACTCCTCCCAAGCCTCTGCTCCCTCCAGCCTCTGTCCTGAATCCCCTTACCCTTGCTCTGAGCCAGCAGGCTCCACCTCCATTCTAGCATAAAGCACTAAGCATAGCCCCAGCCCCAGCCCCACTGTGCACTGAGAATGCTGACATGGAGCAGAGACTGCATGGGGTTGCCGGGGCGGGGCAGGGAAGGAGATGGAGGAAAGTGGCTTCAGGGGCAACATGGCAGCATGCAGAGATGGCAGGCAGGATGGGAATGACAGGGAGCAGCTGCGGCTATGGCTCCAACCTTGGGTAGGGGTTAAAGCCTGAGTCACAGCAGCTACCTGCCCCTCACCCAGTTTATTACCCTCTTAGTCCAAAAATCCCTCATCTTAGAATCAAGTAAATAGTTCTCTTGCAGTTCCTTCTAGAGTTTGTTTTTTTTCAAGTATTTTTTCTTTTTCCCTTCTGTTCTCTCTACCTCCTTCCTCAAAATTTTCAAGTGGAACTATCACCTACAAGTGGATCTAAATTAGGGTCAGATATCAGTGACTCTAGACTTGGAATGAGAAGTGAATGGGGGAGAAAATTGGGCAATTTTAATCTATGGATATTGTGAACCACCGTACACACAGTAAGCTACATATGAGGGTCCGGTGTGAGAAGGCAGTTCCCCATTAAGGATTAATATTAAATTTCTTTTCACTCAGTAGAATTAAGCCTTTTTTACCTGTTGCAACAATGTCAGTTGACAGCAAAGCTGTTGTGTACTATATTCCGCTAAGAGATACAGTCCTCTGTCATAAGCTTTTGCATAGGTACTTGAGAATTCTTCTGTAAAACTGTTATAGCATGGCTTTGGTAAGGCAGATGATATAGTGTATGGTCTCTCTCTCTGATGACGTACAATAGGCCCATTTCCTTTGGAGAGTTTCCAGTTAAAGCTCTGTAAGAGAAAGTCCTTTGTATCAGCCAAAGTCTATACAGCTATATTTTCTGGTATAGAGGGCATGGTTCCCATTTCCCTCTGCCCTTCTCTCCCCCCTTCAAAATAGGTGGTCTGAATTTAAAACTTAATTTTAGGCACTAATGGTGCCTAACAAAACAAACAAAAAATACCATTCCAAGAAAATAACTATAATAAGAGTTAACCAAAATTCTGTCAAATTTAAGTGACAATTTAAAAGGAATGTCATACTTTTACAGTGGTGAGCTTATTAAACATGAGAAAATACAATATGTCTCTTCGCAATAGAACAAAATATGTTCTGCACAGACTCATAAGCTTTTGTAACTGGTGTTACACTCTTAAAGAACAGTGTTTGTGTAGAATAGATGACTCTCTGTCTCTAAGTAGTTTATAAGATAAAAACTGAGGTTTTTTTCACTCTAAAGAAAATGCAGTATCTACATTTCCTCTAGAAATTTTGTATCCTCCCTATTTTAACATAAGGAATGTTCTTATTAGGGCTTGCTTCTTTGTTCAGAATAAACACAGAAGGGGAGACGAAAGGCCACTTGATTCATTTTCACTAATGCATTACCATTATTTATTTCCTATACTAACAGTTCCTGGATTATGTTTTTACCATCACGTCAAAATGAACAAAATCAGGATGGTGTCAGGGTAAGCATCACGAACGGCCTTCATTAAAACAGACCCACTTATACTAAGTATGAATATTCAAAACTGTATCTCCCCTACATTCAAATTGTCTCCCCATCTTCACTTCTCAACTTTCCTTCCATGTCACTGCCAAAAATCAGCTCTCCTTCCCAAATTTTTGCAACCTTGCCTTCATCCCAAAACCTACACTTACTTCTCTTTCACATATGCATTCTTGCCATTTGTTTTACTTCAACAGTTATGAGACAACATACAAAAGAACCAGGAGTAAAACAAATTCCTACCCCTCCCACACACATTTTTGCACACTTATGGAAAATCACTACTGCTTTGCCATATAAAGGCCCATTGAAAGCTAAAAACAAGCTCAATAGCTACTGAGCATTTAAGTATCTTTTTAAATTCACAAATCCTGCAAAGCATTTAATTACTTAAATTTCAGTCACTGGGCATGTCTACATGAGACATTTACTGTGGAGCTGACTAATTAGGTCTGCAGTAAAGCCTCAGTGTCTACATGTGCAGTGCTATAGGACAAAGTAAACTAACTAACTATGCCATAGGTTAGTACTTGCAAACACAAGTATTATTCTATGATGGAGCAAACCACATACAATTTTTTTTTAGCTGAATTGGGATTTAAAGTGATAATTTAGATACTCCTTTATTTTTGCAAGAAAATCGTACAAAAGAGAGATGGCTAGAACACAGGTTAAAGAAACCACATGCCTTCCTGGAGACATCTTCTGAGAGCTTTTTGCACAATGAATGTAAAGATTTTCTATCATCATCTTCCTCCCCTTTACATCTGTCCACATTGTAGCAGCTTAAAGCATTTCCATGTTTCTTGCCAGTCGCATCTTCAAGCAAAGACAACAAGCATTCACCATAGCTATTTAATGGGGTAATCTAAGGGGAAAACAGGTTTTTAATAGGAAAATATATAGAATATACAGAAAGTACAGAATATCTATATTCATCATCTATTTTTGTAAGAAAAATTAAGTCTGATCTATCACAGTCACATACATAAACATATCTTTTAGGCATGAATTTTTTATTTAACCCTTTTATCAAAATAATGAATTACCTTGGAAGTAATAAAATCTTTTAATTTACACAGAAGATTAGCATTTGTTGCAAAGTCTATCCTGTAACAGTCTTCAATCCATGCCCACAGGATGTAGCAACTGCGGTTGTATATTTTGGTTAGTGGAGAGGATGGATCCAGGTTTGCACTGGAAATAAGAGAAGGACAGTCACTGCAATGAACTTTTCATTTTGCTCCAACCAATGTTACAAGAGAAGCACAGATTTTATTTGGTGTTGACTGTTACGTATAAAACATCTTTACCTCTCCCTATTGTACTAGAGCTCCAAGGTCAAGGTGACTAACTTTCATTTATACAGATGGCCCAATGTGAACTACTCATTGAAGTAAAATGCTCCTGGAGCTCAATAGTTCAGAGTAGAGCATAAAGACAGTCGACTGTCAAGTACAGCACTTACTCTGTTTCAGTGTATTCCATTCATAGTTATAAAAAAGCCACTTAATTGAACTTAATTAGGTGCTTCTTTTTCAAAATAGTTAAGCTAACATTGGAGGAAAAATGCTATAGGGCACTGATAGTTTAGTTCATGTAAAGTTACTGTACCTGGATAAAGTACTGCTGATTGTATCAAGAAGAAACTGCAAAAATTCTTCTTGTGTGCAGAAATAACGAAATGTGTAGAGGAATTGCTGTACATAACCTTCTAAAATAGCATTTCTATGGAGTACAAGAAAAAAAACTTAAGAAAGAATATAGTATTTCTTGTAGTAGAGCATAGCAACAAAATTTACAACTGGAATGTGGAATTCCCAAGATCAGCAAGAAATTCTGAAATTGAAAAGTTTCTTTCGTTCCAATTTGTAACAAAAACTAATATATGAATGCTTTGGAGAGGTAGAAAGGAAACATATCTATCCATGCATCCCACCTAGCCAAAACCATCTGGCACTGGAGACCTTATACCCACCAAGCAAGGACAAAATTCACTGGCTAAGCTGTCATAGTTTGGCAAAAGCTTCTAACAAAATGTGAAAGTCAAGTTTTGTTTCCTGGTATTGTAAGAATCTTTTAGGGGAAATGTCTTCATCATATTTAGTTTTTCAGAAGTAAAAAAAAAACTCAGAACTTTAGCTCTTCCCTCTGACAGGGCAAAGGAGCTAGAAAGCTGACTCATACAGCACTTGGGGATGTCTTTAATGCTGGGGAAATCCTTGTGCGACAGATCTAGAGCAATTTTTCTCAACCCTCCCAACTTAGAGCACAAAGCAGAGATTACTGAGTTTCCACAGCACTTCAGGGTTGTTGATGCTGGAATAACTCAGAACCTTGTCCTCAAACAAGGTTTAAATGCTACTGTATCCCAATCACAAACCTGTAGTGAACATATTTCAGCTAGACCCAGGGTTTAGGTTCATCCTCTTTAAACCCTCCTCCCCCTCAAAAAACCCCCCTAAAACAAAACAACCCCCTATCTAGTTCTCTATTCAAACCTCCTCCAGCAACAAAGACTCTCAAAAAATGCAGATCACATAGTATGTGATTACACCAGTATGCTGTTACAAATAGAAAGCTGTTACCCTTTGGAAATGATCAGACAGAACTGGGCAAGTAAATTGCATGCTAGATAAAAAATACAGGGTGGGTTTTTTTGAAGTAGTAATTTTATTTTAGCATGCATCTTGAGGCTTGTCCAATTCCAAATTGCATGGCCTATTTCTAATTGAACTGTCATTTGCAATTTGTGTATGGAGGACTGCAACAAGGGATACATAACAATAATAAAATTCTAACAGGTAAAAGGGTACATAATGCAAGTCAACTTATTGTAGAAAGTCTGCACTATATTTTCTTTCTGGCAAATTAGGGACTTGTAGACTGCACTCTACCTGGAGTATAGATATGCCATTAACCCAAGAGGTGTCCCAGCTTGTAGAATTCTTGATTGGTTTTGATTATTATATTGGCTTTTCTGCATATTGTAGAAAATAAGCAAGGACTCCTCATTTAAAGGGGTCACATCCATCATTTCAGTTCTCCTGATATTAATCACTGTAGTAAGGTCACATGATTCCATTCCCCATTGCTCTGCACACATAATCTACACATGAAGACAAGTCAAAACAATACAAATAGAACTACAGAAAATGACAAAACCCATAAGAAAATAAACTCAATTCAAAATAAAAGCACAATTATGTTCAATGCCATTTATTTTTAACAATACTCATTGAAGATTACTTTAATTTCTATTATTCCTGTAAATTCTACATGAAATTCTGACAGTTGCAAAAAACTGTTAAATTTCATACACTGATTTGGATATCCAGTCATACTATTATAATAACTTTTGTAACAATCAAAGCAAAATAAAATGAAAGCAAATCTGACTTACCTGTAGGTATTTCTTCACTGTTTCAAGAAACTGAACCTTTGATTTCATTTCCTGTAGTTCTCCCTTCAGTTTGAGCAATTTTGTTTTAATTTCTGAATCTAAAGACATAAAATAAATTTGGCACAAACACAATTTTGATCATCTCACAAAAGTGTGTAGAGTCATCTGATCCATTTACACACATGCCAGACATAATCTTACCTTTGTTTCTCCTCTCTTTCTGCAACAGCTTCTGATAGAATTGTATAGTCTTCCTATAATTTTTGGTCTCAATCATTAGTAGCTGTTCAAGTTCCTATCAAAATAGTAGAACATTCTGATCTGAATGGTAACCTGCACTACTGGACAATTTTGATAAGCAACTTTGTTATATTAAAAAGTTTTTTGTGCAAAACAACCAACAGGTAAGAAATGGAAATGAATCAACAAAAATAGGTTGGTTCAAAGAGGACATGACATTTAGTTTCACTGTACTTCTATGTAAAATAAATGCAATAAAATAAGAAGCATACATTGAATATTACTTAAAATCAGTTGTCTAACATCAAGGTTGGGATGAGGAGGACCAAAGCTTACTGAGGTCATTAAAAATCGAGTCTGTTTATATAAGTCTGCATTTTGTTCAAGACCTTTTTTAAAAAAATGTTATGGTTCCATCTATCAATAAGTAATGTGTACCAGTTAAATTTAAGGCAACTGTCTTGACTTAGTACCACTCAAGTGTCTAAAGGCTTTTGATCTGAAACTGAAATTTGGTTTGTAGTTCATTTAAACCAATCCATATCACATATGGTATGCTACAATAGTCTGCAATTTGAAACATTTATAACGACATATATCAACATTTTTTCCAAAGAAAATTATAACAATGCACTCCTCCTTGTACACAAAAACCACACATCTTATTCTATAATTTATACCCCAGTTTAACACCTACTGGTTAGAGGAGGTCAGTGAATGTAAATCAAGCAAAGATAAATGGAACCTGGAATAAAACAAAAAATGTATTTTTGATCTGCATTTCCATGAGCCTGAAGTGCCTATTTTCAGCATAACTGAAGAAAACATTGGAGGGACACCTTATTCCCCTCCCCGCCCCCCAAGCAATTTATGCAAATCTGATAGTACCTTCGCAATGAGGAACAAGAGCCAGAGCTTACAGCCAGATCATTTTGTCATGTGAGGATGCTTCCTGGAGTGGGGTCTCTAATTTGAAGGGAGCATGGCTCAACCCTTCATGAACTCCACCTTCCTTACCTAAGGCCATTATGAGCTGTCATAACCAATAGCAACTGTGAGCCTATAATCAGTTACCCCAAATGCCCTGCTGACTTAGGACAAAGGTAAGCGCAAAAGTGACTTTATATGCCTTGAGAATTGCATAAGACTTATCTTTGGCCAGCCAATATGAGATGCATATGCAGGACAAGTGCATTTGTGTTGAATGTAAACTGTAAAAGTAATCCTCAATCAGTCCCCCATTAAAGTAAATAAAAAAGCTTCTCGACTTCACCACAACATAGATCTGCATCCAAAACTCATTATGGGCAATAAATATCTTTTTCACTTGGAATCAATGGGTTTTGGATCAGGTTCATATTTTGGCAACAAGCAAGACACTGGAAATCAATACTGATTAAACAGAAGACATTAATCATATCTCCTGGAATCTATCAAACGCACCTAATTACGTATTATGTTTTCTTCACTGAAGTCTGAGACTTCTTAAGGCTATTATTTTGAAGATTTCTGATTAAATGACATTTAGGACTGATCTACGTTGCCTTAGTTCCATGCCCAGGACTGATGATGAAGATGTATGCCCCACATGCTCTTTTTTTCTCAGCATGCACTAAATCCCCAAAATTAGGCTGCGTGGACAGCTAAGAGCACTTCTGATTGGGTAGTGGTGTTCTCAGGGACACCTACTGGCAGGTTCACAGCTGCTCTAAGGTGGTTATGCTGCCTTGTTTCAGTGATTTAGTGTGTGCTGCATGGAGGAAAGTAGGTGGGGCATGCTTTACAGCAATGTTTAGGGAGGGCGTGGGCAAGCCCTAAGATATGGCTGTCCAACTAGGAGCCAGTGGACTGAATGCTATCCAAGGGAGGTTAATTTGCGACTCCCCAAGTTCCCACACAACGTCCATTACCCCTATCACTTCTAATTCTTGCTCCTGCCTAATGGGATGCAGGTGTGGCCTGTGTAGTGTGTGGTTTCCATTGGTGCAGCCCATAGAGCATGTGGCCCCTAGTTGTTTAAAAGCTGGACAGTGCTACCATAAGATATGATAGCACTAAATCTGCTCTTCTAGGACCATGTGTTTGAATGTAAAGTACATCATATCATTCCAAATCAAAACAAACGGTTTTGAAGTCAATACATGCCTCAGTACAGCACTATTAAGTGGCTGATCTCTCCTAATACAGCAATATGTGCTGCAGGAAGAGAATTTTAGTTTACACAGGGGACTTAAACTATTGAAATTTTACTTGCATTGTCAGGAAACAGCTACAAGGCTATTTGACATCTTTCAAACTACCAAAAAAATAATGAAATACTAGAAAACATGTTTTAATGAGATAAGCAATACTAAACAAGAGTTATCCATTCCAAATTGTTTTGTAAAGGAATAAAAATACTTCATTTTATTTTAATTTATGCTTATACAAAGATAAATATATATTCATTTTTCTTCCAGTATAAACATATTTGGGTCTTTGTCTAGTATTTGAATACATTTTTTAAAAAGTACCAGAATTAGGAATTGTGTTAGCCTTCATTTTGCTGTTTAAAGAAAAGCACAGGCATTACTAAACATTATAATCTGCACTTTAGTTAAAAAAAAATCTGAATATCAGTTACAAGTATACTTCAAGTGTATTTCCCAAAGCACTGCTGTACTTATTGTGCTAAACAAGTCACTGAATCAGAAAGAAGCATGAGAACATTAAGCATATTGTGCCTTTTATTATTTAAAATAAGTTAAAATGTGAGGATGTACTTTAAGGATCAAACTGGGAGCAACAGAAACAATAGGCTAGAGAAAAAAACAGTAATTGAAATCTGATATATAAAACTAAAGCAAGCCAAAAAGAATTACAAAAGGATGTGCACAGAGACCTTCATTATGAAATAAGGATGTTAGTACATGGAATGTGTTGTGACTTTTCAAACTAGTAACTTTGGCACTCGGGTCCTATGCTAATGATTAGCGATGCACTTATATGAAGTAGAAAGCATTTTAAATAGGACGAGTTCACTGAAAGCGGCAAATAACTCCCAAGGGCAAAGGGAAGGATCAGCAAACACAGAGCTCAGAGCTAATATATCAGACAGATGATTGGTAAATAGGTTATCTTTTAATGGGAAAGATTTATTAGAAGTTAAATAGAGTTTGAGCAAAAAACTGTCACTGAGGGGTATGTTTCTGACAAGTGCACAAAAGGCTTAGCCACACGGCTCATTAGCATTAATGGGAGTCGCACAACTAAATCCCTGTGCATTTAGCTGAAGATTTATAACTACATATTCATCAGAGTGGTGAAGGAACAGGAAAATTACTATCTAGATTATGAATTGGAAAATTAACTGATTAAAAAAAAGAAGTCTCAAAGTAAAAGAAAGTTGATTTGGAGGATGTAGATAATTTAAGAAGCCACCTGATTTCCACGGCTAAGTACAAACAGTCAAAAAGCCTGAGGATGGATTGAGTCAATATTTGCAGATTTCTCTAAACTGCTTAGATTGAACCAATAAGCAAGTGAACCGATGTTCACTTTTCAAACTGGAAAGGCAGCCAGACCCTTGCAGTGGTCCATACCAGTAGCCGGAGGGCTTCCAGCCTGCTGGCCATTGCAGAGAGCCTGGAAGTCTGCCATGCACTTTCCTCAGCCTCCAGCTGGCTGAGAAACAGGCAGTGGGAATCACCTCCCACAGAACACCTAAACCAGGAACTCTCTAGTATAGGGGAGAATATGGGAGGGGGAAGCCCCCAGTGGGGATTTTCTCCCTCTCCCCCCACACCCAGGCAGGCCAAGGACAGGCATGGGAGTGGGGAACCCCTGCACTGGACCACCAGCCAGGATCTCCCTGACGTGGCAGGAAGAGGCAATCCTTAGCACATTGTTTCCTCCTCTTCTCCTGCTCACCCAGAGCCAGTCCTCTAGCCATACCCTGTCCCTGGCTGGAGTGGGAGGGGGTAGCCCCGCTCCTGCCCAGCTCCAGACCCCCAGCTGGGCTGTGTCTTGGTTGGGAGAGGAGGAGGCTGGCTGCAGTGGGGGCTTTACTCCCCTTGCTGGAGTCAGGCTGATCCCTCCAGCTGACGTGGGGCAGGAAGGGGGTGGGGAAATCAGCCTGACTCCTGGGTGTTGGGGAATAAAAAAGCCCCCGCTGACAGTTGGGGGTGGGGCCAGCCTTGCTTCACTGAAGCAGAGAGCAGATTCCGGGGCTGCACAGCATCCTGGGATGCTGGAGGACTGTGAGTTAACTTGAATTGGGAGAGAATCTCGGACAGAAATTCCATAACCTGGTTTGACCTAAATCAGTTAAGTCTGATACTATACCCATTTAGGTTTACCTTAAACTAGTTTGCACCATTTTGAAAGCAGCTTAAGTGCATTGAACTCTCTGTTCTGCTACAGGTTGAAACCGGTTCCTGATCACTTGCACACAAACCAGTCTAACTTCTGTCCCTAGCCCACCAAAGTAGCAATGGGTTCAAAATACATATGAATAAGATAAAGAATACAGTGGCTGTGCTGAATCTTCCATTTTAGTTGCATTATTATATTTAGTCAGATTAATTATAGTTATAAGACTGATACGCCACATGCCTCCAGTTCTGATCTGAAGTAGTCATATTTCTATCTATTTTTCACTATTATACAATATTCTTAACCTAGTATGTAGAAATAAATGCTAATTTGCTCCTACAACAATCTTCTACATAGTTAAGAGTGAAATTGTATTTCAGCTGTTGAAGATTATCAAATTTTGGTTTATCCGAGATATTTCAAATGGGTAACTGTTTTCAACAAAACAATATTCTTGTATTATGATAGATTAGCACATACTAAATCTTAAAAAAACAGCCCTATTTTCTTGCATATAATGCACCCCAGACTATAATATACAGCTGGTTTTTGAAAGGCAGAATGGTTGCCCATTTTACTCTTGGTTTCATCCAGGAAGCTCCAGCAGTTAGTTTCAGAGAAAAGATGCATGTGAGAAAACACAGTATTTGTACTAGGGAGTAACAGACTATTTGCCTTAGAAAGGACTCTGTTTCTTCAGAAATTAGTTACTTTCATAACACATGAGCCTATACATCACATCTGCATATGTGAATTAGGAAGTGTTTGATCTGTATTCTACTGTGACATGTAGAGATTCCTGAGGGTTAATTAAATGTGTGCTTAAATACTGCACAACAAAATGTGAATTTACTACAGAAAACCAATCAGACTTGGTAAAATATGTAAATATAACAAAGAACATTTGGGACTAAACCTAAAAATCAGCAGCCCTACTTACTGAGCTAGGTGGATTTTCCTTACTGAACCATCTCACAAAGATTTTGGTCTTTTGGCTTAAGGGGGAGGGAAGTGGGCACTGGATGGCCAGTCTGTCACCATTGGATTTTATAGTGGAGATGGCTGCTAGGTAAAGACTGCCTCTTCCTCTATTCATATAGCATCTCTTGGAGTGAGCTTTCACTTAATTTTGGATTTGATATTTTTAGGGCAAAACTTTGGAGGTGTTTTTTTTTTTCTGAAAGAGCCCATATAATTGAAGCAATTTGTGTATTTTTTGTCAAATTTGAATGACAGTGCTACCATAAGATATGATAGCACTAAATCTGCTCTTCCATGTTTGCCATGCACTTTCCAATTTTTTTTAAAACAAAGTCTAAACATTTATTTCTGACATTTCAAATGAACTGTTCCAATTCTGGTTTCAATGCAGTTGTTCAATAAAAGGCAAAATTCCCATAATCAATAAGCAACATTTCATACTGGACAGAACATTCTGCATATTAGATACAAAGCAAAACTTGCTTTGTTTTCATCAGTCTGTCAGGCTCCATCTACATATTACAGGTTATTTGGAGACTAGCTACAAATGCAAAGTAATCACACAATAAAAAGTTCCAACCAACTATAAAGTTAGACCTCTAAAATGTGTACTAACTTTACAGCTGGTTGCTACTGAGCTTTAATTTGTACATGTAGCACTGTCTCCCCTGTGGCTGGGAGCCCCATTAGTTGATGGTGCTTAGGGATTACAGGAGCTGTGCTCCCTAGGGTCCAGAGGTTGCCTGCATGCCTGAGACCCGATGAATATGGTTGCCATGATCCCTAGGGCTCTGGGGCATGGAAAACCCCTGGGCCTGGGTGTTTCCCACACAGGGTAGTGGGGATGTGGGGAGAAAAATCAAATCAATCTATCACTCCGCAGCAATCCTCCAACCCTAAGGGTTTTCCTGCACTGCTGGGGTAGGTGGAAAATTTTCCCTGCAGTGTTAAACGTGATGAGATCTATTGCATGATCCCACAACTGTGTCTCCTGCAATGCATGTGGCATGGCTGAAGGCATGATTTTGTGAGTCATGCATTACTTCCCATTGTGCCTTTAGGTTTATGGGTAGAGGGGGCCTCAGTCAGCTTTCCATAATGTCCAAGGTCATAGGACACCAACATAACAGCACAGATAAGACCCCTTTCTATCACTGATGATCATTGACCAAGTGAAGAAACTTTATTTTGGTCTTTCCCTGTCCACTCAGTACAAGATTTTCCTTGGTTGGCATCTTTTTCTCTTTTCATTTATGTTTTCTTGAAGCACTTTTAGCCTAACTATAACTGTTCCATTGCAGCCAAATCAAATAATCTTCTTCTTCTTAGTAGCATCAAGGGAACTTTCACAGGATCATAGGAAACGTATCAAAGTAGGGCTGGAACAAACTGCATGAGATCATTTAAGCCAGCTTGTTGCTCAAGGTAAGACCACCCCTGACATCAACACTAAACTTAAGGTTTTTCCTTAAGGTGCTTCATATTAACGCAGAACTAATAGTCTTGTTATAGACTGACTTGATGGTATTAATAATCCCTGGACTGATATTATACTTTGTCCTAATTAACCATGGGGTCATGCCAAAAATTATGAAAAGCTTTTTTGAATTAAAGTTTGTATGCAGCTCAATTTGGTGTTCAATATATTTTTCATACAGGTATTCTCAAAGTATCAATCTGCTCAGGCCTTTTTCTGAAACCTGCTCTTCTGCAAGTATATTTTCTCTCCATGATTTCAACTGACTCAATATTGGTAGCAATATTTTGCTTGAGTAACTGATCTAGTTTATAGTTGTACAATTACTACATTCTCTCAAGTTTCCTTTATTCAGAATAGATATTGCCTTGGATTTTGCTCGCTGTTCCAGTCTGCAATATGATGTTATAGATCTTGTTAAGAATGTCAATCATGATTTCTCCTCCCTGCAGCCTTTTCCTGTTTTAGAGATGATTTCTACCTCAGTTTCAGCCCTAAGGATTTAGTTTGGTGAGAACAACATCATCATCATTTTACACTGAGGTTCATTCCAGCCCTACTTCTCTAATACTATGTGACCTAGAACTTATTTACCTTCAATTTTTTTAAGTTCTATTCATTAATACATTAAAAAAATTCCCAGTTATTAGAGGACAAATCATACTATCCCACTATATACACTTATTTTCTAAGCAATACACACCAGCTTTATCTTTTGCCAATGCTTAAGTTAAATATCTAATATATAGGTAGTCATCTGATATACAAATATGTTTTTTTACTGAAACACCAAAACAAAAAGATGCTGCAGGGAAAGCAAACATAAGGAACCTTACAACTGACTTTGCTTTACTGAAAACTAATAGCAAAATTTCACAATGGCTACAGTGGGAGATGGATTGGAATCCCTGTCAATCATTGGTAAATAAATTAAAATCATCCTATGTATTTCCATAATTTTTTTTTTTACATAACCTTTTATTAAATAGACAGGAAAGGAGAAAGAAAAAAAGGAAGATGTAGGTGTTGAATTCATGCATTTATAACGAGTTGATTCTAAGTAAGTACCACACCCCCTGGACTATTAATAGAGTTCATAAAATTGTGGAAGTCTAGTTTCTTAATTTCTGTCGATATTTTAAATGTATATTAAGAGCTGCTGAACCCACTACAGGCCATCTACAAGGACTCTAATGGCTAATTTGCTGACATGATTCAGGGGAGTAAAAAACAAAAAATAAAAAATCTCCCAGTATTTCAGAAAAGCTCTCTTTTTGTTTAGTTTAAACTTTAAAGATTTCATGTTGGCTCCATATGGAAAAATATGCTTTTTGAAGACTATTTCGAAACATTTGGAAGAAACTAGGCTTTACAGAAAGTCAATGCTGCAACAACTTAAATCCTTCTTCTGGAAGGATCTATACTAAACCATTAACAGCAAAAAAAGCCCCCCACAGCTAACTGAACTGAAAGCTGATGGTGGATTAAAAATCTTATGGGTATCCAGTACTCTCTTGTACATTTTATTTTTTTAAACTCTTCATCAATATAGAAAGCAGTAAAATTAGAAATAATTTTAAAATAATCTAAAATTATTTTTACATTCTAGTATTTTGAGATTTTCTATGAATAAATATTACTTGGCTTAGTATGTAGCATAAAATATACAAGTTCTTTCTTATGAGGATGGACTTGTTTTTTGTTATGCACTCAAAGCACATTTATACTGTGCAAGATGATTTCTCTAGTTGGTCTATGAAAAATTAAAGAATTCACACAAGAATTCAATGAGTACAAGAATTCAATTTAGGCTAAAATAACCTCAAGAGATCATTTAGTCCAACTCCCTGCTCAAGGCAGGATCATCTCTGACTAAAACCATCCCAGCCAAGTTTGGTTTAACCTGCTCTTCAAAATTTCCAAGGAGAGAGATTCCACAACCTCTCTCAGCAATCTCTTCTAATGCTTAACCAACCAAACACATAGTGAGAAAGTTTTCCAAAAAAGCAAATTAAATTTTCTTTGCAGTAATAAGGCTGCTGCCCTCTACAGCCAAAAAGAATAGCTTACTGTCATGTTTTTTATAAGTACCCTTTGAGCACTGGAAGATTTATCAATTCCCCCTCTCCCCTCCATTTTCTCTGCTCCAGACTGAGTGATCCCAAGTCTTCCAACTTTTTCTTATATGTCATGTTTCCTAGAACTCTAAAGATTTTTGTTATTGTCTACTGGCCTCTTTCCAATTTGCCCATCTCTTTCTTGAAGCGCAGTGCCTAGGACTGAACAAAGTACTTCAGATGCCTCACCAGTGTTGTATAGAGAAGATTCCCCTTAACTTGCAAGTGACAGTCCAGTTAATACAGATCAATATGGTTTTTTGCAATAAGAGAACATTACTGGCTTATATTCAGCAGATAGTCTGCTATAACCCCTGATCCTTTTCTGGGTACTGCAGTCTACCCAGTTGCTCACCAGTTTATATTTGTGCACATGATTGATCTGGGCTAAATGAAGGATTCTGTACTTTTCTTCAAATTTTATTTGATAAATTCTGAAGCATTTCTCCAGTTTGCCAAGCTCATTTTGAAATCTAATCCTGTTTTCCCAAGGTATCAACAGCTTAATACAAATAGATGTCATCTGAAAACGTATTATGTATGTACTCAATTCTGTCCCCCAAATTATTAAGGAAGATATTAAGCACTACTGAACTCAAGATAGACTCCTTGGGAATTCCAATTTACATCTCCTCACAATTAGGCACTGAACCATTGATGACTGCTCTTTTTAGCATGATGATCAAACTAATTATGTATCAATCTTATAGCACCTTCATCTAGAGAAGGATAGGCAAAATATGGCCTGTGGGACAGATTTGGCCCATGGATGGAGTTTGTCTGGCCCCTAGTGGGTCCCTCATCCCAACCTGGTCCAGGTGCTGTCTAGCCTGCGGTATATCCCACCCCCCCCCCAGGTGTGCAGTGGGGCTGGGGCAGCTCCACAGCTGGCTCCAGTTCTAGGCAGTCTAGGTGGTGGCAGCTCCATTGCTGGCCCCAGCTCCATGGAGACTGACAGGGACCCATGCGCATGGCCCTGGCTCTGGCCCCAGGAGAAGCAGACCAGCTTTGGACCAGTCCGGACCTACACACACCAGCTTTGACCCTACCCTGCCTCACATATGCTCTCGACTGCCCATCCATGATGAGCAGTGGCAGTGGCCAGGCAGCTGCTGCTACTGGGCATGGGAGAAAAGCGATTGCCTCCTCCTCACCACTTCCAGGTCCTTTTTGCAATTGTCACCCAGAGTCTGTGCCCAGGCTGTCCTGTTGCTCCTCCTCACTACCACCACTGCCCTACTGGGTAGCCATGAGGCATGCTGGTGGAGTTGTGATGACAGAGGATGAGTCGCTGGGCAGCCCACGTGTGGGCTTTGAGCAGCTGCAGTAAGGGGGGCCTGGAGTAGCAAGGGGGAGGCAGCTGCTTTTCCCTCATGCCCAGCTTCTGCCCAGCTGCTGCCATTGCTCATCAGGTCCAGAGCTGTGCATGCAGGTCCTGGCCTGTCTACTCCAGCCAGGGTGAGTTTGGGGCTGGAGCCGGGGCTGGGGACATGCTCAAGTACCCACATCAGTCTCCATGGGGCTGGAGCCAGTAGTGGTGGTAGCCGGAAGGAGCAGCTGTTATCTGGGCTCCCTAGAACTAGAGGAGACACAGGGCATGTTGGTACGGGGCTGTGTGCATAGGTCCTGGCTGGTCTGAGCTGGTCTGCTCTGGCTGGGGCAAGTCCAGAGTAGGTGAGGCAGACCAGTGTTGGGGCTGTGACTGTGTGGTCAAGCTGCTGGTGGGGGTGGCAGGGAGGAGCTGCAGGGCACATGGACTC
The DNA here is from genome assembly GCA_030014935.1 of Caiman crocodilus. Classification (NCBI taxonomy): domain Eukaryota; kingdom Metazoa; phylum Chordata; order Crocodylia; family Alligatoridae; genus Caiman; species Caiman crocodilus. The sequence continues at coordinate 27,368,509 of JAGPOW010002742.1, read as the reverse complement.
CAGGCTGTTGGGGGGGGGGGGGCCCTGATCAGCCTGCAGCAGCTCCCCAAATTTGCCTATGTGGCCCACAGCCATCCCAAATAATTGCCCATCCCAATCTAGATTGTATTTACTTAGCTTACTAATGAGAATGTCATGCGAGAGTGTTGAAAGCTTTGCTAAAGTCAAGGTGCATTACATCCACTGCTTTTTTCCATTCACAAAGTTTGTCACCTTGCTGTAAAAGGAAATAAGTTTGTTCATGCATGACTTGTTTTAATGAATCTATGCTAGCTGTTCCTAGCCAATCTGGTATCTTCTAGGTGCTCAGAGATAGATTCCTTGATTAATGTTTCAGAAGTTGTGCAAGGAGCAAGGTCAGACCAGCTAGTCTATACTTCCCTGGATCACTCTTTCCATTTCATGAAGATGGACACTATAGTTTCCCTTTTCCAGTTGTCTGAGAACTCATCCAAGCTCTAAGAGTTCTCAAAGAGAATGGTTCTGCAATCATTTCAGAGAATTCTCTGAATAGTTAAGGAAGCATCTCATCCAGCTCTCCTGACATGAAAATATCCAGTTTCTCAGAGTAATCTTTCATGTTTTCCCCCTACCTTAGTCTTATTATCTCCTTCCTTTAGCCACACTGCCAACTCCACTCATGTGATCACTTGCTGAACTTTTGTGAAGATGGAAGTGAAGGCGGTAGTAAATACCATAGCCTTCTCCACATCATTCATTACTAGATTGCTCTCCTCATTATAAGGGACCTCTACTTTCCATTACCTTTCTCCTACTTTTAGCCTACTTGTAGGTTTTTTTACATCCTTTGCTAGTTACAACCTTGATTTATGCCTTGGCCTTCCTGATTTTCTCCTTGCATGCCCATGCATTACTCTTTTACTCATCCCTAGTAAAAAGACCAGGTTTCCACTCATAGTAATATTCTTTAAGTTTCAGCTTGCTGAAGAGCTTGCTGTCATTTGAGTAATGGATTTACACAATCAGATAACTTTTCTTACTTGGTACGTCTAGACATTGTTATCATTCCTTAAAAATATAAATGTGAATTGTAGTGGAGAAGACTAAGAGATCAGAAGATGTCTGTTCTTTTCTGATACACAGTAAAATGATCAAGTCTTCTATACTGCTCATCCCATGTGTCTACTGCTTGACATGAAGGGGCAAAAGATGGTAAAACCTGTGCTGGTTACATCTTCAGCCTCCCTGCCAAGACTGCAAACCACGGTGACTATTACAGGGAAATGGAATAAGATTACCATTTATTTCACATAGCCCAAATTGCCAGTTTGAGTGGACCCACTGCGTTTTAAAATTAGTAGCAATGAAGCCTAGTTCCAATTAGATACACTTCATTAACATATTTAAAAATAAACAAGCAGCAGAGCAACAAATCTTATTGATCATTCATATTAGGCTACTCAGTATTATATGTGATGTGGCATTCAAGTTAAGGTAATTTGCACAGTACCAACTTATGTACCAGTAACTTGACATTTATGGTTCCAGACACGTAACAAAACCTCTTAGACCCAATAAAGACCTGGTGTAAAGCACATACACTAAACACTTCCATTTCTCCATCCCTATAGACAGCTGTATAAAGGCCTCCCTCTGAAGTAAATGATACTGTAACCCACTCTACTATCAGTACAACACCTGCATACAACTACCCAAGCAGCTACCCACTCCCTCCATTATTAGTATCCCTATGAACAGCCACCTTAAACACTTACCCAATTCCTCCCTGAACTTTCCTGCCCTGCCAACCAAAAACCAGAGATCAGTTATCCCACCAGCAACCTCATGTACCTACAACTTAATTAGCAATGACTGAACCGCAGGCAGGTAATTACTACCCAAACTCCAGACATGCTAATTTTCCTAACTATACCACCACTCAGTCATGCCCAGTTTTGACTTTTACTCATCAAGCTCCCATCACCCATCCTACCATATGATATCCACCAGTTTCTCCCAGCTACTGCCATAAAGGTATGTTAAGATCTACATCCTCCCTTTAATACTGCTTTACTGTTTATAAACTGAAGGTTGTTATAAGCATTTGTTTAAATATACAAACTAAATCAGTAAGTAACCTACCAAAAGTGTCATATGTGACAGTACATCTTGGTAGTAAGTTTCTACAGTCTCTGGAGGATGTCTTTTAAATGCCCAAAAGAGTAAATCCATTTGTCTTTTAATAAACAGGATTACATAAGAGAATAAAGGGGAAAAACAACTTGCTATGCAAACAAATTTACATTAAAAAAATTTGATAGCAAAGCTGTTTCAAGATATGCAGGTATATTTCCTGGGTACAGACACTTCTGATTTATTACCAAAGATAATCTTTTTCCTTACAAAGGCATAGAAACAGTAGATAAGGTAATAACAGGCTTTTTTCTGTTATCACAAGAACAGTGGTAGCTCCTGCAGAAATCTGTGTACCAGATGCTCAAATAAGTTAAAGGTATTTTTAAAATACTAACTTTCAACAGATTTCATCAATACAAAATTATTCAAACTTTCTTGAAGAATGACAAAATGTTGGAATTAAAAACCTACTAATATTAATGCTGAGAAAAAAGTAAATATATTTCACTTACCTTCTATGCAACTATAGGCAAAGTACATCAAACTACAGCTGACAAGTTGTATTTATAAAATCACATTTGGTATTTCTCAATAAATATGTCATTAAACTCCCAAGAAATAAATTTATACTTGGACAATCTTATGCTGTGTGTAACAAATTCACTTGGGTAAATAACTGTGTGTCCACTTAAGTTTAGAGAAAAAAGTTACTCTCTCCCAACTTTTATTGCTGCATTTAAATGGCAAAAAATCCTCTCAAGGCAGAGTTAAGGTCACTCATTGGTTTCTTGTGTCCTTCCATGACAGCAACTTCACCCAAGTTCAGACTTAGTGGGAGTGATGGGAGGGAGGGAAGGAGTAACATCTAGCTCAGGGGTAGGCAACCCCTGGCACAGATGCCAGAGTGTGGCACACAAAGGCATTTTGCTTGGCATGTGCACCTCGGGGCAGACAGCAGTGCAGCCCCAGCCCCTTCCCTGCCACGAAAAGGATTGGGCCCCTTGTGGCTCCCTCACCGTCCGCTCCTGGCACACAAACATTTTGCAAGCTGAGTCTGCAGGTGTTCTTGGCATTCTGTCCAAAAACATTGCCAACCCCTGATCTAGCCAATGAGAATCATGTGCAAGTACTTCAGCTGCATTCACTGTGTTCAGTATAGCTGCAGATATGGTGGAGGGATTAACTGGAGCAACTTTGGATAGCTGCAATTATGATGAGAAGTCCATAGCTCTCTGGGGAGTGTGTACTCCTCTGCCTGATGTGTGCATGCACATGTGTAATCTCAAAAGAAGAAAGTGCATGTATATTTTGAGAGATCTGGCATGCTTCTTTTCAGCACTGCACCATGTAGGCTGCAGAAATAGCCAGACACTGGCGTTTCTGGCATGGGAACTGGTTATACTTAGACCGAAGACAAAAACAATGACAATGCTATCCAAAATGGCAGTGTGTGCCACATACAGAAAAGACACATACCCTGATCTTGTATTTCTTAGTTTTAATAAGTTAAAATTGTTTAAACTCAACAGTAGGAAGGGTTTCTTCCAAAAGGGGCTCAGATTGCATGAGCTAGACAGCACTCCCCTCCCCCAAACATGCACAAATCCTGTCATAGGCATGGCCAACAGCAAATGGTAAGACCAGAAAAGGCAAAGAGGCCCAGACACAGCACAGAGGCAGGGCCACTGTAGACCTAAAATATTGTTTGATTCCACAAGTGCAACCACTGTCACTGCCATGAGGCATAACACAATTTTAGAGCAATCTAACCAAGCATATAGGATGTGTGTGGATGAAAGGGGGACCCCAAAATGAAGCAGTGAGTTTTTAAAAATACTGCTTCAATTTAGGGGCAATTAAAGCCCTGTGTCATGCACATACCTGACCTACTTGCCTCTCCAGCAGTGGGGGGAGGACGAGCTGCTGGTGGGCAGAGCAGTCACTGGGCTGTGTGGAAGGATGGAGGGAGGGCTGGTGCTTTCCTCCATGGCAGCGGAGCTCCCCACCCCATACCCCTTCAGCAGCATTGGGCCCCCATGCAGCTCAGGCAGGCAGACTCAGGGGGCAGGGGGAATTTCAGACTCACGGGGTTTTTTTCCTCTCTTGAGCAGAACCTGTCTTCCTGGGCTACTGCCAGGCTGCCTGCAGGGATTCCTGAAGAGTTCTTGAGCTGTGTGGAGCCCAGTGCTTCAACCTGCGACTGGAAGGGCAGCATCTTCCAAGGAGTTTTAGTTTGCTGTGCCCCAACTTATTTAAGGTGCATTATGCCATCAAATTTGCTACAGTGGTTGTAATTAATGTGCAATATGCTGGCAAGGCATGCAAACACCAACACCAATACAATGCAAAAGCATTTAGCCCACCTTAGTGTCATACGCACATGCCCCTCATTTCGTCTACACATGGCCATAGATTCTAGAAAAATGCATCTTTAAACAGGAAGAAGTTTTCCTATTAGTGACGTGGTCCCTTAGTTAAACACCACCCAGTGGGCAGAAACACAGTCTGAAACAGTTATGTGGACTGTGAACATCTCCATTCATCTCAGCATGAGATTTTTATTCTTCCTTCTCAGTGCCGGTAAGTGAGCCTGTTAAAAGCATGAAGCATGCCCATTCTCAGCTCTGCACTATATAGCTGGTGCATGCTTCTAGAACATCTGTTCTCAATTCTCCAGAGAGAAGGAAGGTTTCCCCAGATCAAACCTGATGCAGGGAAAGGGTACCCCTCAGATTCCAGCTCATGCAAGAGAGAACAAAAGAAGTTCATTGCTTCCTGAAGAGAAGAAAAACCTAAGATTGCCACACGTGAGGTGAAGAGGCAAATGGGCCAAGCCAGTGGTTCATATACCTTGGTCAGAGTTTTCTAATTTCCCAGCTCATATGAGGACCCAGGAAAACTGGTTTAGCACCCCCTGCCCTAGAATGGTAAAGGGTAGGTTACATCCCAGTTCATATGCAGAGGAAAAAGAATGTGACAGACTCTCCCAGATCCTACTTACATGGGGGGAGGTTCAAATATAATAGAAAGTGGGGATCCCCCCCACAGATCCCAATTTTCAGAAACATATACACACCACATACTCACACATTCACACACAGCTCATCTAACATGGATTAATTAGTGAGACCTTTGGCTACTCTGGTTGTACATTCACAGTGTAACCTATTTCATAAAGAAGCTGATGACTATCTTAAAAAATTAACTTTTTCCAGAAGGCTGTGTTTAAATTTTGTTCCCCAAGGGATAGTGGATGCCTTGTACTAGAAGGATAAATTTCTGGCATTTGAGATCATTTTATGCATAATCAGAGCCACTATCTGATCTCAAAGTGTGCACAGAAAAGTTGATAGAATTTACTAACCTGTTTTTGGAAGGCTGTGTCCTGCAAACTGCTTGGTCAAACAACCTTAAATAAGGCCCTTGGTATATGTTCACGTCCAACAGCTGCAAGTCACTAGAATGTAGTGACCTCTTAAAAAAACATGCTAGGACAGAGGTAGGCAACCTCTGGCACACATGCCTTGGAGTAGACATCAGGGGAGTTGTGAGGGGCCTGATTCTTGTTGAGGCAGTGCAGCCCCAGTCCCTTCCTGCCATCTGCCCTGAGGCACATGTGCACCGGCTACTGGCAATGAGCCAGGCAGGGGCTCAGTGGACCTCAGCGCAGCTGCTTGCAGCCTCCCTGCCACCTGCTGCAAGCAGCCTGGGCTCCATGGTGGGTGACAGGAACCTGCCCAGAGCCCAGGCCAGCTGTGGCAGGCAACCAGGAGGCTACAAGTGGGTGCACCGAAGTCTGTAGAGCCTCCATTCAACTCTTTGCTGGTGATGAATGCACACGCACCCAAGGGCAGATAGTGGAGAAGGGGCACCCAAGGTTGCACTGCCACAACAAAGATGAGGCCCCTCCTGGCTTCACCATCATCTACACTTGCCATGCCAACATCTTACAAAATTGAGGTTGCAGGTGTTTTTGGCATTCTACCCAAACAAAAAAAACTACTGACCCCTGTGCTAGGAGATAAACCTCACTTGAAAGGAAACAACTTTTTCAGGGGTAACATGTAGGGAGTGCATGGGGGTGCACATGCACCCCCTAAGAACATCAGCATATCCCCTGCCAGGCTGCACTCCCGGTTTAGCCAGCAGGCAGGGGGGCAGGCGGGAGTGCCAGCGCCCCCATTCTGCAAGCGCTGGCCAGGGAGCAGGGCCGCTAACAAAAGCAGCCGTATCGCTTCTGGAAGTGGCCGTGGGACTTCCAGAAGTGGTGTGGCTGCTTCCATGGTGAGTGAGATTGGCCATGGGGACCCCCCTGGTCACCGACTCAAGAGGCACCAGGCACCCATGAACTTTGCAATGCTAAACTACACTGTTTGAATATGTATGTCTGTTTGTGTTTTAAATGCACTCAATAAGTATTAAGTTGAAGATGCAAATGCCCTAACAAATAAGAACCATACTCTGCAGAACCTCCTTTTTCCAAAGCATACCAAATTTCAGGACAATCCAAGCAAGCAAACACTATTAGAGTATTTAGAAGTGATGACCTCTCAAAAGAAAGGGGCTCTTTAACTGCAGCAGATATGATAATAAGTCTTACCCAGAAAATATTTTAAAATAATTTGAATCAGCTTTAAAAATCAATGTACTTACCACTTTTTTAGCTTCTATATTTTGAGAGTCATTTACTTTCTGTTTTCCAAGTTTTTTCACATAATTGTAAACTTCTGAATTATAACATTCAGCTCCATAAAATGCACTGCTCCATCCAGGGTTCCAGCTATTAAAGTCAGTTAGGTTGGGAGGAATAGGGTAGGTATTTTCAGCTGCCTTGATTGTAGTCTTCTCCTCTTCCTCTATATTCTCTTCTGCCAAATATGGACTGAAAGAATGACCATTGCTTTGTAAACATTCTCCCTCTGTTCCTATTTTTAATATAACCTTCTTCAGATTGGGTTCCTTCTCAAAATTATCTGGTGAAAGCTCATCCAAGTCCATTTCAGCAGGTGATATATTTGTAACAGGCACTATCCCAGTGTCAAAGGCCACCTGTTTTTCTTTTCCTTTCAAAAAGAACAAGAAAAGCAAAGCAAAGCAAAGCAAAGCAAAGCAAAGCAATAGGTCATTTGTGGAAGCACATTTTTTTTGTTAGATTTAAATGCCATACATATGAAAGGCAATTTTCATACCACCTGTGCCCTGTAATCAGGGAATTGCAAGTCCGCCAGATAATTTTAAAATATCAGTTGCCATGACAACCACCACCAGATATTTTAGTCATATTCTCTGTAAACTTGTATCACCCATTTCTTGCTCTGTTCACCAGCAGCGTGGCAATACTTTCAAATTTATAGTATTTTGTGATTCTACCTTGTAAAATGTTCACATAAAAAAAGAACAACAACAAAAAACACCTGCAAAAATTAAAACCTGTTGTTTTAGAAATTTCTGTAAGATGCAACAAAGATGTACTCTGAACATGTATAATACAAGAGGTTTCAAACAAAAAAAATACATCATAAATACATCCACACACTAGAAAATAGCTTAGCTGTTCTACGGAGATGTAGATTGTAGCCGTGTTGTTCTAAGGACACAGAATGCAAAACCTACAAACACATCTCCACCCCCACTTCCAATTACAACACCCCAAAACAGTACCATCAGCATTCCTAGATCTTACAGCTGCACCTCCTAAATGTAATATATCTCATCCAGTGCAACAAATGCCCTGATGGAAAATACATAGGAGAGACCAAACAACAACTGTGCATCCGAATGAACACACACCAGAAAGCTATTAAAGACAAGAGCACCCAAATACTAGTGGGGACAAATTCCTCTCATGAAAACTACTCTCTGTCCAGTCTCTAAGTTCTAATCCTCAAAGGGAATTTACAAAACACTTTTTACAGACGAGCCTATGAACTTCATCAACATCCTGGATACAAAAAAATGTGGACTAAATATAGACACTGGATTTATGACGCACTATAACCTGCCTGACATCTGACTCCCCAGGTACTTCCCCACTATTTACCTGCTGCATTCATCACGCTCCCTCCTCACCACCCACCAGCCTGTCTCTCACCCACTGACTCCTCAATTTATATCTTCACTGACTGGCTTTCTTGCATGCATACAAGCCTCTGGCCTCTTTACTATTATTCTTTTCAGGAAAACCACACACTAACTGCAGATGCTTCCTCAGCCTGACAAAGTTTTTAAACCCAAAAGCTTGCTAAGAAATTTTTTTCCAACTATTTAGTTGGTCTAATAAAAGATATCAGATTTACCCAAAGAACCCCATCTGCCTTAGCTGTTCTATTGCTCTTTTCACCCACACATCCTTCAAGCTCTTTAGTCTATATATAGAGGACCAGGTCACCCATTAGGGTCAAACCGCAGAGAATAAGTTAGAAGAAGTCTTTATAGTAACAAAATTACCTTTGCACAGTTTACTCCTACATGACTTGAGTTGTGCCAGGGCTTCTCTTACAAAAGCTTCTCTGAAGCAATGAAATGATAGTCAGAGGTTGGTACAAGGTAGGTAAGGTCTATGCTGATCAAATTGCTTCCTTTTTTTCTTGGTGCAATCTTTCAGGGTCAAGATTATGCTAGGTTTAGAGTCAAATGACAACACACCACACAGGAAAGCCTGACTTGGTGCCTGTGGTCATTTTGAGGCAGCAAAAAGGCTTAATATCCCATGACACAATGTAATTGTGAATTTATATATTTTTTCCATTAAAGGCTGACAGACAGTAGAGGACAAACCTTTCTGGTATCATACCCACCCTATCTTTGGCTAGGCAGGAGAATTAGATTAGAAAGGGATCAATTTATTGATTCTTTAAACCATAGAGCATGTGCAGTCACATACACAGTTTGAAAGAAGTAATGAAGCTTAGGAGCTTTTCAAAACTGATTTTTTGAGGATTGTATTTATGGCTTCTGAAACAGTTTGATGTCACTCCTAAATAGATCAGCATATTGCAAAGTACAGTTTGCTAATTCCATGTGATGGACAATTACGTGAACTCCAGTGAAGATGAAAGAACTGCAAAAAAAACAGGTATACAACCACATCTTTTTTTCTGAGAGTAATAATTATTCCTTGTCCTCCCTGAAAGTTAGCCAGAAGAATACACAATTATGCACACACAAAGTATGTCACATCCCATCACCAACACCTTCAGCTTTTCTTTACATCTTAAATATTTATTTTCTATATATTTTCCCTAGATGCTTCAGGTTCCATATTTTTAGCTAAGATAGGGAAATAATAATCATGCAATACACTGGTAAGACTACTGAATACTATTTATGGCCTAGCCTCTCACATTCCTGTTTAAATGAATCTTTCTTGACCAAGTACAGAGAGGCTACCACAATAATTGGGCAGAAAGGAGAAACTAGGGATGCATCAATGAAGATTTTTTGGGCTGACACCCAAACAAGTCATATTGGCTGATACAGGTCCAAATGTCAACATGCAGCCCAGCAACTTGGAGAGCAGTGTCTGGCTGGTAAGTCTGGTGGGGAGAATGGGCATGGGGGAGGGAAGGGCTTGCACATCTCCAAGGAAGTCATGCAGGGCATGTGCCCCCTGGATCTGTGTGTAGGATGAGGGTGGGCTGCCTGCTTGGGGCTTAGGGCAGCACCAGGCTCTTCCCGGCAGAAGAGCTGGGCCGGGCCTGTGCTTGGGGTGGGTGGTTACGGAGCTGCTGGTAGTGGGGGCTACAATGTGGCTGCAGCTCCCGTGCAGTTCCCCCTCCAAGCTTCACCTTCACCTGGCACACAGACCCGGGGGGTGGGGGGGGGGGACACACACTTGGCCTCCATGCTGCCCCTGGGGGTGCATGCAGCATCAGGAGCCACCCCACCGCATCTCCTGGACTTACAGGTCACAACTCTGTCCTGCACCCTGCTCTGCTTGTGCAGTGCCTGCCCCTAACCCAGCCACATTCCTACTCACTATGGGGGCTTTGATATGCCCCACCCATGCCCCTTCCCCATCCTCCCTGCCCAAACTTACCAGCTGGATGCAGCTCTCCAAGCTGCTGGGTTGCATTCCTGGCCATGGGCATGCTGCAGCTAGTCTGGTCAGGTACCTGCATGCATGCATGCAGCATTCACTGGTGACATTATCAGCCAAAAAAAGCCGATTACTGATAACATCAATTTTCTTTTTATCGGTGCCAATACATTACGGACTGATGCAGCAGTGGACATCTAGGAGAAACTCATGCAACAGGAAACTAAGAGAGCCTGGTTTGCTTAGCCTAGCAAAACAAAGGCTAAGAGATGCTATGATTCCCATCCATATCAAAAAGGGTAAAGACCAAGGAGGGAGAAGACCCATTTACCCATTTTAAGTTCAAGGAAAAATGGGTACAAACTGGCCATGAGAAAGTTTAGGCTGGAAATTAGAAGTCTTTGGTATGGTAACTGAGCCTTCCACAATTTTGAGTTCAATTATTGGAAAATGACTGACTGAAATATTTTATAAATAGGCACCTTTAACAATAAGTATTGATGGGAAAAGGTGCAAGAAAAAGACAAAGGACAAACTAGTCCAAACAAAAAGGCCCCTGGATATAATCATGGACTGTGGATTATAATTCAGGAGAAGTGTGGGACCAGAAGTTAATGAACCAACATGAGCATACTGAAACTCAGTGCATGAATGAATAAAAAAGATGGACATGGACTACTCAGTGCATCACCCCTCTTTGAAACCCTTAGAGAAGGAGACTAAAAGAAGAATTCTCAAAGGAAGGTAATTGACCACTCTGCTTCACTCCAGGGCCTCTGTACTTTATCTGTTCACTTCAGAAGAACTATAATATCATGATACCCTGAGCTGAGTTACATGTATAACAATCCCTAATGCGCCAACATGAAGACATGTATGATCCTGATCTTTTTTTCCCTCATCTTCCTTCCTTCCTCTGATCTTTGTGTCTCAGCCTTTTCACTTCATCTTTAGATCAACTGTGCTACTTAGCAGAAGCAGAATGGGAAGAAGTAACTTTTTTCAACTTAAAGATCAGTTAATGAAAGGCACCTGACCAGACTAGCTAAATGATGCCTCAGACCAGAAAAAAATCCAAATTTCAGTAATGACAATCAGTATGACTAAGCTACTGGCCTTGGAAACCCATGTGTGATGGGATCAACCACTTTATAATCTGAGATTAATGAGCAAACTTTTCTCTATCCTTTTTTCCTCTTTAGTATCAGTCTGACATGTCAAAGATAGGGAAAGTGATTATCATGCACAACATGGAAAGGGTTGCTTTGACAACATTTTAATGGACGTTTTCTCTTTGAAGGGATTTAGTTATAAATTTGATCAAGTTTGTTCTACGTATAATCACTTGGTTTCAGTACCAAAAATACTCTATATCTTGTTTCTTTTTCTTTTGTGCATCTTAGTCAAATTTCCAACTTTAGAGTACTGTATTTACTCGAATGTAAGATGAGCCCCTCCTCACCCATTTAAGGAAAAAACTCCTTGTCTTGGATTCGAGTACCATGTGGTAGGGGATGGACAGGTAGCCACTGCAACTCTGGCTCTGATACTGAGTGGGGGAGTCAACTTGGATTTGGGCAACTACTGTATGCATTTTCTGCTGTCTGTCATAGTAGTAAAGGAGCTAGAAGTCTCTATATTTAGACCTCCAAACTTTGAATAAATGTTTAAAGTTAAATGATGATTGCATCATGTTAATATCTTTGCCTGTATTCATTAATTCTATTCAATAGAATGAATAGGGCAAACACAACTTTTAAATTCAGCTTGAAAGGTTTATAGGTAGGATTTACATGATGTGGCTGCTTGTGATAGTAGGCAACTTGGCTAGATAAACTAGCAGATCTCTTCCCATAATCTTATTTGTTGATTCATTAATACTGTTCTTTATCACAAGTATTAAAATGGTCACTTAACTCTGGCAGATTACAGCATACTGTTTAAGAATTAAGTACAATCTCGTCAGCCCTAAGCTTTGAAAGAAATATATTTACTTTTAATTGAATGTTTCCTTGCTAGGTCACTTATTTTATTATCCAGAACAACTCCTTTAACTCTGTTAGGCCATACTGAGCAGACAAGGTAATAACAGGATCAGATATATTAAAGAAGAATCAGCATTAGTTCATCTCTCAGTAAATCCTCAATTGCTACAGTAGCCCATAAGGAATTATAAGCATTTACTAATGTGCTTGGCTCTCACTGGAACTAAACGTGATATGCTGAGATCATTAGTAAGATTGTTGTAACTTACACGAGATTCTCTTCCCATCAAAGCAACCCCCAGAACACTTATCAAAAGAAGAGGAGAATACAAAAAAGCACATATGGCAGTTAGCATTTCAAGGGTTTTTCAACATTCACATAATGCCTCAGTAAGTAATGATAATAACTTGGCACGGCAATAAATGGCATTTGGTCTGATCCAGGCTTGATAATGGATGACAACCCTTCAGGGTGGTGACATACAGAGTAGATTTTCAGATGCATTGTCACAACCTCAAAGGTAAATGTTGTCTTGCAGGCATAATATAAACACCAACCCTCTTAAGCTCTAGCTCTTGGTGGATGTCCAGCTCACACAAGTATATACTAACATGAGGTCTTATCTCACCCTTTGTCTGTCTGCTACTAGCCAAAAAACTGTCTGTCTTCAAGTGCTGGAACATGTGGCCACATTTTGAATAATCTGTTTCAGTTGTGCTGAAAATACAAGCAGATGGAGAGCAATTAACACTTCATAAACTTAAAAATGTATTTAAAGAAAATAGAAATTTTATAGATCATAACATTTTGTATGCTAGGACTTCTTCACGTTTTTCTTGAATGAAATATACTTCTGCATATTTTAAGCTTTGCTACTTTTAAGAAAAGTCTTCAAAGGCTTTATTGATGTCAAAATTCACTGGATAAGGTGCAATTCTTTGACTATCACTTATACTGTAAAATGTTGATCAAAACCCTACCAAAACCATGAAAATGTATTTAAAATAAGACACATCATTAGATTGCAGACTGTCTCCAGGCAGCCAGGCTATCATAGGATAAAGCTTCAGACAGCAGCCTGATATCAAGCCATACCTCAATTAGAGTAAATCTAACTTTTAGATGAAGACAACCTACCCAATGCTGAAAAGACATTTGCCTATCATCCTTCATGGTATTTACCTTGTACCCTGTAGATATGATTCTATTTCTATATAGGTTGCTGAAACAGGGGGCACTTCCCAGGGCCAGTTTGATGTCGGCCTGCCCACCTGTCCCTGGGCTAACTGCCTGTCTCTCTCATCTGTCATGCCTTGATGATAAATGATGTTACTCAGGTGGGAGGCTGCCCATTCTGAACCCTGATGTTAAGGGGAATATCTGCAGCTCCACTTTACCCCTACACTGTAGCCCAACCCTCACAGATGGCATCTCAAGCAGCTAAGCTTAGCTGTACCCTTCACCCCATTAGCTGCGGTCTCCCCTCTAGGGACCTTTGACTCCGCCTTAGGCACTGGCCCCATCTCAGGCCAGTTGGGATCCTGAGCCTCTTTGCTCTGTGGGCATCCCTTGTGGTGGGCCTCTGGCCCTTCTGACCCCTCTCTGGGTCATGGCCCCAGCATGGACCAGTCAAGGTCCTTTGGGGCAAGTCTAAGAATTTTGCCTCCTTTTACCCTCACAACTCTGCTGGCAACTGAGCCACAGGCCTTTCTAAGCTCTCATAGGGTCTGGACATTACCCAGCTAGGACTGTGCACGAGCTGGAGGTTATTAGCCACCCCCAACCTGCCTTTTACCAGGGAGGTTTGTGCCCCTGGCATTTCACAGGGCTGTCATGCCACTGGCACTTCCACCAGACTTCCCAGACCTCCTGGCAAGGTGCAGTTTTGGGTCATGCCCAGAACCTGGAGCCTCCTTCATCCCCATAGCCCCAGCCCACAGACCTCCAAGGTGTTCCTGAGCCTCAGCTCGGCTGACTGGTGTCTCTCTCATGGCTGCTAGCAAAAACCAGCTGATTCATCCTATTTATAGCCTGCTTGCAAAATGGCCACCGCAATCAAGCATCTGGCCGCTGCCTGATCTAGCCCTTAAAGTGGCAACAATGCCCTGCCACAGTTGCTTTCTCTTTATGTTCTGTTCTTTTATATCTCTCTTCCCTGCCCACCCCATTCAACTGTACCCTTTGCTCTCTTTTCCAAAATTTCTTTCCTCCTCCAAAATGCTTTAGTCCAGGCTGATCATCAGGGTACAAAGGCAGCTGCTGCACATTCATTTTTACCCACCCTATGCTTTTTGATTCTGCTTCTCCATTCTAGTTCCCCCCACCTCCTTCAACAGTTTATACTGGAATACTGTGACTAGGACTTGCAGATGAGGCCATATGTGCACCTCTCTGCACTTTAAGTAGGAAAGAGTTTCTATATTTTGCTGTCTACTGAACAGCTGAGGTATAGCCAGTGCATGGCTAGAAGAGTTGCCAGGCAGATACTGGATGTACTAAGTGACGAGGACATTCCAGAAATATATGGAGACTAGATTGCACAGGTTAGGTTGTCAGGACTGTTATAATGTCTGAGTTATCACACCAATGGAAAATTCTAGCAAGTTAAGATATGTATTCATGTTACCCATGAAGAATACTTAGTATAAGCTATAGCAAATTTCCATTCTTGAAAAATACATTTTTTTAATATAATATCACTTGCAAAAGGGCTTAAGTTATTAATTCTAAAATTATTATACTCTTTGTTTGGATGGCTAAACAGTACCTTAGAAAGATATCCTGAAGTTATTCTTCAGTAATCCAGAAATTGGACCTCTTTTTTAACATTGGTTATGGGCAATAATATTTCCCTTTCTCCTCCTCCTTTCAAAGGCTATACATTGATGCAACAGCTTACCTTGAAGATGACCGCTTCAGAAACCTCAAAAATCCTGCTGTAATAATAGAGTACAGCATTCCTCCACAACATTTCAGCTGGGATTTTTCAAAGGCACTTAAAAGGAATTTAGAGTCCAATTCCTACTAATTTGCAATAGGATTTAGACATCTAAAGGCCTTATAAAATCCAAACTCAAATGAGTATCAGGCCAGTATGCATTATAGACCAATCCATTATATTTCATAAGTTTTTTAAAGACAATTTCTCTTACTGAAACAATTTTTTAGATGACAGGTACAAAGCTTCCAGATCAAGACTTTCTGGTCGATATCATGGGCCACAAAAATAAGGAAAGCAACACATGCCATATTGAAGTTAAACAGTACACAGTTGCCTTTGATAAGGATGTTTTCAAAATGTGGCATTCTTTTAAGCTGTAACCAACAAGGATGTTATTCAATTTAGGACAGAAATGTGATGTGAGATGAAATACTAAAAGGAGGTGGAGGGGTGGGGAATTTATCAAGACTGTATTTTCTTGCTTCATAGCCTCTCCAAGGGAACATTAAGGATATACACTTTTAGGAAACTTAAACCACGTTTCATTGATTCTGTGTGTATACAGATAGCTAGAACAAAAAAGAAAAGCCAAGTAATTTTATTAGGTAACTTAATGAAAATTTTAGCTTGCATATTATAAAAAAAAAACAACAAATAAACTATAATCCTCAAATTACACAGTAGGAACACTATGCTTAGATTTGATTGTACAGCATCTTTCAAACAAGAATATCAACGTCTCCACAGGCTAGTCAAGGCAATTTATGTAAATTGGGTAAAGCAGGTCAAAATGTTAAAAAAAAATCTGCAGGTATGTTAAGCTGAGGTGAAGAGAAGCTCAGGTTAGGAAATATCTTCTTCAAAGCCTTTAAGCACACGCTTAACTTCAAGCATTTAATTAAGTGCCCTGCTAGTCATCAGAGTACTTGTGCAGGTCTTCAAGCTCCAATGACTTTAAAGACTTAAAACAAAGCCATTTAGGGCATTTGTATATATGACAGTCATCATAAAATAAAGTAAAACCTGAGGACTAAACATTCATCACATGTATAAGTGCCCTTAAACTCAAGTGCCTTCATCAATCAGTTTTAGCTGGAGAAGGAACAATGATAGGGAGGAAGGGAAGAAGGAAGGGAGGAATGATTACAGTTCTAGGGTCAGTCAGTCAGGCTGAGAAACTGCCCCATGCTGAGAAACTGAGGGAATCTTCCCCACTGCTCCCTCTGACAGCATCGATTGGGGATGCCTGACTTTGCTGGATCATCTTGACACGTACATGGCATTGAAGGACTATCGATAAGCTGTCAACCACGTGGGAATTCTTTGTCAATTTGTCTGTCTGTTTTTATAATCATTGCCAATTTTTAACTTTTAATGTTATATTGTCTGTTTATTAGCTTAACCTTTTTATTAACTGTTATACGTGGAAACCATATTTTGCTGCTTAAACATATTTTTGTTGCTTTTTTGCTGCTATAAGTAAAATTTATCTTTACTGTTATAAGTGAAACTTGTCTTTGCATCACTCCCAACTCTGCCTCCTCAAACTTGAATCAAACAGCCCAGTGGCTGATACAGTTGCAGCACCCAATCAGCCTGCAACCAAATTGAGACACTCAGTGCCCAGCTGGTCTGTGACACATGATCTATTATGCAAATACATAAAAGAGAAGAGAAAGTGGCATGGTATATAAACAGGAAAAGCCAGAGAATAGGATGAAAAAATGACTTAGAGAAGTCATTGAATATTTGATGGGAAAGCCATGAATGTCTTAGAGACTGCAGACAATTTTATGCTAACTTCTGCTGTGTGCAAAAAGTAAAAATACACATGGGAAAAAGAAGATATTTATTCTTTCTTGCTTCTAGTTAAGACAAACAGCTGAAATTTGTACCCTGAAGAAAAGTTACATGAAATCTCAGGCAGGAAGAAAAAGGAAGGAATGCTTACCTTAAGGGTGGGGTAGCTTTTCCATGTACAGCCTTGTAAAGATTCTCTAGTAATTTTTCATCCCAATACAGGTCACAAAACTTCTCAGAGATTGCATCACAGAAAATTTCAAACTTAAGATCCTTTAAGGTTAAAATATAGTTACCTTGTTCAGAAAAATAAAATATAGTTATTTAGGATTATTCTTACTATCTAAGATATTATGTATAAAGATAAACAAACATACCCATAGCAAAAACTTCAGCCCCATTCTCCAGATAACCATCAAATGCAAACTCTTCTTGTATAAGATGCACTGCTTTCTGTAATAAAGTATCCTCTGTCTTATTCTGCTGGGATAAGACTTCTACATCAAAGAGACAAGTTGAATTTTGATTCACTGATGCACATGACGTGTGTCCTGGTAAAGAGGAACTGTTCTCTACATTGGTAGTATATTCCTTATGTTCTTGACGGCTGGCTTCAATAATTTGATTAGTTGTAGACAATGATAAACCATTGATATTAGCTTTCATTTTTTCATGTTTGTTCTGTAAATTAGATGGTTCACAGTTTTGTGGTTTATAAAGGGAGGAATTTTTTTCTAGGTTTATGTCAGTTTTATAATGTGCAACAGTACTTGAAAGAAGCACAGGCAAACTATGATAGCAATCATAAGCAATTTTTGATTGAAGAGGTTTATTTGGTATTTGTTCTGATACTGCTAGATGCACTGGCACAAGTGTTAACACTCTTGTCTCAAAGTCCTGCTCGAGCAGAAATTTATTTTTACAAGGAGTGTTAGATGGTGTAGAACAAGATGAGGAGCTTGAAGAAACTGCAGATAAAGTGTTGTTTTCTTGCAGACTACATGAGGAACCAGATGGTAATGGCAATTTAATGGTGGAAGTACTAATGTTGCTTGGATTTTGCTTCTTTGAAAATACCTGGGATGAACTGCTTAATATTTCTAAATCAGGCTCAGGTATTTCAGGAAAAGCCGCAACAACTGCAGCCTCCGTAACGTTGTTTCCAATACCACCTACAAATACTGATTTGTTGGTGTCTATTTGCATTTCTTCTTTTACTTCCTTCTCAAGTTCCTCAGAAGTGGATGCAAGTGTCTCTCTGAAAACAAACAAAGTATTTCGTAAGGAGAGGTAGGTCAAAAGGTATGAATAAAATTTTCAATTTTATTTTGAGTATATACTAACTTTGTTAGATCTGTATTTTGCTGCAAAATAATAGGCTTAAAGTGAGTTGCAGAAGAGGTGAATGCAACAGGTAATGTAGTTGTTTCACTGTTCAAAGAAATCTGACAAGGCACTGGTCCTTTAACTGCTATGAGCTTACTTTCCCTGGTAATAGGCACAAATCCTGGAAACACAAATAGAATTAGGTAAAACATAAACAATACATGCCAAATATAAATACAATGTAAATAGTCTGTTTTGATTAAAAGTAGAAAAAACATTTTTGGACAAGTCTCTTTCAGTAACAGAAGTTACACTACACTGAAACAGAAAATAACCATTTAACAAGCAGCTGATTACTTACCTAGAATAGATTCTGAAGCATCCATTTGGTATCTTTTATTTTTCAACTCCAAAGGAACAAACTCTTGAAAAGAGTCTACTTCTTCCTTGAAAACCTATCAGCAAAAAGTGAGGTCCACAATTTAAATAAACAATGCAATTATTTTACTTTAACAGTGTTCAGCAAGTTAGTACAAAAACATTTTAATGTAATGCTTTATTATTTTGAATTCCTGAAATCTCCAAAGGAATAGCTCACTGGCACATTGGTTAAGTAAAAGTGGATGGGACAAGAGTCAGTAGCACTATTTGTACCAAATCCAGACAATCAGTCCTAGCGAAATGTTGATTTTTATTCCCAATTCCTAAATATTTCAACATCCAAGCCTATGCATTGTTTTAAAACTATTGTTGTTTCTGCTTATGCCTGGTGACATCTCATATTAAATCATGCAGTACTGTCTTCTGCTCTCTTGATGAGTAAAAGAAGGAAACCACCAAACAATCACTGGCCCTCTGAGTTTCTGGGTGATAATGGGATGGCTGCAGAGTCAAAGGAATTTTAAAATATGTTAAACCTTCTCTCTCTACGTGATTTACCAAGGGCATTGCCCAACCCATCACTGATAAAAAGATTAGGTTATTATTATAGTAGAGTCTTAGATTTATTTTATTTTTTTGTGTGTACTGGGTTCACACGGTAATTGCACAGGGCATGCCCAAAGCCATCAGAAAGCCTGAGACAAATCATCCCTCTGTAGTTTTTCTGAGCTCCAAGAAGTGCAGTAAACTTTCTTCTCTTGCATTTAATGGACTGACTACTACTAGGGCTCTTGGGACTTAAAGAACCCAATCTCCTCTACATGGTACTGAGTTTTTAACCACTGTGCCTTACTCATACAGTCCAGGGGTATTAAACTGATCAGACCCTATGGGCTGGATGAGAAACATGGCTCCCTTCCCTGAGCTGGACTGGGCCTACAGACTGATCCCATGCACTACATATGCCTTTCATCAGCCCTGAGTATCTCATGCGACACAGACACCTAAAATTGGATACAGTACTTCAGCATAATTTCTAAAAGCTGTATAAGAAAAACATACTTCTTCCATTAAGCTAACGTTCTCAAGAGAAAAATGTTAGCGTTGAGATATCAGATCTTTGAGTGCCTTAGTTTAGTTTTAGAGTATTGAAAATCCCTTTGCATTTTAACTCCTTTGTACTCAAAATATTTCATGTATTGGTACAGGAAGAAGAGGGAAAGATTAAAAGTTTGTAAAAAATGGATCAAAATGATAAAATGAAAAAAACATTACTGCTACATACTAGGCATTTGGATTCTTTGTATTTGATAACTCACTGCCTTTCATTAGCTGTGTCTACACATTCATTTTCACTGGCTTAAATTTACTGAGCAGTAAGTTCACAGAAGTTTAGGTCTGAAAGGGAACTCGTGAGATCATCAGGTCCAGCCCCCCTGCTCTAGGCAGGAAAGACTGCTGGGGTCAAATAACTCCAGCAAGGTGTGCATCCAGTCTCCTTTTGAAGATCTCCAGGGTAGGTGTCTACACTAGCCCTGCTAGGAGTCTATTCCAGAGTCTCGTCACACAAACCTTACTACTGTGTAGTAAGCAGGTGTCACAGCGGGGTCCTGCAGGAGGGCCATGATTTCCTCAAGGCCCCCTTTCCGTGCCAAGTTGGCCCAAGGGCACCCTCAGATTCTTGCCCAGCACATCTTTGATGACATCATATTTGAGAGGCTGCCTTATGTCTTCTTGGACACGGTCTGCTGTAACCTCTGGCCCTGTCGACACCCAGACCCTTTGTGGGTTTTGTCCTGCAAACGGGTGCTTCGGGGCACCCTAGCCTCATGGGCTATGCGTGGCTCCAACCACCTCAATACCATGCCCCAAGCCTTGCAGATGTCACAGATGTTGTTGTCTCCACGCCCTCTCTGTCGCTCGGGCTCTCCGCATTCCCATCTCTCTCCATGCCCTCTCTAGCGCTCAGGCTCTCCACAGTCCCGTCTCTCTCACCCTCTCTTTCTGTGCCCTCTCTCAGGGCCTTCTCAGTAGTGCCACCTTCCTTTGGGGCTCATTGCAATGCTGCACACACAATGCTCACCACACCTGCACCGGGGGTTCTCAGCAATGCTCCCTTCTCTGAAGCTTCTCAATTGTTCCTCTCTGGGGCTAGGGTCTATGTACTCCAAATGCTGTGCCCTCTCTGGCGCTCGGGTCCCCACACTAAAGCGAGTCCCCTATGAGGCCTCCTCCAACCCCTAATAGCCTCACCCAAACCACCAGTGACAAACAACAACACAAATGCAAGCCCTTCGGCTATAACATAAACTGAAGCCACTTGGCCCTAACAACATTCCAGCCTACTGGGAAAATCTCCATTCCACAGGCCTGTCAGCCGCTGCTCCTTGAGTTAGGCTTCTCCTCTCTTTCATGGCAGACAGCTCCTTCCTCCTGGGCTGCTGGCAGCAAACTGCTTCTGGCCTCAGCCCCTAGGGCTTATAAGGGCCAGGCCCTGCCCCTTACAGTCAGCTGACCGCTGCCAGGTGTGGGTCGCTTGCTGACTCCAGTTGCCCTGGCAACCGACAGCTGGGCTCCTTATTCACTGCCAGGGCTCTTTCCCTAGAAGTTTCCCCTCTTTAGGAGCTGGGAACCTCAGTGCTCTGTGACAGCAGGAATATGCCGGTGTCTATACATGCAGATTTTAAACTATAGTTAGTCCTAAGTAAGTCCACACACACAGTGTTACTGTGCAGTAAGGTCGATATGTGCTGTGCATCACTGCACAATAACTTATTCAGCATAAAGTTGATACCTGCATGATGTAGGTATCAAATTTGTGCTCAAGTCTGCATAAGCCACCTTATTTACTGCACAGTACAGGTGTGCAAGTGTAGATGTGCACACATACTGCACAGTAATTTCAGTTGCTGCACAGTAAATACGGATGTGTAGATGCACCCACTGGCTCCAAATTATTACTGTTCATTGTTAAAAAAAATGCTATTTTAATAGAAGTATGACAAATTGACAACTGCTAAATCATATGTTAGATTTCTACATTAGAAATCTGCATTATCTTACTCTTAAAATGGAACACCCAACTTCCTGGTAAGCGGTGCTCTAAGTAAAATGTGCCAATGTTGCTTTGACGACCTGAGGACTTCAGAAGTCAATTATACACATATAATGAACTTTAATGTTGTTACTAGATTACATAGCTAAGAGTAGGCACAGAAAATCTGCAAAGTATTCTAAAAACAGAACAACACTTTCACATCTATTTTTCATCCTAGGAAGAAATATTAAACATTTCTTCTTAGTACTGCCCAAGTATTTTTGTTAATGAAGTTCCTACAGGAACAATACTACACAACTACTTGCAAGATTTAACAAAATTGAGAGAATAAAAGAATTACATTAGCCAAGCACAAAAAATCTTATTAGAACAAATGATTATCAGAAAACTTAAATACATTGGAAGAATACTCCTACCTTAAAGACAGATTTACTCAACAAAGCCAGAACCTTTTTGCTGTTTATCCCTCTTTCACACAGATAATTACTGGATGTCTAAAAATATGAAACATCATTTTGAATTGGTAAGAAAGTAAAATAAGTTGCTAACAAGCAGTACTATATATTTTCTTTTACTTAAAAATAAAACTAATTTATAGAATCTTTTAACTTGTTCCAACTTTCTGGTTTAAAACTTCAACATAGATTAAAACAAACACTGTTCATCCTCAAGGGCACCATTAAAGCGTGAAAAGAAAAAAAAGATTGATCATCATATAATGAGCTATCAGGCTATTATAAAAATAAATTAATATTTTCCTATTCTAATTTTTTACTAACTACATCTCTATACATGATTGAAAAGCTAATATAAAATTGCTTAATCAAGTCACCTTAATTGCATCAGCTAAAGAAGGTCTTTCTTCAGGGTTTTTTTTTGCCATATCCAGAAGAAGATTCTTTAGTTTCCTTGGCAACACTAGTTTGTGATCAGGTGGAAAACTGCACTTGGCTGCCATCCATAAAACTGCAGCAGTGCCATAAATACAGACCTGTTGAAAAAGCATATCCATTAGGGCTGTGTGAAACAGCACCATTTCATTTTGACTTCCATTTCACCATTTCAAAGGGACAGTGTTTTGTTTCGTTTCAAATCACTGTTTCATTTTGTTTTGTTGAAACTGTTTCACTGTTTTGATGTGCATTGATGTTTCGCCCATAGGCTATAGTGGGGAATCATGAAAATGCCTATACCTTTGTTATTTCTTACCTGATTTGAATGAAAACAGCAGAGATGGTATCTCCTGCTGAGGCCACAAAGTCTGTCATGTTTCAAGGAGGTACGTGCATGGGTTTCTGGGAAACTGCACCTCAAGGTGTTGACAAGCACAACTCATGTCACCCATGTGTGTTAAGGTGCAGCAGAGTGAAAACAGCAGGCATGGTAGCCTCTGTTGAGGCCATGGAGCCTTCCAAGTTTCAAGGAGATAGGTGTAGACAGAGGTGACCAGAGCAAGGTATGGGGCCTGGGGCAAAATCAGCCCATGCCCCCGCTCCAATCCTGAACCCAAAGAAGCTGCTGCTGCCATCACCAGCAGCAGTGTTGGCAACAGGGGAAGGGGAAGGGGTAGCGAGCGGCTGGATGCGGAGCCACCACTCCACTCAGGTCCGCAGGGCCCTCCGAAGTGTGGGTCCTGGGGCACTCACCCTGATTTACCCCTCCCAGGGATGGCCCTGGGTACAGGGGTTTCTGGGAAATTGCACCTCAAACTGTTCAGAGCAAAACTTGTGTCACTTGTAAGTGTGAAAACACAAAGAAAGCTCAGTTCAGACAATACTTTTTATGAAGTTTTCCTGTCCCTCCCCCACAGCACTGGGATTGGAAGGGGCGTCAGGGGAGGATCACTGTCACTGGCCAGCTACCTGTCAATATCAGAGCAGTCCTTCTTCCCTCTTCCCCCTCCCTCTCCTTAGTTTCTCTTTAGCTGCAAGTAAGCCCAGCTTTGAAACGTGAAATGTTTTGAAACATTTCAACTGCCCTCATTTCATTTTGAGGCTGTTTCAAAGCCTTTCATTTTGATTTCACTGTTTCGAGCTCAAAATGAGTTGAAAAAGCATCAAAATGAAACACACAGATAAATTTCACACAGCTCTAATATCCATTGTGTAAGAGACAGCAAAGCTGTAAAGAGGCATGGAATGAACAGGACTTTCAAAGAAAACCTGACTGCAACCTGTCTTCAAATGTGCAATGTAGCTCTCAGCATATTTCTGCATGTTTGCATAAGAATAGTAGCCTGTTTTCTAACACTAGTTTAACATAAGTTAGTTTCCTTATCCATTATCTTAATGTATACCAGGAAACTTTGAAAACTATTTTGCAGCACTTCTTTCCCATGGAAATCATTCAAAATTAATTGCAGGCTTTAGGATCCTTTCTTAAACCTCATTTAGCAGTCAATTAGTACAAACAGCAAGTAGATAGTGCATAAGTATTACATTCCCTGTTAATAGCAGCCCCCTGCCCATATAAAGAAGGTAGGGTTGTTGTTTTTTTTTAATTAAATATAAACAACTAAAATTTGTTTTTAGAAATTATTATAGCTATAGTTAAACCACTTAATATATTGCCTTTGTGAGACAACACAGAAAGAGAGTTGTTTCTATTTGGTTCCAAATTTAATATTTTATACAGAGAGGGAACTTCTCCTCATTCAGTGATGAATACGTTTACTTTGCCATTGTGGCTAGAAACTGACCAGTTTTCTAACCGTAGGTCAACACCAGTTAGTTTTCTTATCCATCATCTTAATACATAATCAGGAGACTTGGAAAAGAAATGAAATGCTCAAGTAGCAGAACTTATTATACCTGATTTAGCAGAAGTACTCAGAACCACCATTACAGTGCCATTTCATCAAACACAGAAAGTATCTTCATAAGGGGGTGAAAACTACAAAACCATAGGTCCGACCAACATGCATCTGTTACTAAGAGTGGGGCTGGCAAGCTGCCAGCTGCCTGAGCACTGAATCTGTTGCTTTGTATTTCTTATTCCTCTTCTTCAGCAGGGGGATCTGACTCCTGCATTGGTCTCTGGGCAGTCCCAGAAGTTTATATGTTTGCTTTGAGGTCCAGAAAAAACATGTAAATATTTAAGGTGAAAAAAAGAAATAACAAGGATGATGGGGGTTAGACTAGATGACCTCCACAGATCTCTTTTAGCCCTATTTTTCTATGATCCTATGAAAAATATGTCATGGTGAGTGTCTACTACAGAATACTGTACAAGATCAGGATGTATGGATGCTAGAGGCAACTATTTGGTTCAGATGGTGAAGAAACTAACTAGCAGGTAGGTTGTCTCTCAATTTGATGCTTATTAATAGAGAGGAATTAGTAGATAATCTGAGGGTGGAGGGCAACTCGGGAAACAATGACAATGAAAATGATAAAGATCATGATGCCAATGAAAGAATACCAAGATAAAAATCCTGGAATTCAGAAAACAGACTTCAAAGTGACTCAGAAAATTGGTAGGCAGAATCCCATGGGAAGCAGATCTAAAAGTAAAAGGGGGAAGAAGGGGAGGGAAGAATCTAGAAGAGCTAACTGTACTCTAAAGGAACAATATTAAAGGCAAAAAAGCAAGCTAACCTGATGAGAAAGATGAGTATTAAGTTTGTAGCAAGAGTCCTGCTTGGCTCAACTATGAGATCTTCAATGGCTTAAATCTTAAAAAGGAATCTTACAAAAAGTAGAAACCTGGCCTTGTTACTAAGGATGAGTACAGGTATGGTATGGAATTATAGGGACAACAAAAAATATCAGAAAAGTCAAGGCACACAGTGAGATGCAGCTAGGAGTAAGCATTCTATAAATATGTTAGAAGTAAGAAGACCAAGTTAAGTGTAGAGCATATACTGAATGAAGAGGGGGAGCTAACAAATGACAATGTGGAAGGGTTTAATTCTGTATTTTTCTGAAGGAATTATTTGTACCATTGATTAAAGGTTTACCAAAAACTTGAAATGGGGAAAATCCTGCTCCCATTGGCCACATTTATATTGCCTCCTTCATGAACCTGGCGTCAAGAAACAAGCCATCTCCCCCCCACCTTGCTTCCCCCTCTACCCATACATAAGGCTGGTAGTTAGACAAACAAACTGATTAGAGGGGTCTGGAGTGCAGACCCTGGAACCTGAGAATGGTTTGGGCACACAATCAGAACCCCTAAATCAAGAATGGCCAACCTCATGACCAGCCTCTGCATGTGGCACCTGGTAGATCAGATAGGGGACAGGCAACACCTGTCAAAAAGGTAGTCCCCCGCACTGCCCTAAGCCATCTAACTGTGCCTAATTGCAGGCTTGGGCATCTGTGGATCAGGAGTGAAAGAGCAAGGTCCTGCCAGGCTGCTCATCCCAGTCTGCCACCTCACAGCTCATTCAGGTTGGTCAAGGCTGTCCTGAAGCCTCCAGCAAGGCTTAGCCCTGCACAAACTCACTGACACTGGAGTGGTAACTAAAGTCAGCATATTGTCCGGTTCCTCCATATAAACTGCCATCTCAGAGCAGAAAATGTCTGGACAACAGGCTCAACCTAATCCCAGATATTTTCACTGTTCCCTCCAGCTTGTTCTCCAACTCTTTACTTGATCTTCTGACTTTTTGACCTAGTCTGCTCTCCAACTCTGCTCTCTACCTGATCTCCCAGCTTCCTGACTTGGCTTAATTTTAGACCCAGCTCTCAGACTGATTTTGGTTTCCTGACCCATCCTGTTCCTGGATTCTGCTCACTTGTCCTACCCTGGTTGGTACCTACATCCAGAGGGGCCCCAAACCCAGCCTCCCACAACACAGCATGACACAGGCTCACCATGGAAGCAATATAGATGTGGCCATTTAAATCAATGGGAGTTTCACTGCAGATTTCAATTTTATCTTAAATGTTTATATGGACATAAAAGGCAGGAAGTACAGTAGAATGTCCAATTGCACTACATCAGTTGATGTAACAAAATATAACTGGTTGCACACTCATGCAGTTTGCTGTGTAAAAAAAAAAGCTCACCTGCTAAAAAAATGGCAGACAATCCAGGACAAAAGCTGCTGTTTCAAACAGCAACTCCTTCACCTTTCTGACATAAATTTAAAATACAAGCAGACCTGAGAGATGCCCTGCCTCTTTCCCACTATCTCACAACTCTCTGCTTCCCATTATTTCACAGTTCTCAGCCCCCTCCACCCTCAATACTGCTGCCATCTCTGGTCTTGGGATATCTGCAAGTGGGGAACTTTAAAGGGCTCGCAGGCAACCTGGGAGTACCAGCAGCTTCAGCTGTCTTCAGTTTCAATCAGTTGTTACCATGGGAGCAACACAAGAATAATGTGTGTCAAAGGCCTAGACGCTACCTGGTTCAGAAATGCAAGAGCTTTTGTAGGCCAACCTCATCAGATGCTAACCACTAACAGGGCTACCCACTTTTTTGTTTCTTTTAAAATGAATATTCAACCCACTTAATGTGACTGGCATCACCTCAATTTCTACACTGTAATCACCAATGTACTATATCTGATTTAGCAGGTACAGGAGGTACAACCTATGTATGCTCTAACTGACCAGGACAATTTGCCTTAGGTGTGAGTAATTTTCTGGCAACTAAGTGATATGGAAGAATTGCTTCCAATTTGTTCTGTACTAGAACTTATCAGCTTTCAGAAGAACTTCAGTGTAAGCACTGAGAAAGAGCTATATCCTCTGATTCAGATCTAAGGACAAAGAAAATAAGGAGAGAAGTCCTCTTTCTAAAACAAAAACTCTTGGAAATTCTGGCAATGGTCTAAAAAATTATGAACGTTACAAATGTGTTCTGTAGCCAATTAAAAATCAAGGCAGTTTAACCCTGAGCTCAATGGCAAAAAAAAAAAAATCATGTTTTTTTTTTTGTATGTGTTCTTTTACGATTTTAAATGACTATTGAAATGGGAGTGACGGGGAGGGAAATAGGAATGATTTCTAAAAATATCACACTATCTGCAAAAGATCCCATTAAGGAGCCATTCTATCAGGAAATTCTATAGGCAAACAGGCACCCAGAGAGAAAAGTGATGAGTATGTTGTATTAAATAGACACACAAGGCGATAAGAGCACCTCTATTAAGAAAGGTAGCATTATGCAATCAACATGGGCAACCAGAAAAAGAAAAGGAAAGAAACCTTTCATACAAAAAGAGGTGGAAATGGTAATTCCACCACCACCATGTGGAGGTGGATAGCTACCCTAGACTTTTTCATTTTCCCCTGTCCTTCCTCAACTTTTTGTACACAAACATGCACACCTGGAAAAGAAAGATTTTTATTTTAAATATTTGAAAGGAAAAAATAAAAGAAGGAAGACTGGGAAAATGGTCTTTTGGGTTTTTTTTCCTTTCTTAGAGTCAGGTTGACAAGTCAAAATTTGCCTTGAAGAAAAATTCAAAAACACAGTTTTTTCTTTTCTCATTGCAGGATATCAATTTCTTATGAACTGAGTGAAATTCTGAAAATTAGTCAAGTGTAGTATCTTGTGCACACAGATCCATTAAGAATTGGCCATACGTTAACTACTGGTAAAGAAAAAAATTATAAGTTTGTGCTCCACTGCACGGGACAGACACAAAAGAGTATGCATTTTGGTCTATGCCAACTTGCACACCTGACTAGTGAAGGGCAATAGATTTCCAAAGGTATCAATCAGAGATGAAAATGATGTGCTACACCTGCTATTCATGATGCACAATCAGAACAGCAGCTTTGAGTTTCAGAATAAATATAGTTTTATTAAAAAAATAAAAAAAATTAAAGAATTAAAGAATTTTAAAAAAATCTTGCTTCTAAACTAAATATATTTGTTGCAGAAATAGTTAAAAAAACAAAAGGTAACCTGTTTTACCATTAACTACCCAATTTTGAAACATGTCTTCAGTGCCATTTCCACTGTAAAGTGACTTAAGAAATTAATTGATGGGAATCTATTAAGAATATATAAAGTTAATAGATACTCCAATGTTTGGAGATTAGAAGAAGAAAGAAAAGGGGAAGAATATTCTACAATTTTATATGTAACAAACTGTAACAGATGGGATACCCACCCATAGTGGGTGGCCAGTGGTGTGCCAAAACCTGTCTGAGCCTGGGAGATTTTTGTTCCTCTGAGGACACCAGAATGAAAGGACTGAGGAAATTCTGCCTTCAGGCCTGGGAAACAGGGCCCCTCTCAGAGCCCCAGAATTTCGTGGCCAGGATTGGTTGGCCATGGAGATCTGATGCAGAAGGCTGGCCACTGGGGACAGCTGGGGAACTAAGAACAAAACAAAGAAAGAAAAAAATCCACTGGGGGGTTGCTGTAGGGATCTCATTGGGGTGCTGGAGTAGTGAGTGTGGGAGGTGCTGAGCCACCAGTTGCATGAGTGAGGGAAGCGAGCAGAGCCCAGAGAATAGAGGTGAATCCTGGGTCTCCTTAAAGGGGGGCCCAGAGGGGAGATCAGCCTCAGCTAGCAAGAGTGTAGCTGAGGGCAACAGGAGGGGGAGCCCTGTGAGAGAAGCACTAAACTTGAACCTCAAGGAGGACCTTGGGAGCAAGCAACCAGGAAAGTAGACCCACCAGCCCTGTCTGAGGGGCCTAAAGGGGTGTTATGGGGAGAAGGTTGTTTCTGCTACAGGATGCCAAGCAAGGGTACCAGCCGGCATCAGGAATAGAGCCCTGGGGCCATTGAGGGAGCTCCCATTGCATCCACAGCTGACTGATTACGCTTGCCTGAACTAAGGTGACTTCA
This sequence comes from Caiman crocodilus, assembly GCA_030014935.1. NCBI lineage: Eukaryota > Metazoa > Chordata > Crocodylia > Alligatoridae > Caiman > Caiman crocodilus. The sequence goes on along the minus strand of JAGPOW010002742.1, from coordinate 27,339,126 downwards.
AGACAACAGTAGTCAACTGAAAGACCGTTATTCTGGGTGTCTACTACAGACCTACTGGGACTGTAGCATTTCATGCAAAGATGGGATGTCCCCATTTTGTTTCTTTTGGGTTTGGGATGTACATACGATTGCCTTACTGTATGGGGAATAGACCTACTGTCGCTCTACCGGGATTGTGATTATCTACCAATATGTGTATACGTGTTGTTACAAAGTTACATATTTATAAGCATTGATGTTCGTTAGCACTATTCCCTAAATTAATTGAGTTACGAATTCAACCTTAGAATAGATAGTGGTGTATGTATACGAATATAAATATACATGTTTATGTAAACATCTGAATATACATTCATACATATCTATATAGAATGTAAATAATAAATATTGTAAATAGCTACCTGTTCTATCAGAGTGCTGCTACCGTAGGTATCTCCATGCCAGGATCCTGAGATTCCTTGTTAACCCAAAGGAACCCAAAAAGATGGGTCTAGCTGGTGCCCTCGGGTTCTACAAATTGCCACCAGCAGCAGTTAGTGTCCAATGGAGGGGTGTTGCATATACATGCCACCACCATGCCCCAAACATTTGATACTTTAGTCCTTGAATGCTGGAATATTTAGCCTCATTAAAAAGAAGAGGTTACACAATTGTCTTTTTAGAAGATATATAGCTACACACATGCAAGATACTTCATATCCTGTGACATTACCTTCTCTTCATCAATATCCTCTTCATCAATTTCAGGAGCCAAATAAAATGCGTCATAAGATCCTAAGAAGAGAAGAAAAAGCAAAACCAAGAAATATCATATATGCTGTCCTTTCAGCTGCAAAAACAGAAAGGAAATTAAAATATGCTCTTAATCAATTTACCTTCATCTTTTGGAGGTGCAAAAAGAATGTTTCCATGGCAGTCAATAAGTACCGAATCCAAACATAAACACGCTGTGAAACAGGCAAGAGGACCATAACTATAACAAAGCATGCCCTTTGAATAATAGTTGTATTTACTGGTGTGGCAAATAATTATTAAATACTATTCAAACAAATTAAATAGTGGCACTCATACATGATAGGACAGATCAAGTTTTTGTGCGAACAATCAAATAAAACTAAGTTTGTGTCACAAACAAGGTAATAAAGGAAAGTAGTTAAAAATTACTTCAAGATGTAATGTCAAGGGTTTCAACTGCTGCAAAATAAAACTGATAGTGCAAGGGGACTGAACAAAATGCTGGAAAATAAAGGTGGACCAATGTATTAGTGCCATATCAGATTGGCACCAATAAAAGGAAAATTAACATTAATGGCTATTGGGTTTTTTTGGCTAGTGTAGCTAGCAAAGTACCAATAAATAGAATGCGCTTTCTGGCTGGGGCCCTGCATGCTACGTGCATGCAAACAGTTGCAGCATACACGTGGTCAGGAATGCATCCAGGCGGTGTGGAGAGCAGTGCTCTGCAGGTAAGTCTGTGAAGGGGAAGGGGAGAGGCATGGGTGGGGGCAGATTGAGGCCCCCACAGTGAGAGAGAGAGTGGGACAGGGGCAGCAGCTGGGGGTGCTGCCCAGCCAGGGCAATGAACAGAACCCAGGAATGGGGTGGGGAGTAAGACGGAGCCATGGGCAGCTTGTCCAGGGAGCATGGGGGGGAGCAGCTCCTTGCCACTGCATGCACTCGCAGGGGATGTATGAGGGGCACGTGCTCCCCAGATTTGTGCATGAGGTGAGGGCAGATGGGGGCTGCTCGCTGTGGGCTCAGGGCTCTCAATTCTGCTGCCTTTGTCCCAAGAGCCCCATGCTGGCTATGCATCCCCTGCCCACGCATCAGCAGTGACAGCAGCAAGGGGTGCCTCTCACTGCCAGCTGGGCAAGAGGTATGTGGCCAACATGGGGCTCCCAGGGAAAAGGCAGCAGGGTGGAGAGCCCTGAGCCTGTAACTGGCAGCACGCATCTGCTCTCGTCCTGCTCAGCTCCCGTCTCGTCCCTGTGCTTACAAATGATGGTGGCAGCGCTTGAACTACAGTTTATTTGACAAGCTTTAGTTCAAGTGCCACCACTGCCATTTTTAAGTAATGGGATGCTGATCTCCTGGATGAGCTGCCCACAGCTCCATTCCACTCCCCACCTCAGCCCTGGGGTCCCATTCACTGCTCTGGCTGGGCAGTGTCCCTAGTGCCAGCCCCTGCCCCAACCCCTCCTTCTCTCACTCTGGGGGCCTTAATCTTCCCCCCACATGCCCCTTCTCTGCCTCAAACCCTTTCACCTCCACAGACTTACCTGCAAGGTGCTGCTCTCCACATTGCCTGGCTGCATTCCTGTAAATCTGTTATCAGATCGGTATTGGCTGATATGCCTGGTGAATATTTGGCTACTGGTATCAGGCAAGACAATCTTTATCAGTGCTTTCCTACTGGAAAGGAAACTGTAGGCATGTCTGGCATCAAGCTTGAACCAGAATTCCTTAGGGAACTTTAAGCTTTAGAACCAAGTCCTGCAAATACTCATGTTCATATAGCTTTATGCACATAAATAGGCTTAATGAAGAAAAGTTTTTCCTACAGACATTTGTAGGATGATACCCTTAGTCCTAATCTGATGAAAAAAAGTAAAGACTTCTGGGGGGTGGGAGGGGTAGCAGTTTGGTGCTCCTTGTGCAGCAAGCTTGCTCCTCAGCTGTAGCAGCTTATGCCCTTGCTACTGCAGCAGCAGCAGCTGCTGCCACAAGAAGATGGAGAGAGCTGGGGCTAGTAAGAATCCCCTCCCACTTCACAGCAGTCAGCACTGTCCAGGGCACTGCAGGAGTTTGCTATGCCTCTGCTTGAGCTTTATTGCTGCTGTTACTGGAAAAAAAAACCTTTTGCTTGACTAGAGGAAGAGCCATATAAACACTACTATAGGACAGTGCAGTGGTATCACTGGGCTTGTGCAATAGACTGCAGTGGACCAATAAATGAGTGAAGGCAATTATACTGAATGTGCAACCAAATGTACAAAATTGAAATTACAGGGGAAAAAAAAAATCCCAACTTTTTTTGGTAATTTATTTTAGTTACAGTAACCTCATAGATTAGTAGGTATGAGACTTTCAGATGGAATAATTCAGATGGAAGTATTATTTACAAATTTACACTTTTTTTTCAATTTGCTTGTGCAATCTTACTGATTCATTGTGAATTATAATACAAATGTGTAAGGCCATGTTGTTAAAGTCTTATTTAGTGCCTCTTATGGGTTTTTAGTTTTAACTTAAAAAATATGCAGGTTTTGAAGGGGGGGGGGGTCAGGAAACAGGTTGCACAAACTAATTTTTCATAGTGGTCTAGATATATTAATGTGGGAACTCAGGTCCCAAACTATAAGTTAATCTACATAGATACCAGGCACCCCAAAACAAATCCCAGAGGTTGTCAGTGGAGGTCTTCCCATAGAGCTGCTTGTAAGATCTAGATTTTAGGGCTACTTATATATCAAGTACTCTTACAAGTATGAGCTTCCATTACAGTCAGTAACTCTGCACTGCATATTTTTTCCAAACAGCTTTCTTTCACAACAGTTCTGGATTAAGCCTGTTAAATAATGAAGCTGCTATTAATGGGTCTATATACACATTAAAAATAAATTTATTACTTCCGTACATAACAGTATGTAATGGACAGTACAAGTACTATTAATTGTGTATTTTTCTAACATCACACTCTGCATGTGCCAAACAGGATAAGCAGAATTCTATCTGAAACTCTCAGGTTGTAATTTTTTTTGATGATGTATTTTTCAATATGGTTTATGATACTGCACTTGGACTACTTCCTATCTTATAAAAGGGAAAAAGGGAAGTCTTTCCTAAAAGGGAATTTAATTAACAAAATTGTTCTTTTTAAAGTGTCTGGATATGAACACTTAATGGCTTTGACCATCTCCAGCTCTAGATCTCCATTTTCCTATCATTAATCATCACACATCACCTAACCAGTTGCATGCCTACATTGAAACAAAAAGGTCTTAAAATACATAACATTCAATTGAAAGAAAAATGAAAATAAATCAAATAATAATTTAAAAGGGTATGCTGGAAGAAGTATTCAAAGATTATTAAAAACAGTTTAAAAATTTTCTTCTATTACTTCTGAGAATCTTTAGGGCATTCTAGGGCAGACGTACTCTTCGACACCAAAACCCCTCTATGAATTAGCAAAGAAACAGAAGCGCTTTTAAATGTGAAGAACAAGATTTAGTTTAAGATCTCATCTTGAAAGATGAACAAAGACTAAAAGATGTTATAGAAGTTACCTCACTTTATTGGTTTGTATGTCACAACCTTAATATCTAAACCTTTGATTTCATTTTTATAAGCTAGCAAAGTACAGATCCCAAACCACAAATCTACTTTACTATCTTACAGACTCAACTATTCTGGAAACACCATGAGTACAGACTGGCTAAGTATATTATATTAGGATACAGTTTGCTGTATCCAACATGTTCTGAAGTCTTTCCAAATGTAAGGAGTATATACTATAGTACTGAAATAATCTCTCTATAGCAGTACAGTTATTACATGCTGCGAGAAGAGCAACAAGGCTCAAAGGGCACATAAACCTTCCATATTCATCCAAATCTAAAACTAGTTTCTCCACTTTCCCCATTCAACATGGATTCAAGAACAACGTAGGCGGCTGCTGTGGTTCTGGCTTTGGCCTAGTCCAGAGTTTGAGTCTGGGCCATAGCTGCTGCCCCTCCTACTATCTGTCCCCTACCCTGCCCCACTCATTTCCAACCATGTAAACAAAATTTTTAAATAAAAAAAAGCAAAGGAGACTGCGTGGAAAGAAGCCTCTGTTTTGTCTAAGAAAAAGCTTTTGCAGTTTATATTAGCATAATGATCATTTGATATTATCCTTAAATTTAGAGCACTCATGAAAACCTCTCTCCATTTCAGCTTCTCTATTCCCTCTTAGACTGAGAGCATAGAATAAAAGGATGCTAAAATGCCTGTTTCTGGGTGGGTGAGGTTCTTTAACCTATAAAAGAATAGGTAAAGCTGCCCTCTGATAATATTCTTCTGGAATCTGGCATTATGAATGTACCATGGGCAGTGCCACAGCAAGGTTGAGATTTCAGAGAGGCAGCTGTCAGAGATGTGAGGCAGAAAATTTTCCATGCAAAATTTTATGGAAAATTTTCCAGTGCTTTATTTTTCTGTGGGAAATTTTCTATTTCTAAAGATTCATTGTCTCAGAAACTTCATTAGTAACAATGAATAAATTCCAATGCAACGTCAGGCAAGCCTGGCCGTTTTAAAGCTGTAATTAATGTTTTTCAGGTGATTATCCCTAGGAAGTGAGAGAGAGTCCATATATATATATTATTGATTTATAAACAGGAGGGTAAATACACTCAAATAATAATTCAAACCAAAAATCAAGTTCTGAATTCACCTAATTGCAGGTCACATCAAAAATCAAAGCTAAAATTCCTATTTCATCTCAGCCTGCAAATGAAAACAAAACCAAAATCGAGATTAATTTTTGTTTCACTTTCAGTTTAGGAAACACACAGAGCAGTATTTCATTTCTTTTCTTGAGTTGGGAAAGTTGAAAGAGTTTGCATAAGATCTGTTAGTTTTTTAGTGCTTTTGGTTTGAAGTAGTCATCATAATGCCTAATCAGGAAAAAAAAATTAGTGTGGGGCATCATTATATTGAATTTCAAGCCACTGAAGAAAGGAAGAAAGTTGGTGAACGTAGATATTGTGGGCAGGAGTATGCTAACAATGCAACAAGAATGAAGAAACATTTAATAACATGTAAAAACTGTCCTGAAAGAGTTCAATCCATATACAAGAAGCTAACAACAAACTGGTGGAAAAACATCATCTGAGAAAAAAGTCTACTTCAGGAATCTTACGTAAGTAAAAAAATTAATATATTAACCATCACACAACAGTGTGGTGCATCTAGCACCACTAGCATCTATATAGTTTTAAAATATTATAATTTTAGAAGTTATTAATGTAACTCTGGACTATTTTTTTAAATTTAAAATTGTTGTATCCTGCTTTTCTGCTTGCACTAAGAACCCAAAGTGGCTTAGACTTAACAATAACAATATGTAGAAGAGCAAGCTTAGTCCTTTGGCCAATTGCAGAGGCCAGGCTATACTTCCTTTTTTGCTCCGTGTCCCAGGGCAACTGAGCAGCAGAGTGTTCTTTCTGGCAAAGAGAGGGGAAGCAAACTCCTTTCTGCTGCTTCTCCTTCTGATGGATGAGGCCAGTCTAGAATAGGCTAAAATAAAAATCTTTTCCTCCTTTTGTTGCAGGAACTTGGTAGCACAAGTGAAGTATCAGATTTGCAAAAGATGGAAAATAAAAATGACGAGTTGCCAGGTCTAGGGGAAGAAGAAACAGGATCCTCACTTTCAAGATCACTGTCACCAAGTATGTGATCCACCATGAGAAGTAGGCCTGTGCAAATAGGGACGTATTCAATTTGGATTCAGCCAACTCAGAGGACAGTGATTAGATCTGGAGATTCAGATAGCTGTCTGGAAACAATTCTGCTGAATCAGCTTTGGAAGACTCGGCACTGATTTGAAGAGATTCAGTGATTTGGCCATAGACTATAAATAGGGAATAGCTGAACTACTTACAATTTTGTCATTTTTGGGCAGATTTGAATGAAAACAGCAGAGACAGTACCCCCTTTCTGAGGGCATGAAGACTGCCAAGTCTGAAGGAGGTAGGTACAGGGGTTTCTGGGACACGACACCTCAAACTGCTGAAAGCAAAACTCAAGACATTTGTGACTTTATGTGCATGTAAAGGCACAGCAGGATGAAAACAGAAGGGATGGTAGCCTTTAACAAGGGGCCTTCCCAGTGCTCAGGCAGAAACAGCTCACAAAAGGGACAGAAAGGCTGCAGACAGAGGATAATGTGCTGTTTCTACATCCCTCCCCCAGAGCACTGTAATTGGAAAGGGACTTAGGAAAAGACCATTGTCAGTGGCCAGCTACAGGTATCATTTTTTCCTCCCCTGCTCCCCCTCCCTCTTATTAGTTTCTGTTTTCTGGCATGACTTCCTTCTGAATCACCAAATCTTCAAATCTTTTTCTGAATCTTTCCAACGTTTTGTTTTGTCTCCCGATTCAATTCAGATTCCGTGATTCAGTCTCCAAATTGGGCCAAATCTTCTCTGAATTGAATCGGCAACCGAAGCTTCACACACTCCTAATAAGTAGCTGTTCAAGACAATCAAGCTTTTTGTCAAGCTTTGTGGACAAAATGTCAAAAGAAGATCAAGAAAAACAAGTGAGACATTAGTTCAAGTTATATTTGTAAGTGGTACACCTCTTTCCATAACTGAAAAAATAAAATATTGGAAGAAACGTTACAAACTAATTCGCCCATTAAATAATTTACCATCACATTATCACTTATCACATTCTCTCTTAGACAGAGATTATGACAGAGTTCAAACAATAGTTATTCAAAGGATTGGTCAAGAAGAATCCCTGACTGATGTCAGACGGATGGACTGATATACACGGAAATCCTTTACTGAACATTATTTTTGCAACACCTGAACCAATATTCCTGAAAGCAACTGCTACCAAATCTTCTCATCATACAGGTGAATACATAGCCAGATTACTGAGTGAAGAGACTGAAAGTGCAGGTCCCTCCAGGGCACAAGCCCTTGTAACTGATAATAAGAGTAACATGAAAGCTCTCTGGCAAATATTAAAGGCAAAGTATCCTCATTTAATAGTATTTGGCCATCTTGCTCATGGGTTGAATCTTCTGGCAAAGAACATAGTAAGTGTGTATACGACGACAATATTGGCAAACTGCACAGCAACTGTGAAGGTATTCAACAATCATCATGTTTCTAATCAGACTTTAAAGAAATTAAAGAAAGAGAATCAGGGGAAGGAAAGCGCACTTTTATTGCCAGAAGAAACTACATGGGGCTCGGCTACAAAGGAGTCTACTAGGGTTGTGTGAAACCTCAGTCCCTGATTCAATTTGGCAGAGATTTGGCCCAAATTGGTTGCCCAAATCTCTGAATCTGATGTGAATTAGAGGATACTTTAATCTCTCAGAATCAAATCAGAACCCTTCAAATTGATTGAGAGAGATTCAGAATGATTCAGCAATTCAGACATAGACACAGCTTTAAATGTTTTTTCTACATGTCTCTAGGTAGCAGGTGGCTTGTGAATGCTGCAATACACAGAGCATCCCCGACTGCACTAGGCAGCAGACCTGGAAGTGGACCAGAAACACTTCCAGTCTACTTCCCAGTCCACTGGAGAGTGTGCTGGGGCCCCCCCACAATTCCCCCCTAGCTTGGTGACTGGTGCCTCCTGGGTCTGGGGGGGCACCCAGGGTCACCCCGCATCCAAAATACTTCTGATCCACTTCTGGGTTTGCTGCTGAGCATGCAGGGCCACCCCCATGCTCCTGTGGGATGCTCCACCTGCCCTAGTATTTCAACAGTCATGAGCCACCCCGGTACCTCGACATATATAGGAAAAAAAAAACAAAAACCCACACATTTAAAGCTGTGTCTATGTCCGAATTGCTGATTCTCTGAATCAGCATTGAATCTTCAGATTCAGATTCAACCGAATTGAATCAGGGACAGTGATTGGAATCAACACATTGAATCATTGCACCTGATTTGGGCCAAATCCAAATTAAATAGGTCCATTTCACACATGCCTAGTGTTAACATAGTTTGCTGTGCACAAACAACTGTTTGCAATGTGCTTCAAAGATGACACAGTATGCCAGATTATTCCCGTGAACATTCGGAAGCAGATTCTTGACAATGCTGTGTTCTGGGCTGAAGTTCAAGGAGCATTCAATTTGCTGCTACCAGTTCAAATGGCAATTCAGAAACTTGAAGGCAATACACCAAGCCTTTCAAATATTCCAAGATTTTCAGACAACTAAATGAAAATTTAATTGAGCTTTTGACTTCTTCACCACTATCCAAAAAAGAAGTAAAACAAATGTTCACTAAGAGCTCTGAGTTTTGCTCTCATCTAGTTCACCTGGCAGCAAACCTTTTAGATCCTCAACACAGAGGACAACATTTATCAGAAGATGAATTATCTACTGCTCCTGATACAATTATGGAAGTAGATAAGAATGTCCCCAACATTGACGAAATAGTGATGACAGATACTGCTGAGTATCACATGAGAGAAAAATGTTGGAGCAAAGACATCATTTGGCGGGCAGCAGAGAATATATCTCCTCTTACATGGTGGAAGGGATACTGTGACACCTGACTGTTGTCCAGGATTGCTCCAAGGATCCTAAGCATTCCACCAACAGCAGCTTCTTGCGAATGGAATTGGAAGGCTTGCAGCTCAATCAAGACAGAAAAGAGGAACAGCTCTTTTGAATGAATGCACCACAAAGCTTGTTTCTATTTCAAAATCTCTTGCTGCTGGAGAATCAGTCAGAAGCACAATTAGTGAAGAAGATGAAGTGTGATGATAAGTTGCCCTTGCCCATCGTCTCATTGGTAAAACCATCCTTTAGCAAAAGAGAATGTGGTTCAAGTAGTTCTGAATCAGATTTGCTTCAATCTGATTCTGAAATGGAACTAATAAGTTGTGCAAGTGATTCTACATATAATGACAGTGAAACTGAAGATGCCACAATGACCTCAGTGAAAGAGAGTTAAACACTGTTGAAATATATGAGTGGAAAACCACGGCATATCACGCACACTTCTTTGAGTGTGCTAAAATCAGTGCGTCAACAGTTTTCAGTGCATTCAGTGCATTAAGGGGAAAAAATTCGTTTTTTCCCCTTAAATTTAAACAAACAATGCAAGGGAAGTAACATGCTATTGTGCATCATCTTTACATTTTTAAAAGTATTCCAATAAAAATAATTTCTTTCCACATAAAGCTTTGAATTCATTTGAACATAACATTTAAACCACATTAAGTATGCTGTATTTAATTTTTTTTCCTAATCAAATATTTCAGTTCAAATACTTGTGGCTTTGGGGACATAAAAGTAACATGGGGGTACTTTTTTTTAGTTTTGTTTACTAAATGAAAGTCAAATAAACACACTGAATCAAATCACGCTCTATGTAGGGCATTGGAAAATTTTTCCGGAAAAATTTTCCAATTCAAAATTTTCTGAAAAACTCACATCTCTAGCAGCTGTACATTAAAGGGTTCCCCAATACCAAACAAATCCAGGATGGCAAGACAACAAGCAGAGGCTTAGAGCCTCTCTTTCCTCTGGCATGAAGGCTTCTTAACAGCAGATTCTCACTCCTAAAGTTTCTAACTTGATTTATTTCATTGTTGTATATCAAGGATTAATATACTCGCACACCAAAGTCTGGAGGGGCCAAAAACCCCCACACATTTTCTTCCAAAACTGTCTACATTATTAAAGCTTATATTCACAGCATAAAAATTTAAAGTTACCGAAAGTCATTTATAATTTCAGGATTCATTTGAATTACAGAAGAAACATAATTCATGTATTTATTCACACAGAGCATAAAACACCATCAGATATAGATTCATCAGCAATCTAAGTAAAACATTATGCAGTTAATATACATATATAGTATAGAGAAACAGTAAAAGACTCTACCTGGGTAATCAGTGCAAGTCTGCAGTGCAAGCAAGCATTCATGGCATAATGCCCAGAGTTCATAGTCTTTCAATGGCTTACCATGCCAAGACAAGAGTAGTTTCAGAGAGAGCCACTAAAAATAAAATGTGAGGGAGGGGGAAAAGTTATAACAACAATATTTCTAAAATTAAAAAGCTTATAAAATACACTTACCAAAAAGTAACCTAAATTAAATGCAAACTTTCAAAAAGCATTGGGAGAAGGTGCTTTACTCCAACTATTGTTAGTAAGTATTGTTATTTTTCCATTAAAAAGAAAAAATCTTTGCACTACTATTGTATGAATGAGTTTCAAGTTGTGAAGTATAATAAAAAATGCAATTCAAATTCAATTTCAAAAGGGTGACATTTTGTCTGAAGACTTAAATTGTTTGATATTTTCTTGGCTGATCACAACAGAAAGATTCTTTATAGCACATCAGTGATAATGAATCATTAGAAACCCTTCTAAGCTGTGAGGTTTTGGAAGGAAAAAAAATCCCGATTTACCTTGACAGTTACATTATAGGTCTTACCTTAAGACAGCATGAAAATCTCTTCTTCCGTGAAAGAAGTTAAGCAACATTGACAGAAGAAATGTCAGTATTATTTTTAAGTAAAAGTGCATTTTTAGCTGACAATTTGACTTACAAAAGTGGCATTAGTTGCTCATTGAAATAAGTTTTTTACACCTGGTCCATTATTTTAGTCCAAATAAGATACTGTACTGAAGCAATAGAATAGATATTTACTCTTCCTTTGTAAGTATTAATACTTCCTGGGTATGAGGTATGAGTATTTGTTTTATATAATGAATTGACATTGTTGGTGCTTTGCAATTTTAGACATTTTGTGCAACAGAATGTTGTTTGGGAAGTGATACAAGACATGTTAAACTGAGCACTAACAGCAGTTGCTTGGCATTAACCTCATGAAAAGATTGTTAGACAGTGTAATAAATTCTAGACACAGAAACTATTGCTTATTGCTTGTATGGTCTTCGACATATATTAAGTCTAATTTAATAGGTGCCTTCTGCAGCAAAAATAACCTCTGCACACTTTGCCTGAGCTAAGGTTTTGAGTTTCCTCAGATATGATAGCAGTATATCACCACATCCTTACCAAAATAAATAAATAAATCCCTGTACTCACATCTACTGCAGCCAATTGTTCATAATATATGCCATGACAGCATACCTTGACAAGCCATAAACTGGCTTTTCATCACTATAATGCAATTACAATAGTATGATGCAAGTTGCACTTTAAAAGTGTTCTTCTGAGAATCAGCAGAACTCTCCCCACCCACCACAACCTTAGGGGAAGATAAGGGAAAGCTACATTAATCTCATACCTGGAAGCCTGGTGGCAGTCTGACATTCACCATGAGGTAGCTGTCAAGTTTGGTAAATATACTGGCCTAACAATTTTTTAAACGTATCAATAAAAGGTGAACCAGTAAGTTTTATTTTTAACTGTTATGTTTTTGTAGTCTCTCTTTACCATGTGAAAATGTATTCCATTTCTTTCTTCATTACATAAACAGGGTATCATGATTAAAAAGCAAACCCATCGCTAACTAACTACAGGGAGAGATGGGTGCAAACTTGAGTGCAGAACCTAATACTGTTGAAGTACATAGCCTCTGGAGAAAGAGATAAGAAAAGATGTACACTTATCCAAAGTATGTAAATATCTATGTTTAATACAATGGGAACACATCAATGCTCATTAAGGGCCCACTGCTGCAGCACAGCTCTCCTGAAACTGACTATCTCCCCTCAGTTTCAAGGGGCATATTTACACGTGCACTTTAATGTGCATTAATCTATTTTAATGCATATTAAAGCATCACAAAAACTGTGTGCTTTCGCAAATATGCATTGAAATAGGCTAATGCTCCCTTTTCTAGTACCTCACAATGGAGGTACTAAATTTAATGTGTATTAATAAAAGTTCATTAATGAACATGTAAATGTGCCCCAGGCTTCTAAAAGAAGCCTCCAAATCAACTGCCAGACCCTTTGATGATGCAAAGAGATTATGTGTTTTGGGTCTGCTAATATGACAACACCGACAACTAAGCTGGTGATTCTCAACTGAGATCTAAAAAAAGGCACCTGGAGATCTTTTCAAGGGTGCTGCAAGGTTTCACAAAATGTTAGCATTGTTACATGTGCAAACATGATTAACAAGATAACTCCAGATATTTCAAATAGGAAGTCTGTGTTATAAACATTGACCTGCTGTGTTTTTCTGAGTTCTTTACAACAGAAAAAAACCTCTTATTTTTCCATAGTCAAAAATGACTGAAAACGGATGTGTCAATTCTAATGACAAGTGCTTCAAATCTAAAAAAGGTTGAGAACCACTGCTGTATGCAATGCTACTTCTATACACACCGGCAGGGTTGTGCTAGTCGTAGTTCCCGAACTGGTTAGGAACTTTGAAAATGTAAGAACACTAATAGGTTCAGAGCTACTACCACCTGGGCACTGACAGTGCTGTGGATTTAGGGAATAATGTTTAGAGCTCCCTCAGTGCTGTGGCATTAAGCAGCTGGGAACCTGACTAGCTCCCCTCAATTTCAAAATTTCTAACATCAGCCTTTCTACAGCTGCTTCTCTTCACATATTTCTAGTGCAATTAAAAAGGAGTACAAGTCAGTCAATGAGAATGAAATATGCTGCATATGAACCAACATGAAGGAAACCAAACGCTGTTACAATGAAAGCAACAGACAACACATTCGAGACTGGTGTTGTATTATCCTAGTGGAGTTCAACTGTCTGATGCCATACACTGAATGAGCAGCCTGGTGCCAGACTGCAGGCCGGATCCTGTGCATGTGGTCAGCACTTCAGGTTAGTTTGCAGGTGCGATCCAGTGTGACAGCCTGGCTGGGCCCCACATGCCAGATCTGGCCATGAAGCAACCCCACACCTCAGATCCAGCCACAGCCTAACCCAAAGATCTTGCATATAGGACTATCACATGGCCTGTGGGGCTCCCCAAAAATATGGAAATTTTGATGTGGAAGAAATGACTGCAGCATTAATTGCTCCCAGAGCTGTGGCAATTAATGCTGTCACCTTTTCTGTGGCCATATTTACAGAGCTCTAGGGAGTCCCCTGGACCAGATGACATGGCCCCACAGACTAGATGCGGCCCACAACAGGAGTTTAGTACCACTGCATCATGCAGTTAAGAAAGTTATACATTTATCTGGCATGCATAAGTGCATTTTGCAGTAAAAGCCATCCACTATTACTTTTCTAGACATGATCAGGAAATGACTACTTTATTGTTTTTATCAGTTAAGAAAGAAGCCATAAAAAGTGACACTTGTGAAAAAGGAACCCCTATTAGTCAGTGAAAGGGAGACATTCACAGACCTAAGGGTAGACGTCACTTAAGGTATGTTCCATATACTTTGCAGCACTGTAAGACTGGCAGTTTCCTGTATGGCTATATTCCTCTCTCCATAAGAGTCTCTGAGCCTTGCATAAGGTTTCTGCTTACAGAAGATTAAAAATGAAAACAGCTTTTAAAAACTTCAAATTCACCTATGAGATAACTGCCGTGGGTGGAGAGAATAACCTCAGCTGGTTTGGGAGTTTTAGGAGCTAGTTGGGCTCAGAGTCTTTCAAGTAACTACTGCCATGGTACCAATTGCCACATGTTGCCTTCTGAGAGCCTGCTCTGTACTTCACTTAGAGTAGCTGCACGGGGAGCAAATTCCCTCCTGATGACTTGAAGTCTCTTGGCCCTAAGAAAACAGTTCCCAATTTTTTCTAGGCACAACCACATGGAGTCATGATTGAGTATGGCTGTATATACAAGTGCCATTGTACATAAGCCTGCAACTATCAGTGGGTAGAGCTTACCAACATCTCAGCTTTTCTACAGTAACTGTGTGTCCACTCTACCACACTGTGACAACTAGACTAGGGCAGCTTACCCCTAAATGAGGAAGGGTTTAGTTACTCAGGATTAGCTTTCCTTTACCATTGGGTAACTGTAAGCATTTAGGGACAGTTACTGGGAAACAGGTGAAACAATGAAGCCTTGCACCCTATTAATTAAAAAGACACAGGGTATTTCTAGACTCCAAGGAATCGAGCATTGCAACCCCTGTCTTGGGAACTGCTTCTCTAGAGGCTCTCACAGCTATTGCACAGACAGCTGATACTGCCTTTCCTCTTCTTGACCCCTCCGATTGCTTCTTCTGCTCCATATATCAAGTGCCTTTCAGCTCAGAAGCAGCTCAGGAATAACTGGCAAAGGGAAAAGAAAAAAAATGGCCCAGTCCCCCTATATGCATCTGCTGCATTAGGATATACCTTAAGGGCTGCAATGATGTGGGAAATACAAGTTAGCCACGTTCTGGGAAAATAGAAAGAGACACTTGATTTTCTCATTACCTCCAAGGTATATGCTGTATTACCTCCAAGGCATATACTGTATGATGGGAGGGAGGAAAGCAAGGATTTTAAAAACAGCAGGAAGAGAGAGATAATATAAGGGTAGCAAAGGGGAAAAAAAGCTTACCACAGGGGAGAAAGCAAGTGGCAATGGCAGACAACAGAACAGGGGACGAAGAGGAGCCAAGAATCATAGGGATTGGAAAAGCTGTCTCAGAGAAAAGGAAAGACAAGAGCGTAATTAAAAGTAAATGATAGACAAGAAGTATTTTCAATTGTGGCAGTTAAGCACAGGAAAAGAATGGGATAAACAATGAAGGCTGGAGGACAGAAAAAGGAAAGATGCAAGCAAGTTACAAGTTAGTGTATGTTATTTAATCTACATTGTAGACTTATTGCATTTCTTTGCTAAGTGTCCCAGAGAAAAGGATGCATAAGTACAGGAGTTATGAACTTCACTGCTATTTTGCATTAAGGGGGAAGCAGGGGGTAGCTATGCAATATTTCAAAACTATCCGTGGCAAAGATTATTCATGCTCCTGGATTATTAAGAAATTTGAAGAGGTGGTTTCCCACTCAGTGGAATGCTCCAAATATCATACATGTCTATATTAACATTATGGAGAAGAAAAATAGGAAAGAGGGGACAACCCTCAAAAATGTGCTTAATTCTCCCTGCTCTTCATGTCAATTATTTAATATCACAATTTGCATAATATCAGAACACACAATATGCTTACTGGAGTAAATTTATTCCACTGAGACTTAAAAGTTTGGGAACTAGCATCTTCCTACCTTCCTTGAGTATGAATATGCAAGCATATGTTTATCTTAAATTCCATGCTTAAATTTCACTTAACTCACACTGAATATGTTTGTGTTTTGGTGAACAGATGCTCAAATGAGGAATAAAAAAGACTTGTATTGCATCCTTTTCCACATATCACTCTGAAATAAGGTTTTTGCCGTTACCTATTCTAATTTTCCTATATTTCAAAATTTTGGCAATCTGACTGAAAGCTTTACAGATTCAAACAGCCAGCAGTACTTAAGAAAAGTTTTAAGTCTATGATCTTTTAAAAAAACACTCATGAGAATTTCAGCAAAGCAAATCCAAAAGAGTTATATTCAGTGTGTATACAAACTCATATTATACTGTGCAACATTGTACATTACTCTGATCATTGTCATAATGGGCCATTAAATATTTAAGTCTTGAGTCTGAACAAAATTTTCATTTTCTCTATATAGGCAACCCCCACTTAGCGCTCTTAATTGGTCCCTGAAAACAAGGGAGTTAAGCAAAACAAGCGTTAAGTGAAACTGAAAGTCTTTGATGACCCGAGATGGTGACCACAAGTGTTTTTAATAACCCAAGATGGCGACTGCAAGCATTATAACAAAACTTGCTTGACTGTTAAGTGGACTCAGGTATCAATTTAAAATGAATGTTATAGAGAAATAGTGCTAGGCAAAATAGCGTTAAGCAGGGGTTGCCTGTATTAGATTCTTATATTTTTCTCAAACTATATAGATTCCTGTATTAGATTCTTATATTGTTCTCAAACTCTCAGGTTTCTAAAACTTATCTTCATGTGTTAAACATGAATTATGGTTCAGTTTTCAGTAAAAGTATTCTACATTACAGTGGAAATATGAAAGCCACAGTTTCATACCTACAGTTACATATTAAATGGCTTTTTTTGCTTTATTACTTCTCTCTCTTGATGAGAGAGTAATCTTGGTACAGAACCAAAGAAAAAAAATGTTTAGTAAGTTTTATTAGCTGTAGATAACAGCATTACACACACAAACATTGTAGGGTAATGATTATTGGAAGTGTGCCAAGGGTAGTAATATATTATATGACAACATACTGGCATCTTTTAAATAGCCATAATAAGGCAATAAAATAAAACATTATCCCTATTTTAGAAGTCACTATTCTGGGAATAGACAATTTTTCTTACCTGCAAATGGTATTTCTAATAGCCAATGCCATTCTCTAGCTAGGTGGGTTTTCACTTCTGTCACACTTGACTAGATATGGCGTAACCAACAAAAAAAATGTTTGAGTGCCCTCACAGTTCCTGTTAGTCTCTCTCATATGAAAGTCTTAGCAGTTGCAGAACAGAGAAATATTACAAGCTTAGAAATGAGACACACCTGATTGGAATGAAATTGGTTAGAGAAATAAACGATCCCCACTCAAGCTTGAAGTGAAAAATGTTTATTTATGGCATGCAAAATTATAAAAATTACTAAGAGTGCCCTCACAACATACATTGAAGAACCAGGACAGAAGCAAGCAAGTATTTTTAGTAATGCCAATTGGCAGTAAAGCACACAATATTATGAAACAGTTCTGGGTATTACACAAGTAGAAATTGTCCACTGGAGAAATATTATTGACAGGTAAGAAAAACTGCCTATTCTCCAGAGTGGACAAGGTTAATCTCTACCTAGATGGGACTTGTATGGTATCCCCTTGAAGCAACAAGGAATATTTGGAGGCCAGAGCCTAGTAGCTGTACTACTGGAAACTACATTTGCAGGCATATACTTACCTTCTGTATAATGTCTGGTAAATAGCAGCTTTTTGGGATTTGTCTAGAAATGTGTTACCCATTCAGCCCAAAAGGTGGAAAGTACATTCAGATGGAATTCACATCTTCTTTGTCCCCGTGCTGTAAATGAGCAAATTCTTAGGTCTTGTGTTCAGACTAAGTCTAAGTATAATAGACACCTCATTGGAAGCCGGGCATAAGAACCAACTCTGAAGGGGGAAGAAAAAAAAGGCCTGGCATTTAGGCATGAAGGTTGCTTATACTTAAGATCACTTTGGATTAAAATTAAAAAAAATGAAGAGGAGGGCTTTATAGATAAAGGCTGCCTTGTTTCAAAAACCTCAAGGCACAAAAACTACCTCTACTACTAGACACAAATATTAGCTTTTTAAAAATACCTTTAAAAAGTAAAGCTTCTCCTTTGAAGACAGGCCTATGTTAGTGTTAGTCTCTAGATGAGAAACTTCTACTTATGAATATTTAGCACCAACTACAGCTTCTTAGACATTAACCTTATGCTCTTTGCAGATCAGATTGTAAATACCACTATAATGGTTCCGGTAATGGGAGCAACATCAGGGATGAAATCCCAGTCCTGCAAAATTCATCAATAATTTTGCCAATACGTTTGGTAGGCCAGGTGATTTAGTTATTCACCACAAAGGGGAAGTTATCTACCAGCAAATGACAATAAGATGAAGGGCCCATTTCCTTGCTTAAGCTGTCTGTGAACATATTTTCTATTCTTATAATGCAAGATGAGTAGTTTTTAAGGCAAAGGAGGTTCTTTCTGCCCAAACAAAAGGGTTCATCTAAAGATGGCAACAGGAAAAAGAACCCTTAGTTTAAATTACAAATGCTGCCATACAAACAAGGACTGTCTGCCTTGATCTGATTTTCAGGAAAGCAAATCAAGCACCTTACATTGTGTGAGCTTTAATTCTGAGACGGATCATTTTCCTCTAAGTGTCTTCATCTACGCAAGCAGACTGCACTGTTAGAGCAAACGGCAGCAAATGAAGATACATGTAAGCTCCAATTCAATATGCAAGTTTTAGAGCAATGCAAGACCTTTTCCCCCATTAATCAGATGAAGTTGTGCTCCTAGCTGGCTTTGGCACATTCATTATTAATGACAGAGCCTGAAATGAGCTTGCTACAAGACTGAAGCAAAAGACTATGCCATGTAGCATCTGCATTCTGTAACTACACAAGTAGCTGTAATGGTTGGAAGTGTAGGATAGCTAACTTGACTTTGGTCATTCCTTCCACTGACAGAAATGTGTGTCAGTGAATTCAAATGAATGAGGTTCTGTGTGTCAAAATTTTCTATTGACATTTCCATATTAGACTAAGTAGGCAACAAATGAAAAAGGTCAGAATATTGGTTTGTATCTTTCGAAGTACTATTTAATAGAGAGCATATCTGCAACCCTTTTGTTCTAAAGGCTGCTGCTACATTTGCCACGACTTCTGTTAAACCTCTGTAGGCTAAAGAAAGGGCAATATTAGAAATATAGGTGTTGATATTCCATAGATCCTGAAACATGCTGATCAGCACAGGTATACTAAAAAAAAGAACTGCTGCAAAAAGCATGTGTATACTGCTTAGTATCTTTGAGAATCTAAAGAACCTTTGTCCAATTTCTTTGGATTAGAAAAACAAGCAGGTGAATGGACTTGCCATTTTATGTCCAGAATGAGTCAGCTACACATTAAACACTCGTGTACACTTCTATAAAATAGAGCAAATTCATGTCTATCCAGAAGATCCAGTGACATCCAGAGGTATCACTGTATCAAAAGACAGATATGGAAATGGCACTGGAGCTCTCTCTACCCCTAATGAGTATGTAAAATTAAGAGATGGTAGCAGGGAAGATCAAAAGAAAAATAGACAAAAGAAGCGGCCTTATAGAAATCAATTTTATCAAGAGTCCAAGAAAATGAGACCCCCACAAGGTTTAAACAGAAAGTAGGTGTCACCAAATTAGGTATCCCTCATGAATTCAGACTATTTGAGGAGAGGAGTAACAGAAAATAATAAATATAAACTCTCCATGATAGCAACTGCTGTTTTAGGGGCCTTGTTTCATTAGAGCATCTGCAGATGTCACTTATCTACTACTCTCCAGTCTGAAGAAATTATAATACCTCAAAGGCTACCTGCCAGGACAAAGAGAGACTGGCAAGATCAGCTGAGCAGTTTTGCCCCTAGAGAATCTTTTAAGGAAAAAGAAAAAGAAAACCCAAAACTAAGCAAATTTCTCAAGAGTTATAACTGAACATCTGTCTTTTCACTTTGTGCAAGTCATAGAATAAACTAGGAAAGTATAAACCCCCCTGTTGTTAGTCAGTAATTTTGTTATTACATGGGTTGCTCATGACTGTTCAAGTGTGGCACAAGAGAAAACCCTCTAGTCAGAGAACAAACTTGTCCACTCTGAGAATGCAAACCGTGAAGAGGGTAAGAGGTAATACTGCTAGAACTACCAAGTAGAATACAATGAAGGAATCAACTCTCTCCCCTTATGTGGCTGTTTATAGAAGTAAAACTTTCTGGGACAATGCATTCAACATTGCACATGTAAATAATTTAAGCCTTCTAAGAAATGTATCATGGCACATATAAAGAAGCATAGAGAAGGAGATCAATATTTCTATAATTTCTGAAATATTTTCTCTCCTGGGGTTATAAGGAAACAAAAAAGAGCAAAACTTCAGCCCTAATGAAGTCAGTGGGATGTTTGTCTCCAATTTCAGTAAGGCCAGGCTTGCACTAACAATTTAAATTTTCATTAACAACCACTGTAATTTAATGCTATGTGGCAAGATACTAGCAAGCTTATTAATAGAGTTTGTAAAAATGTTTAAACAACAAAAACTTAATCATCAGACACTTAATTTCTGTCCCTTAATTTTAAATCTTTGGTGAGAAAAGGAGACAGACCAAAGTTGTGCTATGATTTGTCAAGTATGTGGATTAGTGAAGTTGTAGTCTATAGCTTTGTTAATCTGGGGAAGTGGATGATACATAATATTTAAGTCATTTCATCTCCACAGAAGTGACTACAGCAACTATATAATGAAGATTTTGTTTTTACTACCTGCTCATTACTTTTGATTTCTGACACACTGCCTCCACAAAGATTATCTTCATTATTGTTTGCGCTCATCATACCGTTGCTTATTACTGGAGAACTAATTAGGCTTGATCCATATTCATTCCCACTGGGATTTGTTGCTAACACTGAATCCATCTTGTTAAAATGTGGTAAATAATTTTGATTTGACCCTTGAGAAGTTTCAGTAGAGTCCTCCAAAGCCATATAGTTGTCTGTTTTTGCTCCAGCAGCTGATTGATCTGGGTTTTTTAGTGTACCGGGAGTATTTGGAGTTTCAGAGGTAGCATAGGAAAATTCTAAAGTATGACTGGATGAGAGAAAAGTTTTCTTTTTACTGTTAAGGAATGGCGTGTGTTCGTCTAGGTTCATGCCAGAGACCTGTGCACATATACAAGATGCTTCTAATGGAAGATCGGTAACTTGGTGGTTCTTTGGCTTAATTCTTGGAAGATTTTTAGTATTAAATTGAGTAAGTTTTCCTTCTAAAGGAACAACCTCATTATTATTGTCTACAAATAGAGATTCTTGTGCTAATGACTGATTTTTCTTAGCTACTGGTCCATTGTTTGTTATGGACGTGAAAAAGTTATTTGCATCTGTAGCATTGAGTGGTAGCTTTGGAAAGGTTTTCATTTTTCTCAAACAACTTTTCTTAAAAACATCTCTCTCCACGTCAATAGTGCATGGTTGTGTGTCCAAAATGATATCAGCAAAACTCTCTTCATATATTACATACTTGTCATCTTCTTTGCTCTTTTTAACTTGTGTAGCTGTTTTTGAATGTTGAGATTTTTCATTATTCAGACCCAAATGTATTACCTTTGAACCATCTTCTTGGTCACTCACATTTTCTATAGAAGCATTTCTGCAACAGCTAGCTGTTACATCTTCCACAGTATATGAATCACCTGCTATACTGGTTTTTTCATCTGAATACAATTTAGATCCCAAACTTCTCTGATACACTTTTCCCTTCCACATGTTATCACAGCCATCTAGATACAAAAAACAGATGTTCACATTAAAAACCACGTTTAAACCATTTTCTCTCTCTTAATAAATCTTTTCTGTTATGTTCCCCCACCCCACATACACACAAGTCATTAAGAATCTGAAAAACAGTAGAGAAATAAAAGACTTTCTAAACAACTCATTTTTAAGTCTGGATGCATAATTTTATAGAGTCACTGCAAATCTGAACGGAAAATTGTTCAGAGTAAGTTAATTATTTCCACTGACTGTTGGAAATGAAACAGGATCCACAGACAATTTGATAGTTGAAGTTATTGTTTAATAAATTCCATTTTCTCTCTAGGCAAAATGACAGGATAAAGTACAACATTATATTTTCAAATAGCATATTTTCCCTATAAACATGTTAGGAATTGCGAAAAATATATTAAGTTTACCTTGGGAAGCACCAAAGGATTCAATTGAAAGTACCCTTCTTCCAATGGCAGACAGACTTCGACAAATATTACTTGAGGAAGCAAGCTTTAATTTTTCTTCACATAATGATATGATACTCTATAAACAATAGAGTTAATTTTTTTAGAATATATATGTGTACTAAGTAACTACTAAGTTTTGGCTTTAAATGATCATGCTATAATAAACAATATATCTAAACTTGCTAAGACAACATTATATATTGGGCCCTCCTATATTTAGCACTATACTCAGTGTTTACATTAGATTAGTGAACATACATTCATTTCTATTTTTATCATGGGTAACTACAGAGTTATTTTATGTTCTATACCGGAGTTTTAGAAGATGAAA
Source organism: Caiman crocodilus (assembly GCA_030014935.1). Lineage (NCBI taxonomy): Eukaryota > Metazoa > Chordata > Crocodylia > Alligatoridae > Caiman > Caiman crocodilus. Next base: position 27,316,570 of record JAGPOW010002742.1, on the reverse strand, counting down.
TAGTAGGAATGACTAGTAAAGGTCAAACTTGGGTAAAGCTTAAATTAAATAATTTTTTTTGGTACATAACGTTTCTGCAGATAATTAGTTTACTCAATGTCAGAAATGAAAATCAATGGACAATTTTATAATGATCAGTGATTCCATTAAATTGATGTAGAGTATTATAGGTGTAGGGCTGCACAGTCCTGAGGTGAACTGTTATTAATGTAAGCTAGGTCTTTTCTTTTAAAAAAGGTATTAAAGCAGAGTTTATACATAGAAGTCAAATGAGAAAGGTAATGACAATTAAAAATAGAAATGGTTTAGAACACATTGTCTTGCAAAATCCTATGCATCTAAGAATCTCTGTAAAGAATGACAGCTACACCAACAAATAATAATAACAGAGTATGAACATTTAGAATGTTAAGAAAAACAAACCCATCAGGTCTAATCAGAGGTAGATGGCCAGAGATGCACCATTAAATACTTATCATTAAGTAATGCTCCAGAAATGCCCAAATTAACATGACTTATATCACTATCCCCCTTTCCTTCCATACCATCAAAACAGAATTTATGAGTTGTACTATAAGTATCTTTATAATATTATGCATTCTGCTCTTATTTTTGAAGTCTTTGTTCAAAAGCAGACTCTTAATAGCTTTAATTTGCCCAAAATCTGAAGCAATGTTTCAGAGGAAATAACATATAGATTCAAATTCCTTATACAACCTACTGAGAACTACCATTACCATCTGTACCTTGTCCTCCTTGTCCTTTATAATGCACAGGTGAAATTTTCCCAAATCAGGAGCTACTTCAGGCCATTTACATGATTTGGAGTAAAAATCTTGAACTTAACACAGTCAAAAAACTAACCCACCAAAAACTCCCTATTTTACCTCAATATCTGGTCTGTCTTCAGGATTCTCTTCTTGCATTTGTTCCAGTAGAGTCTGTAGATCCTTGCCAAAATCTGATTCTGTCCCAGGCTCAATCACATACTCAATTGCTGCTTTCAGTGTTGTACCCAAAGAATAGATATGTGCCTGCATGAAGTTTAAGTAATTTATTATCTTGCCAAATTACCACTAAGAAAAACAAATGAGTGTTGATGATTCTTATAAGTAACTTCTACCCTACCAGAAGTTGAAAATGAAAACACACTGTTATTTTTACAAAATCCAAAAGCTGAACTTCTGCATTGCCTTGGTGAGTGTTCATCACAAACAAAAAGAAATATCAAGTTGCTTACCTAAAGCCTTTGCTCTTACTCTCCAATAATTAATATTTCACATTACATGGGATAGATGTACACAAAACCTTTCTACCATCATCTGTAGGAACACAGAAGTATATGGCAAGATTTTATAACATTTCATTTAGAAGCAAAATCAATTTCTGACAGAGACCCTGTTCATAAGTGTACATCTTACTTAGGGCTGAGATAGAGCAACAAACTGTATAGTATCGCATAAAGAAAAAAGAACCAAGCTTGTCTTATAATACATTTAACTGTTTGCAAAAGTTATTTTACTGTTTTGTAGAAGATATTCGCAAACACCTAGGAGTCTTGCATTTCTACCTTCCCCTCGCCACTTTCACTAGAGCTTTGTTATTAAGACGTAGAAATTTACAGCATTTTTAGACAAGCTTTGTGAACCTTGGCAAAACCTAAGCAAGATATATTTTTTTTTATTAAAAAACTGTAATCCAGTAGAGCACAGGCAACTGGTGCCTCCTGAGTCTGAGTCATAGATGTTAGGGTCGGAAAGGACCTCAATAGATCATTGAGTCCGATCCCCTGCATGGCAGGAAAGAGTGCTGGGTTTAGATGACCCCAGCTAGATGCCTATCTAACCTTCTCTTGAAGACCTCCGGGGTAGGGGAGAGCACCACCTCCCTTGGCAGCCCATTCCAGACCTTGGCCACGCGAACTGTGAAGAAGTTCTTCCTAATGTCCAGTCTAAATCTGCTCTCTGCTAGCTTGTGGCCATTATTTTTTGTGACCCCCCCCCTCCCGGGGGTGCCTTGGTGAATAAAACCTCACCAATTCCCTTCTGTGCCCCAATGATGAACTTATAGGCAGCCACAAGGTCACCTCTCAGCCTTCTCTTGCGGAGGCTGAAGAGGTCCAGGTGCCCCAGTCTCCTCCTCATAGGGCTTGGCCTGCAAGCCGTTAACTTGCAGTTAACGAGTGGCCTTTCTCTGGACCTTCTCCAGGTTATCCACATCCGTCTTGAAGTGTGGCACCCAAAATTGCACACAGTATTCCAACTGCGGTCTGACCAGTGCCCGATAAAGGGAAATTATCTCCTTGGTTCTGTTCATCAGGCATCTGCTGATGCACGATAAAGTGCCATTAGCTTTCCTGATGACTTCGCCACACGGATGACTCATGTTCTCATGAGGGGCACTTGCTCCCCCACCCCCGGGCCAATCAGTAACCATGGGGGCAGGGAGGGCAGGGTGGTCTCGCACAGTCAGTTGAACTGATGTGGAAGTGCCAGCATGATCGGCCGCGGGGGAACCCTCCCCCGCCCCGTCTTCTCCTGGCACCCCCCACTCCCCAGCCAGTGCTCTCAGGTGGTGCACCAGTGCTCCCATCTGCCCCCCTGCCCATTGCCTAACTGGGGAATGCTGCTGTCAGGGGGTACACATGCACCTTGTATACATCGCCACTGCAGTGGAGGAAGGAACTGACACTGCACTTGTTCCTCTTCTACTTCACTCCACTAAACTGGATAGCATAGACCAGGAATTTTCAACCTTTTTAACAAGTGAACCCATTCTGTCTCAAAGTTTCAACTAATGTACTCCTTTATATTAAAATTATTGGAGGGGGGTTGTGCGTGTGCGCGCATCAGGGCTGGTTCATCCACACCTGCAAAACATGTGGCTGCAGAGGGCCCCACAGCCAAGTGGCCCCATGCAGCTGGCATCCTCCCCAGCAGGAAAGTGAAAGCCTCAGTTTTAAACTCTGCACCCATTTTCAGTGCCAAGTTTAAAACTTGCTTTCACATTTGCTTCCCTGGCAGCTGGAAGCAGGGCCCCTCCTCCACCAATGGGGCTCGGGTCTAGCCCGTGCCTGCAGGGGTGGGGGCTGAACCAGGGTGGGAGAGCCCTGCCTTTCCTGCTCCCTGCAGGGCCCAGTCCAGCCCAGCCTTCTGCATCTGCAGGACTACTCGGGACAGCCGAGCAGCAACTCCCTGCACAAGTGTAATGAGGGGGAGGGAGGGTGGGGAGTCTGTGCATGTGTGTATGTGATAGCTTTTATTAGACAAAACTAAATAGTTAGAAACATTTTTCTTAGCAAGCTTTTAGGCTTAAAAGCCCTTGGTCAGGCTGGGGAAGCATCTGCAGTCAATCCGTGCTCTTCCTGGGTGGGATGAATAGTAAAGAGGCCAGAGGCTGAGCTGCAGCAAGAAGGGCAGTCCGTATAGGTTCCAGGAGGAACCAGTATAGGTTCCAGGGAGAAGTGATATGTCATAACTAGTGGTGTGTGATTCATGGGGTTTTACTTATGTACTGCAGCAATTCTACACATGGCATCCAGGTGGTTCTTTCAAACATGCAATCTCTTTCTCTGGGGAAGTGTTTGTGTTGTGTGAAAGCCTTTTTAATATTTGTGAGGTAGCAATCCCAGGTGTTCTCTGCAGTGCAAATTTAGTGGGATCTGAGGGCTTGACTGTGTATCACAGGTTTCTTGGTTTGCTTAGGGCGATTGCTGGTTCTGTGCAGATATGTATGTTGATCTGCAGGTTTCTTGTATAACATGGTCTATATTTTACCATTCTGGATGCTGATCATTGGGTCTAAAAAGGAGATGTTGGTACTGGAATACTCAAGATAGTCGGCTAGAGGGGTGACGATTGCTGAAATTCTGATGGAAATCAATCAGATACTGCAGGTGTCCAGTCCAAATGATGAAGACGTCATCAATATATCTCAATTATAGCAAGGGTTTGATGGTGCAGTTTTTGAGGAATTCTTCTTCCAGGTGGCTTATAAAAGAGGTTGGCATACTGTGGGGCCATTTTGGTGCCACAACTATGCCCATGGTCTGTAGGTAGTGTTGATTATTAAAAGTGCAATTGTGGTGTGTGAGGATGAAGCATATAGTTTCATTAATATCTTTGGGTCTATACTCAGTGTTGTCATCTTGCTCTTGTAGGTTTGGATGCCATCCTGGTATGGGATGTTGGTATATAAGCTGGTAACATCCATGGGGGCCAGGAGGGTTTTCCTGGGAAAGTGGTCTATGTTTTTAAGTTTTCACAGAAAGTTGGTAGGGTCTTGGACAAAACTCGCTCTTTTGGTAACAAGTATTTTAAGGATCAATTCCATGAAACCCACTGACTCTCAACCACTGATTCTCTCACCCACTGACTCCTCAATTTACATTTTCACTGACTGGCATGCATGCAGACCAGCCACTGGCTTCTTTACTATTCATTCCATCCAGGAAGAGCACACACGAATTGCAGATACTTCCTCAGCCTGATCAAGGGTTTTTAAACCTGAACGCTTGCTAGAAAAATGTTTCCAACTATTTCGTTGGCCTAATACAAATATCAGATTTATCTAAAGAACCTTCTCTGCCATATGTATGTATACTTAGCAGGGGTGGGGAGCAGGGAGAAGTGGTGGGCATGTGCCCCTCAGCCCGGAAGAGTCTACCCAGCCTCTCCTGCTAGCATTAGGAGGGAAAGAGGCCCCTCCCCCTGCAAAGCCCAGCTCTCATGGGAGGAGGGGGCCTCCAATTTTGTGCTTTCCCAGGGCTTTAATCTGCCTCTGCACTCACCTCCCCCCACTGCCACCGATGCCTTTTTGCATCAGGGGGCCCCAAAACTATGCCTTGCAGAGGGCCCCAAAAAATTGTGGGCCAGCCCTGGTGCACATGCACATCCCTGCTGCCCACCCCCTCAGCAGATAAGTCTGTGGGGGATGGGAAAGGGCCATGGGGGTGGGCAGATTGAGACCCCTGTGGCGTGGGAGGGAGTGGGGCAGTGGCTGGGGTGAATGGGGCCCCGGCTAGGCCGGGTCGTGGGAGGGCTCCTGCCACTGCACACACCACGGCAGAGGCCCAGTGGGTATGTGCCCTCCTGATTTGTATGTAGGACAGAGGCAGCTGCCACTGCATACCAGGCTTTGTGTGCCACTGAAGCTGCCCCGGGAGTGGTACAACGCTATTTGCATCCTGCCAGGAGGGCAGGGGGCACAGCGCAGCTCAACAGCGGCATCACACTGCTCCCAGGGCAGCTGCCTATGAGCTTTTAAGTACCCCTAAGGGTACACATACCCCTGGTTGACAACCACTGGTATAGATTAACGTTAGTACTGGTCAACATATTACAAGTAGTATTTTATTTAAGAACTGATAGCCTGGCAGGACCCCTGTCAAAACTGGGAAACAGACAGCAGTGGTAAAAGATTAAACATAAAAGAAGTTTGAGTAAATAAAAGTTACTTGCATGAAGATAGAAGCAGACATTTTTTTCTGAACACTTTCTGAAGTTTTCCAACATTCCTCTACCTTATTTCCAAAGAGAAGGAGCAAACTCATTGTAGCCTAACACAGACATGATTGCCTACACTAAAACGGACTATGGCTATGAGTAAATGTTTACAAGATCAAATCCTGAACAGGATTATTGGAAGGCAAACTAGTAAAATAAACTAGAAATATAATCCTCTCAAGCAGCCAGAGAACCACAATCCAGTAACTCTGCTTGAAGAATACACCAACATATTCGTTATTCATATTTTAGAACTTTTAGCTGTAAAACATGTTTTTTTTCCCCTGTAGAAAGATCTTTTCTAAGAACCCAGAAGATGGTTTTATAACCAGTTTTGCAGACTGATTACAAACTTTTGAACAGTGCAAGGTATTTACAAGTTGTAAAACTTTTTATTTTACTTTGATATTGGATACTCCATTTCATTGGTAAGAAAGATTTCACATTCCTTCCTTGAGAACAGAACCAGGTTTGAAATATAAAACCAAAAACCAATAAAAACAAAAGAAAAAAATGTTATAACCATCCCTTTTAATTGCTGTGTTTGGAACACACTGCTTTTTGCCTACACTAAGCATTACACATTAGCAATTTAAATACACACAAGTAGCAGCATGTAATGCTATGTATGAATATGTGACCTAGAGTCTGCAATACACTGTACCATTTATGTTTCATAAAGTAGGCTATGGAATGTTAATGACTTTACAAGAAGAAAATATTAACCACAGTCCTGAAACTTGGGGGAAGAAATCTATAGCATAGTTGTATTACTTACCTATTTTGATTTATAAAATTTAATCTAAGACACTAAAAAGTGTTACTTAAGCACATGCACATACAAGACACAAACAGGAGCAAGACATACCCTAACTGATATATACATATGGGCAGGCTATGCATCTGTAAGTGAGAGGAATAAGCAAGTAGTGAATTGAAAAATAGACCTTTAAAAAGTGACAAGAAAAGGCTCCCTTAGTTTTTGATTTTGAAACAAGTGTTCTTAGTAAAAAAAAAATTATCATATACTGCAACACATATCGGGAACCAATATCATACAGGAGTTAAATTGCAGAGACAACTGACATTGCATTCATCTCGTCTTTGACCTTGTGTCACCTCTACTCTGCCCACTGCAGAAGACTCTGCGATTGCTTTAAGAGCAACTATTCCTGCCCCAAAAATGTTGTTCTATTTCCCTTTACCTTCTCACCTGAACAGAAATAAATTACAAAAAAACTGCTCAGCCAGTGATTAAAGGGAGACAATATACAGCTTTAAACAAGTGAAGTGACAACTATAAGAGAGTACTTTGGAGGATTTAAAAACAACCAAAAACCACTATACATGTGCATGTATACAACACCTTCCACCCCTTTACTTCTTAAAGAAAGTGCCTGACCCCCAGGAACTTCATTTTTACCCTTACAAGTATCAGCAATACCTGTTTTCCCTTGGTTTCAAAGAGAACTTACTGGGGTCCTCAGATGTTTATTAAGAAATTCTACACTTAACTGAAAAGATGGATGGTTTTCTTTATCTAAGGTTTCTTTCATCAGAAAGTTAGCAATGGAAAATGTTATGGTATCAAAATTCTATGTAGTACTATTCATTTTATATACATTGAATTATATGCACTTTTACAGAATTACACGCATTATTTTTGCACAAGTTTGTCATGTAAACAACCCTCTGGAGATTGGTGTGCTTAGTTTGCAGTTATAAATACTTTAGTGTCCATCCACAAGGTGGAGCTTTTCCAATGTTTATAAGAACCACTCTTAGAAAGGAATAAGACCTTTAGCTTGGTGCAAAAATAGTGTATCTAAGCTACTTTTTGGGACTTTACCAGCCTTAAGAGTTTCCACTGAAAATGTTTCTTAGCATCTGAAGGAAGAGTTTTACATCTAGCTATAGAGGTTGATTAATGCATTGAAACAATTATAAACATAAGATAAAAATATGGTTTATTTCTTAGGCGATCTTCAGAAAAAAAAAGTGTAGACATTAAAAAGATATCTGACAGGGTATACCAGTATAATATTACCCAAGATGAATAAAGGCATTAGCATTTAGTAAGTTCAGCACCTACTAGCGAGTTCTGTGAAGTCAGAGCATCTCAAAATGTATCAAGACAACTAAAATCTGTACATTCATGCTGCTTGCACACTTAAAAAAAAAGCCACAAACAAAAATAACACTACTTTAAACTCTGCATGCTCCCATGCTGAGCCCAGCATATGCCCAAAAGAGGGAGCACCTTAGCTAGACCCAGCTCACCCACCGCCTGTATAGATTGGGCCCTTTGTGGCTTTTTTGGAACTTTTCTCTCATAGGAGGTTGGCTCACTGTTTAGATAGAAGCACCAAAAAGTCCCACTAAAGCGCCTGATCTACACAAATGCTGCGGAGCTGGGTCAAAGTGATGCTCTGTTGCTTCTGGTAAAGTGTGGGGGTTTTTTGTTTTTGTTTTTTAAGATGCATGCAAGCAGCCTCAATGTCCTTTCATGATGCAGTTTAGCCTACGTTCAGTGGCACAAGGTAAAAGGATAGTGCTTTTTGCAGAGAGACACTGTTATGACAAATAAGGGTACAAGATGTAATTAGGCATTATGGACTATCTGAACACGGAGCACACAGTATATTATCCAATGTGCAGCTTTAGAAGAATACTTAAAAAGAAACCTTGTAGATTTGAATGACAGCTCTATAATTCAGAGTAATATTTTAAATCTATCCACATCTATAGTTCACTTGGGAATACATAGAGTATATAATTCATTTTGAAGTTCAAATGAATTAAGAACTCCAAATTGAATTATTCTTTCTACATATTCACTACCAAAATGGATTAAGCTAAATCAATTTAAGACAACTTTAACTCATGATGAGCAAGTCCGCACAGGGCTGTAAAATGTGGTTTACCTACCCCAGCTGGAATTCACACCTTAAAATTAATTGGGATTAGTCTTCCTGACTATCCCCATATTAACAAGTTCTAAATCACTACATTGAAAAATCAAAGAAAAATTAGGGTTAGAAGGGACCTCAGGAGGTCATCTAGTCCAACGCCATGCACCTAAACTTCCCTTGCTACAACTTGAGACTTTTGTTCCTTGTTCTGTCATCACAGAGAATGGTCTAGCTCCATCCTCTTTGGAACCACCTTTCAGGTAGTTGAAAACTACTATTAAATGCTGCTTTCAATCCTCTTCTCCAGATTAAATAAACCCATTTCCCTCAGCCTCTTCTCAAATCACGTTCCCCAGCCCTCTCACTATTTTTGTTAGCCTTTCCTGGACTCCTTCCAATTTGTCCACATCGTTTCTGGCCCAAAACTAGAGACACTACTCCAGATGTAGCTTCACCAGAGCCAAATAGACTGGAATAATTACTTCCCTTGATCAGCTTCCCACTCTGCTGTTAGCCTTCTTCGCAACAAGGACACCCTGTTTGTTCATATTCATCTTATTGGCTACTGTAACCCACACGTCCTTTTCTGCAGAGCTGTTGTTTAACAAAGTCAGTCCACAGTCGCTACGGGTGCATGGGACTGTTTTGTCCCAAGTGCAGGATTCTGCACTAGTTTTTACTGACATTTCTTTTGTTCTGGTCATCCAATTTGTCTCTTTGAACCCTGGCCCTACCCTCCAGCCTACCTACTACTCCCCCCAGCTTGGTGTCATCTGCAGACTAGCTGAGGGTGCACTCTACTCCCATCTTCTAGGTCATTGACAAAGGTACTGAAAAAAAACCAGGCCCAGGACTGACCCTGGGACACTCCACTTGATGCCAGGTGCCAACTGCCAACTAAACATTGAACCATTGAACACTTTGAGCCTGACAATCCAGCCAACCTGTACTTCCTTAGCTTGCTTGAGAGAATGTTGTGGGAGACCGTATCAAAAGCCTTGCTAAAATCAAGGTATATTACGTCCACTGCTCTCCCTGCATCCACAGAGTCAGTCATCTCATCACAGAAGGCAATCAGGTTAGTCAGGCATAACTTGCCCTTGGTGAATCTATACTGACTATTCCTAATCACTTTCGTCTCCTCCAAGGGCATTTTTACACATGCAAGCATTGCAGCACCAGGCACTTTGATAAACACCCAGTGCTGCATTGCTTGCAGTTGTGTAAGTGGTGAAATGCATGTTATTGCTGATAAAATGGCAGCAGCATGCTTTTGAACTAAAACACATAGAAGGTGTTTTAGTTCAAAAGTGCACTGCTGCCATTTTCTCTGCTCTGACATGCATTTTGCTACTAATACAACTGCATGCAGCATAGCACAGAGCGCACCAGCTCCCGTGAGGAGCAGATTCAATTAACCAAGTCTGCTCCAAAGCACCAGATCTCTGGTGCATCTTGGGACAAAAAGGTATGTGTATAAATGTCCCAAGTGCTTAGAAATGCATTTCTTAAGAATCTGCTCCATGATTTTGACAGGGACTGAAGTGAGACTAACTGGTATGTAGTTACCTGAATCCACTTCCTTCCCTTTCTTAAAGATGAGCATGATATTTGCCCTTTTCCAATTATCTGGGACCTCTCCTGATAGCCTTGAGTTTTCAAAGATATTGACCAGTGGCTCTGTAATCACATCAGCCAACTCCCACAGTACCTTGAGTGCATCATGTCCGACCTTATAGACTTGTACACATCCAGCTTTTCTAAATATTTCACCACTGTTGGCTGCTCACCTTCTCCCCAGACTGTGCTTCCAGGTGCAATAGTCTGGGAGCTTACCTTGCCAGTGGAGACTGAGGAAAAAAAAAGGCATTGAGTACTTCAGCCTTTTCTGCACTGCTTGTCACTAGGTTGCCTCCTGAGTTCAATAAAGGACCTAACACTTTCTGTGATCTTCTTCTTGGTACTGACATACTTGTAGAAACCCTACATGTCCCTTGCTAGCTGCAACTCCAATTGCACTTTGGCTGTCTTGATTTCATTCCTGCATGCCAAAGCAATACTCTTATACTCCTCCCAAGTCTTTTGTCCAAGTTCCCACTTCTTGTAAGCTTTCTTTTTGTGTTTTAGCTCATTTAAGAATTCCCTGCTAAGCCAAGTGGCCTTCTGTCATAGTTGCTGGTCTTCCTGTGCATCAGGATGATTCATTCCTGTGCCCTCCGTAAGGTTTCTCTAAAAGTAGAGTCATGTCTCCTGGACTCCTTTCCCCCCCAAGACTGGCCTTGCAGGGGATCCCACCCATCAGTTCCCTGACTGGGTCAAAGTGTTTTTCTGAAGTCCAGGGTCCGTACACTGCTCCCTGCCTTCAGGATTCTGAACTCAATTATCTTGTGGTCACTGTTGCCCAAGTTGCTATCCATTTCTACATTCTTCACAAATTCTTCCTTGTTTGCAAGCACCAGAACAGGAACAGCATAGCCCCTAGTTAGCCACTCTAGCACTTGCACCAGGAAGTTGTTCCCAACACTCTCCAAAACCTTCACGGATTGCCTGCATTGCCATCCCAGCAGCTGTCAGGATGAGTGAAGTTCCCAACGAGAACCAGGGCCTGTGATCTGGAAACTTCCATTAGCTGTTTGAAGAAAGCCTCAACTACCCTGAGGCTTGCTTGACCAATCTTATTTCCTTTTACAACCAGGTGACCTATCACCTGGACAAGGGAGAGGAGATTGATGTCATATATCTTGACTTCAAAAAAGCCTTCAATCTGATATCCCATGATCACCTCTTGGCAAAACTGGCCAACTGCGGCCTCAGGTCCACCATGATCTGCTACCTGGGGAATTGGCTCTGTGGTCAGGACCCAGAGGGTGGTGGTTGATGTAAGTCAATCATCATGGTGCCCTGTGGTAAGTGGGGTCCCCCACAGTTCTGTCCTTGGACCCATATTGTTCAACATCTTCATTAATGATGCAGACACTGGAGTCAGAAGCAAACTGGCCAAGTTCGCCAATGATACCAAACTCTGGGGTAAAGCATCCACACCTGAGGACAGGAAGGTGATCCAGGCTGACCTTGACAGGCTCAGGAAATGGGCAGACAAGAACCTGATGGCATTTAACGCCAAAAAATGCAAGGTTCTCCACCTTGGGAGGATCCTTATAGGCTTGGTTTTTCAATAGTTCCTTGAAACTAGTAGTAATAGTGCTATGCTGGCTAGTAGTACAGATGGAAGGAACTTGGGGGTCATGACTGACCACACAATGAACATGAAACTTCAATGTGATGGTGCAGCTAGGAAAGTGAGCAAAACACCGGCTTGCATCCATAGATTTCTCAAGCAAGTCCCAAGACATCATTCTTCCATTGTACTCGGCCTTGGTGAGGCTGCAGCTGGAGTACTGCATCCAGTTTTGGGCTCCACAATTAAAAAAGGATGTGGAGAAGCTTGAGAGAGTCCAGAGAAGAGCCACACGCATGATCAGAGGTCAGGAAAACAGACCTTATGATGACAGGCTGAGAGCTACAGGACTCTTTAGCCTGAAAAAGCGCAGGCTCAGAGGCGATCTGATGGCCACCTATAAGTTTATCAGGGGTGTACACCAGGATCTGGGGAAAAAATTGTTCAGAGTACCCCAAGGGATGACAAGGTTGAACGGTTACAAGCTCCTGCAAGACCATTTCAGGTTGGACATAAGGAAGAATTTCTTCACTGTCCGAGACCCCAGGGTCTGGAATAGCCTGCTGCTGGAGTTGGTTCAAGCACCTACATTGAACACCTTCAAGAGAAATTTGGATGCTTATCTTACTGGGATCCTATGACCCCAGCTGACTTCCTGGCCCTCAGGCAGGGGGCTGGACTCATTGATCTTTTGAGGTCCCCTCCAGCCCTAATGTCTATGAAACCTATGAAAACCTCACCCTCCTAGACTGGTGTCTTATAGCAAACCCACACATCAACATCACCCTTGTTGCTCTCCCTTCTGATCCAAACCAAGGGATTTTCAACATGCCTATCTCCAGTTTCATAGTGAAGCTTTGAGCAACCATATAGCTCTTTTACGCAAAGTGCAACTCCTCCTCCTCTTCCCCCCTGCCTGTCCTTCCTGAACAGTTTATACCCAGCCATGACTACTCCAGTAATGTGAGCTATCCCACCAAGTCTCTGTTATTCCCATCACAATCACACTTCCATAACTGTGCAAAGACTTTCAGTTCTTCCTGCTTGTTTCTCAGGCTCTGTGCATTCATGTACAGACATCTGAGGTCACTAGCTGACTGCCTCAGTTTCACAAGAAGAATGATAAGGCCTCCCCTATTGCCCCCTCTCACATGTGCTTCCTCCAAGTCACCTACTTCCCCACTTATGTCAGGGCTTTGATCTTCATTCCCCAGTGAACCTAATTTAAAACGCTCCTCACTGGGTTAGCAAGCCTGTCCCACGAAGATGCTCTTCCCTCTCCATCAGGTGGATCCCATTTCTTCCTAGCAATCCTTTTTCTTGGCATAACATCCCATGGTCAAAGAAGCCAGAGCCCTACTAGTGACACGATCTGTGCAGTCACACATTGAACTGTGGTATGCATCCACTCCTGCCTGGGCCCTTCTCCTTCATCTTTATGATCAAGGAGAGCTTCACTTAGCCCCTGTCACCCTTTCACCCAAAACCTTATAGTCACTTTTGATCTGCTAATTTTCCTCCTGGGTAGTATCACTGGTACCCACATGGATAAGCAGCATGGGGTAGCAGTCAGAGGGCCAGATGAGTCTCAGTAATTCTTCCACATCTTGGATCCAGACTCTGGGTAAGCAGCAGACCTCCCAAGAGAAAAGGTCAGGCCAGCAGATGGATGCCTCCATCCCCTGAAGAAGGGAGTATCCAAGCACCACACCCTGTCGCTTCATTTTGGTAGCAGTGGTCTCGATCCTCCTAAACTTGGAGAGGCCTGGCCTCTTCCACTGATGGAACATGCTCCTCCTTCTCTGTTGTTGGGCTCCATATCTGTTCTCTAGGAAAAGAGCTGCAGGTGAGAAGAAGCCTTCTGCTTGCTGCCAGAGGGCACAAGCTTCCAGTTTCCACCTTCCTGGGAGTCCATGTTCTCTTCTTTTTCCAGCTCTGCCTCTGGCAGTTGTCCTTCTGCAGTCCTAGAGGTCTCCTTCAGCATAGAATTAATGAACTCATCCTGGCTGAGGATGCTTTGAAGATTCACCGCCGTCCTGTAGCTTTCTTACCTGCTGCTCCCTGAGGGACACCACCAGAGGTCACTGCTCACATCACAGACACCTCCACCTGTCTATCACTAGAAGGAACCTGTAAGCTGCAGTTCCCATAGAACCAAACCAAAACCTGAGTGGAAGCCTTGACAGGGAGCAGGCCTGCCTGGACAGGCACCTCACAGATGCAAGTACAGGAAGAGCTGGCAATGGCAATTGCAACATCCTCCAGGCATCTCTCTGGGTTTCTTAAATCTACAGCCTACCTCTTACTGCCCTTCTGTCCAAGCAGACCTTCCCTAGTAAATTCCTCTATAACAGGGGTTCTAAAAGTTTGTATGCCACATCCCGGCAAACTGCAGCCCGGAAGTGACCACAACCTGGCAAACCACAGCCCAGTAGTCACAGCCAACTGCAGCCAGAATTTCCAGCCAGCAGACAGGTAAGGATACTCTTACCCCGCAAGCAAGGGTGGGCCAAACCCTGTGCTGCCGTGGGCCCTGCAAAAGGAGCCACGGCCTCTCTGTCTGGCTCTGGGGATCCACAGTTTGCCAGTCCGCGACCACTTCCGGTCTGGCAGATGACCTGCTGCAGCCTAGCACTGGGCCACAGTCCAGGGATTAAGAACCCCTGCTCTATGTACACTGCTTCTCAGTCCCAAAAGCTTCCTTTTCCCTGAAAACCTTCTTCCTTTCACCAAGCTTACAATGAAAGAAGGTGTGAGAGCGTTTTCAGGCAAACTCCCTAGTGAACTCCCCCCATTCACTCTGGATTAGCATCAATTCATCCCTAAAAGACATTTTAGCTATTAAAGGAAGGTCCCAAAAAAACCTCACCCTTAAGAGGAAATTAGTGGCTATAACATCAGATTCACACAAGTTAAAGATGAGAAAGACCTATCAGCCTCCTTGCTTGTCACTATTACTTTTTTGCATCTTGTCTTAAATCCATATATAAACCCTTTGAGGCAGGGACAACTGTGTCTCTACTACATCCAACATGATAGGGCTTCCAGCTGTGACTGTGGCATGATGCACCACTGAAATACAAATAGAGTAAGACTAGAGAGTAGCAGGAAAACTGATGACTAAAAATGACCATTTTACAAAACATTGTTTGCACTGAAATTAGATTCAGACCCAATGGAGTTTCCATACATTAATACAGGGATGTCCTCATATGGTCCATTTGCAGCCCTCCTGGTTCCTGCCTAGGCATCACTCCCCATACTGTGCTAGAGTTTGCTGCCATTGGGGTCTCTGGCCTCCCCCTCCCTTCTTCAGCTTCTGCTGCCTCCATGGTGGGACACTTAGGGTGTTTGAGCAATACAGCACTGCAGGAAGGGCCACCCCAGTGAAACAGCTTGGTGGTAGGGTGCCATAGTGGAAGACCCATGCAGTGTGCAGTCCCTGGGCACTCTGAAGTTGGAAAGCTCCACATTGTTCTTATTGCACTAATCTGAGGACACAAAGGAAAATACCCCTGGCCCTAAAAATGGATAGCTTTCTTGAATCTCTCAGAAACCACACTTGGATTTTCTCTATAAGTAGCTTCACATTGCCCAACATGACTGAGGTGAAATCTTGGCTAAATTCAAACTTCACCCTGCCTTGAGAATACAAGGATTGAACTGAATATTAACCCAGAAGTAAGTTTTTACCTTCTTAAAAAGCTTTTCCTCAAAAGGATTTGGATATTTTCAGAATTTAACATTTGTTTTCTGTAAATATTCCTTTTGAATTATGTCAGCATCAGCTGCATTGAAGACAGCATCCCTATAACAGCCCTTCCTCAGGCATATTGAGATGTATTGATGGATTCTCTGAAAAACTGTGACAAGTTCCCTTCTATGAGAAATAAGGCTTTCAGAGGTGGGAAGCTTGGTCCAACACTCATTGATCACCGTCAGGTAATTAGTTTAGGTACACCACACAAACTACTCCCACCCCCAGCCAACCACAACTAGGAAACATAGATGGCTCATTTATCTTGATCTCCCATACCTCTATACTCTTCATCCAGATCTCATTGCCACATTGAAAGCAGTATTATTTTAACATCCTGTTTAGTTCTTTATATCAATTTACTTTGGTTTTACAGTAGACAAAAGGAAGGTAAAAAGATATACCTTGACCCAAAGAATTTCTAAGAAAATATATAAACACAGAAAAAATGAGGAAAGCCAGAATTAGAGATGGTCTCACACTTACGATTTAGTTTTGAAAATAAATTTCTAGCAATACCATGAAAAATTAGATGATTGAAAATACTATGACACTACCAACCTATTTCTCTTTCTTTTTTAGTCCATAACATCTCAGAAATATTTTGCCCCTGTGCAGAGAAGGAAAGATAGGATAGGAGAGTTTGTAGGATCCATAGAGATCACTCCAGCAGGAATTCAAAGAGATCTATTCTCAGCCAAAAAGTTACTTTAAACATTTTCAGTGCTCTGCACAAAAGCTGCTGATCAAGTTCAGCAGAAAATACAAAAGGTGGTGGGTTTTGTTTTTAGGATATTGGTGACATCCTATGCCTTTGACTCTGATGCATTTCAGAAACCATGGGCAGCTGTTCATTTCTACCAGTAAGAATCTCCCTGAAACTCTTACTCATAGAAAAATAGTCAAGAGCTGATGCATACATGTGTTCTAGTCCCCTGACTAGAGAGCTTCATAGACAAGCTCTCCTGCCAGAGAGCATTAGAGAGCTGACCCCTGGGCTACCACCACCCCATAGGAGAGCCCATCAATTGATAAGCCTGCCCCCTCTCTGTGCTAGCTGGAAAGAAGGCAGGCTGCAAGCTGTTGGTTGGCAGCTGCTGAAAAGCAGCAGCTTCCAGACAACCAAGAGACTGTTCCAACCAAAGGAGAAACACCTGCCACCCCATTACCTGAAGGAGTGTGGGGGTAGAGCAGCATTCTGTCACAGCAGCAAGGCATCCCAAGCCTTGCCACACTTACAATAATGCTGCTGAGATTTAATTATACTGTATAATTGATATGATAATAAATTAACATTAAAGATGGAAAACGATGGACCATAATTGCGTAGTTCTTAAGGGACCTAAGTAGATCATCAAGTCCGACTCCCTGCCATGGGCAGGAAAGAATGCTGGGGTCAAATGACTCCGGCGAGGTGATTATCCAGCCTCCTTTTGAAGATCCCCAGGGTAGGAGTGAGCACCACTTCCCTTGGAAGTTGGTTCCAGCTCCTAGACACCCTGACAACTGTCCACATCCCACCAAGTCGAAAAAGACCCATCCGCCACCACTCTCTGAGTGCGGCCCTCCAGCCAATTTGTGACCCATTTGACTGTGTAGGCATCGACACCACAATCACCTAATTTCTTAATGAGAATGGGGTGAAAGACAGTGTCGAAGGCCTTCCTAAAGTCCAGAAAGATTACGTCCACCATGACACCTGTGTCCAAGGATTTTGTGACCTGTATAAGTTGACTTATACAAAACACCTGTTTACAGAGCACAACTGAAATAAGTTTTATAGTACAGCCAAAAGCAAGACCATGCATCTAGGAAAAAAGAATGAAATACATAAATATAGGTTAGTGGACTGGATTACAAAGAACTTCAGCTGTAAAAAGAACTTGGAAAATCAAAACAGATAACCAAATGAACCGAAGCTCCAAACATAGGACTAACAGTACTTAAGAACTAGAAGAAGGATTTGAGATCTGAAACAGTTTTTATGACATGAGAATTAAGGAGCTCAATCTAACTTAATTTATTTGGGAAAAGTTTGGAGGCGATAGTCATGGCAAGTAAGATTAAGTTTTCAACGTTAAAGGGCTGTTTAACAGACAAAAAGCATAACAAGAGCCAAACACTTCACACTTAAGTTGGAAAAATTCAAAATGGGAAAAAAGCAAAGTTTTAAGTTCATAAGGCTTGGAACTATTGAAAAACCTTATAAAAGATATGGCAGATTTTTCTTCCTGTGAAGCCTTTATTTATACCATAATTGAATGAATTTTTAGTTATATGCTTTAATTCTACCAGAAATTATTGGGTTCAATGCAGGAATTAATTGAGTGAAATATTACATCCTGTTTTTTCCAGGAAGTGTGACCAGAGGATAATAGTGGCCCCTTCTTGTCTTACGTTCTATGAATCAAAGTGCAAGAGAGGAAGCTACGAAAGTTACAATATCTACAGAGTATGACAAAGGCTCTGCCGTAGTACCCTAAAGCCACTCTTATGTGCAGACTTTAGGAAACAAATTAAGGAAAAGCCAATGGGAAAACTTCATATAATAACTATATATTTATTTAGCATCTATATTCAAGTGTTATAGATACAAATACATTATTTACCCTTAATATCAAGACTGCGTTGGAGCTGAAATTTGAAGTCTGGACCATACTGAAATTAATACATATGATATAAAATTTCTGGCAAGAAATAAGCAATAAGATTAAATTGAATTAGTCAATCTTTTTGTTGCAACATTTTCATCAACCTTATTTTGGCTCTCTCTGGTTTCACTGCTTATTGAGATTGCTTTGCTTTTACACAAATATCCATTCTTTCATGATGCAAAGTGTTTAATCCCAAAAGCTAGGCCTGAACATTTTATAACTCAGTGACTTCTAAACAAATTCAAATTAATGCCCGAAAATAAAGGATTGCATGAAGACAAATATTTGCTGTAAACAAACACTGCTGTTTTCAGTTTGTTGGACTGATAAAAATAGGATGTTTATATAAGCTGACATTAATCTGTAATGAAAAAAATCTAAGAAACTATACATTCCCCCCATGTTGTGGACTATGTGAGATTTTCAGATTTTCTAGAAGAAAACTGAAAAATCTGATCATGCTTAGAAATAGCAAATGCTTTAGGCCAGAAACAACAAATTAATTGCCTTACATGATCTAAGCAACTAAAATTTAAGAATTTCACTGTTTCCCTTACATCCAGTTACTTTTGTTTCTATAGATAAGTTATTATGTGTCTCAACATTACTCCCCTCTAACCTCAAAAGCACACTTCCAAAGTTACTGAAGTAACCCTTCATTCTTAATCCAGTTCCACTGTAACTGGCATACATGCACATGGGCACACACAGATGAACACAGCTGGCCAGATACCATGCTCAGTTGTACCAAAATAAAGCAGTGTAATTGCATTCTTTTTGGCCAAGTACAGTCAAAAAGGTTGAATCTACTCAATTTTTGCATTTCTCTAAACTGCTTAGATTGAACCAATAAGCAAGTAAATTAACGTTCACTTTTCAAACAGGAACAGCAGGTAGACCCCTCCAGTGGCCCATACCAATAGCCGGGCGGCACTGGAGCACACCACCTGGCCACTGCAGAGAGTGGGGAGCCCTCTAATTCCCCTAGCTACTCCCTCTACTTGGAGCCCATCCTTCCCATCCTGCACTGGACCCCAGCACAGAGTAGGCAGGGAAGGGGAACTTCAAACTGGGGGCTTTATTTTGCCCTCCTCACCAATGGGCTGGAGTCTCCCAACCAACCCCCTTCTCAGCTTCCTAGCCTGCTGAGGCAGCTGGGGGCGGGAAGCCTGCACCTGGGCTTGGTTCCACCCCAGAGCCAGGAGCCAGGCCCTCTCTGTAGCCGAGGACTGGTTGAGGGAGTGGGGGGAAGGGAAGGCTGTAGCAGGGGGTATGGCTCTGCCACAAAGCAGAGAGCTGGGCTGAAGTCCCCTGACCACACCCCCATCCCAGCCTTCAGCTGGGCCTTGGCTCCACCCCCAGCAGTGGGAGCCAGGTGACACACCCACTGCTCAGTCTCAGGCTGGATGGGGAGCAGGGGGAGCCTGTGACAGGGCTTGGCTGCGCACCCCAGAACTGGGAACAGGGCTGGAGGGGTGGAGAAGGGGGGGCTTGGCTTTTCCCCCCAGAGCCAGCCCCTATTCAGCCTCTTGGCTGGCTGAGGGCAGGGAGGGAAGAAGACTGCACCGAGGGTTGGCTCTTCCACCAGAGCTGGGAGCCATGTTCCTTCTCAGAATCCAGGCCAGCTGAGGGGAGGGGGACGGAGAAGCCGGGCCAGGGGGTGGGGAGGGGAGGGTTGGCTTCACCCCACAGTGCCATGCCCCCTCCCAGCAGGCATGGAGACTAAGAAGAGGACATGGCTAGGGGACTCCCAGCTCCGGGGATAGGGCCAAGCCCCAGTACAGACTTCTCTCTTCCCAGCCAGCTGGGAGGCTGACAAAGGGGAGGGGCTACTGGCTCTGAGCAGAGCGAAGCCAGGGGGTGGTGGGATCTGACCCGAGCGCCAGGAGGCAAGCCCTTTCTCAGCCTGCTGGCCCTGGGGGCAGAGCCAAGCCCTGGTGCAGGCTTCTTTCTTCTCCTAGCAAACTCAAGGCTGAGAAAGGGGTGTGGCTCCTGGCTCCACAGGCAGAGCTAAGCCCTGGTGCAGGCTTCCCTTGGCCCTCTCTCAGCCCACCAGGAAGCTGAGGAGGGGCCATGACTCCTGGCTCCCAGCTCCAGGGGCAGAGCCAAGCCCTGGTATAAACTCCTCCCCCCAGCGAGCCTAGAGTGTGAGAAGGGAGCGTGGCACCCAGCTCCTGGTTCTGGGGGGCAGAGTCAAGCCACTGCTGCAGGCTCCCCCTCCCTTCCCCAGGCCAGCAGTACCAGGCTGCGGGGCTGGTTCCTTCCCGCTTTACCAGCAGCACCTGACTGGAGGTCTTGTGCCCAGCCAGAGCAGTGGGTTCCCCCCACTCCCGAGCCCTCTCCTCAGACACGGAAAGAGCGATAGTGCTCCAGTGAGGGAGCAGGGGTGCGGGGCAGACCCTGCTTGCTGAAACAGGCAGCACAGCCCAGGGCTGCGAAGCATCCTCGGATGCTGCAGGACTGAGTTAACTTGAACTGGGATAGGATCTGGTACAGAAGTTCCATCAACCCATTTGACCTAAATCAGTTAAGTCTGATACTTCATTCAACCAGATTTATCTTAAACCAGTTTCAGCCACTTTGAAAGTGGTTTAAGGACACTGAACTTCTGTTCTGTTACAGGTTTAAACTAGTTTCTGATCACTTAAACTGGTTTATATGTAATTTCGGCCCCTAGCCTTTAGGATGAATACTGCTACAAGATATTAATATAAAAGACTAAAAACTGTGAAAACCACAGCATATTTTCTTGCTGGTGAATCCTTCAGCAAACTGAAAGTAGTGAATTAGTGAATCCTTCAGCCAGGGGCCCATGAATGCCACATGACCCTGGAGGCTGGTGGGGCATGGCAACCGCCGGCAGGTGACTGCAATGGTGTCAGCAGCAGGGCGTGGCAGCAGGGAGCTCCCGCAGGCAGCTGTGACAGTGTTGGCAGTGGGGGAAGGAGGTGACAAGCACCAACTGGTGGTCGGTGACCACCCACAGATGCCACCAGCAGCATCAGGGCAGCTAGCAGTGATCGGAGACCGCCCGCAGACGCTACCAACAGTGTCAGCAGTTCTTTTTGCAGGAGGTGCACTGCCAAGCTCAGTGACTGCACATGCATCCTACGCATCGCCAGTGGTGGGTCCATTATATTTTTTAAGGCTTTGGTTCATTATGAGACCCAATGTATTCTTCACATAATATAATTACTTTTAAATGCTATATTACACATTTTTTGTATTAAATTTAATGCTTTAGATGTTTAGCACCTTTATTTGTTCATACAAATCATCTAGCACAACCATACAATATTCAGAAAAAAAAGACATTTTACTTATTGAATTACTTAGATGAACTTTAGGATGATTTTATGAGAATGTGCGCATGCATTTTCTTATTCCAGTTATCATTTACATTTGATATATTTGCAAAAAAGCCAAAGAATTCAAACAGCATTCAAAAGCTATTTAGTCCCAAGTATATTCCTTACCCAGGAGAAAATGGAATTATAGTTTAGGTACAATCATATAATCCACTTGTGGTTCAAGTTTACATTCTTACTAAATCTCACTATTCAAATTGCCTTTTCATTGGGTTAATACTTAATTGAAAGTCTGCGAGTCTTGACATGTTCTGTGAAATGTCAAGTGAGCAATTTACATTGAAAACATTAATGACGCTTTGTAACATGAGAACCTTAAGACAGAGCTGGAACAAAATACAGAAAGATGAAGTAAATTTGTTTAACTGACACATTACAAAATATATATTCTTTAGATTATTTTCTGCATTACATAGTGCCTAGCATGATATCAAGGCACATAATACTATTATTTTGTATTTCCCTTAAACTAAAAGTTCCCCTATCACTGAGTCGTGTTGTCCTGCTAAAGATGAAGCTACTTTTGCACTATACTCAGTTTTCAGTATTCATACTTGTCCTAAAGTATCCATTTCTAAAAAACAAAACAAAACCCTGAACTTGCTGGCATCTGCCTGGCGGAGGAGGCTATCCCCACTGCCCCGCGCTGCATGGGTGGGCTCTACCACAAGCCCCCAGAAGTCACGGCAGCAGCCAGTGACCCTGAGGCAGGGGGAATGGGTGTTTTTCTTTAAAAGATGGGGAGCTGGGGTGGGCAGGGCAACCATGAGGGGGGTTGGGACAGTAGGCAGGGGTCAGAGCCCCCCATGCACCATGGGGCAGTGGGTGGCAGCAGGGATTGCCTCCCTGCCTGGCAGCATCCAATGAGTAGGGGCTTTTTTTTAAACAATGGGGAGCTGGGGCTGGGCACTCAGGAGGGCTAGGGGAACAGGCAGAGGTTCCCCCGCTCCAGCCTCCCCTCCCCCACCCCCTACTTACCAGCATGGAGTCTGGGTCCAGCAACCTGCTGCAGCCAGCAGGGGACTGCCTGAATTACCAAAGCTGGAGAGCTTCAAGTCAACTGGGACTTCTTAATTGGTCCCCTGATTCAATTCAGATTTGGAGATTCGGCCACTGAATCGGGCTGAATCTCCTCCAAAGGGAATCAGCACCTGAAGCTTCTCACAGCCCTAAAATTTACTTACAATTCTGGAAATGCAGCTACCCGCCTACAGTGGCTCAGGCCAGAAGCTGGCACGCCTTCATACTTAGCTGGAGCAGACAGCTTAGGCCAAGGCTAGCCCATCCACCCTGCAAGGGAGAGGTCTGTGGAAGAGATTCAAGTAAACTCACTGTCCTCCAGGATACTTTACATCTGGAGGGAATCTAGGACAGGAGTTCAATAAACTGATTTAGCCAATCAGTTAACTCCGATGTGACATCTATATAGGTTTATCTTAGCTTGAACGTCTGTTGCATTACAGATTTCAACTGGTTCCTGATCATTTATACTGGTTTATGTGCAATTTCTGTCCCTAGCCATAAAGGATGACAATGTGGTACGGTGAGTAAAAGCTAGAAATGTGTCTCAACTTATTTTCAAAGACACCTAATTCAGGTTTCTGTTTGGAATGCATAATAGACATGCCTGTTTTGATTTAAAAAAACCTGGGCCAGTTCATAAAACATTTTCATATTAAACAGAACCAGTTACACAAGTGAAAATAGTAGCAGGGGAGGGTCCCAGACTGCGTGACCAAAAAAAAGCAGAGAACTACATTTACATTTCAAAGCAGAACCTGTAATGAGCAAGAGACTGAAATATCTGAGAAAAAACAGACACTGAACACATGCGAGTCATGGGGGGCAGCAATATGTGAGGGATGTAAAAAGCATGCTATGGGCCAGAGGAAGAAGGTGCAGATTCAGCTATAAAAACCCAGGCAAAGGTGACGCCTGTGGGATCTCCTTCTCATCATGGAAGATGACATGCAGATCCCCCAAAAGGACTTTCTGAATACCTGGCTGTAAAAAGACACCCTGCCTTATATAAAGACCGCTGCAAGGCTTTCTGTTGTCTTTTTGGTTTATTATGCTGCATTTTAAGTTAGGTTAAGTCATGTGTGTTATCACTGTGTCTTACCGGGCCGTGTCTCAGCACAGGCTAAATTCTTCTGTTGTTGTTTGTCATGCGCTTGAAGCTGCAAATTACTGTGCTAAATAAATGTTCATTTGAGCTCAAACAAACTTTAGATAAAGTGCCCCTACTGCCATTTTGAAGTGCAGGGATGCTAATAGAAGAGACACTCCTGGCATTTTAATTAGAGCAGCTCCAAGAAGCCACTCTAATTAAAGTGCGTGTCTGTCCATCCCCCTGACAGAACACATGCATTTTCCCTGGTTTCCTTAATGTCTTCGCTCCTGCTGAAGGCATGCTAGGATCAAAGTAACTACTCCACTCAGGATTTAGGTTTTTTTTAAAAAAAGAGCTTTTGGCTACTCACTCAGGTCTTCTGCAGAACATATCCTTTACTCTAGATACTTCAAAGTCACTCGCATGATCTCAGTACACAGGAGATACTCTTTCACACTAGCTCAAATCAGGGAGGTGTCCTGTCTCTTCACTACAACAAGGTAAATTCTCCCATATTTCAGAGAGATGATACTTTAAATAGAGAATATTGTTTCAAATGCAGCACTACGTATCCAGAAATCCAAAAATACTGTATATTCAGCTGTGGGAGTGTTATCATGCCCATTTTACAGAGTGAGGAAATGAGGCAGACGGTTTAAGGCAACAATTATATTAAACTAAAAGATATGTTAAGCTAAGATTTATCCTGCTTCCAAAAAAGAAATGGCATGATGCATGTGATCTACATGCTTGGCTGAGGTTTTGTTTCTTAGCAATGAGTGCCAGAAGTTTAACTTTTTTTTTTTTTTTTTTACAATCAGAGCCACAGCCAGATTCAAAGATACACTGTCAAAAATCTGCAATGATATTAGACTTGCAGATTTGCACTTCATGAATTCTTGTAATAAAGATTCAACATGCATCTTCAATTCTACTAGCTAATTATACATAAAGGAAATACATAATGAAAAATCCCACCAGGAACAAAAGTAAACACTCTAATAGAGTCAAAGCAAACATTTTTAATATACCACATCAACTCTTTTTCCTAAAGTGAGACGTTGCAGACAGACAAACTACCATGAGTCCAAGTGCAGTACACCAAAAGTAAAAGGTGCATGAGCCGGGAGGCTGCTCCAATGTGCTGTAATTACAGCACATCAGAACAGACTCAGTTAATCGAGTCCACTGGCATGTGTCAATTGCTGTGCTGTAGCCAGACTCTGCATCTTGTGCATCAGCATCCCCATGCTTCAAAATGATGGCAGGGTTGGTTTAACTAAAGGCCACTCAATAAGCCTTAGATAAAGCAACCCCATTGCCATTTTGACGTGCGGGGATGCTGATACATGAGCTCCAGGAGTTCTACCAGCACCCTGCTCCCCCCTACTCCTGGAGAGTATGTGAGAATGCCCAAAGGTACCAGCAGTTATTACAGATGTCTATATAATTTGTGCCTGAAAGTCAAACCAAGCTATTAATATTTGTGCAAAAATAATTATGGACTCACATAAAAAGGAGTCATAATGAGGCCTGGCTGAAAGTCAAGCCCACAAAGGTCAGTTAATCTCTTATTAACTAGGAAACTACTCTATGTTATATTATTTATTAAACCAGTGTAATGGCACCAAAAGGGCTTGTTTTATGATGATGTTTGACTGTTTACTGGATAAGCGTGTTAGTCTTTCATTTCCAGAAGCCAGAGTTATAATCTTGCCTGAAGTTCAAATGAACCTCAGTTTGGTGGCATTCTTGCACGAAGAAACCACGACAATTCAGTGTCTGACAGCACTTGATTGAAAGTGACTTAGCACTAACCCAAAACCAAACTGCACACAACATCTCACACTTGCAGGCCAAAATCTGTACACAGCTCAAGCCCCTGCTATTTGTCATTTACTTTCATAAGCATGCCCTTTAATACACTTTATGTGAAATGAAACATGTGCAAAGGCACCAATTCTGTAGACACAAAGTGGAGTAACTTTAATCATTGAACCACTCCATTTAATGGGACTACTATGCTTAGCTTTGTGAGTTCTCTGGCTGGGCTGGGACCCAAGTTGAAGCAAAGCTTACGCATGATGCCTTTCTGCTATTACCCTTGCACCTAGCCAGAGAAGTGTACCTTGATAAATAACAGTTCCAATTAATTTCTTTGATACAGAGGTTGAAAGACCAGTATAAAATGTTCTGGAAAATAACCCTACAGTAAAAGTTCAGAATGCCTAAAAGAATAAATAAAACAAGGAACAGACAGAAAAAACAAAAACACAGGCTCTTGGTATTTAAAAACTTAAAAAAACTACAAATTCTATATTAAAAACACACTTTTGAAATGGCAAGCTACTGAGATCATCCTTGCCTCGCATGCTATAAACAGTAACAAAAATACTAACTCTCTACTTGTAAGCTACCTTTTGTAGTGTGATAAACTCATTTATCACTTAATTAAAACAATACAATTTGTTCCCGATGGGCACTGTAAGAAGAAAGTTTAGAAAGCAGCTATATAGCTGTTGAACAGAAAGTATTCATCTCAGCCTCATAAATGAAAAAAAGCTTTTTACTGAGAGAAATTTACAAAGCAAGTTACTTACAAAAAGTATATTACTTGCATTTTCTCATTAAAAAGCTCATTTATCCATATGGCAAGTGTTCTTCAGGATGTGTAGTCACAATGCATGTTCCACAGTGGTGAGTACATGTTCAGGGAACTGGAGACTGAGAACTTTTTAGTCAACCATGCATACTCAACTGGAGCCTGTACTCTTGGCATCCTCATACTTATAACAAGGGATCCAGATTTTCCGTTTCACACGGAAAAAGAGAGAAAAATGTGAATTTCTCATTTTACCAGGAAAACACATGGATTTTGCACTTGTGCAAAGAGCTCTCTGCAGGTTGGCAGAGTTCCAGCCTGCAAGGGGCTGGGGGGGAAACAGGAGAAGGGCAGTCAAGCAGGGGGCACCATGTGCATGTATATGCACATGCTACCAGGCAGCCTGAAGAGCAACTCCTGCAGGTAAGTCTGGTGGGCCGGGGCAGGGGAATTGAGGCCCCCATGGGGAGAGAAGGGAGGGAGTGAGTTGGGTAGGGCTGGGGATGCTGCCCAGCCAGGCACTGTGTGGGGCTTGAGGCCTGGGACCAGAATGCATGTCTGCCAGCCAGGACAGATCTGAGGGTGGCCCGTGTGGGGAGCAGGCAGGGGGTGGCCGACTCCCCAACACTGTGTGCACTCTTAAGGAGCCAGTGAGGGACCTGTACCCCTTAGCTATGAATGGGGCAGGCTGCCCACTGCAGGCATAGGCTTCCTGTCCTTCAGCCCAGCCCCACACTGTGGGTGCAGGCTTCCCTTCCCACAGCCCAGCAGGAGGAACCTGGCATGGCAGGGCAGAGCAGGGAAGCTCCTTGCCACTGTGAGCCCCATGCTGCCTTGGTGAGGTGTCCCCTGCCTGCCCTCCAGCAGCAGGGGTAGCCGCATGGAGTTATGCTCCTCACCGCTTCCAGGAGCGCAGAGGACACGTTGCCAGGGCTGCGTGGAGCTTGCAGCAGCAAAGAACAGACCACACCCTTGAAATACTACATCTTCTACACAAGCACCCCAGCCCAAAGAAAAGGTTCCTATAATCTTTGATGAGGATGTAGGGTTAAAAAAAAGGGAACATCATATTTTCATCCACTTTGTGATTCCTTCCATTAGGCCAGAGATTCAAAAACCCTGGTTGGGATATCCTGCCCCACCCATAGTTATGCTAGTATATATGGAAGCTAGCTGGCTCTAGAAATATTGATAATTAAGTCCTGCATACTGGGTGATCAATCTGCACATCACAATGACCAATGGTCAGATTTTTTGAATGGTAGATAAGCCTTCAGTGCTACTTCAGTAATCTTTACTTTCTGTATGACAGATAATGCAATCTGTTTTGTTTAGTAAATAGTTCCAACCTGAAAATAAATGGTTGGATATTGGTCATTTCATAGATACTGCCTTAAAACATCTCTACACTAACCAGTCATCCAAACATGAAAAAAGCATAGATGCCCATTTTCCTGAGCTACAGATAAAATGAATAGGAACTTCATGAATACCTGTACCTCCAATGAAAGTCCAAAAAGGAAGACCTCAAAATTAATATTGTAGATAAAAACAACTATCAGTCTACCCAATGAACTGCTTGTGGGTAGGCTAAACTTTGATGTACAAATATGCACCCTATATGCCAAACCTCCACATTAGGGAGGGATTGGCTATTGCCAGATCTACTCTCCTACACCTGGACTTCAATGCACAGTTTTGACCTCATAATGCTGAAAGTTACTCCATTCTAAAAAGATAACCTGGGAAGGATCTTGAATACTTTGAATACATTCAGAACAAGGAGCAATGGTCTCAAGCTGCAGCAAAGGGAGTTTAATTTAGATCTTGGGGAAAAAATGTTCACTAGGATGGTGTAAAGCACTAAAACAGGCTACTCAGAGAGACCATGGATTCTTTATCCTTAGAGGTTTTTAAGTCTCAGGTGGACAAAGCCTTGGCTGGGATTATATAGTTGCAGATGGTCCTGCTTTGAGCAGGGGTTTGGACTAGATGACCTGCTGCAATCCCTTCCAACACTAATCTTCTATTACTCACTCCCCCACTGCTAAAATAATACTTCCACCTATATACTGAAAACTAAAAGGACTACTTTTCCTTCTCATGTGCTTTTATAAGAGTGGTTCTCTGAACAGGAATGAAAAGGAAAATAAGTGATATGAAGAAAGGCATCTCATTGCTCATATTTTATGCTTCTAATATCCAATGAACTGAAATGATGGCAAAGCAAATGATGGCCCAAAGGAAAGGATACAATAAGTAGAAGCAAAGCTATAAAGGCCCCTGGCACACGTTCATTTAATGGCATGATGCAATCTGATCCTGTATCCCAATCTCAGGACCACACACGAGCTCTGGATACCCAGCCTCACCTTTAATTTAAGGCATAATTGAAACCCGCCACAGAAATCTCTCTTTTGGGGAATATTTTTGTGGCTGATTTTCCATTTTGTCACACCATTAATTCCTTGAACATGTGGCAGGATTACTGTTTATGAAGTGATTAACCAGTTAACTGTCTTAATTGTAACATCTGCCAGGGGCCAAAGAGACTGTTTTTGGGCAGGAAATCAAATCTACTGTTGACTAACAAGCAAATGGTCTAGCAAGTAAAGAGCTGACCCAAGCAGCTCATGTAAAATGCTTCACTTGAGGTAACATTTGCCTTCTCCTGGCAGGCTCTGGTAGTCTGCATTTATTATGTGCAAACATATAAAGGACAATTTCCAATCTAAAAATTCATTCATCTGGGTGTGGTCAAACACTATAGAAATACCAGCGAGATACCCTAAAATGCTTTCAGATTCTCAGTACGTTCTGTTTTTATCATTAAAATTGCAGTTTTCAAATACAAATCCTATATTGTTATTTGCAGCTTCTTTTAAATACCAGTAGAGAAATACTACAGGAAAGATACACAGCAATATTTTTATTTTTGCTCTGGAGGCTGTATCAGCTGCATTTAAAGTGGCTGAAAGAGACGTCTTTACAATAAAGTTGACTCTTCACTAAGACTGATCTAAATTCCGCTTTAATTTTCTGGTAATTTATAAATGTTCTGCATGGCTCACCAGATGACAGTGTGAAATGTTGCTAGCATTACCACATAAAAATGTCTGTCTACAGCAGAAGTAGACAATATCCAGCCCGTCAAGTGATTCCATTCAGCCTGAGTTGGGTTCCTTGGTCTCACCTGGCACAGGCACAGGTGGCAGCATGGGCTGTGGCACATGTGGATGGTCCTGCTACCCCAGGACATGGAAGTACTGCCTGGCACAGCCCACTACCCCAGGTGCAGCTCTCAGGCATGTTGGGGGCTGTAGTCAATGGGGCAGGGTGGGACAGGGCAGCAGTGGCCTCAGCTTCCCAGCAACCCCTGCTGTCACCTGGGAGCAGGTGCATGCCCTGCCACTGCTGGACCCAGGCCTTGCTGCCTAGGCACCTTGAGACCATCCACCCCACTGTGAAGGGTAGTGGACGGAGCAGGTGGGCAGGGCCTTTATGGAGATTTGCCCAGAACCCCTGCGAGCAGGGTGCACTCGGCTGGGAATGATGGGATGGGGACACGGATAGCAGGGAGTGGTGTCTGGGAGTGGGATGGGTGGGTGGGAGCCGGAGTTGGGACCAGGACTGAAATAACAGGGCAGTGTCAGCATGGGGTGGGGGCCAGGGCAGAGCTGTAATCTGCTCTGCTTCTCCCTATGATGGATATCAATTCCCTGCCTATCGGTTCTCTGTGGAAGTAGAGCGGGTACCTGTCACAGGAATGAGTGGGGAATAGATCATGTTTTTGTCCCAAGCCCTAGCTCCATGATGCCAGCACCCTATAACCCCAATCCTGTCTCCACACACTGATCCTGCTCCCCATTCACATGCACCCCCATCCCATTTCATTCGCTGTCCCTGGGGATCGCAGGCCACTTTCCATGGATACCCTGCCCACCTGCCTGCTCCATCTGGTGCCCCCAGCCACGGGTATGGGGCAGACAGGATAAATTGGCATCTCCCCAGGTCACCCCCCTCTTCTCCATGTCAGGCAGTGTAAACTGCTGTGACTGGTGGCTGAGGCTAGGTCAACATCCTCCCTGTCTCTACCCTCACCCTCACCAAAACTCCTTAAGTGGGTCTCCAGCCAAAATAACTGCCCACCCCTGAACTACAGTGTAGGCATTTCAGCTCTCTGCTTTGGGATTAATTTCTATTGGCTTTGCAGAGACTTTTCATTTGTTGCTGTGACCAGCAAGGCAGTGGTATCTTATTACTAGATGAGACTGAATTGATTAAATCCATTGACCAATTCTGGATATGGATACATGTATACTTGAAGCCATTTTAAAAGGGAAACATTTCAAGAAGGCAGCAGCCATTACATTTTAATTCTTACATGCAGGCAAACTGAGAATGATGCGAGTACAGTAAAACCACTCCAGTTTCAGCAGCATTAATGTTGGCATGGTTTTAATATGTTTGTATCATTCCTGGCTTAACCATTCGTAACATAATAGCTATTGCCATTTTGAAATGTTCCCTTTTACAGGTTGCTCCAAATGTACACAGGGCCACACCTACTGTGTGTCAGCATATTTTACAGGCAGTCCTAGAGGCACTGGTATGTGCCACAAGACCTTGGCAGCATCCAAGAGCACTTTGTTGAGTGGAATTGCTAAGCAACCCAATGTAGAGGCATGCAGAATAAGTAACAGCTTGCAAAGCTGAAGCTTCAAGATTCTCTAAGTCTCCAGAACGGAAATTTGTTCTGATACAAAGCATCATCTGGAGATACAGAAATGTTATCCAGTTTCTGAACCCTTGAATGGATAGGAAAATCTCACAATGAGGTCCTGACCTGTGGGAGATCCTCAAATGCTGTGGGCACCCTAATTTAAATTGAAAGTTAACTGATGAGATGGAATTATCACTATCACGGAAAATGAAAGAAGCATAAAAGTTGCATAGATACTAGAAACCATATGATACTCGTGACCATTATAAATGATGTCAACTATCTGAATGTCTATTTGAAGTCATCATATTCATACTGTCAACACAGTGGAGTCCTTGCTAACTCCAGGATGGACATGAGCCGCCAATGCAATTACTTCCTCGCCAATGCGAGGAAGTAAGGCTAACTGCACCTTGTCGTCTACAGATGCATCACAAGCAGGTCCAGGGAGGTGATCCTTCTCCTCTATCGGTGCTGGTCAGGCTGCAGCTGGAGTACTGCATCCAGTTCCGGATGCCGCACTTCAAGAGGGATGTGGCTAGCATTGAGAGGATCCAGAGGACACCTGCATGGTCAGGGGCCAGCAGGCCAGGCCCTGCAAAGATAGGCTAAAGGGCCTGAATCTATTCAGCCTCCACAAGATAAGACTGAGAGGAGATCCATATATAAACTCACCAGAGGGAGGGAACAAGCTGAATATAGGTGAGGCTTTGTTCCCTCAGGCACCACCTGGGATAACAAGGAATAACAGCCACAAATTGATTGACAGCAGGTTCAGGCTTGATATCAGGAGGCATAACTTTACGGTTAGGTCTGCCAGGCTCCGGAACGGGCTCCCAAGTGAGGTGGTGCTCTCCCCTACCCTGGAGGTCTTCAAGAGGAGATTGGATAGGTATCTGGCTGGGCTACTGTGATACCAGCACTCATTTCTGCTCTGGGCATGGGGTTGGACTTGATGATCTATTTAGGTCCCTTCCAACCCTAGAAACTATGAAACAAGAGCCCCTTAATAAGGGGATTTGAGATACTGAAGTAGTATGCTGTCATAGGAGATGGATAGTCAACATTTTTTATAAAAGACAATGAAACCTATTTTCACTAAGTACTACTGAAGAATGAGTTGAGACTAGTGAGTGCAGTCCAAAGTAATGGAGACCTCTGAAAAACTAGGTAAATTCCTAGTGATGGTTAAGCTGTTAGTTAAGCCACCAGAGAAGTGGAAGTTGGATAGAATCCAACAGATCCAGACAATGTAACTGAAAGATGAGAAGATATAGGTACAAAGGTAGAAATCAGTAAAGGTGTAAGGCTGGAACCTAATGTTAGATCCCCAGCCTCTTGCATCAAGATGTCTGACATAGGATTTACTGAGCATTGATTGGTACTTTCTCAATTTTGAGGTATTTTTAAGATCAGAGGTTCTAGATGCCTAAGACATGGACAAAAAGAAAGCAATCTATATTTTCTAAGGGACCTGTCTTTAAGGCTTAGCCACCTGTGGTGACTTGCTAGGTAAATTAATCATTTTGGCAGATGCAGCCAGGACTACTGATTTTTCCTCATGGTTTTTGAGCAAGAAAACTTGCATCAGACTCAAGGTAAATAATACTGCTGCAAGGTAACAGCCCTCACACAAGAATTTCTGAAACATTAAGTCCTTTATGAGACAGACAAGCAGCCGTCACATCAATTAGGGATGTGATTCACAGCAAGATGAAAGAGACATCTTGTGGGCCCATCATTCAAAGGCATCACAAAATAGAAAGTGTTTAAAAGGCTGGTGATTTATGTGCGAATATTCTGACCGTGGTATCAAAAAGAATATGTCATAACTGGGAAGAAGCTTGCTAAGTACTGTTAATTACTCCCTTTAGAGATGAAATCAGAGGCTCAGAGATGTAGGATATTCTGACTAGCCACAGGCACTAAGAATGAGGATGATTGGGGGAGTGAAAAAGGAGGAGACTCCATCCTTTATGCTCTTGCCTGGAAGCATGAGGAAAGAGGTATATCAGGTCAGAGAGCTCTCCAGCAAACTAGGCATGCTACCAGCTGTGCAATGATATATTATTTCCAAAAGAACCCAAAGAACTCATTTATCATTGTCTGAAATGGTCAATAAAAAGCATCCCCTACCCATCCTAAATGCATGCAATGCAGAGACAAACCTAAAGCAGAGAAAAGGTTAAATTTATCTATCCTGACATGTTACCTAGTTTAAGCTTCATTTAGTAAAACATGGAGTTGTTTTGTATAGTTAATCACATCACCAAAAATAAGAGGAGCAATTAATACAGATGCATTTCTTGGCGGAACTTACATAAAATAGAACTCTACTTTTAAAGCACACAGCTAACCAAGCCCCTAAATTAGTTTTAAAATATTTTCAGATACACTGAGTAAAAATTCTCCTTTTTAGGAACAAAAATATTTCAGATTTGCATATTTAAGAGAGCCCAAGTAACCAAATCCCAGCAGCAAAAGTTGCAACTTTGTTTTCTGTACTCTATTGCTACCTACAGCATCCAGCGTGCTGTCTTCTGGACAACTGCTGATATTTGCCCTGATTTTAAAGGAATGAATTACATTTTCCATATTTCCCAAGTCATCTACTGACTCAAGCTCTATGATGTTACCGTCACATATGAAATGAAAAGCACAAGGTTAAAAGGACCTCAGCGAGCCTGCAAGGCTGAGTATCCTTCACTCAGTAGAGCGCCCAGGATGGAGGGAGCTAATACCCCATATCCCAGTAGCCCATACCAAGCACAAAACTACATCTGTGCAGCTTTTACACAGCTTTTACAGATGGTCAAAAGAAATTATAGACCCTCAGCATGGGTATTTTTTGTCTTTAGTGAAAATTTCTGTGCAGAAGAAAAGATACAAACTCTTCTTCATAAAGTTGAGCAGAATACTCTTCAAACACTGATCTCTGAACAGCCAAGTACCACATTTGGGCACGTGCAATAACAGTCCATTTAGAGATGCCAGAGGAAACATCTCCAATGATGGTGGGTGCTAGGGAAGGTAATGAATAGGGGAGAGATAACTTAAGATAGAAGGTGGGCAAAATAGCTCGACTCCATTTCCCAACAGTCAAGCTGTGACACGCTCCAAAATGGTGGCTGTGGGGCCCGGGAGGTTTTCATGGAGACTGGCCCAGGCAATGCTGGCAGTGTGCATGGCTAGGCAGGGAGCTGCTCCGGGGCCAAGCAGGGCATGCAGGCAGTGAATCGTGACTCCACCCCAGCTCTGGACCACCGTTACCACTGCAAAATCCCAGCCCCAAAGCAGCTCCCAAACCATGCACCCTGCCAGCACTGCTGAGGCCAGTCTCCATGGAAACCTTTGTCCCATGCCATCATGGCCCCACTGCTGCTAGGGTCTCCATGGAAAGTAGCCGCAGTAACATGGGTGGGGGCTGCTGGGAAATGGGCCCAAACTAACCTATGGGCTGGACTCTGCAGCCCCTGCTCTAGATATACTTGGTTCAATGCTCTTCCTCTGAAATATCCATACCTACTGCTGTCAGACAGGCCTATGTGTTACATAAAAGGGGCCATGGATGTAGGCCACCAAAAAACCCCCCAAAAAACAAAACAAAACAAAAAAAACTATAAGCCTCCCTCAGTTAGGAATAATTAAATTAGATGCATAATGATTCATTACTGGGGCAATAAAGGAGAAACAGGGGCAGAAGTGTAGGATGTACATTAGTAACGAGGGGTCAAATGAGGGACACCAAGCAGAGAACACCAACCAGCACCTGCTGCCCCTGGAATATATCCATCATCAGGGACAGGATACTGGGCTATATGGATCACTGGTTTGACCTATTATGGCACTGCTCATGTTTCATGCAACAGACTCAAAACAAGGCTAAAATTCCAGATCTGAGTTGACAGGACTTTCAACTGATGGTTAAACCAATAAGATTCTGCAGACCAAAATGTGCAAGTGCTGATAATGCACGAGTAGGGACCAACCTAAATTGCGATTTTGCAAGTAGCATGGAAACAATGAAAAACTGATCTCCGTGAAAAATGGCACTGGCTCCAATTTTACAGGAAATCAACCAAAAAAATTCAAAATAAACCCCCAGTGCCGCTGTGACCTGGCCTTGCAGCCCACCCAGGAGGGGAAGGCATCAGCTGGTGGGGCAACAGCCAAGATGGCAGCTGCTCCCTCATGCCTCTCCACAATCAGTGCTCAGGGGCAGGGCCACACAAGGGCAGTTAGTAGTCAAAATGATGGCCAGCCCCTTTTCCCTCCTCCCCTCTAGGGTCTCTCTGCCAATAAGCACCAAGGGGCAGGGCCCCTCATTCAATCAGCACTAAGAAGCAGAGGTGCCACAAAAATGACTGCAAAGATTGCTTTCTCTCACTGCAAATTATGTAGGTCTCGCCACATGAGAAAGAACAGAATCAGCAGTAGACACTACAACTAACTGAAACAAAATCTGCACATTAATTTTTGTTGCTATAAGAATCAGAGACAACCCTAAATACAACAAAGCAAAACTGTTGCCTATAAACAGACAGATACAGTTCCTTCTGTTGGTGCTCACAACTTTTGCCAAGCAAATATTTTAACAAGACTCGAGTTGGCTTTGCTGCTCTGTTCAAAGTGCTCTGGACAGCAGTCAGCTGCTGAGGATTCTGCAAATTTCATGTTGCTACTGCTACATGAAGCAAGGGGTCAGCAGGAGGCAGCATAGGTGTTGGCACTGAAGAAAATCCCAAATAGAGAAACTATAGAAAAAAAATGCAGTATCACAATTTTCCTTGCTTCATCTTGTCAACCAGAAAGTTCTGAAAGAATAAAGAAATTCACTTCTCTTTTTCCCTTTCCCCCCGCCCATCACAGCCAAGGGACAGAATGGTAAAGGCCCTCCTCATTTCTCACAGCAGTCAAAGAAGCAGCTTTAGAGAGGACAGGAAGAAGGCAGTTACCTTTCAATAGTTAAGGTAGGGAAGAGGAGATGGAACTACATGTTTACAGAGGCAACTATAGTTGGGACCTGAGTTTGTCAGCCCCTTCAAAGGTTCCAGATTGGTGGTCATCAACCGGTGGATCTTGGAGCCTCTTGCAGAAGATCTTGAAGCTTCTTGGAGTTGATCCAAGGCTGGAGTGGGGGGCTGAGTGCCCGCATGCATGCACACGTGTGCCCCAGACCAGCAGATCAGTCCATGGGGGAGGGAAAGGACAGGGGCTAGATAGAAGCCCCCACGGTAACAGGCAGTGCCACAAAGGCAGGAGCAGGGATAAGTTGAGTGGGGCCCCAGCCAGGTGGGACTTACCTGCTGGGTAGGTGTGCTCCCTGATAAATTTTTCTCCCTCTGCCTTGATTTATCCCCCTTTTCCCTCCCCACAGACTCACCTGCTGGGCAAAGGAGGGTTAGGGGTGGCAGCGGTACACAGCAAGTCTCTGGATGCTTTTAAATGCCAAAGGTAATCTACTTAACAAGGCTGGAGACCACTGTTCCAGATAAAGCTTCTGACCTATACCTTGAACATTTTTTATGTCCTGGCTCCTTAGACCAAGAGGTTTAGACTTTCTTGCACTGAAAAAGTTACCAGTTGCATACATCCCAGCGTGTTAATTTAGCAATATGTTAAAGGTCACTTCTATTCCTCAGTTGAACTTTGTATTATTAAAGACACTAATCAACTTCTAACTGTTCTCTTTTAGACAAAATTTAAACTTAATAGTTAAGCTACTACACAAGAATAATTAAAATGGCTTGTAAAGCCAGAATACACTCTCTTACAGAAGTTTGCAAAAGTTCAATTAAATCTTTTAACTAACATTTTCTTTTTAAACTGATGCAGCTTGCATGTGCAGATAAGACTTTACACTGTTTATAGTGTCCATCTTCAGTTTCTAAAGGAACACTGCTCTTTCCTTGGCTTTCTCCCAGATACCAAATCAGCACACTCAGTTCACCTTGTATGAGAGAACAAAAGCAGATACTGGAATGGTGGAGAACGGGACAAACAAAAACCCAAACCTATGAAGTTAGCTTCACTTGCCCTCATTCTGCCCAAATTTGCTATTACCGCATCCCCAAAAGCCTATGATTGTTTTATTCTCAAAAACTTTTCTATCTTTACAAAGCACAGAAAACAAAAATTATAACTCCTACTCTGTTTTCTCATCTTAAAAGAAGGAAAATGATCTAGCCTGACCATGAATAGTTGTCTTGGCAACTGCTGATCCTCTGAATTATGGCATATGCACAAGAAGTCTATGTGACCACCACACAGAGACCTGCAGAGCATATACTTAGGCAAGAATATGGAGGAGTGGAGGCTGCTCTAGACCTACCATCCCCCACCTTTAGACCATCTAGTTAAAATCCAAAGACCAGATCGGGTCCAGATGTTCAGTGACTTGATGGCTGGAACTTCTGATTGGAGCTGCTTCTGACTGCCTAATGCCTCAGTGAGGGTACATTTATGTCAGGGTGATGTCCTTAGACTTCCTCTAACCAAGGAGTACCCACAAGGCAGTGAGGGCTAAGGCTGAGGAGCCCTATACTCAACTTATTTTGGAGGCTGCAACATTGTTGTATTTTATAGGAACTACCCTGCCACAACTAGCCACAGTAGGCGCCACCAAGCTGTACAGTCAGAAGCAGTCTGTTTTACGTGAGCCCTGAAAAGTTCACAAATTTACATTAAATCCTAGTGATGCACCACTAAAGATTTTCTTGGCTGATACTGATACCCGATACAAATCTGGAGGGGCACATGCCTGACCATGCCTACCCTGGTGGGGAGGGGGGATGCAGCAGCCCCTCCCCTAGTCCCCTGGGTGAAACATCCACAGCTCCATCCAACTGCCCGCCCCGGCCCCAAGTCTCATTCACTGCTCTGACTGGGCAGTGCCCCCCAGCCCCACTCCTTCCCCTGACCATGGGGGCCTCAATCTGCACCCCCCACATCTCCTCGCTCCCCCATGTAGCTTCCCCTCCATAGACTTACCTGCATGGTGCTGCTCTCCATGATAGCTGGCTGTACTCCTGGCCACGTGCATGCAGTGTCTGGGGGCCCCCACCAGAAGGCATATTTATCAGTTAACATTAATCAGCTACACCAGTCAAAAAAAGCCAATAGCTGATAACATTAATTTTCCTTTTAGTCGGTGCCAATCTGATATATTGATGCACCTCTATTAAACCCATTCATTACAACAAGTGAAACTGAACAGCTGTGCTATTAAAAGCTTATAAACTATGTTCACACATGGCAGACGTCTATAACCTTTGCATCTATATGCAAGATCATATGTTAGAAATGTGAGGCCATACATCAATGAATCACTGTGCCAGACTGAATGGCAGTTTTGTGATGTGGACAAATAGCCATTTGAAGATGGATTCAGATGACCCACACATAACCCGAAACAAACTCCTATTGTACTGTTAGTGATTAAAATTAGTCTATTAAAGAACTCAGTAACATTCTATTATATCTTTCTTACTAGTCAAAATTCACCAGTTTAGCACACTTTAATGCAAGGCCAGAAAAAGGAGTATGGGCAGCTAAGGAACCACTGAGAAAAAAAAAAAAGAAAAGAAAGAAAACTAGTAAATCTTTTGCTATTTTGATGAAGAGGATTCTTTTTTCAAAACTCAGTTAATATTGAATTTAAATTGTTTGTTACAGTACTGAGTGAGGATGACAGTTTTTAGATATGCAAAAGGTGAATACTGAAAAAGCTCAACTCCTGTTAATACACAAGTGCCTTAAAATGAATTTGCTTCTCAGCCTCTAATGCTTTATTTTCTAAAAATATTCCATGCCACCCTCTACTGGAACCAGAGCAGGATCCCTATAAATATTTATTAGACAATTTTGGGTTAGGGCTTTGGAACCACATAGTCATTGCTAACTGATTTTAGCATAAGACACAGTGGAAGGTAAAAAAAAAAAACAAAAACAAAAGAGAGACCATTTCCCAAACAGATTTCAAGGGGTGGCCTAAGGTAGCACCTATGGAACACTCCGATAGAAATACAGCAGCTACAGACCAGAAGTCAACATGCTCAGTTTCACAAACAGCATCAGCTTAAGAAGCATGCAGGCTTAGACAGATAACAACTCCTCATTAAAGTGTCTGCCTTTGAAATAATAACAACAACAACAAATAGGTCTTTGATACTTTACTCCTTCTTCCTCTTTTTGCTGCTACTTCCCTCTATACTGTACTGTTAACAACAATCTATATGGAAGTAGGTCTAAAACCTTAAAAGTGTCCAATTAAAAATAAAGTCCTTCTAGACTCCTCCTCATGTTTACTACATTAAATACTGTCCTGTAGGAAAATAAATAATCCAATCAGCGTTCTTCCTTTTCCTTGCACTACCACAATCCTACACTAGTAAAAAAGGGCTGGGGCAGTGCCTAATCAGGCAACTGCATCCAAGTACTGGACCAGTTTAGGAGGGAAATGGAGTAGCCACTGAAGCTTCTCACTCACACTCCAGATTTGGGATCCCTCCCTTCTAAAAGCAGGCAGGCATACTGACTGCACATCACTCCCCAGCTGTTTGATTATGACCCTTACATTGTGCTAGCACTAGGTCATCAGGTTGGCTAAAAGAAATTTTGAAAAGTCACTGAGAGCCTGTCTAAGTGATGACTTTTTCACTGACAGTACTGGAAGTTCTTTCCATAGCCACCTTCATCTTAGTATCTGTGATCTATAACAACTCTGCCAATTGCATCTCAGTAGCACCTTAAACTTAACTCTCCAGTGTCCAATTTTAGTCTTTGAAATGTTTCTAATTGCTCTGAAATTAGCATTGACAATTAAACATTGTCATTTTACAGCGGAAAAAAGAAAGATTTACTGACTTTCTCAGAATACACATGAACTCAGAATACCCATTACTCAGTCCTGTGCTTGATTCCAGTAAGCCAAACTTTCTCTTACTATCCATAATGCTCACTCAAAACCTAAGTCTATAAAGGCGCCTTTTCAGACACTGGAATAGCAGTGCATTCCAATGTGTTGCCTGCGTCTGTTATTGCCAGCTAAGTTTAGTTGCTAATTAGACTGGAGTCACATTTCCATTAAAGTTCAGGGCCAGCAATTCACAAAGAAGGAAACAGCCTACTGCTTATAGAAAGAATGGTAGCCTGTATTTGTAGGATTTGTAAAAAGCCTTTTTTCCCCCTAAATCCAGTAGTGATTTTAAATTAATTTTGACTCCATATACTAGAAACTGCAAATTGTCACACTAACTGTAAGTGATGACAAATATACATTACATATAGACCAGCCAAAGATTCCAATTGTCCTTTGACAGAAAGTAGTTAACAAGGTGGTTTACCATCAAAACAGTTAAGAGTTACAATAGTAAAGGCTCATTTTATAATGAAACAGGCCATGGAAAAACATTATCTTTTGTTGCTACTGTCAGCAGAGTGCCTTGAACATGTATGTTAATAAGTAATCGTACATATGCCATTGCACTAAAAAGCAAACAAAAAGGCCATGGCACACATTCTCATCCCACAGAAGGAACAAAACCCCCAAACAAATGGGAAAACTCATTACCATAATAGAGAGCTGGGGTTGACAATATATGGCCCACGAAGCCACAGGGCTTTGCCTGTGCCTATACCCATGCTAAAGCTGAGCAGTAAGGAATTGTATGGGAGCCAGGGACCCAGAAGCTGTTTCCATAACATTGCCACTTTTCCCTTTCCTCCTCCTCCTCCTTCCTCTGCTCCATAGTTATAGTGTGAGCACAGCTTCCAACTGGAGAGGAACTGCACCAGGGCCAGCCTGGGTAGTTCAGCAGGGCAGGGGGGAGGGCAGGAAGAAGTGACAGCAGTGTGGAAGCAGCTTCCAACTCCCTGGCCCTGGCACAGCTCCCCTCCAGTCTGAAACTGAACTTAAACTGCAGCCAGGGAGCAGGGGGGCCAAGTGGAGCAGCAAGGCATGGCCACAGCTCCCAGGTGCATGGCTTCAGTAGGAGAACAAAGAAAACCCTTCTCACCACCAGCCTCTGATGTTGATATGCTGCCAAAGCCACCAGATTGGATATGGATTGTCCCAGCCCAGGACTTGTAAAAGGTTGCTGGACCTAGTATAGGAAAATCACATATTCCCTCAAGCCAAGGCCTCGCAGAAATT
The DNA here is from genome assembly GCA_030014935.1 of Caiman crocodilus. Taxonomy (NCBI): domain Eukaryota; kingdom Metazoa; phylum Chordata; order Crocodylia; family Alligatoridae; genus Caiman; species Caiman crocodilus. Next base: position 27,275,606 of record JAGPOW010002742.1, on the reverse strand, counting down.
GCCCAGAAGAGAGGATACAATCATATGGAGTCTGATTTCTTCATGAACTTCCTCTACCTCTCCTACCTTCTTAAGAAGGAGGTCTCAACATTTAGAAGGTAGCAACCAATATGAATGGCCAGGGAGAGGATATGGATGTTACAGAAAAAAAAGCAAAATGTTCTAAAATTAAGCCAATTAAGTCCAAACCTCTAAGCTTTCAGAACACTGGCCAACCAGATACTTACACGTGGCAGCCAAGACCACTGTTACTAAAGGAATAACTGAAGGACTTTGGACTGAAGGAGAAAATATGTTTCTGCATAACAGAAAAAATGGTGAAGACCTCAAAGAGCTAGAAAGAAATGACAGGCTTTTGGACTCAAGAACCTTTTCAGTCAGTTGTAAGAGACCTGTTTGGGTCAAAGAACAGAGAAAAGATTTATTCCTCTTGATCCAAAGATGTGGGAATGCTAAACTGAACTGGACAAAATAGAATACTAGTGCCCTGTAAAAATAAAAAGCCTCCAACTTTATTCTACATTCCCAAAGCAAGTCAGAATATAAAGATTGTTAACAGTGCCTAGTTAACAGACACTTGCAAAATACTGGAAGAAACACAGTTAAGTCACTTAAGTTCTGCCTGCTTAATTATTTCTAGAGTGCCCTCGGTGATGAGGGAAGGAATGAAAAGGAACTTTGTTTCTACTGCTTCCATAACAGTACTCTGCCATCATCTACAATATTTGTATTTTTCCATCTTTTTTTTGTTTCATTCTATTGCCAAGGTTCATAAGAAACATTAAAAGTACCGAGCATGAGATTTAATTATAAGACTGATTATACAGAAGATAACCATCAAAATTAATAAAGTGATTTGTATTAAATTATGCAGAAACAGAGTCCCTTACACCCTGACAGTCAGCAGAATGTGTTTCTAATTTAACCATTTTAGTTATAATCTAAAAACACAAACCATAAATTTAAAAAAAAGCTACAATAAATAGTGAATCTAGGAATTTCTTCTATAGAAATTAGTTGGGGGAAAATGTGCTTTAGCAATGGGGTGGCTGATTGGGGAGGTTAATGAATTAGTGTAAACAATCTAATACTAATTTAATTTAACAATGTAGAGCAGCTGAGGATTGTGGTGCAATAGAAATCCATCTGTTTCTTCATTAAGCCAAAGATAAAATTGTTGATTATACTACCATGAATTATCTTATTGATGAGGATTGCAAACAAATTTTATATTTAATCATAAATTCATAGCTATTCCCTGAACAAACAAGTTTAGCCAATGAAGGATATAAAATGTAATACAGACCAGCTGTAGTTTAAGGCAGACCACGATAATATTTAGCTAAAAGAGATTTGTGTATTTTAACAGCTAGTGAAGAATGGTTTACATATGAAAACTGTGCTCCTTTGAAATTTACATCCAATGTATGTACAGCCTATGTCTCCAAAATAACAAAGATATAATCAATTCCTAAATACCAAAAATAAACATAAACATCATAGATCAAGAAAAACTAGCGTTCAATACTATAGATACTAAAATTAAGATTTGTCTCTGTTTGAAGTTTATTACTTGCCTCAAAGGTGTTACCAGTGATATCAAATTCAGGTGGTACAAAAGCACCTTCTGGATCATCTTAAAAAAAAAGAGGGAGAGATGCATCAGATTAAGAAATCAACAATTATACTTCTGTTGTACTTCTTAGCAATCTTATGTTGCAGAATGAAGTCTGTATAAAAATGACAAGCCTGTTTGTTTGCACTCCTCTGCACTACTAAGACAAAGGTGATAGTTCAAGCACCATAAGGAATATGTCACTCCACCACCACCATCATAGGTAAAACCCCTAAGACCATGGGTAAAACCCCTAAGAAAGGAAGGCTGACTAATCAGGAGGACAGCTGACTTCACCATCAATTCACTGGCCCCTCAAGATGCAGGCTCGTTCAACAAAGCTCAACTTGGGAGAGAGATCAAGAACTTGTTTGAGTGTCATTTTTCCTATAGTTTTGTCATTTGGCAGTTTGGTCTGCCAATACAACAGAAAGCAGATAATGCTCATCAGCAAAAACCTGGATTGGTTTCCTTTACCCATTGTTGGAACCAACTACTCTATTACCCCTTTTTTCATTAGTGATGAACATCTGAATTGGAGGGAGGAACAGCGGGGGAGGTATGCTGAGGGAACAACAGCAGAAAGAAAGCTCCTTTGTTTCCAACTTGTTTTTGACTACTTATAAAGTAGCATTCAAGTCAAGCAACCTGTATAAATTACCTCAAAGGGAAGAAAAATTCTATGTCAAGTGCTTACACTCACTACAGACACCTTTCTAGAACAACTTTGCTGGGCATTGGAGCTGGTATTTTCTTGTGCCCTCCTTTGGCCTTGAATGTCTCATTAATGCAGATTGTTTTTCAGAGTTCTTTCCAACAACAGTACCTGCAGATTTGTTTGGGTTTTTTTAATTTTTTTTTTTACTACATGCCTTTCAGAGAACACATTCAGACCTACAGTTGACAAGCCACTACTCATCTTAAGCCCTCATGCATGCTGACTTTGGTTTACCTGTGCTGCTCAGAGTGTCAGCCGACATCCTAACACCAACTTGGTTGTGGAGGTGCACATCTACAAGATGAAGCTTTGGGATGATCTCAAAATTCTAGTTCACAGAGTTCTTTCAGTAGGCAGTTTAAACCCCAAACTAGAATATGACCTATGGTCAGGTTGCCCTAGTTTCCATGAGGGCTTTTGGCTCCCAAGGCAGTATGATATATTTTAAACAAGATAGAATGCTTATTAAGTGTATTTTATAAACCTAGAGTTGATTCTACATGTCAATGTTTAACATATGGCCCAATGTCAATTGAAAAATGCAATTCAGAGACAAATTAAAAATAGTAAATCCTCACCCTAAAAAGATTTCCAATTTCTCCAACCTATCATTGCAGGCAAATGCATTTGTTAATAGATGGGTGTGTGCTATATTTTAGTTGCAGCCAACAGGGTCAGAAAAGAGAGTATCAGGGTTCAAGAACTTGACTGAAAATTCTGTCCCCAGTTATTTAAATCTCAGTAATAGCTTGATCCAAGTACAGGATCGAGTTGGGAAGGAATTCAACCATCACTTTGGAATGTATCAAATGTACCAAAACTTGACACAGAAAATCTTGGATTCAAAAGATTGTCTAGCTCTATCCCAGCTACATAGCGTGGTATTTCTTAGCTGGTCTGATAAAAGCTCATTGCCCCACAAAACCTGATAGTTAGTGTTTGCACCGTGACCTCAGTGGGAATCATGGACTGCTGACATCCTATCAACTCTGTGAGAAACATCTGAAAAGGTGCAAGTTACAATAAGCTTTTGGATCATCTCCAAGTATCTCTCTGAGCAGACTAAAAATTGTGGAAAGTGACAACAGCACAAATAATGGACATAAATTTTGCATTCAAGAAAAATAACAGCTCTTTTCTCAACAAAAATAAAAGCATTCTTGACTACAGGTGTTAGGCTATCTATGTATAGCTTAAGAATTCAGCAGCCTACTTGAATCTTTCTTTTCAGTAACAAAGCCACAAAGACACTATTGTGAAAGCAGAAAGTAAACGCATCTTGTCTTAGGCTGAGAGAACTAAACACTGGACACTGAATACTAAAGCTACTAATCTATTTACAAATATATATTTACAAATGTATCACTGTTAACCGGTTCTGACTGCAGAGACAGATGCTACCTTTGGTTACAGAATACTTTTAACTGGCTTACGAAATATAGTAGCTTTCTGAAAGAACCACTTTCCTATATCTGCTGTCTAGTAAGCAACAATTCCCTTCCTATGGTGTAGAGAAGGTAATGTTATTCTATTATAGTGTCCTTCCCTGCAAATCATGGGTTTTCTCTTTGCTTTTCTTTCTCCTTCTGAACCCATTTAGAAGAGTTAAAGGTTGCAGTTGGGTAATACTTTACATTTGGAAAATCTGCTGCATTATTATTTGTATTAGATCAAAAAGCTATCCAACTATGGTATTTTTGCATGCGCTGCTACTCAGTTTTGCTTGCTTTTTCCTGTTAGTTGGAGCCCACACTGTCACAGCATTAGAAAGGAAAGACATACTACGACTATGTGAATTACTTGCAAGTCATTTATAAATAGGGTGAACATACATCCTGGTTTAGCCAAGACAGTTCCGAATTTTGTTGGCTGATCCCAGACAGTTGGTCGAGTGTCCCAGTGGCTCAGAGTCCAGGGGGAAGGTGGAGCAGCACGGTGCCACCATTATCGTATATCCTTTTCTTCTTCATTAAAAAACTCTCAGCATTTAAAGAGGTACCTTCACGTGTTCAAATTCATAGCTTAAATACTTTTCAGCCATTAGTTTAGATTTCTGTCTCTTGTGAACTCTTTGGTTTTTTTGGATCCAAGATGAAACCAAGATCTCAAATCTTTGGCATTACAAAATGTTTCATCTATCAACCTTATTTTTTCCGACAAGGAAAGTAGTAAGTATCTTTTAAAGAAATGTTGCGGCAAATTAGACTTACATTCTTACAAAATCTTAAAATACACACAAAGACCCCTAGATATAAATATTTAAAAGGATTATTTCTTTTAAAAAATAAATAAATAAATAGAGATTTCTCCTGCACAGATAAGCCAAATACTGTAGCATCATGCTAGTGCAATAGGGGTCAACTTTTGGTTCTGTGCTGCAAATTATCCCCTCACCATCCCCAGGTGTCACTCTGATCTACTTCCTCTGCTTTCTGCTCCTAACTCTACTCTTCTTTGTTTCTTGCCCTATCTGCTGTTTTGTTGCCTGTCCCCTTCCAGCATGCCATAGGGGCTGTTGGTGCCACTTGTGGAGCGTGTGCTTCAGGTTGGCCACAAGTGGCACAGGCAGCCTCTGGCTGTAAGAATCTAGAAGTGAAACAGATATTTAAATAAGTGAACCTCATTAGTATGTTTTAAAATTAATCAAATTCAGATATACTTAGAAACAACAAATATATATATCTTTTGTTTTATTAAATCATGGAATCATAGAAAATTAGGGTTGGAAGGGACCTCAGGAGGTAATTTAGTCTAACCGCCTGCTCAAAGCTCATGTTTTATTCATTTAAATTGTGGTACCACTAACATTCAACAATCTAAAAATCTGATTCCTTTAGCTGCCATTTCAACAATTTAAATCAAAATTATGGCCAATTCAGAAAAATACTTCAATCGATAAAATCTGGAAATTAAGTGACAAGTTTAGTTATTCTGGCATTACTTTAACATGAATTAAGTTTAAGAGACATAATAAAACCTAAGAGAAGGGGTTTGGAATAGAAATGATCTTTCGAGTTACTAAAGGCTGGCATTAGACCTCTCCTTCGCTGCTCCCCATTTGCAGTTTTCTTAGCTGCCCCTTCTTGCAGCCTGAAAAGCAAAGACTAGAGATATTTGCCATTCCTTTTCTGTCTTGCCCAGTGACAGTCTCTCATCCACAATTAAATCAAAAGTCCTTTTGTTACACCAAGCATTCCCCCCCTACCCTCCCATCTCCTGCGATACTAGAAGATCGTACATTCTGCTATTTGCTGCTGTTTGGAACACTTAATGTTCACTTTTGAACTGCAGTCACTTAAGCCACATATTCTGCATGTCACTCATGACTAGAGAAGAAGAAATTCCATGAAAAATGGTAACTTTATCAGGCAAGGCTGACTGACATCGCTCAGTTCATGTTAAGTACAAACTTTATCAGGTCACATTCATTTTATTGCCAAATCTATGACCAGCTTCAACAAAAGATGCTAAATGCCAACTTTCTTTTTCATTTTGTACATTTACTTTAAGGCTCAGAGAAATGGCAAAGGATTATACTTTGCCTGAGTCTTTTCAAACATGTGGAAACACAAGTCTATAACTGACAATGTTTAAAATTCATGGGTAATGAATTCACATGAGAAAACACACTAGAATACATTCTTTCTATGTTTTGATTACTCTACACACATGGACACAAGCACTTATTAAATTGAATTGGAAAACTGTTCAACATTAGCATTGATGTCCATTTTTACTATTCTAAAACCTAGTCTTGTGTAGTTTCACATGCAGTGGCATGCATCTATTCATTAAAAAAAATATGCTTTTTAATCCAATTAAAATCTGTGTAAAGTTTGATGAATAGAGTATAACGTTTTATTAATCTTCTCAGCATGAGTTATCATACTTTTTAACAAATTGCCTAGAAGCATAAATACTTACCACTGAGTTGTTCCATGAAGCATACATTGCCATTGGTGTTAAAAGCCAAAGTGTCAGGAGTAATGCAGAGTGTCTGGAAGATTGCAGAATGGGCAACACTCTTCAGAGAATGGCTACACTCCAGGCAAATTGCCCAGATATCTTGCTCAGTAAGACAGCTATCCCGCAGTGACAAAATATCAGCAAGGGACACATTCTCCTGCCAAGACATGAATTCATAAATTATTCTGTATTTCATGACATTACTTGTAGCCAACTGTGTCATATGTAATATATAATCTAACATGTTTCTAGGAAGTCCTCAAACTATCTAGGACAAAGATCAACACCCCATATCTTCAAGTATTTAGCCTAAATCCCTTTTAGTATAGCAAGTCTCTTAAAACACAGCCAACCTGCATGACTACCTCACAATCTGTTAACATCAGAAAACACATTTGTGATCTATTAAAACGGAGACACTCCTCAACCATATTTTTTTAAAAAGATAGTCTTAATAGTAAAGGCATAGTGACTTAAGTCAAAGGAAATGAGGGTTAAAGAAAGTGTTAGAGCCAGGAAACTAACTTTCACACAGGCTAGGGACAGACATTCAAGAAGCCAGAGCCTGAACTGATTCAACTTTTGCAGATTAGTCTACCCTACCCAGGCTGAACTGGTGTGTAACTGGACAAACATGCTCTTTGCACTGAGGAAATGCGGGCACACGCCTGCAGTTGCTCAGCCGAGGTATCACGGGCCACTGAAGTGGCCATTGGCTTCAGGGAAGCTGTGGGGAGGGCATGGCCAGGCCATGCTGAACTGGACAGAGAGAGGTTTAATTTCCCCCTCCCCTGTGCTACCAGCAGGAAACAGAGTCGGGCCCATCCGGCACTCCTCCCTCACTCCCTGCCCAGAATAGGTCCCTGGGCTCACACTATGAGAGGCATCTCCCTGCTCAAGGCAAGCCCCCCCCGCCCGGCCAGTAATGGGGTTATTCTGACTCCTTCCAGCCTCTAGCAGAGGGGACAGCCGGAGGCCTAATCTGGGCAGGGAGCAAGGAGGAGGGCGGGGACGTGAGGCAGACCCGGCTCAGGTCCTTGCTGGTGGCACAGGGAGGGAGGAATTAAACCCCTCTCTAGCCAGACCTCCACCCCTGTCTGTCCTTGCTCAGGCTGGGGAGCTTGGCTGAGCTGGACCAGAAACCCTGCCCAGCTCAGAGAGATTGCAGGGATGCTGGGGATCCCTGATTTAACTCAAACCAGCAAAGGGTCTAGGACAGACAATGCATAAATGGGTTTGAGCCAAATCAGTTAAGTCTGATATTTTGTTCAACCAGGTTTATCTCAAACTGGTTTCAGTCATTTTGAAACATCTGTTACAGGTTTAAACCACTTTCTGATCACTGAAACCAGTTTGTGTGTAATGTCTGTCCCTGGCCATAAGGTTAGGCACATCAATTGTGAACTCCCATCCTCCACATAGGAAGAATACTTGCCTTCTTAAAAGGCATGTTGGGATGTTTAGTCAGTGTTTGGACTTTGGAGGCTTCTTTGTGAACCTCAGAGTGTGCAAAATATGCTCAAAGGGAAGAATTTTTCTATCCTTTATGAAGTCAAAATTTGAGTTAAACAGCTTCCTTGATGCTTGCGACTTGTCTCAGGCCTTCCCTCTTTATAGGAACCTATTACAGTAGTTATTTACTATTTATTTATAATGTAAATTTATAATGTAATTTAAAGAAATCTTCTTTGAACCCCATTACCACAGTAGTGGCAGGCTGCTCTTTATTAAGCCTCAAGTAGGAATTCCAAGAACAGAGAAAGGTCTGTTGTTTGAGACATTCAGATATGTCTACACTGTACAATATAGTTTTGGGCTGGCTATGGATGGGCTAGCTCATGTATCAGATCTACCAGGTCTACTGCACAGATGCACTAAGGCTAGCTCTAGACTAGTAAATAACATCATCACATTGATGTTACAGTGTGCTGGGCTAAGCCTGGTTTCACAGAAAAGCTAATTAGATTGCATGCACCAGGGAGACATACCCTTAGATGTTGTTAGTGCCTTATGCAGTCTAATTTACACAGATGACCCACATCTGTGTAAATTATAATATCCAGCAATCCCCTTCCAACATCAGATGCTTTAAGAAGCTGATTAGCTGAAAACATTACATTAGATGTTCTATGCCCAGTAGCCATATCAGTACATATAGTTAATTAACAGGAAGTGGTGGGAGGTGACAGATCCTTCAAAAGGCACTGAAGGAACAATTAGAAATAAAACAAGGACCAGGAGAGGATGGGCTCATGGTGGGTAAGACAAGATTTCAAGACAAGCATGCTCAAACATCTCAGGCAGCTGAGAAGTCAAGTAAGAGAGTGCTGATTCTGAGTGTTAACTTTTCAAGGCAAAAACCTTATTCCTTATACTGTCATTTCAACAATTGAATCAAAATTATGGCCAATTGAGAAAAATGCTTCATTTAATGAAACCTGGAAATGAAGTGACAAATTTAGTCATTCTGACATTATTTTAAAATGAATAAAGTTTAAAAGACATAATGAACCCTGAAAAGGAGTTTAGAGTAGAAATGATCTTTCAAGTCACTAGAGATTAGCATTAGCCCTCTCCTTCATTGCTGTCCACTGCAATTTTCTTAGCTGTTCCTTTTCACAGCCTGAAATGCAGACTCAAAATATCCGTCATTCCTTTTTTGTCTTGTCCAGTGACACACTCTCATCCACAGTGAAATTAAAAGTCCTTTTGTTAAAACAGGCATTTTCCTCCACCCCCATATTGACCCACCATCTTGTGTAAAAGTTCAAGTTGGATACTTTAATCAGGAAAGTCACATGGCAACAATTGCAAAACAATTACATGACAGATATTCTTCATTCCCCAAAACCTATGTGCTCCCTTAATGCAATCATTAAGAGAAAAAATGGCTTACAATTTATAGCTAGATAAATATTTCTAAAATGTTTCAAGTGGCTGAAAGGATTATAGTAAAATCAAACACAGAATTGGAAGACCAGTCCCCTGATTTGCAGATTACCCCCAAACTCCCAAGCTGTCCCTTCAAACCCTCACACACAAAAAGGCAAAAAACTATAAACCCCAAGAACGTTTTACACTACGCCAGAGGTAAAAGCAATGGAGACAAGGGCACTGCCAACACTCTGCCACTACAATGACAGAGGAGTGGTTGGTTAATATATACACAGAAGGTCTTAGGAAAATGACCATGCCCCACACTACAGAGGAAGGCAAAAACTTTCACCTTCTGCCAAACTAATGCAGGGGAGAAAATCCCAGATTTGGTAGTATGAGCAGCAGAGAAGGAACTAAAAGAAATCTAGCTAGGGACCCTTGAGTTTCCAAAGCACTAGGAGGACTATCAGCACACCCTGGTCAAAAGCCCCCAGCTTGAAACCTCTGGCTCCAAGTTCAAATTTTACTAAGTGTTCAAGTAACAGCTCATCAAGATGAATGGTGTGAAGAGATCAAACATTAGGGCCTTCTGTAGACTCATTGCTTTTCTTATCTTACCATTCAAATTTGGAAGTTCATCTTAATGGGTAAGGTTAGAATTTTTTGTTTTGAAAATGAAAATGTGAATGGTACAAAACTTAAACATTCTTTCTTGTCCATATAATTTACAACGTCCAGGATCAGCTTTTGGTATAACTTCCTGCTGCCAAACACTATGGCAGGAGTAGATGTGAAAGACAACATTTTAAATATGAAGATAGAGACAGACTGAGAAAAAAGGAACTCAGTCAGAGCATTTGATTAATAGTATATTCCTAGACAAACAGGACAATGGACAAATAGATCTTGACAAGAAAAGAGAGAATCTATTAAAATAGGACTTTTACAAGCCTGCAATGGATGGCTGTCAAGTCTCATTTAGTAATAAATAAAATAATTTCAGAAAGTATTTATAAAAGAGTTTTTTCTCTCTGTTATTTCTCAGTCTTTTGATTACTTCAACGCTGGTTATCAGAGTGGCAAGGCACTCCTCCTGAATATTCTTAAGACTGCTATAATTGCACTAATATGCATCCTTGATGTCCTGAAAGCAGCCTGGGAGATCATCCAAATTGCAAACACAGAACACATGTTTTCTTATCAACAGAAATGAATAACAGGGTTCAATCAGAAGAATAAGAACTACTTCTGATGGGTTTCCATCTTGGAAACAAATTGGATTCATGTTAAGCTGAATTTGAAACACAAAACTTGTACTTCTCTACCATGGGTCGCATTCTGCAAGGTGGAGGTCACCTAACAGGATCCAGAAAGAGATAATGTGATCCTACTGGTGGTGGTAAGTACTGAAATTTCCTTTTCCTCCAAATATTATCATTATTATCAGTATTAGTAACACCAATTTAGAACTGTTCCTTTTTCCTTAGTGCCATTAGATGGATGCATCAAGTGTAGAATCTGAGACAAAGAGTTCTTCTACTTACCCACTTCTGAATGCTAGTATCCATCCTGTTAAAGAGAAACCTCTGGGCAGCCTCCACTGCAAAGCAGAGGTTGTAACCTGCCTGTCATTCCAAACCAGAGCCTCTCTACACAATATGACCTCACCCTTTCATCAGCTATGCTAAATTAATATATTTAGGAGGCACCTTTCAGAAGACCAGAGTTTGGCCTTTGGTGCCTTTCTACATTCTGCTCATTTTGCTGCTTGTCTGCCTAATCCTCATGCCCTACTTAACCTGAGCAGGACTCCCCTCTTTCTCCATGCACTCATCCTTCCCTCCTTAACAGGCTGACCTTTGAAGCACCTACCACTTAAGGCCCTCATTTTCACCTGTACTGTAGCAAAATCACCAGTGTTTCTTTTTTTAATTTTATTTTAAAATGCATTCTCTCCTCTTCCTCACCAATTTCTAACTTTCTCTCTGCCCTCTCTATCCCTTATAAGTGATTACAAGTAGTACTAGGTAAGCTAAGTTCTTGTATGCTATTACTGAAATAAGCCCCTTTTAATATTGTAAAAAGTGTTCTGTTATGTTTGTCTTGATATTTACTGTTTTATATTGTATTATATTGTGTTCCTATCATTTTTGCATTAATTTTTATTGTTTCAAATTAATATTGTATGATTTAGGCCTGCATTTGTAAAATAATGTCAAGGTTCCATTTTGTATGTCAAGTCTCTACCTTGTGTCCCCTTCCCTACACAATATGTTGCAATTGTGACTCACACCTACCCCTCCTATGTTAATTGGTTCCTGAATGAATGGGGATGAATAAGTGTGCTTGGGATACAATGGTAGCAGGTCTCTACTGAATAGTCAACTGGACCATCAGCTCAACAACCAGACTATTGCCTTCCATTGACTCACTAAGGAACCAGGGGCCCTGCATTTGAAAGACAAAGACCCTACAGAAATCAGCCAACCCACTATTGCAACACAGACACCGGGAACTGCACATCCTTGCCTGGAGTGTACATGCTCAATGCACTAGGACTGTCCTTGCCCGGACATGTGCCTCCCATAGGAAACACATGTAGCCCACTCCTATAAAAGGGGTGGTAGAGGGTGACCTCCTTGAGACACCCTCTCCATCTAGATTAGCACTACACCACAATGCCTATCCCCCCAGAGGACTTGCCAGTGACCCCCCTCAGGACAACACCTTGCTGGAGAAGACCCCAACTTGTCATCAAGGATCAACTCACAACTATCACCCACCTTCCTTCCCCAAGCAAAGGACCTGGACTCTGTCCTGACACACTTTGACTTCAATCCGTCCACCAAGCCTTTCTCTCTCCTGCTATGTACACGTGTATATGGGGGGAGGGGACCAATAACTTCATGGGCCTGTGTAGTGTGTCTGTTTAAAAAACCTGTTATTTTGAAACCCCAAGTTGAGTTTTTATCTTCTTGACCTCTCGACCCTCCTCCTTGATTTCCTGGCTATCTCCCAGATTTCTGCCCCTCAGTTTCCTGGCTGTCTCCTCCTTGCCACCAGACTTTTTCCCTTGTTTCCATACCAGCACCAGGTGACCCCAAATAACCCCGGGGCACATTAACCTCAAGTAACCCCAGCTCCCTTCCAGTTTGCTGGTTCTAATCCCAGACCCAGCAACTTTCACTCTCTTATTTTCCCCTCCCTCATCTCAACCCCCATCCATCTCCCTTCTTCCCCTCCTTCTGGAAATCTTTGACCTTTGACTCGCCCTCCCATAGTTACCAAGCACCCTAGGTATCCCAAGTACCCTAAAACACACACATATACACCACCCAAGTTAGGAACTCACCTGTGTATATGTGTAGGTGTGTGGTGTATGATATATATCATCATATGCTAATTAATGATCTGTGTATGTGTATTGGAGTGTGTGGGTTTTGACAGCTGATTTTGTCTAATTTTCAGTGTGTATAGTGTGTATGTGCTTGAATTGGTGCATGTGCCTAGACTGGCAATCTTAGGTGTGTATGTGCCTGAGTTGGTAGTACATGTATATGTGCCTGGGGTGGGTGTATGCACCTAATTGATTTTTTTGTATATATGTACCACATATATCTGAAGAGGGTGAAACAGGTGAAAATGCTATATTGGAGAAACTCATCTTTGTATCAACAATATTTAAACACTCTGGTGTCACTCTCTCACCTAACAGTGCAATTTTGAGATTCTGAGAGTTGGCCTGGCCCGACAGAACAACAGTACCATAGTTTCATAGCCGGTAGAGTCGGAAGGGACCTGAGCAGATCATCAAGTCCAACCCCCTGCCATGACAGAAAAGAGTACTGGAGTCAAACAACCCTGGCAAGGTGTTCATCCAGTCTCCATTTAAAGACCCCCAGGTAGGAGCCAGCACCACTTCTCTTGGAAGTTGGCTCCAGATCCTAGCCACCCTGACAGTGAAGTAGCGCCTCCTGATATCTAGCCTGAATATCCCTCTGCCAGCTTGTGACCATTATTTCTTGTCACTCCTGGGAGTGCTCGGGGGAACAGGGACCCCCCCCCCCCCCACACACACACACAATGCCTGCTGGACCCCTGACTAGTTTGTAAATGGCCACTAGAACCCCCCTCAGCCTTCTCTTGTGGAGGCTGAACAGGTTCAGGTCCCTTAGCCTCTTCTCATAGGGCCTGCCCTGCTGCCCCTTGATCATGTGGGTGGCCCTCCTCTGGACCCTCTCTCTGTTGTACACATCCCTCCTGAAGTGCAGAGCCCAGAACTGGATGCAGTACTCCAACTGCAGTCTGACCAGTGTTGAATAGAGGGCGAGGATCACCTCCTTTGACCTGCTTGAGATGCATCTGTGGATGCATGACAAGGTACAGTTGGCCTACCTGACTGCATCCCCACGCTGTCGGCCCATGTTCATTTTGGCATCAATAATGACTCCAAGATCTTTTTCTGCCTCTGCACTGACGAGAAGGGAGTTCCCTAGCCTGTAGGTATGCTGGTGGTTCTTTCTCCCCAAGTGTAGCACCTTGCACTTGTCAGTGTTGAAACCCATCCTGTTCTCATCTGTCCACCCCCGTAACATGTCCTGGTCTGATTGCAGTCTACTCTTCCCTTCTAGCATGCCCATTTCTCCCCACATCTTAGTGTCATCTATGAATTTGAACAGGGTGCTTTTTAACCCCTCGTCCAAGTTCCTGATGATCTTGAACAGCGCGGGCCCAAGGACCGAGCCCTGCAGAACCCCACTGCCCACACCCCTCCAGGTTGAATAAGACCCATCCACAACCACTCTCTGGGTGCCCTCCAGCCAATTAGTGACCCATCTGATTGTGTAGCTATCGATGGCATGGTCTCCTAGTGAGAATGGGATGAGAGACAGTGTTGAAGGCCTTCCTAAAGTCCAGAAAGACTGTGTCCACTGCAACACCTGCGTCTTAGGATTTTGTGACCTAGTCATAGAAGGCCACCAGGTTGGTCTGACAGGACCTGCCTCTAATGAACCTATGTTGGTTGCCCCTAAGCATAACCTTCCCTGCTGGTCCCTCGCAGACATGTGCCAGGATAATTCTCTCAAAAAGCTTACCCAGGACCAAGCTAAGACTAACTGGCCTATGGTTTCCTGGGTCCTCCTTTCTCCTGTTTTTGAAAATGGGAACCACACTGGCCCTTTTCCAGTCCTCCGGCACAACGCCAGAGCACCATGAGTACTCATAAAGCCGTGCCAGGGGTCCCACAATGACCTCTGCTAATTCCCTCAGCACTCTGGGGTGGAGATCATCAGGACCTGCTCATTTAAATACGTCCAGTCCCTCCAGAAATTCCCTGACTAGGTCCTCTCTGACCCTAGGCCTGGGTGCACCTCCCCTGGGACCTACGGGAGTTCCAGTGGCAGGGGGCAGGGGATGATGACCCAGTCCCTGCTCAGAAAAGTGGAGGCAAAGAAATTGTTAAAACAGATTAGCTTTGCTGTCTGGTGTGACGACCAGATTTCCTAGTGTGCCCTGCAGAGGCCCCACATTACCTGGTACCTTCTTTTTACCCACTGTGTATTTAGAAAAGGACTTCTTGTTGTCCTTGATCTGGGTAGCTAGTCCCAGTTCCGTCTCTGCCTTGGCATTCCTGACCATCTCCCTACATCCCCGAGCAACAGAGGTATAGTCCTCCCCATTGATGGCCCCTCCCTTCCATTGGATGTATGCCTCCTTTTAGCTAGGAGATGTTCCCAGATGCTTTTGGTAAGCCATGGGGGCTTTTGCACCCTCTTGCCCCCTTTGATCCATGTTGGGATGACCTCCCTTGGAGCTTGGGGGATCATCTCATTAAGGAAAGAGTACCTACCCTTCCAAGGCTTTCACCCTTACTTGCCCCAGAGAAGGCTGCTTTTTGGGGCACCTACCCCTTTAGGCCTTCTCTGAGAAATAACCCATAGGCAACTGGTAGAGGAGGCACATGCTCCCCACACCGAGATTGGCTGCTCCCAACACTGCCACCGGCTTCTGCGGGCAGTCACTGCTCACCACCCCGCCATGTCCACTGCTGCCCACAAACTGTGCTCCTCCAGTCTCAGGAGGCACCAGTCACCGATGGACTAGCCTCAAAACATGGCGTGCATCACTGGCACCTACTGTAGCACACTCTTGCTAGGGCACCATTTCATATTCTCCAGCTTCCCCCATAACCATGCCCATACCTCATGGGTTTTACTCAAATTCCTTCACTGGGCTGTCTGGACTGGGCTTAGTGTCAAGTCACTAGGCACAAAGAGCTCTTGACCATTGCAGAGGTGACCTGGGTCCCTCACCGTCTCATTCCATAAGGTATCTGACCACTGCAAAGCTACTCCCCTACTGCCTCAGCCCACTGGGTCCTTGAATCTTGCATGACTCAAAGCACTGAGGGTCTCTTAGGCACCCCCATGGTCTCCACCCCTGTAGCCACATCCACGCTTTCAGTTAACACAAGCCCAAAGTAGCAACAAAACATACAACCTACATCCTCATACCCTGCTCGTCCCTGTAGAGCTCCTTGACCTATGAGGATCTAGGCCAGATCCCTCCCACAACCAAGTCCTATGCTCATGCTTATATAGCCCCTTTCTATTCACTTGACCTCACTAGTTAGAAACAGGGTCCAGGTGCTACTGCTTAGAGTAATCAGCAGTCTAGCAGCCAACAGTCTGCAGGCTAGGCCCTGTAGCCCTTACGCTGTGCTGCTCATCTCTGCTAAGCCACACTTGCTTTGCTCATTATTGCAGTAGCAAGCAACAGGGATTCTGCTGTTTACCATCTTCTTTTGACTGGGCGGGGCGGGGCGGGGCGGGGGGGGGCGGAAATGGCTCTAACAAATTAGCAGAAAATGTAGATTTGAGGATTAAACCCAAAGAAAAAAGAAATATTTGATTTGTTTCCATCCCAGAAAAGCAAAGAAATGACAACATTCTGCAACTGACAGAGAAAGTAACTTGATAGTTAACAGCAGAATATAGAATCACCTTGAAGTGTTCAACCAGCGGCCTAAGGCTTTTAGCATGCTCAGTATTACATTTTGGGGAATAATAGGTGTATACACACAAAATTGATAACACTCTCAAAATCACTTAAGTATATAGAAAAACTGGAATATTAGTTAGATTGAAAACAGAAACTTCTCTTCTCCACATCTCAAGCACTATAATGAATTTTGAAAAGAATTGTGTGTGTTACATATTGGCCATGAAACAAGTGGAATTGGTTGGATATATTGTTATTCCTGAGGTTCTCCCATAACTGGTTCAGGAAACAAACATTCACCCAGCTTATATAACTGAGGGAAGAAGAAGTGGGTAGATGAGAGGGAAAATAAAGAATTTATCAACAGACATTTAACAAATCTGGTGAATTTTATACATTTTTTTCAAATAACCTTATTCTGATCCCTAAAATATTTTTTCAAGCCCCCAGAAAAGAATGGCCATCCAAACATACTCCCACCTTCCAAATATCCTATGGTCTAACTCAGGCAGCTCTCCAATCAGCGTGCTGAGCCTTGTGGAACCCATATTTGGGGCTAAACACTTAAAAAGGGAGGATGCAGACACACAACATAATTGCTACCGTCAGTTACCTTAATTTTACTTCAGTGTAATGAGTGGAGAGATGACTAGTTCTTTCAAACTGCAGTTTGAAAGCCTGCAGTATTCAGTATTACCACACCCAAGTAAGAGATGGAAGAAAAACCTTTTTCACAGAGCAAGCAGCCATCCAGAGATAAAATCAATTAGTAGAGCAGACACACGTTCCACATGGTAAAGTTACAAAACATTTTGCATGGGGTAATTCCAAAAAGCCCTGTACCATGTGTCCATCCCAGTTTTACTTTACTGCAAAGTAAACTAGTTTTACTAGAAACATGTCATGTTTCTGCACCCTTAGACACTTAGGTCATTTTTACATGTGCTGTGCAGGTGAGGAGGAGGGGCGCTTAAATTGGAGCAGCTCTGAAAGCCACTTTAATTAAAGTGCCCGGGGTGTTACATGTATCATTGCCCCCATGCTTCAAAATGGTGGCAGGGGCATTTTATTATATCTTATTGAACAAGCTCTAGTTAAAAAGTGTCCCTGCCACCATTTTGAAGCACAGGGACATGGATACACATGATGCAGAGGCTGGCTGGAGCACGCCAATTAGCACGCTCCACCAGACTTGATTAATAGAGTTGCTCTGATTTACTGGAATTCCAGCGCATTGCAGCAGCCTCCCAGCACGTGTACAAGCACTCTTAGTGCTGGACTGCCAAAGTCCTTTTATGGCCCTTATTTCTCTTCAGAGTCTTCATGGCTGGTTCTAGATGGTATGAAAAAGGTGTAGCAAGGAAGCTTATTCAGAGCTTGTAAAATAAGTTCAGAGCTTCCAGCTGGATATTGTTTTAAAGATGAAGAGGTTTTCATTTAAAAAAAAAAACAAAAAACCCTCTAGGTTACATTTGGGATTTACACTTGGGATTCATGGCTCGCATCTCTCCACTAAATGCTTATGTAAATAAATATTCACTGAAGGAAGAACTTGAATCCAGGTCTCCCCTTTTCCCAAGCAAGTGCCTTAACCACTAGGCTTAGGTTATGCCCAACGTATATTTAAAATTATTCAGTACAAGGTGGGATAGCTTCAACAGGAAGGATTGATGAAGACTTGTCCCAGAACACCCTTCAGTCTAGCATTTAGAGCATTTATCTAAACACTTCAGACAGAACTAGGCTGTAAGGGCCACAAAAGTGGGGAGTTTGCTCCAACCTGCTGGAAATCCAGCAGGTTGGAGCAGACTCAATTAATCTTGATTAAACTGACTGGGTGAACCTTGAATAAATTGACATGTGCTGGAAGCCTCACGTGTCGTGTGTATTAGTAGTACAGTACATCTCTGTGCTGAGCCACTGATACACATGACACGCAGGCACTTTTAATTAGCACAGCTCACTAATTAAAAGCACCCATCGCTGCATCAGAAAAACATGTAAAACTTCCCTACAGTGTTTGAGGTAAGTGTTCTTTCTAAATGAACTACATTGAGAACATCTGCCAGATTGGGAGTATCCAGTTTTCAGACCCCAACAGGGACTAGGCATGAACTAAGACTGCCTATTCAGCACTGTCAAGATCGAGGCACTTGGGACAGGCAGACCTTTAAGTACTTAGGAATCTACTGGAAAAAGCTTGAGAACATTTGTAGTATTAGGCACCAAAGAAGTCAAAGGTTTTAAAGACCTAAATTCAAACTTAGTGACAGATAGGGGAGGGGTCTTAGACCACCTTTACATGTTACAGGTGTTGCACAATTAAAAGGTAATTGCACAATTAAACACAAGACCAGCTGTGTGTGCAAAGTACTTACCAAATGATAAACAGCTCCAACCAGCTATAAAGTTAGACCTCAAAAATTAACTAACTTTATAGTTGGTTGCTATCAAACTTAAATTTGCATGTGTAGCAGGGTCTCCCATCAACATACAGGTACGAGCAGGATGAAAAACTGAACACATTTCTCCTTAAAGTACTAATCACTGGTTAGAACTCAGATTGGCATAACCCATTCAGATTAAAGAATAAATAAATACATTTTAAAAAAATCTTCAAACCAAACAGTTAAAATACAGCAGCACTTCTATTTTTTTTTTTTTTTGGAAACTTCAGAAGTTTGCCGAACTTTGTGGTCTCCTCTCATTTTCTCACATTTACCAGCTGAGCTACTCTCCAGCATCAGGAAGATTTTAGAATCACAGAGAAGTTGGGTTGCAAGGAACCTCCAGAGATCATCAGGTCCAACCAGGATCATCTTTATCCAAACCATCCTATACAAACCATAATCTAAACTCTACACAAGACTATCATCAACCCTGACACAATATAGACCTTACACTAGGGGTGGGCAAAATGCAGCCGAGGGGCCAGATGCGGCCTGCCAAGCCATTCTATCTGGCCCACAGGGCCCCTAAAACATTTAGAAAATTAATATTAAATCTGCCCTGGGCTGCCTGTCATGCAGCCCTCAATAGCTTGCTGAAACTCAGCAAGTGGCCCCTGCCCAAAATAATTGCCCACCCCTGCCTTACACTTTCACCTGCCATAGATAAAGCAGAGGAACCACAGCAGCCAATGTCTTGCTTCTACAAGATGTTGCCAATATACACTCAAGAGACCCTGGCACAGGACCAGAAAATAAACAGGAAAAAAAATCTTTAATAGCTTGGCATTTTTTTGAACCAGCAAAACAAATGCCCAACTAAAGAGATGTCCAAATGACATTGTCTAAGGCAGCAGTTCTCAAACTTCTTTGTACCAGGACCCATTTGTAAATATCGACGGCCAGTCCCGACCCAGTGCCCCTCAGTCCGGACCTACTGTCCCCGCTCCCAAGCTCCAGGCCCCCAGTGTGTGCAGCTTACTGTGGGGGCCCAAGCAGTCCCTTGCAGGCTGGCCCAGCCTGTGAGGGAAAAGCCTCTGTTTCCCATGTTTTTCTCCTTTAAAAGAGAATCTATTTTTTAAGTTTGTTCACTATCCTTTTATATAGTTTTGCAACCCACTCTCAGGTTGTGACCCACAGGCTGATAAATGCTGAACTGAAGGATTGGCAACCATACAAACCCCATGCCCTATAACCAAGCAAAAGGCTTAAAAGAAGATACAGGTACCAACATGGCAAGGCCAAAGCTATGCACCATCAGACAGCAGTAGCTGCAGGTGTGCACTTACATTTGCTCGCCACAGTCAACCTTCAGTTTTAACACAAGACCAAACAAACAGCCTTAGCAGCACAGCTGGACACAGGCATGGGTAAACCAGGAGGCCATGTAAAGAGGGCCTGAAAACAGTAATATTTTGAGTATCGCATCGTCATCGGGTCTAGCAAAAGGGGCCCCGGTACTAAAAGTTCACCTAGGGCTGCCAGGAGCCTCTCTGGCCACCTTCTCCACAAGGCCGCTGGCTCCCCTGGCTCTTTGGGAAAACGTGGGCCTGTTTAGGACCTGAGCGGTGCTCGCCGTCGAAAGGGAAACACCACCGTGAGTGGCAACACGCCGGTGTCAGCAGGAGGACAAACAGGCTGCCGGCCCCCAGACGGGCAGGGCAGGGCAGGGCGAGTCCACCCGAGCCGGTCGCAGGTGTTTGGCGGTGGGGGGAAGAGCGGAGCGAGGCGCTGAGGCGGGGGAGACTGCTCGGGTGCTGGGTCTAGGTGCCGGGCGCTGGAGGGCCACGGAGCCGCTTCCCCTTCCTTGGGGAGGAAAGCGGGGAGAGCCCGGCTCCATCTGCAGCCCGAGCCCCGTAGGCCGGGCTGCCGGAGGCTCTGCCCGGGCACCGCGCGCGCTCCTCCCGCCCCAGCCCCAGCCCCAGCCCCTGCCCTCGGCCGCACTCACCTCGTCCTCCAGCAGCGCGGGCAGCGGCTCGAAGTCGTAGCCCGGCGCCGTCTCCTCCTCCTCCTCGTACAGCGCGTCCCCGGCCTCCATCCTGCTGCACCCGCTCAGCCCGGCCCTCGGCCCCGGCGGCGGCGGCGGCTCATGCCCCGGCCGGCCCCGCCCCGCGCCGACCCGAGCCACGAGCCGGCGGTCCCGTAGCAACTCGCCCGGCCCCGGCCCCACACTGCGGCGCCTCTCCCCGCCCTGCTGCAGCGGCGGCGCCGCCTCCTCCCGCTCGGGCAGGTGCGCTGGGACCCGCCGCCGCCGCCTTGCGCGAAGGGCTGCGGGGCCGCAGCGCCGCAATCCGCAATGCATAAACTTCCAGCACCGGCGCGGTGCGGCGGGGAGGCGAATGCGAGGCTCCGGGCAGGGCAGGCAGCGCCCCCGCCTCAGGGCTCCGGGCAGCTTGATGCTGCGCTTTGTCAGCGCCGCAGCTCCGGTGAGTAGGGCCCCCGGGGCCCTCCCTGGACGCGAGCCTTACGGCGCCTTGGGGCCATAGTGGGCCTGGATGGGGTCGTCTAGTCCAGCCCTGCTCAAGCAGGATCACCCCTGAGCAAACTAACCCCAGGCTCGGTTGTCTGTCTAATCTCTTCCAAGGATGGAGAGTCCACCGCATCGCTGTTCCAGGGCTTGACCATCCTGACAGGCACAACCTTTCCCTTCATTTCCAACCAGCCTCACTTTCTGCTGCTGAAGCGTGAGGCTGTGACTCCTAGTCCTGACCCATACGGTCACAACTCTATCCCCTGTGAAATTGGCCTTCAGGTATCTGAGGACTCTTGATAACTTGTGTTTCCTTTCACTCCGCCTGGGCAATGGCATTCTCCCAGTTAGTTTAGTTTTGTCCCCCTCCCTCTGCCACAGTTAGATCTACTACCCCTTATCTCTACCAAAATCAGCTCAATGTTGCCAGACCCTCAGTTTTGAGTTGAGAAGCCTACGGTCACATCCTTGCTCTTCCTATGTGACAGAGGCATCTCCTTCACTTTCTGTACTTGTCATAGATTTCATAGATGTTAGGGCTGGAAGGGACCTCAGAAGATCACTGAGTCTAGCCCTTGCCTCAGTCTCTAACCTACTCCCTGGTTACCTGGGCTAGAAATATCTTTACTGCACCACACTGTGATGGGGATCACCACCACCTTATTGCTCCCATGTGTATGGCTGAATGCTGAAAAATACCCTGTGGCATATAACAAGTGCTTATTGGAGAAGTTTTGGGCTAGGTATCTTCCCAGCACACAGGGAACAGGAATGGCATGGCATGGCATGGCATATTTTCACAGCACTGCACTTTAGTATAGCACAGCATGGTGTACACAGGTCCTGACACGCTAGTTATATAGGCTACAAAGTGACTACATAGTCTCACCGGACCCTCAAGGGAGTCTCATGTGGCTCCATTCTGGCTAGCAATTGCAGGGCTAAGCCTGCTGCATTTACTGGCAGCCCAGAAGTAGAAACATTTAGATAAACACATTAACACACACATGGCCAATTAAATTTAGAATCCAAACTACAACAGCAACACTAATACATTTTTTTACAAATCATCTGTAAAAAGTTTTTGTCTTGCTGCAGAGCAAATTTGAGCCCTAAATGACTTGATAGTGTTCCATTCAGATTCAACATGGGAAAAGAGGATAGTTTCTTATTCATCTGGTGGAATACGGTTTCCTTTCTCAGCAAATCCAGGCCTGGATTGTCGCAAACCTGGTTTCTGCTGCTATTTAAGGTTTATATCAGCCTAGTACTACAGCAAGACCCAGGGAGTTTCGATGTAAAGCTGCTTGGTAAGAGGACAAGCAGACTTTCTTAAATTATGCTGCCGTCTGACTCAGATTGAAAAAAATAAGTGCAGCCAAATAGGGACAGTCATGCAAGATGCTTGTGGATTGCAGCAGCAAGACGAGATAAAACAGTAATAATGAAAGTAATAAAGAGCTTTGGGAAATAAAGATCAGGAGAAAGAACTGCATTTGGTGCCTGTTGTTGACGTGTAAGGTTTATTGTGAAATTTTCCTCTTACTATACTACATTATTTAGATTGCCTAAAGCAGGGGTTCCCAAACTGTGGTATGCATACCCCTGGGGGTACGCAAGATGTCTTGGGGGGGCAGGGTACATGGGAGAAATTGTGTAATGGCAGATTTTTTTTTCATTATGATAATAATTGGCACTTAAGAGATTAAACTATAACATGTATGCTAGTAGGGGTATGTGGGAAGCTGGTAAATCTAGACGGGGGTACACAACAAGAAAAAGTTTGGGAACCTCTGACTTAAAGCAATCATCAAGTAAATATACTAAACATGTAAAACTTGCTCATTCATGCACAGAAGAAACCTCTCCTTTAGCTCAATATTCAGCTATTTGGAAAAAAACTGTTTTGCTCTCATTACAAAGGATTTTGTGGTTTATTCGAGTCTTACTCATACAAAGGTCTCAATCATCTTGTCACAGTTTGAAATATCCCCATTTCTGTGATTTTCTTTTTAACAACCTTTTTTGATACAAATGGGACAGCATTTGCAGTCACAAAAACAACATCCAGCAGCCTTCGCACTTCAAAGTGCTGTACCTGTGCTAATATTAGCTAGTTAATTCCCAAATTTTTACAGAAAATAAGTATTGTTATCTCCAGTACACAAAAGAAGAAAATCATCAATTGAGACCAGAAGAAATTATTGGTAGGGCCTGGTTTAAATCGTGGGCCCATCTCATGGCATGATGGCTCATTTAATCTTGGAGTTCCTCATGTGCACCCCCCGCCACCAATTGGTAGAGGGGTCTTGCTGCTCACTCCTGATGGTCAAGAGGCAAAAACAGGTTTTAATTTCACCCCCGGATCATCAGGAGTGAGTGACAAGCTGCAGGGCCCATCTGCCAATCAGTGGTTGTGGGGAGAGAGTGAGGGGAACTCCAGGATTAAAGGAGCTGCCATGCCAGGAGCTGGGCTCATGATTTAAACCAAGCCCTAATTATTGGTAAAGCTTAGTCTGACCTTCTGCATGATACAGGGCATAAAATTTCCCTGAATATTTGTGTCAAAGTGCAGCTTGCCTTTCAGAAAATCATCCAATCTCAATTTAAAGACTTCAAGCAACAGAGAGTTACTAAGCTGCTCCAACAGTTCTTTATCCTCACCATGAAAAAAAAAATCGCACAGCGATCCCAAACAGAGACTGGTCTGAATTAACAAAGCCCCAAAAACAGATTCTTCCAGCCAGAAACCGGATAACCCAATAGACAGTAACCCTTCCTCTCTCTTACCTGTTTTGAAGGTGGAGACAGAATATTTATTGTTCTCCATTTCAGAGCTTATTCCTGGCTGGTTGAGAGACAGAGCTTTCCTCCAGTCTACACTACACAGCTGAGTCCCAGGCTTTAAAAGAATAGTAGCATGTATCTTCTCCAGATATTTACTAGTCCCCCAGAACTACTTATCCAGTGTCTGTCTCTACCATTTATTAGGCCCTTCTGTGTGCTCCTTAATCCTTAAAGAAACCGTATCATTGAATAGGAAGAAGATAGTAATGACTACAAGCCCTACTAATCTCTTAAAAAAGACTGACTGCACATTGAAATAATTGGTAAGAATGTTAAATAGCATAGGGCTAAGAACTGATCCCTGGGGGGCTCTACTAGAAGCTCAATGATGATTCACCATTTTCAAATACCTTTTCAGACTTATAAGCTAACCAGTTTTCAATGGATCCATTTACTGTGTGCCATGACTTTGCATCATTCCAGTTTCTTGTCAAAAGTCTTGCAGAAGTCTACATATATTAACCAACCATGACTGTAATCCAATAAAAACAAAATTAGTTTGACAAGATCTTTTTCCATAAGTCAGTGTTGGCTGACACTAAGTATAGTTCTCGTCCTTTTAATTGTGGCCTATGGCAGCTATTACATTAATTTTCCTGGGATTGATATCAGGTTGATATTTCAAAAATTACCACTTTTATTCCATTTACCCTTCAGTGCAACATTTGCTTTTATGCATCAGAACACAGGGAAGTGAATGGTTTGACCTTACAACTTTCATTGTGGAAGTAGCAGCACTGAATTTCGTATCTAAATTTACCTCTGATGAAAGAGAAAACAATTCCACAGACTTCAGGAGAAGCTTATTCATAAATTCAGGAACAGGATCAAAAAAATTAAACAAGTTTTGACCCATTTATCCAAAACTCAAAAGTTTTGTCAAAGATTTTGACTTCCCATTTGGAATAAATCGTTCTATTTATTTAATCTCAGCACAAGGTTGAATTTATTAAGAACTGATTTGGAGCTGATACTGTTCAAATATTTTTACAGTATTGCTTAGCTGTCAGATGAATAATTTAGTCCAATGGTAATACTATTTTTAGAGATTCTGAAAACATTTGACCTTGGGACATGGAAATATTTATTTCACTCTTTCAGTCTTTACCAAGATTAAAAGGGCACATCTACACGTCGCTGTGTGGCGGCATTGCTATGGCACTGTGCTTTAGTACTTCTTTTTGGAAGTAACTGCCCATACTGAGAGCCATACGCATTGCACACGATTAGATTTTGCCATTACTTAGCCATAGTGGTGCACTAAAACAGGGAGGGGCACCACTGTGGCAAAGAAGCTGCTCACATGATTGCTACACGTAGACTGATGCGATTGCTGCATTGCCATGGTGCCCTGTATAGCAATGTAGTGTGATGTGTAGACACACACAAAGAACAATTAAAAAAGATGCATGGGCCAATTTATAACTCAAACATAGTTGTTCTAAAACATAGATTTGTAAGATCTAGGACAATTTATTAGAGATCTTAACAGGGTTTTAAATAGAATTTAATTAATAGATTTCTAGATTTTCAACATCCCCATACAAGATTGTATTTACACGTAGCTTCCTACTTGTTCCATACACTTTGCCAACAAAATATTAAGATAACACAGTGTGAATGCCTCCCCACTTCCAGAACTGTCTTTCTCCATTTTGATGTAGAGCACTTTCACTGAGTAGACAGAGGAAGAACCACATAATGTTGAGAGGTTGGGAATTCCAAGCAAAGTTTGTAGCGGGAAGATGCCATGAAATTGAATATTCTTTGATTTTGAATCAGACTATTCAACAGAGCCTTATTGCCACAAGGCATCTTCTGTATGACAAATGGAAGATAACGGAGGCATCACAACGTTTTTTCAATGGCTCCAAATCAGATTTTGTGGAGTGGTGTCCTCTCTAGTCATTCAGCTATTTGGCTGTAGACAGCAATCTGGCAACTCTGCCCTGTTGAACATGATAAAGATATTCTACACTATATCCTGACCTTCAGCTCTGCAGTAGCACCCAATTTTCTTTGAGGTTTAGAGGCTTCATGGCTGAGTATGTAAACTATAATTTCCTATAAGAAATTTTATTTCTTACGTCTTTCACTTTAAAACTGAAAGAAAAGGATACAGAGGATAGCAAAAATGGTTACTTGATAGTCCACATTTCACATCATAATAAATTATTTAGTCTTAGATGGGCATCTAATTGTGACTTAGGTCTTAGTCATGCACACACTTATGTACATGCTTAACTTAACTGGTTGACGTTAGTCAGAAACAACTGGAAAGTCTATACCCAAATGCAAGGAGCCCAGACAACAAAATAGCTGAATTATAATTACTAGTGCAGGATATGAAAGCGAATACTAGAAGGAAAGGAGAACAATAGAGACAGAGCAGTCATATGTAGAACAAAGATATGTATGTATTAATAATCCATTAAGTTATGTATGCGTTAACAATGCACTAGTGCACATAAGAATATGATAGCCTTTAAAGGTATATAATGGATAGCAGGGATAAAACAGAATCCATTTTGATCAAAATTGTTTAGGAGAAGATCCTACCTCAGATTCTACTGGAGTAGTGCTAAGGTTCTGCTAGACCCCAGTGGTTTGATTTGGGCATGACTTGAGATCTCTGTAATAGTATTAGAGATAAATACAACTGGGAATTGGGCTACTTTAACTTTGGGCAGAAGGTAATCTCTTATATGCTACCCTGCCATCCCCAGATGGTTCAGTTTGTCATGCCACCTTACCTTATATTCTGCCTGACAGACTAATGCAGCTAACTACTTCTCTACTTTTTAACTTCTCATATATAGACTGGAAAACAAAGGCTACCAATAATGGTGAGATCAAGATATTTTTACATGTGATAGCTGAGAGATTTCTTCATCAAATAATCACTGGGAAAAAAAAGCAATACTACCATTGGTCTTGGCAACTATTGAGGACATTATAGAAGAGCTAGTCATAGAATATACTACATAACCTCCCGATGACCACAAATTAATTCCATTTCAATTAAATAAAATAATAAACAAAATTGGTCTATGGATTTTTATTTCAAAAGAGCAACATTTGAAATTAAAGTTTTGAAAATAAGGACACTGGGGAAATCATCTGAATTGAAATCACAGGGCAGAACAGCCCGTTATGGCTGCAGGCTGGAGACTATGCTATTGCATGCCTTTGCAGCCATTTTGTAGCCTAGGGGGTATGTCTAGGGGGCTGTTACATCTGTCCATGTCTGCAGCTCTACATTTTTGTAGCATGACAAATGATGTTTGCCACAGCCCTAGTCTTATAGTAAAATCATTAGATTTTGTAAATGTATAGACAAATTCTTCTTCTCTGCAAATTATAAGATGATACTACTGCAAGAAGACATGGAGAATAATAGATAACTGTCCTCTTTCCAATAACCTTTTACATATGTGAAGACAGATTTGCCTGTTAGGGCTGTGCGACGCTTCAGTAGCCAATTCAATTCAGAGAAGATTTGGCCTGATTTGCAGACTGAATCTCCGAATCTGAATCAAATCAGGAGAACAATTAAAAGCTCTGAATCTGAATCAAATCAGGAGAACAATTAAAAGCTCTGAATCAATTTGAAGCATCCACATCAATTTGGAAAAGCTTTGGCCACTTTGGAGATTCATAAATTATATGAATTTGGCTGTAGACTAAACAGGCAGCTGATGCAGCTGCCTCCAGCTGGTAAATCTGCTGGGGTTGGAGAAGGGGAAGAGCATGGGGGAGGGAGGGATTGGGGTTAGGACAAGCTACTCAACCAGAGTGGGGGCATGGTACTCAGGGAGTGGGGCAGGAGGCAGAAGATGTGGGCATGGCAGCACTGGGAGCAGGGGCTCTGCTGTGCTGCCACTTGCCCAGACAGGGCGAGGGGGGAAGGAGGGGATGCAGGCATAGCTCACTCCAGGCAGAACAGGGCAAGCAGCAGCAAGGCACAGCCCCCACTCCCAGTGCTACTGTGCCTGCATCCCTTGCCCTGCTGCACTGGGAGTGACAGGGCAGAGACCCCACTCCCAGTACTGATACAGGTGTGGTAGCACTGGGAGTAGGGGTATGCCCTGCAGCCGCCCAGAGTAACATCTACATCACACTTCTTCCCACCCCTTGCTGGCTGGGCAAGCAGCAGCAGGGCATAGTCTCCACTCTGAGCTCTACCCCATCTGCATCCCACGCTCCCTTGTGCCAGCTGGCAAGCCCCTGCTCCCAGTGCTGATGCAGGTACGGCAGTGCTGGGAGTGAGGACTATGCCCTGCTGCAACCCAGAGTGAGCCATGCCTACACTGCGCCCCCTCCATGCCAGCTGGGGCAGGTGAGGAATGGTGTGGTGCTGGGCAACCATGGGGGCTTCTTCTACAGATCCCCTAACTGGAGCAGAAGCAGGTACAGCCAAAGAAGCCACAGGAAAAGCCCCCATGGCTGCCATGCCCAGCCCCAGCCTCCCAGTACTAAAAAAAAAAAAAAAAGAGCCCCACACTTACGGGATGTAGAAGCGACTGTGGGAGCCCCTCTGCACAGCCCCCACTCCCTGATCTCCCCCCACACCCAGGCCTGCCCCAGATGCTCCCTCCTACCCCAGCATCCCAACACCTAAAAAAAATAAATAAATAAAAGCTCCCAGACAGCGCACAGTGCCCTACCAAGCCACACTCCACCCGTGCTATAGGGCAGCTGCCGCACAGATGCTAGGCAGAGAGCGGGGCAATCCCCACTGGCTCCCACTGCCCTGCACTGCACAGGGGGGCTCTGGCACAGTCCCTCAGAGGCCCCAATATCTGCTGCTGCAGCCAGTGTGTGCAGGGCTTCTTTTTTTGTTTTTAAGTGCTGGGATGCTGGGGATGGGCAGGGGATAGGGCCAGGCAGGGCAGCCATGGGGGCTTCTCCCATGGCTCCTCCTATCTGGGCAGAGGCAGGAGCAGCCAGAGGAGCCATAGGAGAACCTGCAGCCACTTGGCCATGCCCGTCTCTCCCTGGCTGATCCAAATCTCCAAATTGGTACCGAATCAGCATCAAATTTCCGATTATGATTTGGCTAAATTGGATGGGATGGGAACAGTAATTCAAATCACCAAATCAAATCACTGTCCTCTGAAATGGCCAAATTGCAATCCAAATCAAATACTTCCCTCTTTGCATAGGTCTATTGCTTTTGTCTTCCCTAAAAGATATTGCTCAGCTGAGGCCTTACCAGTGTCAAACAGAGCAAAATAATCACCTTCCATACAACCCTCCAGTTAATATATCCTATAATGACATTTCTCTTTCCAACACCACATGCTGACTCATATAATCCTCAACTCCTTTTCAGCAGTATTACTAACAGCAATTTATTCCTGACTTTGTATTGGTGCATTTTTTTCCTCCTTCCTAAATGTAATAATTTGCTCTTGCTTTATTAAATTTCATCTCGCTTGTTTCATTCCTTTTCTACAAGATCATTGAATTCTAATTCCATCTTCCAAAGTGCTTGCAATGCCTCCCACCTTCATGCAAATTTTATAAGTATACTCTCTATTCCATCATCCAAGTTGTTAATGAAAGCCAGCCATGTGGCTCTCTGGCACTTACAGTTCCTCCATCAGCTCTGGCTTGAGGCAACTTTAAGTTTCCTTTGTACTATGTTTGCACTGAGGAACAGACCTGGAGTCTTCTGGTCTTATGCTTCTTTAGAGGCATATCATAGAAACATATTTTCTAGATTTTCATTTAATACATAAGGACCTTTTTGGTAATCCTTTACATGTACATACTGTGATTTTCAACAATCTGGTTTGTACATTAAAATTGTAACATGCTATAGCACAACTTACCATGGCTCTTACTGGTATTTACAGAGTTTATTAAAGAATCTGGTTTTTCACTCAATGTGAAAGGAAATCATATGACTTTTAAACTTCATCTAATTTGAAATAATATCCTAGTGAGGATGAAACATTTTTGCTTGTCACTTAAGTTAGTAAATTGAGGCTATCTGTACACTTTAAAGCCTGTGTAATTTACCCTGAGATAGTTAACTTTACATCAGCTGTAAAATTTTCAAAGAAACAGGTAGCTTTTATCTAGAAGTAGGTAGATGAGATAAATACTGTCCCACTCACAGAACCTTATGTAGCTCCAAGATGAAGACTGCAGTGCTTTGTCTCTACCAGGATTTTACAAAAATGCCATTTAAATTAGCTCTATCACTGTAAAATGCATCTAGTTGGGAAGTGAAGACAAATGCCAAGATAAAGACTGGGGTTCTCCAAAGCTTAATTTGACTTGCTCATTTACATGAAAACTATTAAATGCATCTCGTGCCACCCTCTCCTCCCCCTTGGCCCCCCTCAGGATTTTACCTTGAGTAAACTAATGAGAGTGAGAAACACCCCATTTTTTCCTAATGAAAACAAAACGTAACTAATATGTAGAAGCTGCAGAACAATCATGCACCCTTAGCTGGGGTCATCAATCCTGCCACTGTTACAGGAATCCTTTGTAGAATTTTAGGCACTAGTACAGTAAAAGTCATGTTAACTAGCATTTTCCTAACCAGCATACTCTATTAACTGGAATTTCCAATATCCCCCAGTACAAATCCCCTCTTTAGTAGCCGGAATCTTTATTGAGTCTATCCAGCACGCACGTGCATGCGCATCAAGTTTTTGCACTAAAACTAAGACACTGGCTTCTGTATAACTCTCAGATAACTGTAATTTTCAGATAACCAGCACCCCTTTACCCCACTCATGCCCAATAACACAGTTTTTATTGTACTTGCATCAGTACACTCTTAAGTTCAAATTAATGTATTGGTGAGTAAATGAAGGAGAAAGTGGTTATCGATTTTTTCCTTTTAAGGGCCTGCAGTTTCAAGGAAGGTGTTCTCTTTGCCATGATCTTGTTAAGCCTTGCTGGTTTAGTCATTGGGATCACACCTTGATCCTTTGAGATGTGCAACTTTCCAAAGCATTGTCCAAAGTTGTGGAAGTGCCTTACCTCTCTGAATGCACCAGTGATAGTTCTGGGAATGATTCCATGCACCTCCATCCCCAAACAGAGTCTGGGCATGAATTATTGGATGAGGAAAATCTGATACTAAAATAATGCTTGTGTCAGTAATTATACACTTCATGTTATCTTGTAGGTTTTTTTCATTATAGCAGTTTGCTTATTTTTTGTGCATTATATAATCATAATTGACTATTATAGTTTCAGAGCACCAGTCTAGTTGATGAAAAGTTCACATTTGTTACACTGTAATTAGACTGTGCACTCTCCATTTAAGAGCATTGTTTACTGGCAGCATGCCTGAAGGTTTGCATATTAATTTCATTTGAGTGAAACCATGGGAACCAAGGGGTGCAGCATAAAAAGCACTGGTTGTTGCATAATATCCATACCCTTTTTCAATTGCTTGCTTTGATCAATCAGGTTTTCCTTTAATACTGTCACTCTTTATAAAGCTGCTGTTCCTTTTTAGCAATTTTTTAAGATGGGCAAAACCATCCTGTTGCGTAGCAGCAGTGAGACTGCATTAGAATTAAAAGCAAGGAGTTGGTTCCTGTAACATTAAGATTCTGCCACCAGATAAATACACAGGAATTCAGAGGTAAGTATACTATGATTCTTAAACCAGCCATATAAGTACTACAAATTATATATGGCTCTCTTTCTGCTGGTCTGAAATGGTGGACCCAGAACAATAATCATAATATGGTGTGCTGAGGCTGTGCTAGCTAAGCTTCACTGAGCTCTCTCAGGGGAAGGTGAGGTCCTTTTCATGATTCCCTTCCCCATACAGGATGATAAAAATTACACCACAGACATACCTTTTCTGTGTGGATGGGCGGATGAAGACTGACTCTCAAGAAATGCAGCAGTGTGAGCCTAATTCTATTCCCACTAACATCAGTGCTGTCTCTGAAATGATCTCATTGGCTAGGGACAGACATTCAAAAAACTGAAGCCTGAATTGATTCAATCGTTTCAAGTTAGTCTAACCTGCCTAGTTGAACCGATTTGTAACAGGACAGACATTCCTTGTGGACTGAGGAAATGCAGGCACATACCTTCAGTTGCTCAGAACAGGAGCTGGGGGAAACTAGAGTGCTCCCGTGGCTGCAGGGAAGCTGTGCTGGGGGAGGGTGGCCAGCCTGGGCTGTAGCCTGGGCTGAACTGACCAGAGAGAGGTTTAATTCCTCCGTCCCCGTCCCACTGGCAGGGATGTGAGCCAGGTCTGCCCGGTGCTCACTAATGCAGCAATAGGCCAGCATGGCCCCTGATGCAGAGGGAGTATGGATGGGGGTTTATTCTTCCCTCTACTCCCACTGCTGCCAAGGAATTGGAGCTGGGTCTGCACACCTCAACTACCACTGCTACTCACTCCCTGCTTGGAGCAAATAGTGGAATAAACTCCCTCTAACAGATGCAGGAGGAAGGGGGAATAACCTCTGTCCCTGCCCCCCACCTAAGGAGCCCTGCTGGCCAGTGTCTGGCTGCACCCCCAACTGGCTGCTGCAGTGGTGAAGGGGCAGCAACCCCTGTCATAGTGTTGGGGAGCAAGAGCCCCTTCCTGGTGAGGGGACCGTGCTGCAGAGTGGGCAGAGCTGTGTCAGACTGTGCATAGCAGCACCAGAGCAAAGAGGGGGCTAGAGCCCTTCAAGCCCCACCCAGCACTGCCACCGTGGTCTGCAGCAGCTTTCCTCGCCCTCCTGCACAGCCTCCCACTGGAAAGGGGCTCGCACTTGGGGAAACCATGATGGGGCAGCTGTCCTGTCATGGTTGCTCCCCACTAACCACTCCAGCAGCTGTATAGGAACAGGGCCAGATGCCAGCCGGAAGGGCACCTTAGGCAGGGGGCAGAGACTGGAGTTATTCCCCCCTCTGCCCCTGGGGCACCTCAGCGAGTTCTGCCCACCCTAACCACCTCCACTTGTTCTATGCCAAGGGAAAGCAGTGGAATAAGCCCCCTTCCTGCCCCCCTCTCTCTGGCATCCAGCAGAGAGGGCTATTCTGCTGCTTGCCCTGGGCACAGAGTGAGCGGTAGTGGCCAGGGCAGGCAGACTCTGCTGAGGTGCCCCAGAGACAGAGGGGGGAATAATCCTGAACCCTGCCTAAAGGGCCCTGCCAGCTAGCATCCAGCTCCACCCCTACCTGGCCGCTGGAGGGCTGAGCAAAGAGCGACCACGATGGAGGCAGCAGCCCCTGTTGTGGCTATCCCTGTCATGGTTTTCCCAAGCACAAGCCCCTTCCCAGTGGTGGGGGCCATGTTGTCCCGTGAGGAAAGCTGCTGTGGACAATGGCAGCAGCAGCAGTGCTGGGGAGGGGGCGGGGGGGCTTGGAGAGATGTGGACCCCTCCAAGCCTTGGTTATGCTGCTCACAGTCCACCACAGCTCTGTCCACTCTGCAGCAGGCCCCCCCCCCCCCGATGAAAAGGGGCTCACTGCTGCCCCCATCAAGGCCCTTCTCCCTTGTCGCTGCAGCAGCCAGGTTGGGGCATAGCCAGATACCAGCTGGCAGGGCCCCTTAGGTGGGGGGCAGAGATGGGTGTTATTCCCCCCTTCCTCTGCCAGAGGAGCTTATTCTACTGCTTGCCCCAAGCAGGGAGCAAGTGGCAGGAGTCGGGGCAGGCAGACCCAACTACAGTCCTTTGCGGGTACAGGGGCGAATAACTCCCCTCCCTGCCTCTGTATCAGGGGCCATGCTAGCCTGCTGCTGCAGCAGTAAGGGGGGAGTGCCCAGAAGACCCAGCTCTGGTCCTTGCCAGTGGGACAGGGAGGGGGGAATTTAACCAAAACTAAAACTGATTAATTTTTATTTCACATTCAGTTCAGCAAGCACACAGAGCAGTGTTTCATTTATTTTCTTGAGTTGGGGAAGTTAGAAGTGTTTGTATAAGATCTGTTAGTTTTTTAGAGCTTTTGATTTGAAGTAGTCATCATAATGCCTAGTCAGAAAAAAAACTAGTGTGGGGCATCATTATAGTGAAGTTCAAGCCACCGAAGGAAGAAAGTTGGTAGATGTCAATATTGTGGGCAGGTATATGCTAACAATGCATCAAGAATGAAGAAACATTTAGAAACATGTACATGACATGTAGAAACTGTCCTGAAAGAGTACAAGCCATATACAGAAAGCTAACACAACAGTGGTGGAACAACATCCTCTGAGAAAAGACTACTTCAGGAATCCTATGTAAGGAAACAAATTAATATGTTAAACAACACACAGTATAGACTAGTATCTATATCATTCTAAAACACTATACTTTTAAAAGTTATTAATGCAACTCTGGACTATTATTTGTTTTATTGAAAATATGTATATCCTGCTTTTCCGCTTGCACTAAACCCCCAAAGTGGCTTAGGCTTAACGATATATGTTTTTAAAAGTTACATAATAGATAGTTAACTATTTCAAACCAGAAGAGCGAGCTTAGTCCTTTGGCTGATGACAGAGGCCAGACTATGCTTCCCTTTGGCTCTGTAGTCCCAGGGCAACTGAGCAGCAAGATGAGCAGCAGAGTGTTCTTTCTGGCAGGGAGAGGGGGAAGCAAGCTCTCTGCCACTTCTCCTTCTTCTGATACATGAGGCCAAACTAGAATAGGTTAAAACAAACATCTTTTCTTTGAGGAACTTGGTAGCTCAAGTGAAATAACAGATTTGCAAAAAATGGAAAATTAAAATGTTAAGATGCCATGTCTGGAGGAAGAAGAAGCAGGACCCTCACTTTCAAGATTACCGTCATCAGATATGCAATTGACCATGAGCAGCTATTCAAGATAGTCAAACTTTTTATCAAGCTTTGTGGACAAAGTGTTCAAGGAACACCACAGGAAAAAGCAGATGAGACATTAGCTCAAACTATATTTGTAAGTGGCACACCTCTTTCCATAACTGGAAAATCAATTATTGGAAGGAATGTTACAAACTAATTCGCCCATCATATAAGTTACCATCACGTTATCGCTTAACACATTCTCTCTTAGATAGAGAGTATGACAGAGTTCAGACAATGGTTATTCAAAGGATTGTTCAAACAGAATCCCAGACTCTGATGTGAGATGGATGGACTGATATATAGGGAAATCCTTTATTGAACATTATGTTAGCAACACCTAAACCAATATTCCTGGAAGCAACTGCTACCAAATCGTCTCATCATACAGGTGAATACATAGCCACATTACTGAGTGAAGAGAATGAAAGTGCAAGTCCCTCCAGCGTGCAAATGTTAGCAAAACAAATGTTTACTAAGAGATCTGAGTTTTGCTCTTATCTAGTTCATCTGGCAGCAAACCTTTTGGATTCTCAACACAGAGGACAGCATTTATCAGAAGGTGAATTATCTACTGCTCTTGATACAATTATGGAAGTAGCTAAGAATGTCTCCAACATTGACGAAATAGCTGTGATGACAGACATTGCTGAGTCCTGCACAAAAGAAAACCTTTGGAGCAAAGTCATCATTTGGTGGGCAGCTGAGAATATGTCTCCTCTCACATGGTGGAAGGGATACTGTGACATCCAACTGTTGTCCAGGATTGCTCTAAGGATCCTAAGCATTCCAACAACAGCAACTTCTTGTGAATGGAACTGGAAGGCTTTCAGCTCAATCAAGACAAAAAGGAGGAATAGAATAACAAATGAATGCATTGCTAAGCTGGTTTCTATTTCTGAAAACCTTTTGCTTCTGGAGGATCAGTCAGAAGCACAATTAGTGAAGAAGATGAAGTGTGATGATAAGTTACCCTTACCCATAGAGTCATTGGTAAAGCCATCCTTCAACAAAACAGAATGTGGTTCAAGTAGTGGTGAATCAGATTTGCTTCAATCTGATTCTAAAATGGAACTAATAAATAGCACAAGTGATTCTACAGATAGTGACAGTGAAACTGGAGGTGCCTCAATGACCTCAGTGGAAGAGTTGAAGTAGGTGAGTGGACAGCTATGACACATGCGCAGCTCTTTGGGTGTGCTAAAATGAGTGTCGACATTTTTCAGCGCCTTCTTTTTTCCCCCTTAAATTTAAACAAACAGTGTAAAGGAAGTGCATGCTATTGTGTGAACTCAAATGCTAAATCTAATCACGCTCTATTTAGGGCACTGAAAAATTATCTGGAAAACCCATATCTCTGGCTCCTACTAATGCAACCCAATATATCATTACCCTTCTTCACAACACGGGCATACTGTTGGTTCATTTTCAGCTTATTGTCCACTGTAACCCCCAGGTCTAGATCCTTTTCTGCTTAGCCAGTCAGTCCCCTGTACTGGGTCATGGGATTGTTCTGTCCTCAGTGCAGGACTTTGCACTTGTCCTTATTGAACCTCATGAGATTTCTTTTGGTCCAATCCTCCAATTTGTCATGGTCTTTCTTAATGCTAGCTCTACCCTCAATGCTACTACTACTCTCCCCAAGTTGATGTCATCTACAAACTTGCTGAAGGTGCATTTCATCCCAGCTTCCAGATTGTTGATGAAGATACTGAACAGGACAGGCCCTAGGACTAAGCCCTGGGGCATTCCACTTGATACCAGTGGCCAATTAGGCAGAGGCATTGGTTACTACCCTCTGAGCCCAATGATCCATCCAGTTTTCTATACACCTTACAGTCCATTCATCCAACCAATAGTTCTTCAGCTTGCTTGTGAGAATTGTGGGAGACAGTATCAAAAGACTTGCTAAGAAATCAAGGTATATCATGTCCACTGCTCTCCTCATACCCACAGAGCCAGGCATCTCATCATAGCAGGCAATCAGGTTGGTTAAGACTCGCCCTTGGTGAATCCATGATGACTGTACCTAATCACTTTCTTCTCCTCCAAGTGCTTAGAAATACATTCCTTGAAGACCTGCTTCATGATTTTTCCAGGAACTCAGGTGAGGCTGACCAGTCTGTAGTTGTCTCAGCTGCCCGCAGTGGGTTGGTTCAGGATTGAGAGAATGGTAGGGATAAAAAGGTGATAAATGTTTATTGATCTAACAAACATGTAATTACACAAAGCTTAACAACACAACAAAGACAGCCGTAAATCTCCAAGTTGGCAACTTATCAGCAGTCCCCTTTTATGCCTGGTATATGACAATCCTCTCAAAATCCAGCAAAGTCAGGTATCCCCAATCTACACTGTCCAAAGGGGTACTGGGAAGAACCCTGGTAATCAGTCTTCGGGCTTCTCAGGACCCACCACCCTGTCAATTCCAGGTCTGTGGCTTCTCCTTCACAATGACAGCTTTCTTTACCACTCTGCACTTTCCTTCCACCAATTTCTGGATGCACCAGCAAATTTATAGATTTTTTTTGAGCTACCTGTTGGCTTGCAGCCAGTTGTAGTTCTATACTACAAACTTTCCTTATATGAC
Source organism: Caiman crocodilus (assembly GCA_030014935.1). Classification (NCBI taxonomy): domain Eukaryota; kingdom Metazoa; phylum Chordata; order Crocodylia; family Alligatoridae; genus Caiman; species Caiman crocodilus. Next base: position 27,238,288 of record JAGPOW010002742.1, on the reverse strand, counting down.
TAACCAATAGCATTACAAGCCTTTGTGTTTTCCTTATATGATTAACTTAGGTGAGCCATTGCTAATGAAGCTGGCTCTAAGCTATGGCAAAATGTGTTAACAAAACACAGGAAATGCTTAACCACAATGGCTTCCTTTTAGACTTGTTCTTCTAGCTATAAGCATTCTGCAATACATAGATAAGTAGCAGAAAACCAGGTTTAAACTTCTGAATGCTGGTTTAGCTGTCACAGGATGCCTCAGCAAGCATTTTTTCAAGCAGACACAATTTGTTGTCAAGAGACATGACCAAGTCACTGCCACAGTAGTTCTCTGCATAATCCTTTTTTCCTTTCTTAAAGATGGGCACTATATTTGCCCCTTTCCAATGATCTGGGACCTGTCCCAATCATCATAATTTTTAAAGAAAATGGCTAGCAAAGCTGCAGTAACACCAACCAAGTGCCTTAGCATTCTCAGGTTCATGCTTCCAGCTCCATGGACTTGTACATGTCCAGCTCTTCTAAATGTTCTTTCACCACAGTTGGCTGTTCATCACTTCCCCAAACTGTGCTGCCAGGTGCAGTACTCTGGAAGCTGACCTTGTCTGTGGAGACTGACATAAAAAAGGCATTAAGTACTTCAGCCTTTTCTGCATCATCGTATGTTCAAGTTTCCACCATTTGTAAGCTTCCCTTAGATCACTAAAAGTTCTACACTAAGCCAAGCTGGTCTTCTGCCATATTTACTAGTCTTCCTGCATATTGAGATGGTTCATTCTTGTGCCTTCAATAAGGTTTCTTTAAAATACAACCAGCTCTTCTGGACTTCTTTCTCCCTCAGGCTCACCCTTACAGAGGATCCTGCCCATCAATTCCCTGAGATCCCTGCACAGATGCTCTTCCCTTTCTTCATCAGATGGATTCTGTCTCTTCCTAGCAGCCCTTCTCTTTGGAACAACATCCCCTGGTTGAAGAAGCCAAAACCCTGCTGGCAACAATGCATGCCTGCACAGATGGTGATCTGTAGGATGCATCCACTTCTGCCTGGGCCCTTCCCCTTGATTGGAAGTGTTAGGCACTGACTCCATGCAGCTCCCAATGACTAGGAAGACAACAATTCAATCGCTCATGGATCCAGATGTTCAGGGAGCAAGCAGGGAGCAAACATCAGCACACATTGCTCGCAACAGCTTTATTCAAAATGGAGACAGCTTCGGGCAAAGGTCTGACAAACAGGGGACCTACACTGAACATTAGGTTTTTTTCCATATTTATACACTTTGGATTATACTTATTAACATTTACTCCACCTTTGCTCCACCCATATTCCCTCCTACTTCAAGCTCTGCCCCATTTACTATTTACTTCATTAGCATGGAATTGCCTATGCATTTCACTCATTTATATGTTGTTTTGCTAAGTGTACATGCTCAAGACTGTGAACCCAGTATCCCCCAGTCAATTGTGGTTTCTTGACGATTTCAGCACCATCTCCAATGTCTTACTTCTGCTTTATCTCCTAATGATAGCTGGTGGGCTGCATCTTATTCTCCTTACACAATGAGTTGTATATCCTTACAACACTACGACATTGTTAGCAAAATGTTTGCCTAAGCACCTTGCAATGTTACTTACAATATATAAATACCTTGTGGCTAGCAGCTTTGCTGAGACACAAAGTAAAGACTTTATTCAGCTGCAAATCCAGTGCTCCCCAAGATCCAAATAGTCACCCCAACAGGAAGGATTGAGGAGAACATCACCTGCATCCCTGTTCCCTTTATACTTGCACCCAGAGCCCTATAATCACTTTTGATCTAATGAGGGTCACCCCTGGCAGTATTATTGGTGCCCACGTGGATGAGCAGCACAGGGTAATAGTCAAGGGGCCAGATGAATTTTGGTAATCATTCTGTGACATCTCAGATCCAGGCTGTAGGCAAGCAGCTGACCTCCTCTGACAACAGCTCAGGCCAGCAGATGGATACCTCTGTCCCCCACAGAAGGGAGTCTCCAGCCACCACCATTCATTGCTTCCTCTTGGCGGTTGTGATTGTGATCTTCCCAACCTTGGGGATACCTGGCCTTGCCCGACACCAACCGAATGTGTTCATTTTCTTCTGTTGCTAGGGCTCCATATCTGTTCCCCAGGCAAACTGTAGCAAGTAGAGATGAAGGCTTCTGCTTTCTTCCAAAGGTCACAAGTTACCAGCTTCCATTTTCCTAGGAGTCCATGTGCTCTTTCTTCTCCAGGACTGCATCTGACAGTCCTTTCTCCACAGTCTTCGAGGTTTCCTCCACCATCAAATCAATGAAGTCCTTAAATCCTTATGATAAAGGATGCTTTGGAACCTCACCATGTCCTCCTGTAGCTCTCTTATTTGCTCCCTGAGGGGCACCAGCAGGAGGCACTGCTTACATCACAGGGACTTCCCTACCTGTTTGTCACTGGAAGAAACCTACAAGCTGTAGTGTCCATAGTGCCAAACCAGGACCTAAGTGGAAACGTCAGGAGTGAGCAGTCCTGCCTGGATAGACACCTCATAGGTGCAAACAGAGGAAGAGCTGGCAGTGGCAGTGGCTCGGGCATTGTGACATCCTTCAGATCATTCTCTGGGTCTCTAAATCTGCTGCCTCTCTCTTCCTGCCCCTCTTTCCAAGCAGACCTTTCCTAGCAAACTCCCCCATAAGTTGGCCTGCTCACTGCTCCTTGGTCCCAAACAGTTCCCTTTTCCATGATAACCTGATCCCTCTCACCAAGCTTACAATGAAGGAAAGTGAGAGAGTTTCAAGGCAAATTCCCTAGCAAGCTCTCCCTAGGTCTGGACTCTAGTTGAATGAGGGGCTTAAGTAATGGTCTAACTGCTGAGTTTTAGCTACTTATGCTTAAAGTATGTAGGTTAGTTACTCTTCATTAAAGAACTTACCTTAAAGGCTCCCCTTCAAAGAAGGAAACAGCAAACTGACTTGGGAACTGTCTTAATTGCTGCTCCTGTTTGCCCATATATCCTTCTGGGCATGGATTGGCTCTGGCCCCTGGTTAGAGCTTTTTTTTTTTGTCAGACATGTAGCAATAACTCAGCAAGCAGCACTCCCAGCTGCTCAGAGCACATGCCCAAATACACAGCAAGCCAAACACACAGACAGCCCTGGTTCACTTACCTTCCCAGAGCAGTGTCTGGCACCTGGCTCCTCTTTTTCTTCCCCTTCCTTCTGTTTCTCTTAGTGAACTGCATTAACTTTATCACTTAGCAGTTTTCTGAAAACCTCACTTCAGTTGTATCATTACAACTGGACTACAACTGTGTAAGTAAGACATTGTTAAATTAAAAGCTTCTCCCACCCATGAGAGTGTGAAGTCATCTACATTGGTTTAATACCTATAAGCGACCAAAACGCTGGCTTGCATCCATAGATGCTTCTCAAGCAAATCCCAGGACGTCATTCTCCCTTTGAAGACAGATTAGAACACTGGAGACATAGAAAACTGCTAGCAGTAGAGAGAAGATATGATGCCTCCAAGTTCAGGTTCCTAAAATGTTTCTCTTCAATAAGGGTTTAGTTACTGTGACTCACGTTTGATTTCTTGACACTCACCCTTCCTAAGACTTCAGTTGAAAAATATCCAGAAATACCAGCTTATACAGCATACAAACAGCCCCGCCCACCTCTTCAATAAAGGAAAAAATGCTTAAAGCATACCGGTCTTGTACTCTCCACATTCCATTGCCTCTCTATTCATCACTGATTACAATGCCATGTCCTGATCTTAACCTTTAGTAAATAAGAACAGGACTGTATCAGTAACTTGTTTTTGTGTGCATTCTACCAAACCAATTGCTCTCACTGGCTTCTGGAGTCCACTGTAAAAAACTCACAGAACAGGGATTAGCATGTTCTCAATCATATTTCTTAGCACCAGAGCTAATTAGAAACTGCCTGATCCTGACCATTTTCAGTGACAATGCAAAACCAAACTTTTGTGAAGTTTTTTTGCAAACTACTATCAAAGACTATAGAAAAAATTTTAAGAGGGTACTTGACAAAGAACAGAATCTTCTACCAACAGATTGAATTCAAGTCTCATTTAGGGTTTGAGCTACTTTTTAAAGAAAAAAAACAACTCCAATCAACCTGCAACTATTTACACACAGGTGAAATTCACCAAATAATTTCACGTGGAAAAAAAAAGTATCAGGCTGGGTTCATAAGTCCATGGGGAAGAAGTGATTGAGAGTGACTATCACAGCACATGGGCTAGTGCAATGGTGCTCTCCTGGGAGGCTGGAGATGGGTCATATTGGGCACGTCCAGACAAGTACCCATGTGTCTCTTGCAGGGTCTCAAACCTCGTTGAGCTGCTGCAAGAGGCACATGTGGGAACAAAATAAGTCCCCTGTGTTGCAAACTTCCAGGGGTCAAACAATACCCTGGGGCAGGGAGAAAAGGGGGGTCCACTGAAGGCTCAGTCATTCACAGGGACGCTCTGGTAGCCTGCTAGAGCATCTCTGTGGTTGGCCCTTTTTCCAGTGCTGAAGAACACTGCCTTCCCATAATGGGCAGGCAGCTGTACAAGCTGCAGGTACCTGGACCTGGCTTCTGCCAGATAAATAGAGGGTTGGGAGGAGGAGGAGGGACGGTACCTTGGGGGAGGCCCTGTTCAGCTGCAGCCCCCATTCCTTTCCCCAACTCCCCGTTCATTCCCCCCACAATCACTGGCAGTAACAGAGAAGGAGCAGGAGGCTGAAGAGATCAGGGGAAGTCTTCAACTCATTTCCAGGGGCTTGTATCCAACCTCCAGCTCATCTCCATACCCTTGCTCATTCTCTTGCTTGTCTCCAGCATAGCGAGGGGAACAAACAGGAGGCTGGAGACAATAGGGTGATGTCCTCCTCCTCATTCCTATGCTTGTCTCCAGCCTATTGCTAGTTCTCCTTCTCATCTCCAATGTCCTGAGGCTGGAGACAAGCCCCTGAAGACAAGCTGGAGACAAGCTGGAGACAAATCCCTGACGACAAGACTTCCCCTGCTCTCTCCAACCTTCTGCTCATTCTCTGGTACTGCTGGTGAGTGTGTGGGGGCTGGGAGAAAATGAATGGGGGGTGGGGGAGAATGAGCCTCCTGCTTGTTTTCCTCTTCTCTCCAGCCTCCTGCTTCTTCTGCTCATCTCCACCCTCTAGAGGGATGGAACCCTGCAGACAGGATAGTCTATGTGCTATGTAGGTGGGCTCTACCCTGTGTGGGACAGAGAACCATTGGCAATGTGTAGGGGGTGCATGCAGGTGCATGTGCATCCCCCCAGGCATTCAGCAGTCACTGCTGGATGTTGCTGATGCTGTCAGCAGCATCTGTGGGTGGTCGCCAACATGCTAGGAAATCTGGTCATTGCACCAGACAGCAAAACTAACCTATTTAAGAAGTTCTTTGCCTCCATTTTCTGAGCAGGGAACGGGTCACCCTCCCCAATCAGAACCTTCATAGACCCCAGGGGAGGTGCACCCAGGTCTAGGGTCAGAGAGGATCTAGTCAGGGAACTTCTGGAGGGACTGGACATATTTAAATCAGCAGGTCCTGATGATCTCCACCCCAGAGCGCTGAGGGAATTAGCAGAGGTCATTGCAGGACCCCTGGCACGGCTTTAAAAGCACTCGTGGTGCTCTGGCATTGTGCCAAAGGGCTGGAAAAGGGCCAATGTGGTTCCCATTTTCAAAAAAAGGAGGAAAGAGGACCCAGGAAACTATAGACCAGTTAGTCTTAGCTTGATCCTGGGTAATCTTTTTGAGAGAATAATCCTGGTGCACGTTCATGAGGGGCCAGCAGAGGAGATTATGCTTAGGGCAACCAACATGGGTTCTTTAGAGGCAGGTCCTGTCAAACCAACCTGGTGGCCTTCTATGACCAGGTCATAAAATATTTAGGCACAGGTGTTTCAGTGGATGAATTCTTTATGGACTTTAGGAAGGCCTTCAACACTGTCTCTCATCCCATTCTCACTAGGAGACTATGGTGTCGATACCTACACAGTTAGATGGGTCACTAGTTGGCTGAAGGGTCGTACCCAGAAAGTGGTGGTAGATGGGTTTTATTCAACCTGGAGGGATGTGGGCAATGGGGTTCTGCAGGGCTTGATCCTCAGGCCCACACTGTTCAACATCTTCATCAGTGACTTGGACGGGGGTGTAAAAAACACTCTGTTCAAATTCACAGATGACACTAAGATGTGGAGAGAAGTGGGCACACTAGAAGGGAAGAAAAGGATGCAATTGGACCAGGACAGGTTACAGGGGTGGGCAGATAAGAACAGGATGGGTTTCAACATTGACAAGTGACCCATACTGTACCTTGGGAGGAAGAACCAGCAGCATACCTACATGCTGGGGAACTCCCTTCTCATCAGTACAGAGGCAGAAAAGGATCTTGGAGTCATTATTGATGCCAAAATGAACATGGTCCGACAGTGTAGGGACGCAATTAGGAAGGCCAACTGTACCTTGTCATGCATCCATAGATGCATCTCAAGCAGGTCCAAGGAAGTGATCCTCCTTCTCTATGCGACACTGGTCAGGCCACAGTTGGAGGGATGTGGACAACATGGAGAATGTCCAGAGAAGGGTCACCCGCATGATCAGGGGTCAGCAGGGCAGGCCCTATGAGGAGACGCTAAGGGACCTGAACCTGTTCAGCCTCCACAAGAGAAGGCTGAGGGGGGAACTAGTGGCTGTTTACAAACTAGTCAGGGGGGACCAGCAGACATTGGGAGAGTCCCTGTCCCCCGAGCACTTCCAGGAGTGACAAGAAATAATGATCAGGCAGAGGGTAGATTTGGGATAGATATCAGAAGGCACTATTTCACTGTCAGGGCGGCTAGGATCTGGAGCCAACTTCCAAGAGAAGTGGTACTGGCTCCTACTTTGGGGGTCTTTAAAAGGACTCTGGATGAACACCTTGCAGGGGTCATTTGACCCCCGTACTCTTTCCTGATATGGCAGGGGGTCGGACTTGATGATCTGCTCAGGTCCCTTCCAACTCTACCAACTATGAAACTATGAAATGATGAAACGCCAATAACATCTGGTTGCAGGGCTCCGGGTACACGACTCCCTGGGAGACAGCGACCATCGTCTGATAGAATTTGCTGTCCGGCGCAGTGTAGATAGGGTCCACACTAGGACTAGGGTCCCAGATTTCAAAAGGGCCAATTTCGGAGAGCTCAGGAGGCTA
>JAGPOW010002742.1:27201794-27230986 GCA_030014935.1 Caiman crocodilus | reverse complement strand
TCCAACTACGAGCTTTTTAACTGCAGCAACTTTAATATACGCTATTGGAGCTGGAATTACCACGGCTGCTGGCACCAGACTTGCCCTCCAATAGATCCTTGCCTGACTAGTCTCGCACATCTAGGGTGATGTTAAAGTCCCCGCCAAGGACCAGGCATTTGCAAGGGTTGAGGGTACTAATATATGTGGCCGTCTGGTGGAAGAAATATGCCAACTCTGGGTCCTTTGCAGGGGTGTACCCGTTCAGAAGGTTCAGGACCAGCCCCCGCACCTGGACCCAGAGGTGCAGCAGGCAGCCTGGCACTACCTGATCACCCTGGAGAACCTCCAGCTGCAGGCCCAGGGAGAATCAGGCGGCCACCCCAGATGAGGTGGCTGAAAGGTGACTAAAAAAGACCCTGCCTCCCCACTCCAGCCACCAATCTGGTTCATCAGCTGGAGTCATCAGGGTCTCCTACAAGAATACCATGGAGTACCCCCCATCCTGAAGGAAGAAGAACACCTGGCACCTCTGGAGACCCTTCCTGCAGCTGTGGGCATTGAGGGTCACAATCTTAAATGACCTCATGGCTGGGGAGGTGGAGTAGATGGTTCAGCTGGGGCCTCACAGATCTCAACGCCTGGTGTGGGGCCTGCCAGTTCACGTAATGCCCTCCCATATGCATAGAAGGCATCTATGAAACTGCAGGCCCACCTATAGATCCAGGTGTTACAGCTTTTGGGCCCCTTGCCTTCCCCCCGCCAGTGCCCTCACAGTAGCAAGGACGCTGTCGGAATCTCCCCAGCCATTCAAGGCTAGCTGTACCTTGCTGGCAGACTGGAGGGTGTAGTCATGGTCATGAAATGCAAGTAGCTCATCCCTGGGAGCCTCTGGGACCAAAAGGTCTCCAGGCCCCATGGAACCTGCTGGTTCTTAGGCATCCTCCTTCTGGTCCTGGAGCTCAGAGGACTCTTCCAGCACTATCTGAACTCCCCAGTTTGCTAAGACCGTGGGCTCTGGTTGGGATTGGGACTGCTCTGCAGCCCCCTCCTGAGAGCAAGCATCCCTGAGCTGCTGGCCAGGGCAGGTTCTTACACTGCTGGGCTCCCAGGCTCTAACTCCCCCCGGCTGTAGTTCCAGGAGGAGCCAGGCAGGGCTATTTTGCCCCAAGTGGCACAATTTGCTCCACAACAAAGTGCACATCTGTGCACATGCGTGGAGGCAAAAAGCCTCAACTCATATTTGCACCTCTTCTATTTAAGCTGGTGCAAGCACATGTGCTTGCATGTGTGGACATGCCAACTAGGGTTAAAGTCTCTTCAGACAGAAGATAGATCTGAACTGCAATTCCTCTGTCTTGGGTAGGTGCTGTAATCACTAAAATAGGATGTTCTGCTTCTCCTTCCTTTTGTGAGTGGTGCCTATGTCCAAACCCTCATTTTACGCTCTCTTGTTAAAAATAAAAGAAAATATTTTTTTATGGATAAACAAAATATCTCTCATATCCCCAAATCAATTATTACAGCAAGAAAAAAAACTTAAGACTCATATTTTGAGCCAACCAGAACTGATTTTTTCAGTTTTTCAGCTAATTTGCTGATAGATGTATCAGTAGGGCCCACTAGGGACTCCGATACACTGTAAAATTCTTTATTTGAAGAGAGGAGGTCAATGCTCACTCTACAATTTTGCCAGATTGATAACAGAGGCTAGAGCAAGAGAGAAACAGGAAGGTCCCCCAGGAATACTATACCTACATTTTAATGGGCTTTACATTAGCCATTACCATGCAAGAAAGAGATCAGGGAATCACTGTGGACAGTTCACTAAAAGCATCATCTCAGCAGACATCAGACATCAGAAAGGCCAGCAAAATGCAAGTGATTATTAAGAAGGGGATTATAAATAAAACAAAGTATCATTGTGATCTTTTATAAAGTCAAGGTGTGGACACACCATGGATACTGTGCCAGGATGTTACGGCGGCGCCTGCAGGGAGGGCCATGATCCTCTAGAGGTCCCTCACACCGTGTCCAAGCTGGCCCAAGGACACCCTCTAACTCTTGCCCGCCATGACTTTGATGACTAATATATGTAGGGAGGCTGCCTTCTACCTCCCTGGGCACGGCGTCTCGGGACCTCTGTCCCCGTGATCTCTCAGACTGTCCAACAGGTGCTCCCCAGGCACCCTACCCTTAGGGGCTATGCGCGAAAGACGCCGTCCTGTCCAAATATAATGCCTGCCTGCTCTCCTGGGCCTTCTCTATAGTCTTGACTGCTCTGGGCCTTCTCATCCGTGCCCCCTTCTCCAGGGCTCCTTGTCTTATCTAGCCCACTCTCGGGCCTTCTCTGTGCTTCTGTCCCTCCCTGGGACTCTCAATGAGACCGCCCCTCTCTTGGGGTCTCGATGCCCACTCTGGGCTTCCTAGTAATATCAGAGCTCCTTCTTGGGCCTCCTCAGCACTGCCCCTTCTCAGGCCCTTTCTAAAATATCGTCCATCCCTGGGACCCTTGTCCACTCTGAGACCTTCTGTCGAGCCCCAATCTTCGAGGCCCTCTGCATGGTTATGCCCTCTCTTTAGCCAGGAGTTCTATGCCACTATCTCCTTTCCTTGGAGACCACCGCAGCCTCTTGCCCTTCACTGAAGGCGTTGTGCTGCTAGCCATCTTCTTGGGGCTGACCACAGCACCCTGCCCCCTGGCTGAGGTCTACCTCTGTACTAGCCTACAACTAAGCGTCTCAGTAATACTGCCCCTTGTCTGGGCTTCCCAGTAACGCCTCTCATTTGGGCTTCCCAAATGGTGCTCCCCTCTCTAGGGCTTGCCGTGCCCCACAGGGCTCCTTAAAATACTGCCCCCTATCTAAGGCTTCTCATATGCATTACCCCTCTCAGGCCTTCTCATCAATATTGCCTCTCATGGGCCTGGGGTCTCTGCACCCTGTGTTGCTGTGCCCTCTCTGGTGCTAGATCGCACCCTCCCGGGCACCAGGGCTCCCACACTCCTGTGGGTCCCTATGAGTATATTGCACCCACTCTGGCACTTATAAAAACACTGCACCCCCATGGGCACTGGGATCCTCACGCTCCGTTGTGAGTCCCCACTGAGGCCTCCTCCACCCCTACAGCCTCACCCAAACCACCAGTGTAATTCAATGCTAACAAAACATAACACAAGCCTCCTGGCTATAACCAGACGTAAGGCACCTGGCCATAACAATGTAAACCTCCTGGCTACTGCTCCCCATCATTGCTTCAGCCGCTGGAGCCCTCGTGAGCTACACTCACATTCTATATCTCAGAGCTCCTGCCCCTCCAGCTGCTGGCAGATAACTGCCAGCCTAGCCTTAGCTCTAGGCTTTATAAGGGCCAAGCCCTGCCCCTTCAGTCAGCTGACTTTCATCAGTTGCCTCAGCAACCCTCAGCTGTGCTCATTATCCCACTGCTGGGGCTTTCCCCAGCAGTTTTCTCCTCTCTAGGATCAGTGCAGCGAGGTGTGCCGCAACACAGGATTTGGTTCCTACACCTCAAAAAGAATAGAGAAGAACCAGAGGAGGTACAGAGAAGGGCAACAAGGATGATTAGTGATATGGAGATGAGCAAAAGAGATGAGCATTCACTTTATCTTGAAGTAACCTAGGTTAATGTTCAATGGGCCAAATGAAAAGATAAATTGCTGAGTTCAGCTCAGAGTCTATATTAGCTAGTGAGGTATGGAATACATGTTTGAAACATTTATCATTAATTAGGCAATGGCAGTTATTTCCTGAATAAACCCGCAGCTATTTGGGGCCTCATAAAAATCATGAACCATAGTCTATGTCTTAAGAATTTGATAAACCAAATTAATCAACTGGACAAAACTTTTCTTAAGGCAAAGAAATCTCCTGCCCTTCTGAAACTAGTGGCTTCTCTGAATCTGCTGTGCATTGTTATACGTTCAAGTCAAGTCAGTCCCAAGACAACTGCAACCACTGGGGCACTTTAGATGCTGCAACAACCCCCCTAGGTTACTTGAGTTGTTTTGCATCACTGGTGATTCTTCAGGCAGAGTGACCAGGTGGCACCCATCTCCTCTCCCAGGTATGGATGGAGCTCATCTACCCTTTTACAGGTCTTGTTTTTAGTCCTGCTGAGGGTGTCCACACACCCTCCTCACCCAGGCTAGCCCAGGTCAGGGTGCTGGTTTAGTCACCGACAACCCAAACATTGAACAGGCTGTACTGATTTACATGGTACCAGATAGCAGACCAAGATAAGTCTAGCCTAACATGTATTTTTATATGTTAATTCCTTAAAATATTTATATAAAGGAAAAAGGAGGAAAATTTGGGCCAATCTAGTTGTTCAAAGCTGCAGCAGGTAGTTGGACAAATAGGAGTAGCGAAAGTCCTAGTCAGAAGCACTAGAGAGAGCATAGAGAAAATAGATGTACTGATAATATTGCTTTCCTTGTTTTGATAAAGATTCTGGGCTCATGCTTGAATGGAGATATCAACGTTACATGTCACCTTTGACACCTCACTCAGTTTCTCAATTGGTATGTCTCTCACGAGATGGGACTGTACCTGCAATTGTCTCAGAGTGGGATCCTGTGAGTCATCCCATGCTTAAACTAGATCACCAGGTTATGGGACCAGAGGAGTAATGCTCAGTGACTCTTCCCAAGTCCTTTAAAACAGAGTACTATTATTCATAGAATCACAAGAAGCAATGAGAAAATGATTAAAACATTAGAAGTCTGTATTCCTATTTTTTCCAAGTTCAGCCTTTCCTTTCCAACATAAGTGGCCTAACTTCCCCTTGGTAAAATCCCAACCTGTTCACAGAGGACCCTTGAATCTGCTTAGTTTTTAACCACTTTCAGGCTCTTTGTTTAAGATTCCTACATGAATCCCATACAGTTATAAGCTGGGCTCTTTTCCCTTCTAGAATCAGCCAGACTCCTGGTTCTACACTTTTGAGGTAACCTTTAAGGACATTAACACATACATTATTCTTTTCAGTACCAGCCCTTGGGACTGCATAGACATTGCTTTTGGTTCCTATAGGTTACAACTAAGACTGGTTGAACTATTACTTATCTGTTGAGGCAGTGACACAGTAACAATCAAATCCATAAAAGATGCGTATATGTGTGTGTGTGTGTGTGTGTGTGTGTGTGTGTACAGGTATCTCCCATATTCTTCACAGAAGTGTTAAAAGAATGCAACTTTGTATGACTCTTTTTTATTGTTGCATCATCAGGGAAGGCATTTGTTTACTATCTCTTTCACATCCATGCAAGGCTAGCACTATTTGCTACCTAAAAATATAGGACCAGCTACACTGGCCCATTATATCTGCATTGTGTCTCAGATGCTACTGTCAACTTACGTAGGAAAGCAGAATGGATCTCATGAACTTCACTTTCTTGTGCAGGAAGATAGCTGGAGAACAGGGAACATGCCAGGGGACCTGCTATATCCTCTTTATTCCTGGCTGCTGGAGTGTCCCTTTCCTGCAGGAAAGGTTGTATAAGATAAAGGTATTGTGAAGTTGCCCTTACCAGTGCAAAGCTACCCTGAAGAAGGATTCCCCACCTATTGGCAAAGGGATCTTCAGATGTCACCAAGCCCCAAAAATTGTATCTAAACCCTGTGGAATATACAGGAGACCTGGCAGGGGGGAAAAAAGAGGTGATGGCAAAAGCATTTCTGTACCCCAGTGTTCTGTAGGTACAGTAATGACTCCTTGGGCTCACAGACAAATGGCACAGTTAAAGCAGTCCATTAACTTGCATCAGAGGTCCAGACTGGCACAGAGATGCCCCAGGATTGGGGTAGTACAAAGCAAAGCCTCAGGCCAACTTGGCTTCTTAACCCTTCTCAGTTATGCCAAGTGCACTTAAACTGCAGCTGAGGACCTGGCACAGAGATTTGCTTAATCAACATGGATTAGGCAACAAGCACAGAATTTCAGCCAGAAAAAATTGAACTGTATCTGTGCACAAAACCCTCATTGTCCAGGCATTTCAGTCCTGCTCAACACCAGCCACTTTCAAGAACAATTATTCACCTTATAGATTCATCTTTAAACTGTATCTGCTCTTGATCATTAATCAATATTTAAAGCTGCATCTGCTTTGTTATCAGTCCCAGTAATACTTCCATTGAACATGGTACTGGAAAATCTAAGAGAGTACAAGGTATTTTTCAGCTCTCAAAAGAGCAGAAAAAGATGCATTTTTATTTTTTCTCCTTTCTGATTTTATAGTTTGTTGTATAATAGCAATAATCTCCATTGCTTTCGTATACTTGCAATAAATGGCTCTTGAGATCGATGAAATGTCTCAGCTCTGCTTTGGCTATTAATCATTCTCAGTAGCCATTTATTGCTTCATATATTACAAACCAACAAAAATTATTCCTTAAATCTAGCCAGATAGCTGAGGGCTGCAAATTTCAAACCTAACTCTCAGAAAGAGTTTCACGGATGGCAAAGCCTGCATTGTTTCTAATAACAATAAGCGATAATAATGACACTGCACTTCTACTATCTCTTCTGGCTGAGGATCTCAAAGCACTTTAAAACATTCATGAATTAGAGACGAGTCATCTTCTTCTGCAGTTGAACCCTTAGAGGGTAGCAGGAAAATAAGGTGTGGAAATTTCTATGAAGATCTCTTTACATCATTTTTTTCACCCTTCAGGTAAGCAAGTTTTGTTTTTATATGGAATTAAGCACCCTAAATAGTAAGGATCACAAGGCCATACTCACGAACACTCGGTAACCCAGGGACCTTTTAGTTATCTGGCAATACAGCTCTAATAGAACCATTTTACTAAAGGCCCTAATAAATCTAAAGGAGAATGACCACTGCATAGATGACTCTGTAGGAAAGAGAGAAGTAGTACAAATCCAGATTGTATTTACATTTCTGGTGACTCACAGAGAAACTGATGTGGAAATGATGTCTGTTCTCTATATCTCCACTGAATTCCCTTCCCCCGGCCCAAACTGCTCAGTCCTCACATATCTCAATCTAACTAGGTATGAATCAAGAGACCTGTGGAATTGCAAGAAGGAATAGGCAGAGAAACAGCAGAGAGCAAAGGAGTTCCATGGAGATCTGGAATAGGGAAGCCTGATTTCGCCTTTTTAAAATTTAGGATATTAGACCTGTAGTTAAATATGTAGACTAGCAAAACCTATCTCCCTAAAGACTCTTACAATGCCAAGGTTAAGTAAAGAAATGGTACTTTCATTTCATAGCTATAATAATGAAAAGCAATAAAGAAATAGATCTACCACTCCATGCAGGAAGTTTGTGGTAAAGTACTGAACACACAACTCTCTTGGACCACTCCTTTAACTCTAGACCATCCTTCTTCCTTTCACCCTAACATGGGGGAGCCTCGTTTTCAAACATAAATGCATTTATGAAAAGGATAAACAAAACTCTACAACTGTACACTCAAATTGATATTTACACAATGAAATAATGTCTTTTAATATATACCTTAATTTTCTGGTCCCACCACAGCATTTAGACAGTCTAATAAGGTTCCCACATTTGAAAACTGGTCCTAGAATGTAAATGGGTACATTCTTATTTTGAAGATTTGTAAAACAAAGTGAAAACCCTGAAATGCTTTCAAACTTTTCTACTTCACCCATGGACAAAATGCCCAAGTAGGGACCAGTGAATCATTAGGGCTAAGTACAGACAGTCAACAAGTCTAAGTCTGAATTGATTCAGTCTTTCAGGTTAGTCTAAGCTGCAGAGATTAAACTGAGAAACAACTGGACACATTTACTTTTGATTCAGGAAATGCAGCCATGTGCCTGCAGTGGCTCCAGACAGAGTCCAGGGGATGCTAGAGCATAGCTCTCTGGTACATAGCCAGCATGGGCTGTGTGTTCACGTCCTCTTCCTGCTTCCAGGTACAGGCAGGGGGTGCTTCCAGGGGCCTCTTGGATTTGTAGTCCACAGCCACAGCTAGCAGTAAGTTTGAGTGGGAGAAGGGGTGTTTAACCCCCACTCCCTGGCCCCAAACCACAGCTGGCAATTGCCTGGGTTGGGGGGATGGGGAGTACCTGCTTCCTGCTCCCTTTCTCCTGCTCCCCTCCCCTCACAACCCTTCTCTGCTGGAATAGACAGCCCAGCCCAGGTCTGGAAAGCATGGTGGGATGCTGGGGGACTCAGATTTAACTTGAAGCAGGAAGGGGTCTGGGACAGAAGTTTCATAAACCGTTTTGACCCAAATCAGTTAAGTATGCTACTACATTCAACCAAGTTTATCTTAAACCAGTTTCAGCCATTTTGAAACTGGCTTATGTGTACTGAACTTATGTTCTGTTACAGTTTTAAAACAGTTTCTCATGACTTAAGCTGGTTTATATAACTTCTCTCCCTAGCCTAGGAGACCTTTTTAGAAAAAACCCTCCAGGCAGCACAAAGCAAACCAACATGGCAATGAGCACTTTCAGGAGCTGTGACAGTCATTTAGCAAACTGGGACTGTCCTAACAGTATTTCCTGAAACACCTGAATAATAGTACTTGGTTTCTCATTCCAGCTCTATTCCCAGGTTTATCTACTCAGATCACAAGTGTTACAGCATCTTTAACCAAAACCAAGAATTTGCTTCATGGTTTAAAATGTCCAAGTTGCTCACCTGAGTTTCAAGAGTTTGCTTGAAGTTCCCTTCGATTTGATGGTGATACAGCCTGCCTACCCTACATCTACAAGTAAAATTAATCTGTGCTTTTAACACCAGCAGCTTTATGTCATTGCAGCACAGTTACAACAAACACTTTGCAAAGAGAACTGTTAAAAAGAATTTCCATGGCTTTAAAAGGAAGACCATTTGTCAATTGGTTTGTCCATTACATTTGCATAAAGTAGTATTCTACTGTGAAAAATGGCTATATATTAAAGGTGTCTTCTTACTCCATGGATCTTCCCTCTGTACATATTAAAAGCCATATCACCTTCACATGTAACTAAAATGGATACGAACTGCTCTTTGCCATTTTTAGCACTGCAGAATGAACTGGATTCTATTCCTTAAGCATCATTGACCGAATTGTTTACCCAATTCCAATCTAATCTAAGTTACATTTGTGCAAACGCACTAAAGGCTGGGAGTAGATTCAGGGCTTTGTCAGAGTGAGCTCTAGTAATTTGCTCTTGGGCATATTTCTGATATTATAGGTCACATTCCCTTTCAAGATGGCAGTTCTTAAAATGCAATCCCAGCTTTGAAATTGTACTTCAGGGTTGGAGGAAGGGTGGATTCTTAAGATATTGCCTGTTTGAATGTTATTATTCAGGAAAAAAATATTATTTGTATCTCTAACCCCTGGCCGTTGTGGAGTAAAGAGGACTTTCCCACCTCTCTCCCTTAACCGGCAGTGAGTGGGTAAGTACAAAAAAGATCCATGTTGAAGCCTTCAGTGGGCTGATACGTAGAATAATGGGCTTGTAATAATATACCTAAGTTCAGTGGTCTTACATGATGTAAAACTGGAAAACACCAAACTGGAAGTTCATCCCTTTTCAGGGAATGCCATGTTTATCTGGACAAAAATCACTAACAGTTTGTTACTCTATACCACCATTAAAATAAAAAAAACTTATCGATAAGTTGGGAGGGTAGGGTTAGGATTCAGAGGAAACTTGACAAATTGAAGGACTGGATCAAAATAAATCTTATAAGTTTTCATAATGACAAGTGCTAAATCCTACGCTTAGGATGGAATAATCCCACACACCAGTACAGCCTGGGAACTGACTGGCCAAGCAGCAGCTCCACAGAAAAGGACATGGGGATTATAGTGGAGAAGACATTGAATCTGAGCCAACAGTTGCAAAGAAGACTAACAGCATACTGGGCTACATTAGTAGGAGCATTGCCAGCAGATTGAAGGAAGTGATTATTCCCTGCTATTCAGCACTAGTGAGGCCACATCTGGAGTACTGTGTCCAGCTCTGGGCCCCCCACTACAAAAAAGATGTGGCCAAATTGGAGAGTCCAGTGGAGGGCATTGAAAATGATTAGAGGTCTAGGGCACGTGACTTGTAAGGAGAGGTTGGAAGAACTGGGTGTATTTAGACTGGAGAAGAAAAGAGTGAGGTGGGATTTAATAACAGCCTTCAACTACCTGAAGAGGGGTTCCAAAGAGGATGGACCTAGACTGTTCTCAGTGGGGGCAGATGACAAAGCAAGGAGCAATGATTTCAAGTTGCAGCAAGGAAAATTTAGGCTAGATATTAGGAAAAACACTCTTACCCATGAGGATAGTAAAGCACTGGAACAGGTTATCC
This sequence comes from Caiman crocodilus, assembly GCA_030014935.1. NCBI lineage: Eukaryota > Metazoa > Chordata > Crocodylia > Alligatoridae > Caiman > Caiman crocodilus. The sequence continues at coordinate 27,220,696 of JAGPOW010002742.1, read as the reverse complement.
AGAGAGGTGGTGGAATCTCCATCCTTGGAGGTTTTTAAGACTCAGGCAGGCAAAGTCTTGGCTGGGATGATAGAGTTGGGCTAGTCCTGCTTTGAGACTGGGTTAGACTAGATGACCTCCTGAGGTCCCTTCCAACTCTAATTTTCTATGATTCTATAATTCTAATGCAATCTTGGATAACAATGTGTAACAAATTCAGTATGGGTAGCTAAGCAGTTTTTTTCAACACACTCTAACAGGAAAACCTATTATACTCATTCTTTAGACAGTTTTTAAAGGGAGTATTTTAGCCAAAATTCATGTTTCAGTTGAACTCAGAAGTAAGGCAATCTTCAAAGCTGCACACATTAAAAGCTGGAACAGCAATTCAGGTGCAGAGTCTTAGAATTGGCAATCAGAATAATGAACAAATACCCATATTCTACCTCCTTTTCTTTGGCAACAAGAGAGACTTTTGTTAAATTATAACACTGAACATATCTTACTTCATCTAGACATAATAAAATATCCAAATCATACTTTGAAATAGGTTGGAAATACTATATGTAAAAAAGGTAACTTCAGAAATATGTGGTGGAACTGCCACTTTATACAGAGTTGCTGGATCTCTATATGAAAAAACAATTGCACAATAAGTGATTTGTGGCTACCCTTTCCATCCCAAATTTTCCTCCTTGGTATATTTCTCAAGCTTCCAACCCTGGTTGAGAACTATAATTATCCTATCTACCTCATCTCAGGAGCTGTCAACATAACTGTCATTAGGAGTGTCCAAAGAGGGCTGTATTCAATTCAGATTCAGCCTGATTCAGAGGACAGCGATTTGACTAATTGATTCAGATCACTGTCCTGATTTGATTTGGCTGAATCCAAATCTAAAGATTTGATGCTGATTTGGAGAATCAATGATTCAGTCATAGACACAGCTTTAAATGTTTTTTCTACATACCTCAAGGTACCAGGTGTGGCTTGTAAACATTGAGATGGTGGGACAGATAGAGCATCCCATAAGAGCATGGGTGTGGGGAGGGCACCCTGAATGCTCAGTGGCAGACCTGGAAGTGGACAAGAAGTGCTTCTGGTCCACTTCTGGGTCCACTGCTGAGTGCACCTTATACCCCACTATGGTCCCATGGGATGCTCCATCTGCCCCACCATTTTAGCATTCCCAAACTGCCTGGTACCTTGAGGTATGTAGAAAAAACGTTTAAAGTTGTGTCTATGTTCAAATCATCAAATCTCTCCGAATCTCTCCAAATTGATTTGGAGGACTCCAATTTGATTCGGAGAGATGAAAGGGTCTCCTGATTTGATTCGGATTTGAAGACTCATCCGCCTAATCAGGCTGAATTGAATCAGTGACTGAAGCTTTGCACAGCCCTAATTGTCATATCATGGAAATGGGCAACCTTGCCAAACAAGGGAGAATGGATACAAAGAATAGGGTACATATTCACTATGGAAAAACTATCCACTTCACTCAAAAATAAATATGAGGATTTTTATGCAACATAGTTGCCATGCTATACCTATCTTGCACGAGAGGAGTATAAAAAAGCACCAAAGTTATACTGCAGGGATATTAATTATACTAGGGAGATATATGTTTATTCAAAAGGAAGAGACAGAATGAGGCATGCTCCTGTCCTCCTTTTGAGCAAAATCTAATGGATAATAACTTTGAGGCAAGTCGCTGAAACGTTTATATAGATCAGGGATGTCAAAGATCTGGCCTACAGGTAGGATCTGGCCAATGAGGCCCTATCATCCAGCCCCTGGTGCTGCCTGTGAATCTTGGAGTTGACCCAGAGGCAGCACACGGGACACACCAGACGGTCACTCACCCTGGCTACTCTGGGACCCGACCACATATGGCAGCAGCTCTAACTCATGTTGATTCCATGCCAGATCCAGCAGCGTGTTCTGGAATGCCTGCCACATGCAGCACAGCCCCAGAATGACGACCATGTGCAGCCTGGCTCCAAACCAGCAGTGACTGCTGTGTCCAGCATGGCTCCAAGGTGGCCAAAGGAGGACTGCACAACAAGTAATGTCCACTTTGGCTGGTTCAGGACATGCGCTGCATCCAGCACACAGGGCCAGTCTGTGAATCCAAGCCAGCCTTCAGACTAGCCCCATGCCAGTCATCTGGCCCATAGGGCTAGATGAGTTTGACACCCCATATGTACATGATCAGTGCTTGAAAACAAAAATGTGTTTTTATTGTATAGTACTTTATGCATATGTTTATGACATGGTTACATGATAATAACATAAAAATAAAGGGGAGAAAAGATCTGTGTTGTCTGGTAAAATGAGCCCTGAGAGCGTGGATACATGGTTCTATACAGTTCTTCTTTTGAATTTCTGTGTCTCACAAACTTTGTTATTCCATTGTAAAAACAGAAAGGAAAATGCTTATCAATCTCTGTAAAACACTAAAAAATATTTTGGTGCAAAGTGCTACGTAAGGACAACATATCATTATTGATTGTACATTATTACTGTGGTATGTATTATTTTGTGAAGGAGCTGGAAAGCTAATGTATCACTTCACTGCTTGTTAAAAATTGTGTTTTCAAAGAGATGGGCAAACCCTCAGGTTTACATTTTCAGTGTTTGGACTTGGATTCATCACTGCTTCCAAATTTTACAGCTGTTCCCTATCATAGTAAGGCAAATCAGAACTCTGGATCTAAACAATTCCAAACTCTATAATCCAGCTCTAATTCTCACTTGTTATTTTTTCAACTGAATCATGACATCATACATTATAACCCAATATTAATAAAATTATGCCTCCACTAACAAAAAAATATGCCATGAAAAATAGCTTACAATTGTATTGTGTAGCTCAACAAGAATGTGTAATCATTGAGACTACATAATCCAAAGAAGTGCATAGGTAGGAACTGCAAGGGTGTGTAACAGTTTTGGAGTTATTGTGGCCTAAGAATCAGTCACTTGTAAATATAGTTGCTGATGAACACAATATTTAGGAACAGCAAAATTATTTTTTACCAAATATTCTGTGAATATTACTGTTAATATAATCTTCCAACTCCAAACCAGAGAAAAGAAATCTAAAATCTGTATTTTAGTGCTGGCAATTTTGAACTGGTTTGAGTCAAACATTTTTTAAAGGTTTGCTATTTTCATAAATGCTGTATCTAACAATATCATATAGTGGGCACATCTACATGAGATGCTTTACTATGCCGTAGACAAATCTACAGCACAGTAGAGTATCACTGTTTACATGTGCAAGGCATTTACTGTGTGGTAAATTAGGTTATTGCACAGTTAGCTAGTACCTGTAAGTACAGGTACTAGATTAACTGTGCAGTAGTAACAGCACAGTAGCACTCATATATATGCTGACTGGGAGCAAATTTGCTCCTGGTCAGCCAAGGCAGCAGGTGGCCACTGGGGACAGGGACCTCACTGTTCTCAGTCCTGGTGCTGCTAAACTCCTGGTTCCCCCAAGGAGACAGCAGCAAATCAGCACTGAGACTGGGTGGCTCCCTGCCCCCTGTCCCAGCTTCCAGCTCCCAGCATGGAGCTGGCTACTCCAGAGGAAAAGTGAGGGCTGGAAACTCAGCCCCCACCCACCAGAGCAGCTCTTTCTGGCACGGAGGCTGGCTGCTCTGGGGTGTGGGTGGACTGGGAACCCAAACAGGGTAGCTACTGGAGAACCTTGTGCTCCCCCATCCAGCAGCAGTCTTACCAGCAGCCACCCCATACCCAAGAGAGTTCCCAGCTAACGCCTACCAGGCAGGGAAGCCCCACCTGGCAGGTGGCTCACTGGCAGCTCTGTGTCCTGACGGACATGGGGCCAGGAGAGCTCTGCCCATTGTGAAGGCAGGTGTCTCCCGGCTTGGTGCACATTAAGTCCCCTCCCAATGTGCACCAGACCAGGAGACAGATGTCACTGCTGCCAGCAGAGCTCTTCTGGCCCTGTGTGCATTGGGATGGCTTCATGCCCCTTGTCAATCCCAGGGATAGCACCTGGAGAAGCCTGGAGCCCCCCCTTGCTGCTGTAGGGGAGCAGAGCAGGGTGGGAACAATCCTGTACTGGGTTGCTCCCAATAAGGCAAGAACGCCATATGCCCCCAGAGGCTGGTGAGGCACAGCAAACTCCCACAGGTGGTGACAGTGCTGTCAGCAGCAGCAGCATGGTGGTGGCAAGCAGTGAGCTCCTGCAGGCAGTTGTGGTGCTGTTGTTGGGGGGGGTGGCAAGAGCCAATGCCTACAAACACTGCTAGCAATGTTAGCGGTTGCCAGCAGTGATCAGGGACCACACACAGATGCTACCAGCAGTGTCATTGGTGGGAGGAAGGGTGGCAAGTGGCAACTGCCTGCAGGTGCCGCCAGCAGTGTCAGTGGTGCTTTTTGTAGTGGGTGCACCACCAAGCTCAGAGGGTGCACATGAACCTGCATGCACACCCTGCTCATTGTCAATGTAACAAGGAGCACATGTAGACGTGCTCCCAGGGAAGGCTTACTGGGCATGTCTACACATGCATTAATGCACTGTAATTATGGTACATTAAGCTGGTACCTGTAATAATAACTGGTAATAATAGGTACTAAATGAATGCACCATAATCAGTACTACTGACCAGTATTACGGCACACATCTTTTACGTGATGCTAATACACATTAGACTAATTCTAATGCATATAAGCACATCAGCATGGCTTCTGCCATGGTGTGCTAATGCACAGTAGAATTAGTCTACTGCACTTTTAGTGTCTTGTGTAGCCCATGTAGATGCACCCAGTCTCTTGCTAAACAGGTAGGAGGTGATTTCTTCTTATTTGCAAATTGAATTCAATAACCTCTAATATATTCCATGGTTATGATTTGGACACATTATTCATCTTGTTTTCATTTTGTATATGTTATTTTGAATTCATTAGTATATTCTAGTTTGACAGTGGTTTCACATCATATTTTTGATATAATTATACAAAATTAATATAATCACTGGTGTTCAAAAGCTAGTAAATAGAATATTACTATGCACAAAGGTTATAGCTTGTGTTATATATTTTTATTTCAATTCATTCCTTTATTTAATAGGCCAATGATAAAAAATAAAGAAAACTAATTTACTCAATGAATTATGTATAGGAGTAGAGAAAATATGCATGAATTTCCTTCCTATATTCCAACAAATAACATATTATCCAACAATAATTTTATTTCTGATGTGGAATGTGAAATAGAATATTGGCTACCCGCCATTAATTTAATCAAATTTTTATACTTAAAAAAAGTCTTACAGCTTAAATAAGGAAAAAAGTTTAATCAGAAAATATAAAAAAACTTCATTTATTTTTTGCACTCTGGCTAATCTATAGTAGAGATTTTAGATGTCTGATATAATGGAGTTATTTTTTACTTTATCACCTAATAGGCTGCCCTCTTCTGTGTTGGTTGCTCCTTGATATGGTGATAAATTTGCTTTTACAAACCTTCTGGCATCGTCAAGGTTATGAAAAGTATATTTCATTCCTTACAAACTTACAGTTTAGCTGGTGATAAATCTGCCACATCAGCCTTAATTCAAATAAAATCTAAGGCTTCCCTCTTGTTCTTTTGAAAGTTAACATTGGAACTTACATTAGTTGCTTTAGAGCCTATGTATTAATTCTTGCTCACAACATATAGCAATTAATAGTAAAAAAAAATCATAAGGAGGAATGGCCTTTGTCATATAATCAAAGGTTATATGTTTATGTTTACAGCAAAGGTTAGTGTAAAATGTTACTTGAGAAGTCTAAAGGAAACTTTTTCACTGAAATAAGAATAATAATACAGGTTTCCCTCATTTTACACAATAGATGCATTCCCAGGGAACGGTGCATAAATAGAATTTGCATAAAGTGAACCCAATTTACAATGAAACAGGGATGCATTCCCATGGTAGTGAGGGAGGGAGGGAGCGAGGCTGGGGCTAGGGAAGGGGCAGGAAAAGGGGCACAACACAGCCCAGTGGCTGCAAGCAGGAAATATCTGCCTCTCCTAGGGCTGCAGCAGGGGCAGCACTGGGCTCTTTGCGGCACTCAGGGTGGGCGGCAGCCCCACTCACCCCACTGCTCCACTTCTCCCCACTTACTGCAGCCCCTGCTGCAGCAGCCCCAGGAGTGGCTGATGCCAGCTGCCTGCAGCCACTAGGTTGCACCATGCCTTGAATGCCCTGGCATGGTGTGGCCCAGTGGCTACAAGTAAGTGGCATCCACCATTTCCAGGGCTGCAGGAAGGGTGGTCAGCAGCCTGAAGAAGGATGAGAGCAGGCTGGGGCCGGCGGCAGCACCAGGCTCCTCCCAGCACTCAGCAGCAGTGCTGGGCTGGGAGGGCACGTTGCAGGGGGCTACACCAAATTTTGGGGTGGCAGCAGCCCTCCTCCCATCACCATAGCCCACCCCAGGCACCAGGAAGAGGCTGGTGCCACTGCTAGCCCCAGCCTGCAGTGGCCACTTGCCCTAGCCTGCTCTCGTCCCACAGTAGGTGGCTGCCTGCCTCTGCTACAGCCCTGTGAGTGGTGAAAGCTGCCTGCTTTCAGCCACTGGGCTACTCTGCAGTGCGGGTTTGGGGGTATGGTGGCCCAGGGAAGTGGAGCCCCGGGAGGTTCAGGGCACAGTGCAGCTCAGTGGCTGCAAGCCGCTGGCATTAGCCATTCCCAGAGCACCTGTAGCAGGGGCTGTGGTGAGTGGGGCCCTGGCCCCATGGTCCTTTCCTCTTCCCTTACCCCTCCCCTGCACTCACAGCCCTTTCCCATCCTCTCAGAAACTCAGAGACTTACCTGTTGGGGGGTGGGGGAGCATGTCTATACCGATCGCATACCAGCAAATATACCTCACACATAATGAATTTCAGGTATAAAAATTGTTACCCTATAAGAGCAAATTCGCATAAATCAAGGGAAACCTGTATAGGGCAAAATTCCTGTCACTTTGGGCTATTTACTAGGGCTATGTGAAACTTTGGCTGTTGATTCGATTTGGAGGAGATTTGGCCCAATTCAGCAGCCGAATCTCTAAATCCAAATTGTATCAGGAAACCAATAAAAAGGCTTGAATTGATTTGAAGCTCTCCAAATCTATTCAGAAAAGATTCAGAGAGCTTTGGAGATTCGAGTAGTCTCCACTTGCTGCCACAGGGAGCTGGACCTGGACCCTGTGCTGGTAAGTAGTGGGTGGGGGAGGTGGGGCTGGAGAAGGGGGAAGAAGACCATGGGAGGAACCCCACCAGGTCCCATCACCTGCCTGTTCCCCCAGCCCCCTGAGCACCCCCGACCCCTGCCCACTCTCCCAACAACTCCCCCCCATGGCTGCCACATCCAGCCCCAACTCCCAGGTCTTAAAAAAAAAAAGCCCCTAATCACCAGCTACTGCAGTGGCCTCAAGGCTTCTGGGGACTCATGGCAGAGCCCCCCACACAGTGTGGGGCATCGGGGTGCAGTGGGGATCATGCCTCCTGCCTGGCAGCAGCCAGTGAATGGGGACTATTTTTTTTTTAAGAGCTGGCAGCTGGGGCTGGGAGAGTGGGTGGGGAATGGGGGCTCATGACAGAGTCCCCCCACACAGTGAGGGGCAGCAGGAATTGCCCCTCACCTGGCAGGTGCCAGTGAGTCTGAGACTATTTTATTTTTAAGAGCTAGGAGCTGGGGCTGGGTGGGGCAGCCATTGATGGGGCTGGGAGAGCGGGCAGGGAACGGGACCTGTCTGATTCAGAGATTCAGCCAATTTAGCAGTGGCTGAACCTTTGAATCATATTCAGCCAAACTGATTCGGGGTAGTGATTCGAATCACCAAATCAAATCACTGTCCCCCGAATCGGCCGAATTCAAATCTGAAGCAAATACTAGCCACTTTGCACAGGCCTACTATCTACATAAGAATATTGAGCATAATAGTTATTGCAGAATAAGATATTCTGCAATAACTATCCCAAAACTATTCCCAAGATGAATACTGTTCCAGAATAAGAGTCTTTCTCCACAATAATCCTTCCCCCCCCAAATATTTAAGGCCACTTAGCCTTAGCACTGTGTGTTTTCACAAAGTAAACAATTCTCTCCAGGGAACAGCAAAGAAGCTGGTGAAGGTACATTATTCTCTACCCTGCAAGGTATTTAGGACAATATGATTCCTACTGAAGACTATGTAGTAGTGGTCATGAGTTGAACCAGTGGAACACATACATGTCAGCCCCACCATGCTTCAATTTTACCACATTGTGTGAAGCATTGATTCATGGTTTGCAGTACCATAACTAATTGGGATGTGACCATGAACAAGGCAGTTGCCTGAGGCAGCACCTTTGGGAGGAAGTATAAAAATAGCTGCCATTGCAGCTGGTGCCTGATCACACCACTACCATTGGCAGCACAACAGTCAGTGGTGCCCCATGCATCACTTCTGCCCAGGGTTTAGGGCTGCCCTGTTTTGCCTCTGATGATCTGTAGACATTTCAGATCTGCACACTAACTGCTCTGCTTAACATATATTTCCAGAACAAAGTATTATTATATTTTAGGTGCCACAGAGCAGCAGAGAGAAGCTGTATATAGGCACTTTTAGGTATAAAATGCACTTGTCACCCACTTTAGGAAGGAAAAATAGTAGCAGGGAAGAAAAGAATAATACATTACTGTGACTAGCAAGAAAACCAGACAAATTGCATTTTACAACACTAACACAAAGAACCTGCATCCTAATATATCTCAACCAAGTAATTCCCTGTAGGCCAAATGATGACTCTAGCAATCTGTAAGCAACAACATAATCAATAAAAAATATCTGATACAGAAGACCAACCTTAAATTACATAAGAAGAATTAGATATAAGGTGTAGCAGGATGCAGCTAGAAGATACAAAATATACCGTATTTACTTAAATCCAAGGGTTTTTTTTCAGTCGACAGGAGGGTAAAAAGCCTCATTTTAGATTCAAATACTGGCATGAGGCAAGTGGTGGCTTAGCTCTGGCTTTGGCTCTGGGCTCAGGGCCAAAGCCAGAGTTGAACCACTGCCTGTCTTAGGCTGGGGAGACTCATGCAGTGGGTGTGGGGGTTCACAAAGGGAGAATATGGGGGAAACTGTATGGTGGGAAGGTGCTGGGAGACCAATGTGGCACATCCCCACAAGCAGGAACACACATTTCCCTGGGGACAAATAGCAATGGCACAATATGTACCTCTGCTATTTGTCCCAGGAAACACTCATGCACACATGCTTTGGTACATGGCATATTGCCTTAGGTGGGATAAGGGAGGCTGGGACCAGCACCTGGTCTGGCCCCAGCAGCCATACCTGGGGTCCTGGGGGCCCCTGGGGGCCACAGCCACAGTATTCCAGTAGCGGGGAGCCTGACTGGAAGCTGGAGCATGGTTCTAGCTCGTCAGGCTTCCGTTACAGGCAGTGCACACTACCACCACATGCACCACCCCACCTTTTTTAGGCACAGATTTTTTTGGCACTGGGATTCATAGATTCATGGGGTCTTTCCATGTCAACCTTCCCTGCCACCCCCTCCCCCCACACTGAAAATTAGCAGCATGGGGAACACCTGCATGTGCTGTGTGTGACACCACAGATGGGTCTACCCCTCGGGCTGTCTACCCTCCCAGCTGCCTGGCTGCTTACCTTCAGCTCTGGCTCTGGTCTCTCTGTCCCTGACCCAAACAGTACCAGAGATGCTGCCACTGCTTCTGCCTGGCCAAGCTGGGGCCAGGGCAAGGCTGGGGCCAGGGCTGCATGCCCTGAAGCCAGAGCCAGAGCTACCCAGAAGGTAAGTGGCAAGGGGTTGCAGCCAACTGTGGGGCAGGCACAGGGGTGGCAAGGACAGCGAGGTAGACCCTTGGGACAGACATAGGTATAGGGAGCAAGGAATGGGGGGGGGCAAGGAGGTATGTGGCAGAAAGCAGGTTATAGGGAGAAGTGGCAGGGTAGGCAGGCACTGTTGGAGATAAGTGGCAGAGGGGACAAGCAGCAGGAGGGCAAGCACAGGTATGGAGGGGCAGGCGGTTGGTAGCAGGGGTACAGGCACCAGTGGAGGGAAAGCAACAGGAGGGATAGGCAGCAAGACAGAAGGCACAGATATAAGGGCAAGGCTAGAGGCACTTGTACGTGTGATGTCAGTACCATGTAATGTATTGAAAATGCCACTTTGTGTGGCTTAATGGCATCACTCAGTACACGTGCAAGAGCTTTGGGAGTTTAAAATGAGTTTACATTGTTGCAAACTAAACTGCATCCCAGTGGGGTTACAATGATGTGTTGCAGCTATTAGTCAGCTTGACCCCCAGCCTTTGGAGAAGCAGGCAGGCTCCACAGAAAAAAAGGAGCGGGCCCCTCATTTCTTCTGCTTTCAGCAGGCACCTGTGAAGACAGAAGCAGTGAGGGGTCTAATCTTTATTTTTTCTAACGGAGCCTGCCCATCTCTCCAAAGGTCAGGGGGCAAGCTTCTAGTGGGCCAAGTGTCTCCTGAGCTGTGAGGGCCCTGGTTCTTCCCTCCATGGTGGTGGAGCCCCGAAGGCTGGCTGCGTGGGCTGCTAGCGGGCCAGGTGCTGCCCCAACTTGGGGTTGGGGAAAAGTTGGATTGGGTCAGGTGCTGCCTCTGATCTGGAACAGCACCTGGGCTGCTAGTAGCCCACCTCGGTAGCCCCAGGGACACCACCACCTGAGAGAGGAGGACTGGAGTCCTTCACAGCTCAAGGGCTGCTTGGTCCACTGGCAGCTAGCCCCCCAGCCAGGGGCAGGCTCCATCCAAAAAACTAAATAAATAAAGGATAAAACTCGTAAGTTGAAGTGGTGGGTTTCAATTAAAAATCCACCATTTCAATAAAGGGGCATAGAATGCAACTCTAAGGACTAAACCCGCATCATGTACAAGCACTCTAGCAGGAGCGTAGATGGGGAGTGTAAGGGGTGGGTGTCTGGCCCCTCACCTCCTGCCATTGCTTTCCCTGTCATAGCTTGGGGAAGGGGGAGATTTAAGACAATCCTTCAATAATTAGATTATATATAATTTATAATTTTCTATATATAAAAGCTAATTATTGGGGGAATCATCTTAAATTCAAAGTCATTTTGGATTCAGTTAAACATGATAGTAGTCTCATGAGTTCAGAGCACTTGTTTAGCTGCCTCCCAGTAAAGCTGATGTTAATAGCTTAAAACAGTTTCTGCAAAGGTGATTTTATAACTTCACTCGAGGTTGGGTTTTGTTCCTTGAAGTCTGTGTGGCTTTTGCCAGTGACTTGAAGGACAAAGATAAGATTCTTTTTTAGTCCACTAAATGTAAGATGGCTAGGATCTAGCTCATCAAGCCTGAAGGTGGTAGTCAGAAGAGCAGCCTATATTTCTTAATTATGCTGACCTCAATTGCTGTGCCTTGGTATTCCAATTTGTGAAATGGGGATAATAATACTTATCCACCTGTTTTAAAAGTATTTCAAGAGCAGTAAATCTCTTGTGCTCAAGAATGTTAAGTTACATTACAAATAATTATTGCAGTCTTATTCTTGTTCCTTTTTGCAAATTAAGAAAATACCACGCAACTATCTGTCTCTGCACAGGAGGAGCACAAGAGTAGAACAGAACATTGCAGGTTGGTCCTTTGGTAGGGATAACTAAGCAAACTCTGCTCGTATTACCTCTTGGATGAATTATTTTTATTGGGTTTCAAGGTGGTAGGGTTCCAGTAGCTCCCCAGAAGTCAATAAAACTAAGCTAGATTATACCTGGAATGCAGGCTTCATTGGATTTGAAGTGGCATAACTGAGGAAAGAAATAGGCCTCCTGTTAGCCTTCAAATGTTTTTTAAAGTGTAGAACAAATATTGTGTCTCCATTAAAGAACAGTGTGTACAACATGTTAAACATTTCTAGATTAACAGGTTTTTACCTTTATGAAAGAGACAAATAACATAGCAACAAAATTCATAATGTTGCTGGCTTCCAGAATTGACTGAACCTACTTTGGAGGCAGAAGTTTTTGTCAATCCTTTTCCTTCTCAAGACAAATTAACTTCCTAAAAATAGGAACAAAAATTGTTACCGTAACCACCTAACTGTATCGCACCCAAGCTAAGAAAATGCCACAAGGTAAAACAGACCTCAAGAAAGACCTCTTTGTATATTTCCTTCTATTTAAAATTGACATGAATAAATGAATGGGACTGGCTAAGCAAAAGTGTGTTAAAAACCCCGTGCCCCAACACTAAAGTGTCAGCAAAACCTTGGCTTAGATTTTAGCAGGACTAACTCCCATTTAGTCATATTATATTTATACCATGTTTTATCGCATATATTTATATATGTATACCATGTTTTATCGTACACGACAGGCCCCAGGAGATATCCTATTTTTGAGAACAAAATTAAGAAAAATACTTTTCCCTGAAAATATTGATAAGTAGCAGTGAGTAACTGAGTAGGGAACCCAGCTGCTTATTGTGTGCAGTTACTTCTTCCTTCCCTGCCCCTCACCAGACTTAAGATATAGAAACTGCTATTACCATATTTCCTTATTTAGAATGGGCATCCCTCTTTCAAGCAGCTTATTTGGGGAAAAGGTACATGAGCATGAAAGAAAATGTAGTACAATATCTTTCCTTTTTGTCTTAGGCGGCCGGAGCTGTCCAGAGGATTGCTAAGTTAATCGGACGTCAGGTGGGCTGGTGATGGAGAGACGAGACAGCTTATTGGTTTTAAAAGATTATTTTACTTACTGTGGCGGCGGCGCGCCGCCATTAGGGATACCGGGCAGGTTCGAAGAAGGTCCCAGGGGACCAGTAAACCCAAGGGGAGAAGGAAGGAAAGGGTACTTACCAGAAGAGATGGGGCAAGTAACAGAAAAACTGCAGCAGCAGCTGCAGCTGACGCCATTACGGCTGCGCTAGCCGCTCCTGCACCGCTCATTTAAGTGCCTAGTACTAACGAGGGGAAGAGCGGAGCCAATTGCGGCAGCCGGCACGGCTTCCACGGGAAAGTTTAAAAACCCCCGCAGGCATTGTGGCCGGGGAGGCGAGGAGGAGCAAGAGAGAGGGAGTGAATTGGAGCAGACAGGAAGGCTGCAGAGAGGAATTACTGCAGCCCCTGAGGGGTCTGCCACGCATGCAGGAGATACTCTCCCAGCACAGTGGCTGGGAGAACTTAACACAGCACCAGATACTCTGGCTGAGCTTGCTACCGCAAGCCAGCCAGAACGAGACACTGCCCTAGAAAGTCCTTCTGGGACTGCAGAGTACTTTTTCTAAAAAAAGGAGAAAATTTTGGATATAAAGAATTTTTCGGCCGGGTCTAAGTGGCCCAAACAACACCAGTCACCAAGGATCCTGATACCATCAGACCAAGATCTTTCAGCTGATGAACCAATGAGTGACCAGTTGGTGTGTGGACGAGATGTAGGGGTGGCGGAGCCTCGTGGAACATTGGACCTTGTGGTTGTGAGTAACCCTCGAGGGGGATGCCCCTATGGTATTCAAGATCTCCACTGAACCCCTCCTTTTAAAATAAATCCCATCAAAATCGTGGCAGGAGAGACGAGGGAGCGGGGTGACTCACGAGAAGGTACTAGTGACCACGAAGGCCCAACGTCACACTTATGCCGCATGGAATGGCAGCGCAGGCCTCGAGGTAGCTTGCTTGCATTGTCACGGTTAAGTAAACGAGTTGCTAGTAAACGAGTTGCTAGTAAACGTGTTTTTGAATGAAAAGGAACCTGCAGGGTAACGAGGGTATGTCAAAAGGACATGGTGACGGGGAGATATTGGTGGGTGATCAGTCTGCCAAGTTTCCTTAGTCGCGCTACAGAGTTCTCCGTGATTACTGTCATGTGCTCTAGGTAGGAATAACTAATGAAGTGGAACGTGACCAAATTTGGGGTAATGGCTCCATGTGGTCTATTGTGACATGGACACTCAACTGATTTGGTTATGACACCTTTATGGTGGGAAAAAGTACACATGCACACATACATACATCTAGTATGCATCATGAAGTAGAGGCTCAAGGTCTGTTTGTTCTATGGGTTATGACATGGGTCATCTTAGCTTTTTGTACCATTCATGATCTTTCCCAAGTAAATAGTAATTAAATAATACCAAACAATGCGGTAGTATTTATAGTGGAGGTGCACCGATACATCAGGCTAATATCAGATCAGCACCCAGACAAAGTATATTGGAAATTGACATGAAGCGGCTAATAATTTAGCCTATAAATGCTCGCATGCAGGCAGCGAGGAGCACAAGCCTGGCAGCCTGGAGAGCTACGTCCAGATGTAGTGAAGAGTGTGAAGAAGTATGTTCCACTTCTAGTGAAGTGGAAGGTGAGGGGTGTGGGGAGCAGATCAACTCCCCCCACAGTGAGGGAGGGAGTGGGCCTGGGACTAGGGTAGGGTTTGTGCAGCCAGGATGGGAAGGGCGTGGGATGGAGCTGCAGCTCATCTGGGTACAGGTGGCTCCCATCACTGCATGCCACTCATCCAGTGGCTAATTCCATCACTGCTCCTATTGCTCAGTCCCAGTCTGCAGCTGCAGCCTGCCCTGCCCTGCCCTGCCCTGCCCTGCCCTCCCCCACCCTGATCTGGAGCCACTCCCCACATGCAGTAGCAGGAGCTGCTTCCCCTCTCCCTGTGCCCCCCCAATGAGCTGTGGCTCTGTCCCATGCCTGACCCACCCTGGCTGAGCAGCACCTACCCCAGCCCCACTCCCTCCCTCACCATGGGGGACTTTGATCTGCCCCTGTATGTCCCAATCCTTCCCCTCCCCTCTCACCACAACAGCCTTAGCAGCTGGACTCAGCTGTACTGGAAATCAGATAAGTATCTGCCGATATGCCTCCTTAAAAATCAGCTACTGGTATCGGCCCCCAAAATGTCTCTCAATGCACTCCTAATTTATAGTCATGAGTTGTGCTATGTATGAGGATTCTGATCCTGCCTTCTTACCAACTTTTGTCTCTTCCACTATAATTAGGATCTGGGAAGATACATAAACTTGCAAACACTCATGCCCTCCCCACCAAACCTTTAATGTCAGCCAGTCTCTGCATTCTGAATGCAGAATGTTTTCCTGTGCTCAAAATTCGCTAGAAAATAACCTTGTAATTCTTATAATGAACAAAAATTAAACCTACACAAGTCTAGCCTGAAACATATTTATAAACATTATTAAACAGTTTATGTCATGATAGCTGCTCTAGTATTTAACTTAATGCATCTAGGGAACTATATAACTGAGTTTTTCTTTGAGCAATCACAACCATGATCATGTAATGACAAGACTGGGGAATGTAAGTATATTCTCATTCAAGGCTTTAATATAAATATATAACATTGATCTGTCTGCCTCCAAGTGAGAGGCCTAGCCATCCTTTGCAAACTGCCTTTGCAAAAATCATAAAGGTATTTTTTCTAGGATGACTAGTTGTTGAGTCTCTTTTTAAATTTTCATTGAATAATGGCTTGTTACTCTTGCTGGCCTGAGTGGTTAGCTAATATTAGGAGTCGTGCACATTGCTTCCATTAGGAAACTATGATGATGATGAGCATAGTGATGGAGTCAAGCATTTTTTGATTCTATCCTGCTTATTTATGCAGTATGTAAACATTGTCCCTATGTCGTGGAAAAAGGAAGAATCAAGTGACAGTAGGCAGTTTTTTAGCTCACAGTTCTAAGCTTATTTCATCAAGCATTCTGATCTTTCACTCAAACTAATTCCACAAGTGCTTCTCCCACCATCTCTGTACTTCCTTGCCACCCTTTTTGTCTGCTTTTATCAGCAGCATGTGCTCACAAACATGCCCACCTCCACCAAAACAATATCTCTTATGTTCTTGGCCTTGTTACTGTTCTTTACAGTACTTGGCTTTATGTGACTTTACACTACTTGCATTTTGACGTGCATTCCACTGACTACTCTGTTTCTGCTTGCGTTGATGAGTCCCTGTGATGAGTCAAAATACTTCATGGGGCCATGTTTACTTCTGGAGCAAGCCGAAGTTAGGCAGCTAGAGGCACACTGACAAGAAAGTATGTATGTGATTAATGAACAAAGTTACTGCCCATATGTTATTGCTAGTGGTACATTTAAGATTATCACAATACTTACTCCTTGAAAGAAAGGTAATGCTGATCTTGTTAATATTGTATTAAGACTTAGATTGGTGAGCACCTAAATTCTATTTAATTTCATTGGAGCTGGGCATCTACCTCCAGACACTTATTTGAAAATTGTAGCTTAAAATCATAGACTTAAGCAACAAGCTAAATAAAAAAGACAGTTGCTGAGCATTCCCTCTGACTTTTGCATGCTCTGTTAACAGAGTTATTGGAAGGGGGTATTTAATAACAGACTCAATCAAGGTGTAGCAAAACTCCCAGATTTCCTTTTTTTAATTTTACTTTAAAATACATTCCCTTCTCTTCCCCAACCATTTCTGACATTTCTCTCCCTCTCTATTTGCTATAGATAAGTATAAGTGAGCGCAGAATTAGGATAAGCTTAAAACATTTTTATTTTGGTAGCAAGTTTTTGGTTTTGGATATCCACTGTTTTATATTGTATAATTATTAGGTTTGTATTGATTCTTAATGTTGTATATTGTTTTATTATAATTTTCATATTAATTTTTATTGTTTTATATGGATATTATATGGTTTAGGCCTGTGTTTGTAAGTGAACCAAAGTCATGTCAAGTTTCCATTTTATATGTCAGGCCTCCATCTTGCGTCTTCTGCCTCGGCATCCTATGTTGCAACTGTATGAGTCACATACCCCTCCCATGTACACTGGTTCCCAGATGAATGAGAATGGTTGGGAATGATTGAAATACAATGGCAGCAGGCCTCTACTGAATCACCTGTAATGACTGGGCCATCAGCTCGCATTGATTCATCCAGGAACCACGGACCTCACCCAGGAACAGAGACAAGAACCCAGCACTTGAAAGACAAAAGACCTTGCAGAACCAGCAACTCTACCATTGTACCCTACCATTACAGACATCTGAAACTGCACATCCCTGCATGAAGCACACATGCACAGTACACCAGGGGGCTGACCCTTGCCTGAGCATGCTTCCTGTCAGTAGGGTCACAGAAGGTCTGCCCCTATAAAAAGGGGCAGTGAAGATAGACCCAGTGGGACACCCTTCCATCTGGACCAGCACCATGCCACACCACCTATTCATCCAGAGGCCCTGCTGATGACCCCCCTCTGGACAACAGTTACTGGACAAGGACCCCTTTCCAGCCTTGGTAGGTAGATATTACCTGCACACCTCCTCCTACAATTTGGACTGTCTCTCTGTCTTTCTCTCCTCCTGGACTTCAGTGGACTTCAGCCCCTGCACCAAGCCTCTTTACCCCACGCTGCCATTGTTTTTGTGTGTGTGTGTGTGTGTGTGTGTGTGTGTTGCGCGCGTGCATGTGCATGGGGTGGGGTGTGGGTGCAAGAGAACCAATAGGACATTGTGTCACCATCTCCCCTGTTCAATAAAACTACTGACATTTGCAACCCCGAGTTGTGTCATGTTTTACTGAATCCCAAACCCTTCCTTATCTTAAATTCCAGCCTCATTCTCTCTCTCTCTCTCTCTCTCTCTCTCTCTCTGTCTGAGATCCAGCCCCCACCCCTCTCCACTAGTTTTCCAATCTCCTCTCCATTCCTTCTGCCTTTTCCCTGTGACTTTCTCCTGCCTTTCTCTGCTTTCCTACTGCTCCTGCCATCTTTCAGTCTCTCCTGCTGCTTTTCCTGTGATTTTCTGCTGTCTCCCTGCTCCCCACACTCCTACTGCCTTTTTCCTGTGACTTTCTCCTGCCTTTCTCTGCTTTCCCACTGCTCCTGACACATTTCAGTCTCTCCTGCTGATTTTCCTGTGATTTTTCTGCTGTCCATCTCTCTGCTTTCAGGCTTCCCTGGCACCTTCTGTAGTCCGTCCCGCTCCCCCACCCGGTAGCTTCCCAGCTCCTCGTGGCTGTCCTGAAGTTTTCTCCAGCAGCTGGAGCCTTTCTCCAGCTCCCAGCACCTACTGCCACTTCCTGTAACCTCTCTAGTTGCCCCAGAGCCATCCTCTGGCTCCCCACATCCAGAGCCCCTCTTTAATATCCACACTTTCCCTTAGTCCCATTTTCCCTCTCCCCACCTACCTTTTCAGCTCCCCCATAGCTCTGGCTCCAGTCCCCTATGTCTTTTAATCAATTAAGATAATTTAAGCTAAAGTTACCCCCGAGCCTCAGTTCTTCAGCCCAAGACCCTGTAGTCTATTGGTTCTAATCCTGGTCCTGGTGACTTTCACTCCCAGTAACTTTAACTATCTACACTTCTACTTTCTTACCTTAACCTTTCCCCAGGTAGCCCAAGTACACCAAGCACATACTAAAGGGGTTACAGACAGACATACACATACATCACAACACCTAACTTAGGAACTTACTTGTGTGTATGTGTAGGTGGGTGGTATGTGTATGAACACACACACACACACACATATATATATATACACACACATATATAGGTATCATTGTGTGTATGTATGGTATATGAATTAGTAATCCATGTATATGCACTAGGTGTGCAAGTGTTGGTAACTGGTAACTAATTCTGTCTAAATGTGGTGTGTGTATCGTGTATGGGCTTAAACTGGTGATAGGTATGCATAAACCTAAACTAGTTATTTTGAGTGTGTGTGTGTGTGTATCTGAGTTGCTAGTGTGAGAGTGTGTGTGTGTGTTTGTGTGTGTGTGTGTGTGTATGGCATCGTGTGCATGATATACAAATTAATGATCTGTGTCTAACTTTTGGGGTGTATAGTGTATGTGCTTGAATTGGTGATAGGTATGCATGTGCCTAGGCTGGTTTGAATGTGTATGTGCCTGAGCT
>JAGPOW010002742.1:27165344-27200344 GCA_030014935.1 Caiman crocodilus | reverse complement strand
CAGACTGTCCTTGAGACTGGCAGTGTGAGTTTCACTGCCATAGTACGAATACATTTATTACACTTTCTATGAAGGTTTCTTGAACATCATAGCGATTATAATTGAGTATGCTCCTCAATTATCTGGCAGAACAGAAGTGAAAGAAGTTCCCAAATCCTCAAAAGCACTTTTTCCTTGAATCATTTATAACCACATCCTTACATGTTCACTCAACATTGAAATCAAGGGGACATCTGGGCTGGGGATAGACATTACACATAAACCAGTTTAAGTGATCATAAACTGGTGTAAACCTGTAACAGAACAGACGTTCAGTGCACATAGACCAGTTTGAAAATAGCTGAAGCTGGTTTGAGATAAACCTGTTTGAATGTAGTATCAGACTTGAATGATTTGGATAAAAATGGTTTATGCAATGTCTGTTCCAGACCCCTTCCTGGTTTAAGTTAAACCAGAGTCCTGCCACGTCCAAGATGCTATGCAACCCTGGGCAGGGCTCTGCTCCAACCAAGCAGGGCTGGTCCCACCCTGCTGCTCCCTGGCTAGAGCTCTGGCAGAGACTACGGGTATAGCAGCATCTGCGTAGCTTCTTCTCATTCCCCTCCTACCAATCACTATCTGCTCAAACAGGGATTACACCCTCCCCTTTGCCTTACACAAGCTCTTCTCAGCATTAGTTAGCATACCACATGCTGGCTATGGTCTGTGCTGTGGGACACAGGACAAAGGCCATGGTGTAGCAGACAGGACAGTGTATGTTTAGGAGTTTGGAGAGCTAATCAACAGGTAGCTGGTAATGTTCCTCCATTTGTTCCTTGGAAAAAATAGTTTAAGAAGAGCTTGAACTAACAAGAGAGACTTTAGTTTTGTTTGATGGGCTGATAAATGCTAACAACGCCCTGTGTAACTTCCTGCTGTGTAACTAAATGCTCTGTTATCAGCTCTCTGGCTGGTCTGGAGTGGGGATGGTGGGGACCTCCCTAATCAGAGCATCCTGCCAGGGCCTGGCCATGCCCCTGCTCAGGTCAGCATTGTGGAAGGGAGGGAGGGAGGACTGCTCTAGCACCCTTCAGTTTCTAGCCTTTGCCATTGAAGGTGTGTGCCTGCATTTTCTCAGTCCAGAGGGGATGTCTTAGTGGTTACAAACTGGTTAGCCTAACCTGCAAAGATTGAATCAATTCAGGCTTAGGATTTTTGAATGTTTGTCCCTAGCCCTGAGGAGAAAGGGGTCTTGATTTTTAAGTTTTCCCACACTAACCAACAGATAACCTACAGCTGCTTATTTTAATTGGGGTTGGATTAGGCCTAAGGTCATGGTAAAAAATGTAATCTATTTGTTTGTCTTTCGATAGACACTTTCAGATAGGTGTGGGACATTTTTCAAAATAATTATCCATGTCCATGAGTTAGCTAAGTAAAGAAGTCTGAGCAAAATTTCATAGGTGGCAAGGATTTCTTTGCAAAACTAGAGGGTGGCAGCAGATAGCAAAAAACTCTGGTAAATGACAGCTAAAGCAAATATAAGTAGCAGTGGCAAGAAAAAAATCAATTCATATAGAAGGGTTGGATTGTTTCTTTAAAGAAAAAAACAGGAAAAAACCCCAGATTTATCCTTTGAAAAATCTTTTGGGACCACTGAAGATTCAGGCCACTTACTAGCACACATCTTATTGTTACAATCTTGCTTACTGAGTACAGAAATTTGGTGATTTACATGTCAATGTCATCTTTAATTTTTTTTTGTGCTGAAATGATCAATTGATGATGGTTTATGGCTTTAATATCTTTACTGGTTCTCTAGTTTGTTCTTGGCACCACTAGTCTAGATGTGGAATGTCTGATGTCTTCTTGAAAGAATAAATACCATGTGGTGACAGTCACATTACTAACATTATTTTCTAGGTATTCAGGAACCTCACAAAGAAAAAAATACGTTGTATTAGGAAATGATACAGAAGTAGCAGAACACCAATCTAAGGTAATCTCTTCAGAAAGTTTCAGCAGACTTATCACACAAAAGCAAGTCCTTCCTTGTGTAACCCGGGTACACCCAAGGGCATGTCCCATCTGCAAATGGAAGGGATGAGGGGTCAGGTGGTAGTGCTGTGAGAGGGACCTGGTCATCTCTGTTCCAGTTCCCCCTGGTCTCTAGATAGCCAGGCCAGGACAAAATGACTTAACTATTTACAGATTTATTAACAGACATAGCATATATATACATAATTATAGGTAAAACCTTCACTGATAATAAATATGTACAATACACCTTTACATACAATGCTATTTTCAATGATCAAAGGGACTAGTACCACCACCAGTGGCCTTGAACCCAACACAGGGCAATAGTGAGTCCTGAAACAAATAAGCAAAAGCAAAAATGGTCCACATACACCTGCCACAGGTGAGCACATGGATCCTAGAACAGGTAAATGCAGGTAACTACAATAATATCACAAAATAAAAAACAGGTAACTATTTACAAATTATAAAAACCATTAACCAAAAATCATTAAATAAGATATATATACATATAACCCACTTATAAAATAATGAGATCATAACAGCCCAACTATAACAAAATATAAGATGCAGACTGACAAAATGTAAGGTGCTTTTACATCCCGTCGAGTGCCAATGCGGAATGTAATACCTGGACTTCCTCATTCTGCCCTTGCTGCTGTTCATCACGGAGAGGTACAAGATCCCAGGTCCTCCTGCCTCTTGTAGGTTGGGTCAGAACCCTTGACCTGCAGAGGTCCTTGTTGGCTCCCCTCCTGTGGCTTCCCTCCCCTTTTCCCCAGGCAACCCCTTTTCCCTACAACTCATGACTTCTGTCACCACGCGGCTGTCTCTGGTTCCAGCTTGGAGTGGCTCTCCACTGCCTAGGCTTTCTCTCCCCACACAATGGCCCACTCGTGGCCCCATACACCGATCTGCTCACTGCAAGGCTTGTCCTTCTGCCCAGATAGGTCGGAAGCCTGGGCCACCTCATACAGCACCAGGGCTCAATCAGCTCTTGGGCCCTCTGGCTCCACTCTACCTGCATCAGCTACTTGGCTGTGCACCAGGGGTTGGGACTCAAACTGCCCAAAGTGGCTCCCAGAGCCCTGGTCCACTTCCAAATCCTCTGTGTAATGATCGCTGCACCATGCCCTTGGCCACTTGCCCAGGGTTACGGACCTGGACTGTCTCGAGCAGCCCCTAGGGTGTGAGCTCTGTGCAGTGATGCACCACTCTCTGGCTGTCTGCCAGAGAATGCAGACCCAGACTGCCTCGAGCAGCCCCTAGGGTCGTCTGAGCCCCGCTCATCACTCTGTGCACTGATGGGGCAGTGGCACAGGTCCCAGCAAGGGAGTCTTTGGGGCTCTTCTGTATATTGCTCCACCCACCAGGCAGCTCTTTCCCAGCTCTTCTCTGTCCCCTGATGCATCTTCCTCATGCTGGGCATGCAGCTCCTTTTATTCTCTCTGGAGGCTCTGCTCCCCGAAATTCTGCTGGACTGACAGAGTGCAGTCTTGAACCAGGTCTGAGGCTTCTAATTTCTTTTTCTTTCTCTCGACCCCAGCAGGGGTGGGGCAGAGCTCCTCCTAACGGTTACCTGAGTGATGGATGGGCTCCACCAATCACAAAGAGGATTCTCCAAGCCCAGACGTGCCCGGCTATATTGGTAAGTCTGCCACACTTGATTGTAAAGCAAAGGTTGGGATGAATTTTTGAGGTCTGGTTCTATTTAAGAGAAAAAAATCTGCAGAAATTTCCACAGATGTCAATATTATAAGTATTCTGAGGCAGCTAGTGTCTCTAATCACACTCTGAAAGAAAGCTTAATGTTGTAGAGAGATGTGAAAAACATCTGATTTATTTTCAAGAATGGAGTAAAATAATTGGATTAAATGCAATAGCAGATTCAGTTAGAAAATAATCAGTCAGACAAGTGGGATATTGACCAATGAAACTGTTAATATGATGAATTTGTCAGATTTAACAAACCATTTACAGGGTTACTTGACTATTAAAACAAAAGGTTTACATCATCTATTAATGCACAAATCAAGCAGATTCTTTAAGATGGCACATCACCTGCTTATTACTCCATCAACCCAAAATCTTTGCTTCTGTACAACCTCAAAGAAAAAGAAATGAATGTGTTTTTGCTGATTATGATCTAACAGAAAGAGATGGTGTGTGTAGCAGTGGGGCCACAGGTTCTAACACTTACTAAGCGCAGTTAAAATGCATGAAGACACAGGTTCAAGCAGTTTAGCATGTGCTTGAACCTGATGGCATTTCAGAGTTGTTCCCTTTCAGGTGAAGGTTACCTCCTAACACATACTAACTTTAATATGTCACATTGCAACAATTTGCAACTAGTCAAAATGGATGTTTGATGAGGCAATAAGTATTCAGTATTTAGGAAATTAATTCAGTGGAAGGATCATTTGGGAAGGTCTGACTTACTAGAGCCCTGTTACCATGCCAAATAATTACAAAGCCTCTCTGTGCCGGACTGTGGAATAATTGCAGTTTCTGAAGTATAGTCATTCTCATCTGGTTGAAGGCACAACAGAGGGCTGTAAAATGTCCTTGATTAAGCCCTGCTACTCTTTAGAGCCATAAAGTGGTCACTTTTTATAACCCCTAAGTACCAGTAGAAACATAATGTGTCTGCCTTTTAAGGCCTAATTTATTTTGTCCAACTTTGTTAATTAGTAGGAATCTTACTTAATAAATAAAATTCAAGTTTCTTAAAAAGAGGCGTACATGGGAGACTGCAAAGCAGGATTTGAAAGCCTTTATTATTGTTAGGTGCAATGGTGAGAGAGTAAATGTAATGCATAAGCTTGCTAGTCCTTATATTGATACAGAGCAGAAGTAGCTGCATCCAGTGGCACTGGGAGACAGAACACTTATCAACAACTTCCTATGTCTCTGCAAGTCAAAATTTTCCATGGAAAATTAAGAAAGAAAGGATATGCTTATATTGAAAACAGTTCTGACAACATTGTACCTCTCATACACACCTAACTTCCAGGTAATATTTCCCACGTCTTAAGTTATATCTGTTCCTTCTTGTTTCTGAAGGGCTTAGGCTACATGCAAGCAAGAGAGGTTTCCTCTTTAATTTTCCAAAAAGCACAGTTACAATGTATGTGCTTCACAAGAAAATGCATCTGGGCACAGACACTGTCTTCTTGTCTTGCAAAAGGCCAGCAACACCCAGTGCTTGAAACAAATAATAAATAAAATAACAGATCTGGATTAGACTGCTGGTATCATGCTCTGCAGTCTCAGTGGTGTTTTTTCATTTCTTGGCAGTACACTTTCCAGTTCCTACCATAGCTTAAGATCCACCAGGATATCAGCTATGCATGAGATCAAAGAATTCAAAATATATATTTTATTAACTTGCTCTCTGCATGGGAGTTTCTCAGCAGGGAGACCTCTGAATGTAGCTTGTGAAGTACAGACACAGTGCAATTTATAACACTCCTTTTCAATGAATTCTTAATCTGTCTTCTGAAAAAGCTGTTTGATGTAAAGGCACAATACAAGTCCCCATTGTTTTTCCCAATTTAGATCGTTTGGCTCTCTGTCCTCAATTTTTTTGCTTTCATATGAATGGAGGTGTACAATCCTAGAGAAGCCACTTCTAGGTACCAGTAAACCAAAGGTAAGTCATGTACAGCAGTGCTTTTCAAACTTTTATAACCACACACCTGCAAATATTGCTGCTTGTACTCCCTACACCCAACACATCTCTATCTACACTGGAATCAACACATGGCAATGCCATTACTTGCTGTGCATTGACCAACTAGCAGATCCACTGCCGTTATTAAAACGTAGGCACATACTCCTTGGCAAAGCACCATGTAGGTCAGTTTGAAAACTGTTGCGTAGAGCTTCCTCCTGGCATGGCACCAATGGAGTTAAGCACAATCCAAAGTTCTGCAAATGCACTCTCTCTCGGGACTGCGCTGTAGTCCTTTTGTTCTGTCTGTTCACATTACACAGTAGCTCTTCTGGTGTCTTTCTTAATCTCTACCATATAAAATGCATTCCTGGGGATACGTTCAAATTTGGACACAGGAGACTTCCCCAGGCTCAGTGTTGTGGTGGCATAGATTGAATTTATGCACAGACGTACAAACAGTTAATAGCTGTACCAATAGTTTTTTAAGCATCTGAATTAATAAACAAGTGCTGGCCAATGTTCTGGGGGGCACCCACCACCTAATATTCGCAAAACATAAATACACTCCCAGCACCAAACTCCCCATTTGTAGGGCTTCTGTATACTGTACTACTTTCAGTTTCCGCATGATTTCAATGTATGTCATGATTACAGTAACATCACATCATAATGACAGAGGTCTGGATAACTGGCCAGATCCTTATTAATAAGAAAAGACTGTTCTTTTTCACTCAGGCACACTTGGAAGAAAAAAGCAATATATTTAGTAAGGCATTGCATAGGTTCCAGTACCAAAGATCAGGTGTCATCCAACATCAGAATGTTAAAGTTTTATAACTGAAAAGTTAACATCTCCTTGAATAACTCCTTAGTTCTTTTCTCCCTCCCCACCAACTCTGGATGTGATCGGGCTGACACACAGTTGTGTGTGTGAATAGCTCCATTGAGTGCTGGGTTATAGTTGAGATGTCAACATTCCAGACCTAAAAAAAAATAAGATTCCTGATTATTTTTGTCAGCACATCCTGAGCTTTTACTCCATTTTGAAACTCATAGAAAGAGAAATACTGAGTTTTTGATTTCCCTGGTTCCAGCCTCTTTTGAAAATGTTACAAAAACATACTGAACAATATAATGACTTTAGAAGGAAAGCATTTGTATTTCTCTGTATTAGGAACAGCTTATTATTTTTTTTGGGGGGGTGATATCTTTTATTGGACTGACTGTATGGTTGGAATCAAGTTCAACAAGGTCCCCTAGTAAGTTCTAACACTATAATAGCTTATAAAGCAGAAAGATTTAATTACAAAACTTATCCCATGCAACTAAAGTATCTCCTGTTTGATATACTGCTTTGACATCTTTGATATTTAAAAAAAGAAATCCAAGCACGCTCAGAAGAAAAAGCACATTCTCACCTTGATTTTATCCAAGAGAAACAAATGAGATGATGTACCAATACATATTTTCTATCAAAAGTAGATATAAACCTACAAAATAAAAAGACTGTCAAAGGATCCACTTTGAGTATGACTGTCTCAAAGAGCAGATGGTGCAAAGACACGTTAGTGCCAGAGAGCATTACCTTCTTCCTTAGGAGTAGAGCTGTCACTTTAATTATTCATTGTGGTTTCTGATTGTACTGTAGGTGGTTCAAGTCACAAAATATATAGAAAAATATTTTTCATTGGAGCTCTATATTACAGAAATTAACCTATTTCTAATTTACTCTTTTGCATATATATTGCCTCATTGATGGAAAAATTCAGCTCAAGGCACCATTTGAATCTCACCAAAGGCCTAAAAATACCATGTAATGAGATTTAAATGATGCATAGCCCTTGAGCAGAGGGCTGAACTTCATCCTGGTATCTTAACTCTCTAGTATGAGAATTCACAAGGCCTCCGTTTCATTCTGTGCAAAAGCAAAGCTTAGCTCTTAGCTTTCAGAAGTTTGTATCTTATTCACACATAATATTTGTCTGGAAATATGGGGAAAGAGTCAGTTTGTAGCAATCAAAGTAAAATTATACATTAGCTTTCCAGTAGTATTATGTATAGATAATAACAATATCCATAGCAATACGATGCAAAAAGTCATACTTGAAGAAAGTAAAAAGTGTTTAACGAACACTAGGCAGACAAGGTTCTTTGGGTGAAACTGATATCTTTTATTAGCTATCAACAACCTACATCCCTGTAACATGGAAGATATCAAATTCAGCCCTTCTACAACCTATACTCATGTAACAAGCACTATAATTTTATACTAATCTGGAATTCATTTATTTGCTCATCTGCCAACATCATACATGGATCATGTGCTTACAGTGCTCCTCTTCTATCTACATTGGACAGATAGGCCAATTCCCACATGAAAGAACAAATGAACACCAATCTGACATCAAGTCCTGACATACACAAAAGCCAATGCTGAAACACTTTAACTTCCTTGGACTTTCCATCACTGAGCTCAGGTTGCTATTCTTAAACAAAAAAACTTTAAAAACCAGTTTGAGTACAAGCTTGCAGAACATGAAATCATCCACGATTCAGCAAGGTCTTAGAAGAAATTATGGATTCTTATCACATTACCCAGACTATCTTTTAAAATCCTTATCTCCTTTAGTGTGTTAACTGCTTTGTTTATTCTTTTTGATCCCTTCAACTCATCTTTGCTTCTCTCAGCAGTGCCTTCTTTCCTCTCCTTTCTCTGATCCTTTGTACTTAAATTGCTTTATTTAAACTTTTGATTTAGTACTCCTGTTTTCTGCAAGTCCATTCATGGCATCTGATGAAATGTGACTGTAGGCTATGCAAGCTTATGCCTCTCTGCAAGAGTTCATGTATAAGATGCCACACTGTCCTGGCTTCTGCCTAACTTCAGACCAGCCTGGCTATCTTCCTTTATCTTATATTCAGTTCACTCTAAAGTAAGGCTTATGGCAGAAAATCTTGTAAAAGGGAGAGGTTGAAGGTCTACAAAATACAACCTTTTGTACAGTTGGACCCAGAGACCATTTGTGCACCTCCTACTATGGTCTTCTACCTCAGACACACAGAAATAGACAAATGTTCTGTCTCACGATTTGAGCATACGCATTTAATGGACAGAATATGTACTCTGCGTAGCGCTGTAATCGTCACTTGATTTATCCTTACTCTAGAAAAGGAGCAGGCAAAGTCCAGCATGTGGGCTGAATCTGGCCAGCAGTGGACTCCATTTCCCAGCAGCCCCTGCCAGCATGGCTGAGGCTGGTTTCCATGGAGACCCCAGCAGCAGGGGTGCAGTGATGGTGGGGCTGGGGTTTCCATGGAGACCGGCCTCAGCAGCACTGGCAGGGTGTGCAACAGGATGAGGAGCTGCTCTGGGGTCAGGCTGGGATCTTGCAGTGGTGACAGCATGGTCTGGAGCCAGGGCAGAGTCATGATCTTTCACCGCTTAAGATCCCAACCTGGCCCCGGAGCAGCTTTCCACCCTGCCATGCACCCTGCCAGTGCTGCTGGGGCTGGTCTCCGTAGAAACCCCAGCCCTGTACTATCACAGTGTGGCTGCTGCTGGGGTCTCCATGGAAACCAGCCCCAACCACATGGGCAGAGGCTGCTGGGAAGAGGAATCTGTCTGTTGGCTGTACCCACCATTTTGCCCAGCCCTGCTCTAGAAGGAGGTTTACAAAACACCATGCAGAATTTTCTCTAAGTCTTTCCTGACCATTTCAGTCCAAGTATCAGGGTACTCTCTGGATAATTTAGAGTAGGGAGAAGTCTTACAGAAGGCTAAACTAGATGACCTCACAATTCTTTCCATTTCCTGAACAAAGTTAAAATATTTAATATTTCACTGTACTGAAGGGCTGATTTCACTGACGCCATTGGAAGGCTCACTTAACCTTAAGGACTATTCTAGATAACCTATGTAAGATTTGAGCAGTAGGCCATTAAAGCGATCCAGTAATTACCAGGTGGAGCACCAGCAAGTCTGTACTTCACATGATTTAGTCATCACCTCTTTGGTCTGCACTAAGGGTGTAAGGAAACGGGCAGGTTGAATGCCACTGATAAGGCCCAAATGGAGCTAATCAATGCATGTGCTTCTTCACTAGCTGTTCCATAGCAGGCTCACTGCAGGCTCTGAGACATGCACTTTGGAGTTAATCTAGTTGTTGCAGAACCCAT
Source organism: Caiman crocodilus (assembly GCA_030014935.1). Classification (NCBI taxonomy): domain Eukaryota; kingdom Metazoa; phylum Chordata; order Crocodylia; family Alligatoridae; genus Caiman; species Caiman crocodilus. Next base: position 27,190,473 of record JAGPOW010002742.1, on the reverse strand, counting down.
GTGTTATGCTAATAGTGAAACAGGAAGCAAAATAAATGGCTTGCAATCTGGCATGCCTAGATATGATGGAGTGAGATAGCTTCTAGATTTTTAATTCCAGCTCTTTATTTTTTAATGGGAATCTTTGGCATGGTCCTTGAGAGACCTGGAAAAGGGCATCACAAAAACATAACATCCACAATGTTTAGGCATTCCTTCAATTTCCAAGTTCAGGAAGAGGAGGGAACTCAGAGTTTTCTTCCAATATTTACATCAGGTGTGAGCTGCACAGATACCACTTTGCTCAGGCCACCTGCTTTTCTCAACCCCCTGTAGCCTTTCAACAGTACAAATTCTATGGACTTAGCTATAGCTGAGCTCTAACCCATCAACCAGAGTCTATGACGTGGGTGTAGCAGCAGTGCATCTAACCCTATAGACATGAGAGGAGAGTGCAATGAGGACTTGCTAGGCACCTCCCTACTGCCCCCACCAGGAATCATCTACCAAGGAGCTTCCAGGAAGCTGAAAAAGTAGGAAGAACATTATGGTCTCACCACCCTTTTTGTCTCTTCTAAACTAATTATCTGCACCTCAACTTTTGGCAGCTAAGAGGAACATTATAGGTCAGGACTTTTATTTCCTACTTAATTTTTTTTCAATACTATATTTGCTTAACTCCAGGAAAACAACCTACAAATTCAACAAAAGGGGAAAAATTAACAGTAATTTTTAATGAAGACACAACATGAGCAAAAGTGATGAGCGATTGCTAAGCTAAAATTAGCCACCAGAGAGAGCTCATTTGGTTCAAAATGCTCAATGACAACATTGACTTTGGCAAACCTACAGTGTCACTGAAATTGTTTACAGACTCCACACAAGCTGTTGTTTAAATGTTATCTTGATTTTAGCAAAGAGCAAGAGAGAGAGGAAATGTGTTTGTCTTTAAATATTTTATTGAAAATGCAGAACATTTACAAAGCAAGTGTATGTCAAGGAGGAATGTGTATTCAATAACACGCAAGAAAAACCCCCACAATGGATCAAACTCCAATGTATTACATGTAGGGTCTTAGTACGTATATGTATCAATATATAACAATAGCAGGACTAGCACAAAGAGTAAATCTGCACAGAGCTCTCAGTATTACTGTACTGAATGGAATCAAATAAAAAAATAACACACACACACACACACCCCTTGTCCACCCTCACTCTTCCCCCTGACTTTGGAACGTGTTCACACTTGAACTTTTAGGCTGCGTCCAGATGAGAATGGTCATTTGTTTCCCCAGGGACAACTAGCAGCAGCATACCTTGTGCTGCTGCTAGTTGTCCCTGGGGAATGCCTGTGCCACACGCACTATGGTGCACAGCAGGTTACCCTGGGTGGGGTGGGGAAGGCTGAAGCCAGCAACTGTGTCGGTCCCAGCAGCCTCACCTGGGTTTCTGGAGGCCTCAGGGAGCTGCAGTCATGGTGCTCCTGCAGCAGGGAGCCTGGCCGGCCGCCAAAGTGTGGCTCTGGCAGGTCAGGCTCGTTTTGAGCAGCCTGTGCTGCTGCCATGTGTGCCACCCCATTTTTTTTTAAGGTGTGGGTTTTTTTAATCCTGGGATTTCCCAGGGTCATAACCCCTGCCCCCCACCATGCTACAAGATAGCAACATGGGGAATGCCTGCATGGGTGGTGTGTGCCACCGCAGATGGATCTGTGGGGCCACATACTGCATGCCCGCATTCATCTGGATGCAGCTTTAGAGTCGATGAGCCTAAGTCTGAAAATATGTACCCACTGCATCTTACAGAAATGAGGAGAAGAGATTAAAGGGGCTTGGTTCCTAGACAGGCAACCCTGGTACGTCCTATGGTCCATCATGCCGTGGCCTCAAACGTGGGGCCAACATGGTCATATCTCCCAGCCTTCTACCCTACATCTGATCACCTAGACCACAAGGGCTCAACCTCTGGTCCACAAGCCAAATGCAACCTGCATCTGGTCCATGGGGATCCCTATGGGTCACAAAATTTGGCAATGGGGATATGATGGCCATTAATACAGCCACCCCCCCATCTAAATTCCCAAACTGCAAGCCCCACGTGACAGTTGTATCCTCTTCCCCCCTGGGGCCAGCAACATGCCTTGCCCCTGAAACTGGATTGGTATGAGCCACACCCCCTCCCCCTGCAGGGCTGAACAGGTGCTGGGTTAAGCACCCTCTCCCTTCCCCGCTTCCCCCGGGGCCTCATTCAAGCCACTTTTCCCCGTCAGGTTAAGGACTGCCTAAAATCCCAGGGATTTAAAAATTATATTTTGGCCACCAGTAGGACTCAATACTATATTGATGGGGAAATCTAATCTGAAAAATGGATGTTACATTGTCCTTATGGAGAATGTTTATTAGTCGACTTAACGAGAGATTACTGGAATAAATTAATGAGCTACTGTCAAACAAAAAATGTTAGTATGAGGGCTCCCTCTAGTGGTGACAATGTCACTTCACTTGTAAGGATGTGTATGGTGTTACTTCCTGTACTGAATTAACTATGCAAATAATCATGTTTCTGTAACACTACCTATACTAATACTTTTGTCAAGCCTCAGATCATTCTTTGGATGTATTAGATGTTTTTAAAAGCTCGGGCAGAGTTTTTGTGGGTGATCATATCCATGTGTTTTGCTTTCTTTCCAAACAGCATAAGTTCTACTGAGCACTTTGCTAAATATCAAACAGCTATGTAACTCAAATTCTGCATACCAGAGACAGCCATAACAGTGTTGTCTGCTGACCATAGCAGAGTTCAGAATTAGATTAATACAAAGCAGTAATGCATTTTTCAAGCTAAACCTTGGAGGTGGAGTAGTAATACCACAGAAAAAGTTCAGATGAGTATTTCCGATGTCATGAAAGAAAAACATAGAATTTATCTGTCTCTTGATCTCTATGATATGGCAGAAAGGGGGTCCTTGAAAAGATTTTTATTATGAAATTATTCTAAGAGTGAAAAGAACATTGGTCCATCTATCTGCTGGAAATAAGGAAGAGTAAGGAAACCATGCCAAAAAATATCTGTTCACACTAACGTTTTTCTAAACAAAAACTGTGGAACCCAACCAAAATATACTTAGTCATTTTCTCTATGATTTTTACTTCATTATTTTTAATAAAAACATGAATTGAAATATCTTGCAACAAAGTCAATAGCAAGAGAATCGGTGTTTTTAAGGGGACAATCTGACTGTAAAATATTCCACAATTTTTAAAAGTGGCCAAAGTTGGGGCAGGGAGGAAGAATTCACCCTTGAAAACAAAAAAATGAAGGCCCTAAGAACAGGCCTCAGACAAATTTCAGAATAGTTAGCTGCTTGAACAGTTAACTTGAATGAGACATAATAAGGGGTAGTTCAATTATTGCTTCCCCAGTTCATGACTTCTATGTGTGAATTTATAAGCCTGTAGGAGAGGGACAAGATAGTCTTAACTGTTCTGATTAACTTGATTTAACTGCTATCTAATGATTCATATAGGAAGTGTAGTTAAGTAGTAACAGAATACAGATTACTTAGGAACAAAAAGAGTTTAAAATGATAGTCCCAGTTGTCTAAACTAGGGGTCAGCCACCTACAGGCTGCAGGGGGAATGAAGTCCACAGAGGGGTTTGGGGGCTGGGATGGCGGTAGTGATTTGGCATCAGCGCACTTTAGAAGCAGGGGGAGCATGTCAGTGCTCAGAAGCAAGAAGCTCAGGAGCAAGTTGGTGGCATTCAATGTTAGGGTAACCCATGGCATCTGGCATGACATGGTAGCAGGGGAGAGGCTGCAGGTGGCAGCCTGCCATAGACCAAGCTTTGGTAACTCAACCCTCAGCTGCTCAAAGGTTGCCAACCCCAACTCCTGGGATGCTACTATCTATGAGATGCTACTGCCACAGCCTGTCTTGTGGCAGAGCCCCCTGATGGAGGTACAATGTATGGCAACAGAAGCTGGGTTTTTTTCTGCTGACTTTATTATACCATCTACCCTGAACAATAAGCCCATGTAAGTGAGGGGATTGCCAGCAGGCCTGCACTGACTGGGGACACGATCTTTTCCTACTCCTTGCCAACATAGCCATGCTGGCAAACTTTTGTAGAGTAAACTAAGCCTCAAACATTCTTCTGTTTTTCTCAGAAGATTATTCCACAGCCTTATAACTACAAGGAATGGTGAGAATCAGCCAGTTAGGAGCCATCCATTCAAGTAAGGGAAATTTCCCAAACCTTTAGTTCTCACACTGAATTATACCAACATGTTGATTTTATTTAAATCAAATGGTTCCTTCTTCTCAATTTAAATCCGGTTCTTAGCCTAACTAACATTTTTTGTTATGGTCCAGATAAATCTGCAGGTGCCTCTCTCAAAGTCCCCTTCTCAACTCTCCTGTCCCACTTGTTTGTAGAACATTGCATCACTCATTCCAGTAGCATAACTACGGGATGGGGGGAGCACAAGCAGTTCTGCGGCCTTAACAAACCAACCCAGCAATTTCAAGAAGTACGCTGATGAACAATATGCCACAGGCCTCGTCTTCTACCCAGTCAAGTTATCTTGCATAGCCTCCCCTCTCCACCTACTCATTGGGCAGGGCTACACATTCATTAATGCACCTTAAATGCTGTGCCTTTAGTTTAGTACTTGCTTAATAAAGTACTAACTAAATGTGCAGTAACTAGAGTTATTTTGTGATGCTTACTGCACATTAGCCTAATAACACTGTGCAGTAGGCTATTAGCACAGTTTTTAACTGCCACCCTACTGCACAGTGTTATTAGGATAATGCGCAGTAAGTATCTCATGTAGACGCACCCAGTGTAATCCATCACCTCCCGCTTCAGTGATTAAGAGTCCTGGGGACTGATTTTCAGAGTCCTGGGGTCTCAATGCTCTGCTGCATGCATACATGGCTGGGAGCCATCAAATATGCTCCCCCACACCCAGGACTGGGATCCTTCAACCAAATATCACCAAATAAAAAGGTTCCAAATAAACAAATTAACTTAGCAGCAAAGGGGCCTGTCCACAAAGCTTACCTCCTTTAGCATGCAGATTCCTCAGCTCCAGCCCTTGGCAGTCTTCACTTAAAAAACTGTTGTCTCTGGGAACACAGTTCATGGTAGGGAGTTTCTCTCCCCACTGTAGTCTGGGCTAGACTGCCCCATTCTGCCTAGATGCAGAGTTCATATATCGCTGAGCTCCACCTTTTTGGGTGACAAAATCCAGCTCTTAAAAAAGCCTCCCTTTTTCATGGTCTTGCTTTCCTTTCCTAGTAACAGGGCTAGGGTTCTTTCTTATACTCAGGCACTGCCTCTACGGTAAGCATAAAAATAGCTGCCACTGCAGTTGGAAGCTGGCTGCAACTACAGCACCGACAGTGCTGCACCCAGAAGCTGCCCTGTGAACTGGCTGTGTGTAGGGTGTAACTGCCTGACGTCTGTGATCCATTCCGGACTTGAGTTTGCAGGTTCTGGTGCAGATAGCCAAAAAATGGGAAAGACAGATGTGGTTCATGTACACATATAGGTATGCAATACATATCAGTACATTGTGCCCATAAAGGACTCTCTTTACATGATTTTGCAACATATTTTTTTGAGAGATCTCTAGTATGAATAACATCCTGCTACATTTTTATTAGCATGTAGCCTGAGGTCTATTCTATGGCCAAAAAAAAAATAATCTCCTTAATGTGGGCATTATCCTAGAGAAAATTAGTGTAGATCATGAAATAACTTATTCTACTGAAGGCCATTTCCCATCCATCTCATTAGCACAACGTTCAATCCAGTTAGAGCCAGGTCAGATTGAAGTGAGCAACTAATGGTCTGAAACACTGAATTTTGGTATAAGAGTTCTCAAAAATATATGTCAAGTGTAAGATCTGATGATCTTGGTTTATTTTGTTTAGAAGGACTTTGAATATTTATCAGCATGTATTATGCTGGATTACTTATGAATAGGATAAATGCTGCCAACACAAAATGATATTGATAAAATACATCAAGAGCTAAATCTGATTGATTAAAAGCACTGGCTGTCACTCAGAGCAGAATTTTTTTCCCTGTGAAAAGTATAACATAGAAAGGGAATGATTTGGTGTATTTTTTATCCACTCACCATAGGATTAGCAAAAAGAAACAACCAAGATCGGAGTTAGATCCAGGAGCTAGACTATTTGACACAGTGGAACTCAAAATGTCCATTATCTTATTAAGTAGAGTCAGAAAACACACACACACACACACACACACACACACACGGATGTGATATATATTAAAGAGAAACATGCTCAATGTACCAACATACCCAAGAAAATGCTAGGCTTTGTTGTAAAGGCAGTAAGTTATTTACAGCCATATATTTGAAAGGACCTAGGCGCTGAGCCACATATAACATGTATGACTAATTTGTGAATGTGATAACTGTTCAAACAATTGACTAGTTTGGTTTCCACACATTTGCATGCATAATATCTAGCCTGCACACACAGTGGCTAAAATCTGCAAAGTTGGGACATTGCATGTGAACCCAAAGGTCCGTTCTTCTAAAAATGTGGTTAATAATATCTTTGTATATTTAACATATGCATAAGTGGTTAGAAACCAGCTGATTATATTTTCATATAAATAGAAATGTAATCCCATTTTTGTAAACTACCATTTAATTGTATTCAGTAATGAGGCTTCTGAAGACAACATTAATCCAAAAAAACCCTGAGACACAGTAATATCAGCTTGATTATAAAGAATGACTGAAACCATAGCTGTGAGATGAGTGTGAACTGATCCTATTCAGCTCAGTGGAGAGTTAACATGAGGACTAAGAAAGAAAATGTTAATAGTACCACCATTAATTATTTTGCTGATGATAATTTCAGAAGAATCAACCAAGTGTGCATATGCACAGTTGTTTGATGGGACAGATACAGGAACAAAGTACCTAAAGGCACTAAAGAAGAAAGGAGAGGTGGAAAGAGCAACGCAGAGTCATATGTTTATAGATTATGAGAGAAGGAACTGCTGTGGTTATATGGTTGACCTTCATAATTAGATGACCTCCTGGATTAGATGACCTCCTGATGTCCCTTCCAACCCTAATTTTCTATGATTCGAACACATTTTCTATGATTCTAACTATCATTGAATTAATTCATATTTGAACTAGAGCATTTCTTTTAGGGAAAAAAAAATCAATCTTAATTTTAAAATTTCAGATGATAGAGAATCTACCACAATCTCTCACAGTTGTTAGACTAGTTAGCTACTTCCTGTTTTAATATTTTGGTCCATATTTAGTGCCCAAATTATCTAGTTCAACTTCCAATCAATGAATCTCATTATACCTTTGTCTGCTAAAGTAATCTATTATCAAATTGCTATATATTGCTATAAAATCTATATAGATACTTATAGACTCCAATCAAGTAACCCCTTAACCTTCTCCTTGACAAATTATATATATTGAGCAACTTGAACCTTGCCCTGTGAAGGACCTTTTCCAAGCTGTAAATTATTCTTGTGGCATTAATCTGAACATTCTCCAATTTTTAATCCTTTTTAACATGAGGGCACCAAGGCTACTTCATTTTCTTGCATACCACATGCAGTTTCAGGGGAAATTGATGTTCCTTGCTGGAACAGAAGCATGGATAAGCTGTACTGCAAGACAGTTGCCAGCTTCTCTTTCAGGCAGCATGCAGAAGAGATGAAGTCCAGTATTAACTTTTCACAGCCACATTCAAATTGACAACAGTTTTTGGATAAACAGCCAACTGAGCAGCCAAAAGCTGTTGCTAATTTGTGAACGGCTTCTCCATGAAAAACCCATAACTGGAAAACATCTTTTTCTTTAAGTTCTGCCTTCCAAAAATAAGGTATTGATCTTATTTAGGAGAGTGTGGTATGTGAGAAAAATATGGTATACATAGTATTGTAGTTTCAGTCTCAACAATATCAGACAAAGAAGTAATGTTACCTTCCTCTTATCATGATACTGTTGCAAAAAAGGTGAACACAACCCTTAAAAGGATAAAAATTGAAGAGACTACAGAAAAGAACCACAGAAATGAAGTGAGGTTCTGAGAAACACTTTATAGAGAAACACTTAAAGAGCCCAATCTGTTTAGATTATTCAAAAGAAGCTGGAATTGCAGTGTACCAATCAACTGAAGACTGATTACAGTATATTTACCATCACAAGGAAAAATACTGGGTACTAAAATACTCTTTAGTCTTGTCACGAAATGCAAGACAGTAACCAATGGCTGGAAGCTGAAGCTAGAAAATTCAAATTGGAAATAATGCACAATGTTTAAAGATTAATTGCAGGAACAACCCACCAAATTTCATGATGAAATCTTTATTTCTAGTTTTCCATATACCAAGACTGGGTGGCTGAGTAACGAGCACTCTCCAGAAAAACACAAATTATTGGGCTCAACACAATTTAACTGGCTAATGGAGAAGAGCCTGGGATATAGAAGTCAAACTATGTGGTCCTTTTTAGCTTTAAAATATATACATTAGAAAGTGTTGGTTCCAGGAATAAACAATCCGGTTTTAGAAGTTGGTCACATCTTGCTAAGTCTGATCATAAAACTGAGCCACAGAGGAAAGATTATTATCTACAAAATATTTTTATAACTGTGGTGACCCTTGTAAGTATGCACTATACGAAGTGTGTCAAACTGACCAAACCACGTCATTTTTAAAAAAGCCATTTAATGAAATTTTGTATAAGTATTTTGTGCATTTATATCAGTAAAATGTAAAAACCTGGTGTTTATATAATGTGCTCCTCAAGCAAGGATTCAGCCCGCTTAGAAGAAACATGAACCAGCAGAGGCAATACTTTTTATAACACTAGAGATCGGAAGCCAATTTTAAATTTGGTTAGCATCTTCAATTCCCATTGGATTGGATTTTGCTCAGTAATCCTGAATACTAAACCCCTAATAAACTAATTGTATGCCTTTTTAGGGCCTTTGAATATATGAGGATGGAGAATGTTACCATTAGTCAGCTGCAGACTCACTTATATGCAAAACAAGCTGGTTTTGGATGCAAGAATTTCTGTGGTCCACAACTCTAATTTTATAATCATCACAGACTTCAGAAGAAAACAAATGCCTTCAGTCATTCAAAACTAGACCTGGGTGAGAAGTGATTATTTCTTTCACTTGGAAAAAAATTGGAGAGTATAAATATTTTTCATTTTCATTACAAATATTCTTCCAAATTTACACACAAAAACCAAATATTCTAAAGTTTTCTACAACTGAAACCTGAACCTTTTCTGGATTTCATATTTTCAGGTTTTTTTTTAAATTTCCCATTCTGTTCAGAAGCCTCTTTTGTCAAAATAAATGGTTGAAAAATCCTGACAAGCTCCATTTAAAATATAAGTACAAGATATCTAGAAGAAATCTATTTACTACTTAACCATTTAAACAAGTTAAAAATTATAATTCACTTCTTCAGATATCCTTATTACTATCCAAGCTATATTCAATTCTTTGTTCAGTTCAACTTGCTTGACATTCTTGAGAAAATGATTTACAGGGTTGATTTACAGATCATAGTTATACCATCACATAAACTCTCACTTTGGGTGCAAACAGAACATTTTTCATTTGTCCTTAATAAAGCTGTCTTCCCCTGAGTTGTTAAGCTCTAGTACAGTGGTTCTTAGCCAGGGTGCCGAGGCACATTGGGGTGCCACCAGATCCCCTGAAGAGTACACTGAGGAGTGAGGAGCTAAGTGAGATGCGAGGAAATAAGCAGATATGCTAAATTGATAAGCCAAGCTTACAGTTGTCCCTGACTGTCTGACTCCCCATCCCCTCTGCCCAGCCCCCATGCAAGGAGGAGGTAAGCACAGTTAACCTGTATATTGATTTTTGATATTGCATTTGACTCAATTCACAGACGTTATGGTGGGGTGCCTCAAGTTCAGAAAGGTTGAGAGAGAGAGAGAGAGAGAGAGAGAGAGAGAGAGAGAGAGAGAACACTCTTGAAATACAACTGACTTTATAAATGACCCAGCCTCCAGGCTACTACATTGGACTCATACAGCAAATTCCCAAAAAGCTGCTTTTGTTTCAAATGTTGCCCACTGTTTTGAAATGTCTTGTCAAAAGTTCACACTTTTTGTACTTTGCCATGAATGTGACCTTCCAGAATCTAACAAATGACTAATGTTCCTTCAACTTTATATTCAATAGGGATAATTGTATCTTTTTTCAGTATTAGGCTGGCCATTTCAGTGCCTCCCAGTGAAGACAATAACAGTTTTACTCCCTTAGGCTTACAGCATGGGGCCCTTTATTATCACCACTTCTAGAATTTTTCCCTTGAGTTGCTGGGGAAAGAGGAGATGACGGCAGAAGTGGCACCAGCCCAGTGTAGAACAGCAACAAGCAGAAAGAGAAAAGCGGGTGGATGATATACAGAAGAGCTCCTTGTTGGGAAGGGTGATCATATGTCCTGGACTGGCCAGGACAGTCCTGGATTTCAGAAGCTTGTCCCAGCAAAAATTAAATTAAAATGAGCGTCCTAGGTGTGGGGTGCAGAAGCAGAGTGGGGCATGGAGGCAGCAGCAGGAGCTATTATCACTAATTGTTACTTCATAGGTGATTGTTAATACCTGTGAAGTAAAGTAACACTGGGTCATTAACAAGCAATTGATGTCCTGCAGCCTGCAAGGGGGAGAGGGGACAGATAGGCAGTATCCCAGATTTCACATTGTCCCATATAGTCATCCTAGGGTGATGGAAACGGTCACCCATCTTTCAAAGTGAATAATGAGGCATAAATGAACACACATTTGTGTACTCTGCAGCATTCCTCTAAAGCCAAGTACAGACATTCAGTTTCTCCTTGGAGACTTGTTTCTCCCAGGAGAAACAAAGAGCCCAGATGTTCAGAATTTTTCCCCCAAAGCAAAAATGGCTGCTCCAAGAGAAAAATATCCTTGGAACAACTAGAGTTACATACTCTGAAAAAAGCTTCTTCTTGGACAGCAAAGTTCTAGCTACATTCTCTTCTAAGAGGAGCCATACCATTGTCCTCCAGCATCCCAGGGCGCTTTGCTTCCATGCATAGATAGTGGAAGGCCAGGGCTCATGGGGCTTAGCTCCCCCCAAAACGATGGGCACACAGAGCCCAGCCTGCTGTGGCAGCCCACCTCCACCCCACACACAAATGCAAGAGGCACATGCCCCCCATTGTGCATGCAGTGGTAGGAGCTGCCGTGCACTCCTAGACAAGCCACCTGGGCTCCACCTATCCTACCACCTAGCCTGGGGCCCCCTTTCTCCCTGCCCCAATGCCTCCCTCACTATGGGGGCCTTGATCTGCCCCCCCACCCCTTCCCCCTCCACCCCTTCCCATGTGTGTGGGTGCATGCACTCAGCCCCCCCCAATAACATTTTCTCCCTCCATCTATGCTCCCACCCCTCCTCCCCAAGGTAAACAATGCATTGCTCACTGTAGTCTGTTGCTCCAGCCAAGCAGGAAGCAACATGCCCCCTTCAATTGCACAGTGTTCTGCAGGAGGGACTCAGGCTGTGTGCACACAGAGGCCCTCTGGTTGTGTAGCATCAGCACTGCAAGTTCTGCTCTTCAAAGGCTCAGCATATGAATGTCTATTCAGGGATCTCTGGGTAGGTTTTTCTGAGAGAAAATAAACCTGGAAGAATTGTCCCAGGTCATTTGAACATGCATATAAAACTTAAGTCACTGTAGTATCAGATGTCCCTTCTGGTCTTTGTAGTTTAAATCCAGTATGGAAAATGGTTCTGCCAAAATACTGCTTCTGCAGTTCTGGATTCAGCTCCAGGAAATAAAACATGCAAACAAAAAACCCCACATCCTGGGCACCAATAAATATGATCTCTCTTTCCTTCATAGCAGTCAGATTATTAGATTAAAGTAGAAATGTGAAAAAGAGTCAGATAGCAGGTACAACACATCGTATTATCTATTCTTTATTATTTTGTACTTAACAAAATACCACCGATCACATCATTTCCAAGATACCAGTAAAACACACACATAACTCTTCCCCGTTCCCCTTTCCTCCCTCCCCCCATGGTAGTTTTCATAAAGCAGATGTGCCTGCAAATTAAGTTATATGTTATTATTCAGCTGGGGCAGCTTAGCAAGGACACAGCTTTTTGTTTCATTCTTAACACTGCCAAGATTCAAATTTCTTTTTGGCAAATAAACCCAACAAGATGGCAATGCTAGGGCTTTAGGCCCCAAAGTTGAGCAAAATTATTTTGTTGTTTGTATAGCATGCCAAAGCAATGCACAGAACCTGTCAGAAATGCTCCCTTAAGGTCAGAAATATTTTTTATACAGAAAAGAAAATACCAGTAAACAGTAAAATAGGTTTAATTGGGGGCATAGCAGCTTTAATTGGTAGCATGCAGGTGGGTCTTCATGGGATATACATTTCTCTCGCCATCCACTCAGTTTCTTAGTTGTGAAGCTTTTCCAATAATTTGGAGTGCCTGGCTTTTGTAAGAATGGGCTGCTAGAACTGGAGAGCCCAGCTGGCACATACATCCCTGAGGCTTTAAAAGTATGGTGCAGGTTATGGCATAAATAATGGGAAAGCCCAACAGTGCAGGTAGAATGAAAGGAGCTAGTCCTAGTCCTGACCTATACTCAAACAATTTTTTCAAGTGAGAAAAATTAGGGTCATTCCGGTTGCATACAAAAGAATTTGCACTAGGATAAGGCAGTGTCAGGCTTGTTTCTGGAAAGATTTAGCTGGCTAATATTTTGCACAATTTGTTTGGCCCATCTCTAACTTTGGTCTACCGCACTTTAATAGTAAAGCCATCCCACTCCGTCATGTCATATATCTGCAGCATAAAATTCCACAAGCAGGTCTCAACTAGATAAAGATCATTAAGGTTTACTGCAGTCTAAAAAGGCATTAAGTTTATAGCCCTTGCATATAACAGAGTGGAAGGGCTTTTATTTAGCATTTTTTATAATAAAAAAAATCTAGGGCACTTCCCAATGCTTCCAGCAAAGATTGCTGGAACCTGTTTCTAACAATGTCCAAACTTTGCTTCTGCAGTCATGTACATGATCATTTCATTCCCCATACTTTTGGAACTTGATAAATATTTGTACTCAAGGAACTTTGTTTTCATTTAAAAAAAAACATGTATAGCCTTTTTGTAGGCCTATTCTGAGCAAGAATAGAGAGCAAGCAATGGAGTTTGCCTGAGTCTACAGGCAGCAATAGTATCTCTGAAAGACTGTGAGCTGTTTGTAGGTGGCTCCACTTCAGGTTTGGCCTGCCCAAAAATAGGCACCTGAATAAAAGTAAATGTGATGCTAGGATGGCACCGATTCACCCACTCTCCATTTCCCATAGTTCCAGCACAGGCTCTGTGTTTTTTAAGATTATTTACAGGCCTGACTGATTTCCTGTTTTGGTGTCAGAAGTTATTGGGGACAACATTTTCAGCATTTTTTGTTTATTTCTTCATTTTCACAGCTTCCAATGAGCACAGTTTGTAGGTTAGTAAGTGTAGGACTTGGACATGTAATCATCAGTTGTTTACAGGAGCATTCAGTTTGTCACACCTTGCAGCTAGTCCTAACTCTGGATAAATGCCAAAGAGGAAGCTCCTAGAAGGAAAAGCGACCTGGGATTTCACTGATGGACTTTGTGCCCCTGGGAGAAAAGGATATCTAAAGACTTTATACATCGACGTCTCCTGTTTGCTAACCTCCATCCTCTGTTGCTCCAGAGAAAGGATTCAAAGATTAAACTGAAACCAAAGGGCTGACTTGGGGCAAGTTGTGGGTTATATTGTAGGAGCACTGGTCCCAACTGTAGAATTCTTGGTTTATTAATTTAATAAAAGCTGCCACTTGCTGCTTCATAAAAATTCCTTGGTTTGTTTTCAATCACCTGTTTGTGCGGATCAATGAACTAACTCAAGAAATACTGTCCTGATTTGTATAAAAGAGAACTAGAGGTGGTGTTCTGAAGAAGAATAGAATTGCAAAATTTCAGGGTCTCTAAGCCATAGTTTAGGCCTAATATACCACTTATAATGCAGGACTTTGGACACAGACACAGTCCTGCCTTGGCAGGGACATAAGCAACAAGAGTAAATGAATCTTTTCTGCATGTGACCCATACGTATCTACACACAACATATGTCTTATGAGAAATGTCTAGTGACTGTAGAGGTAGTAGGGTTTCGGAAGTCTCTCCTTGTGACAGGCTCATGCCTGATGCAGTCATTGATGGCCCATGGGCATGTCCTGCCCCCTTGGGTCACGTCACACCTAGGCCTATTCACCTAATATGACTTGTTGTTCATACAGGGTGTGCCTTCATTTGCCTGGAGGTTATGATCCGTGGTCCCCTGAAGGTCCAGGTGTAACTCTGTTGGCATGCTTTTTGTGGTGCTCTTCCTTCACTACACCTTACCCCTTTCCACTTGGGGGTTACGATCAGCTTAGGCAGCATCCTGGCTAGATGACAGGGCTTTTGCTTCTGTGCCGGGTGCCTGGCAAGAATGGAGTCCACAAGGATCCTGCTGCCGCTTTGTACTTCCCCAAAATCACAAAAAAATGATAATCTAACTTAAACAGCTCAAACTGGGCAGCAGGCAGGGCAACAATGCCCCTGCATTGAGCGATTCCCTTCTTGGGCATGGGCTGACTCAGTGACTGGTGCACTCTTCACACACCCAGCTTCAGACCTCCTATGCCTTCTGGTGGGTAGTGTAGGCTGCTATGGCAGAGCCTGAGCAGATCACAGCAGGGTATGTTTGGTCATGCTAGTTGGGCTGACCAGTTTTGCTTTTGCTACTGGCTTAGGCCAAGGACCCACTGTTTGGATCCCTTGCTTCTGATGCAGCCAGGCTAGTAGATAATACTCGGAGGACATCCAAGCTTGATAGTGATGCAAAACAAACAAAAGAGTTAAATAAGTTAGCACTTAGCTGTCTTCCAGTCGTTCTTCCAGGCTTCATCTCCCAGTTGCCTCTTATCTTTCACAGGCTTTGCAGAGCCTGCGGGCTTGTGCAACAAAGCAAATGATCAAGCAAACAAACAAACAGAGAAGACCCCTGCTCTGGGCTCTCCCAGGGGCTGCTTAACCCCTGGTAACTCCAGGCAGCCTGCTCCCTGGCCAGGTGCAACCCCTTGAGGCTTCTTCCAGTGTCTTTTATCTTCTCCACCCTGGGCTCATGGGGCTAAACCTCTCTCACTCCTCACACCTGTATCAGCTCCCTTGCTGAGGGACTCACTATGTCCCAGGACCTGGTTCCCCAGCCTCTGGTGAGTTCTTCCAGGTCTGGCGTGGATGTGCAGAGGTGCTTCTGGGGTGTGGGCTGTTCAGGCTCCCCTGAACCCCTAGTAACAGGGCAGGGCCCTGTTACAGGAACCACTTCTGGTGTGGTCCTCTAATCCTGGCACCAAGCTAGGTATGGCACTGCCACATGGTGGCCACTGCCGTGCTCACATTAGGCTTGCAGTTTTGCCATCCTCCTGTCAGCATACTCCAAGCCTGGAGGTGTACTAGCTGGGTGTGCAGTGTTGGTGGGTTCCCTCTCAGCTTTGGGTGTGGCAGCCTCTGTTGATGCCAAATCACTTACAAGGGAGGCAAGGAAGGAAGGGAGGCCCTGCACTGTGTGGGCCTGGCTTGGCTCCTCCCAAAACCCCAACAGAGGTAGCTGTAGTAGGCATGCATGGTAGGGAGGGCTCTGTCCCTCCCTACTCCTCCCAGCCATGCTAACCGTTGTGAGCTGGGTGGGGGCAGTTCTTGGGAGAGTGACAGTCCAGCAGCCTCCCGGGAGCCTGCCTGCTGTCCTGCCTGCTGCCCAGGGCTAGTGCAGGCAGGCTTCAAGCCCCTGCCCCCCATCCAACAGATATTCCCCACCCAATTTGAACGCCTGTTGGGTTTAATTGTGCTGTAAATCATGGCACTTTGTATAACGTGCCCTGAATTAAAGAGCTTTCCTGACAGATTGCCTGCATTTGTGAACATACCCTTAACGGAGACCAAGATGCAGTCTTAGGAATTTATTAATGAAAACACCCACTATAAAGATATTCACAGTCATAATATGTGCTATTCAATTTGGACTACTAAGAGAACAATTTGTGATTTAAAAATGCCAAATCAGCTACTGCAATCTGTTCTGCTATCAGTTGTTTATTTGTAAAACCAATTTTCTATGTAGTTTTTTTGTATAAACAAATAGGAAAACAAAGTTTAAAAACTCTCTGGACCAAGAAAACACATTAAACAATTATTTTAAAGTAATGTTAATAACCTAGCAACCTCTCTGAAGTAAACATAGTTCAAGGTTTCTTTTAAAATAACGTCATGATGATATCTTTAATTGCTCAGCTTCTCTAAGCACACTTGTATTGTGTTCAAAGCATGGTCATTACTGTTGCTTGGATCCCAAATATTCTGCATATATATGGATTGGTGTTTGGTCCTACTCCAAATATTCTGCCTCTGTTCTTATAAGAATCTCACTCAAACCAACAGAAATATTAATAAAGATGGAGAATCATAGGGCTAAAAAGTAACTCAGGAGATCATCTAGTCCTACCTCTCCTCAAGGCAGGAATATTGGGTGCATCTACACCTGCATTTCATTGCAACTAAATTTAATGTGCATTAAGATAATGCACATTAAGCAATTTTTGGCATGTGTCTATATGTGAAGGGACTTAGCACTAAAATTAGCACATTTGGCACTAAAGGTAGTGCCAAGTGCCTGCAGCCCTGCCATGTTCTCTGGTATCTCTGGTGCCTGGGAAGACCCAACACTAAAGTTAGTGCCAAGTCATGTCTACACTTTCATTAATATGCTTTAACTAATTGCATTTGTAGGTATCAAATTTAGATGCAATTAGTCTAATTTTGCTATTTTAAATGTGCATTAAGGCTGCGCACGTGTAGACATGTGCCTGTAATTATGCATTAAATTAGGCTAATGTGCATTAACTCATTTCCTATAGATGCACCCATTCTGTTTAAACAATACCAGATAAATATTTATCTAACCTGCACTTAAATACATCCAATCTTGGAAGAAAAACATGTTGAGTTAATCCATGGGGAAATTTAGTTATTTATTCACTGATTTTTTTAAATGAGGTCCCATATAGTGATGTGACCTGGATTAAGGATGGCACATTATTCTTGATTTTTTATTTTCCCTGGACTTCTTAGTATGGCTTCAATTACTTTAATTTGTGTACTCAGAGTGAAAACAGCTTTCACAAATTAAATCTTTGTTTTAAATACAGAATAATTTCCAAATATTGATAAAAATGTAATAGGTATATGCTCAGGAGAAACCTACATTTTTCAAGATGCTGTGTCTTGTAGTTTTCAGATGGGCAATCTGAGAGATTTAATGGAAAGACATTGTCTGCAAGGTTAAACTTTTAGTATACAAGTGTGATTTTCATATTTATTATATATGAAAGGAGTGGACAGTTATATGGGCTGGAGGGCCACTTACCAAATTTTGGTGAGCTGTTGAGGGCTGCACACAAATATGTGCACATACTCGCACATATGCATACACACATGCAAGCACACATACATGTGCCCTGCAGCCATGCCAGGGCTGGCATCAGAGCAGCAGCAGGAGCAGAAACAGAAACAGAAGCAGAAGCTCTCCTGGAGCTGTAGCATGCCCTAGCCCTCCTCTCCCCCACCACTATGGCTGCCTAGAGCCTGAAGCTGGAACCTGACAGTTGTATCCACAGATTGGGGGGGGTGGCCTGGCCGCAGGCCTCCATACTGTCCCACCCCACTATCAGGGTTTCTGGTGTCCATACACACACATATACTCCTCTCCTGCAGCTTCTAGGAGCCCTGATTGCAGGGGAGAATGGCACAATACAGAGGTAGGCTCCATCCCCCATGGGCCAGGCTGCACCCCGCCATGGGCAGAGACTGGCCTCTACTGGTACTGCAGGAGACACTGCGCAGAACCATCCCCATACATCTATCCACCTGGCACCATGCAACAGCCAGAGCTGGAGGTGTTTGGGCCCAAGTGCAGCTTCCTCAGGGCATGCCACATGTTGCTGGGTGGGTGGGGCTGCTTCTGCCCAGCTTCCCCACAGCACCTGGGAGATGCAATCTGGCTCCGCAGGCTCCTGGGCACCACATGCCAGCAGAAGCCAAACATGCAGCTCACCCAGGGTCTGCAAGGCAAGGTTGCATAGGGAATGCTTTAATACCTGACTAGAACAGTCCCACCCATTGGCCCACCTGGCACCATGCAGCCAGCCCTGAATTCTGCTTAAGCCCCAGCAGAGGCTGATGCTGTATGGTGCTGGGTGGACAGGTTGGAGAAACAGCAGAGACCAGAGCTGGAGCTGCTGCTTGCGATGCCTGCCAGCAGAGACCAGGCCCAAGTCTACCTTACCCAGGGCCTGCTGTGCAGTGCCACTGTCCATGGGTGGAACAAAAATCAATTGGTGGGTCAGATCTGGCCCACGTGCTGATTTTTCCCCATCCCTGATATACAGTATGCAATATTTGCTACAAAATTCTTTCCTCCTCACTTCCAGATTATTGTTATAACTATCTGCACATTTACCATTCTTGTATTATATGAAATAGAAACACTTTCACATGCATGGTGCTTTAAAATCATTCTCCTATTTTCAGTAAAATGCTATCTTGTATTTTCAAGTAGCAAGACTTCTCACTTCATGGGCACATCCATATGTGTCACTATGGTGACATTGTTACTACACCACAATTTAGCACTTTCATTTGGAAGTGCTAAATCATGGCACGGTAACAGCCTGCACTACACCGCGTTGGTGCTGCACTACTATTTTTAGCAGTTACTTTGCCGTAGTAGCATACTATAATGGGAGAGTGTGTCACTAAGGTGAAGTAGCTGCTGGTCATGTGTAGACCCCCGTGGAAGCTATGTCACCATAGTGTCATTGCTATGGTGATATAGAGTCATGTGTAGATGTGCCCCATATATATTATTCTGTCATCCTGTACTTCACTCAGTGACTTTAGTAGAATCTCTTTAATACCTCACTAAAAGATTATAAGTTTAATATTTTGTCCAAATACTATTGTTTTCACTGAAGAAAATTCTTCTCAGAAGTAGTAACCTGATCAAAAATTGTAGGTTAAATAACAATGCAGAGCTTCCAATTAATATGGCTAAAGTGTTGTTTTTCTTATGTGATAGGTTTGTAGAGACTAAAGATTTCTGGGGAAATCTCTTTTCACCATGCACCAACTTCCCTACAGGGCCCAGAAGAATTGTTAACAAGTTTTAGTTGTCTTCTGAGCTCAGTTATAAAATTTGCATTGCTCTCCCATCCGTAGTAGTACACTTTGAGTTTTTATACTAGTAATGTAGATTGAAATATACTGAAAATATTAAGGCTACTGACTAAATAAATAATCTGTGACGCTCCCCCATTAGCACTGATTCAATTAATGTCTGTTAGCAATGATGGAGTTCCTAGCAATGATGGAGTACAGGTGTTCCAGTGCCTTGTAATGGCAAGAAGGGTCTTAAAAAGTCAGAAATATCATTGCCTTTGGGATATACAGACTCTTGGTTTTCAGGATGTGTTTTTCATGTGATGCTCAGTATTTGCTTATGTGTTATGTTTATGAACACAAACTAGTTCTGTTATTTATATTTTAAAATATTTCAATTAGCATTTACTTTCCTTCCCCTGAGCCTTTGCTGAGCTTCTCTTGCTTCACTGCCTTACCGCCTCAATCTGATTTCTGAGTGGAATGTGTTTCCATGCAGCTCAGATAAAAGGCTTTAGCAACTGAATCATGACTAGTACAGGGCTGGATATCATAGCTACTTTACATCTAGACCTAAAGTGATGACGTCATGCTGACTCATCTATGAATGATCAAATGAATATTCACATTAATACACAGACAGCAACTCAAAAATAGTCCTCCCTACACAGAAATCCATATCTCTTAACCCCAGCATGCCTAAATTATGGTTACCATAGAAAAAAAATGATCCATGAAAGCAAGAAATGTGTTAGAGCTGTGCTTTAATCCCACTGAAGTCACTTCTGTGCTATTAGAAGCAGAAGTATTTTCCTGAATAGGGGTGGACTAAAGAACCTGCTAAAGCTCATTCCCAAATTGGAGGCTGGGGACTCCATATCAGGCTTGGTCCCCAGGCACCCAAAGAGATTGATGCACCTCCCTTCCCCCCTATTTAGGGCAGTCTGCTCTCACTTGCCTGCCGAACCTTGATGAAAATGAATCAAAATGCAGGAGGCTGCCCTAAATGCAGCGTACCAAGGTAGCCTCCTGCCTCTGGTGTACTAGGCCAAATAGGCTCTGTTCCACCCCTACAGTATCCTGTGCCTCACAGATGGTATACAATGCTGCTTACTATTCCCCCAGCTCCTTACTGAGTGTGCTGGAGCATGGATAAACGTGGTTCAGCAACATCCTGCATCACATATATCAGCATCGCTGCAATGAAAAATGGTGGTACGGCACTTTGAACTAAAATTTGTTTGATGAGCTTTAGTTCAAAGTGCATGCTGCCATTATTCAGTGGGGAGGTTCTGATACATGTGCCACTTGGGCACTTTGAATTAGTGCAGCTTGCTAATTAAAGCAGCCCCACTCCCCGAACCTCCCAGAGCACGTGTAAAAATGCCCTTTGAGATTTAAAAGAAATGCAGTTATGGCTACCAGCCTTTTGTTAAGAGGCATATCTGAGCTTTGCTGCTTAGCTATGAGAACTTTGTTGACCCCCTCACTGTGCATGAATTTGTAAGTGCTGGTAAATGGCTGGCCAGACCTAGGAGCTAATTGGACATTAGATATACTGGATTGGAGGGCTGCAGTGTCAAAGCTAGAGTTGCAATGGGCAAGCAGAGTCCTGGAGCCAAAGGATCAAGAGTCAGGCAGAGTGCAGGAGTGAGCTGAATCAGGAACTGGGAGAGTAGAGTCTAGAAGCAAACCACATCAGGGATCCAGGAGCTTAAAAACTGAGTAGAGTCACCAGAATGCATTCTAATCACAGAAAAAAAAACTCAGTTGCTCAGATATTCCGTTCCTTTCCCAGGTCTTAAATAGGGTTTAAATCCTATGCAGTGAGCAGTCTTAGGTATTGATGGAGGCCTTAGGTTTGCTCCCATCCAACCTGTAGGGTCAGGTACAAACATTACACTTTTATTTGTATTAGTGTTTGTAAACTAGTCTACACCCATAATAGAACAGAATTTTGGTACACGAAACTCATCTATATCCATAATGTCGAGAAATGTAAAGTGCTCCACCTTTGGACAAGCAACCCCCAACACACCTGCAGCCTTGGTAGCATGAATGAAAGTGACCTGGGGGTAATAATAGACCATAGTATGAGTATGAGCCAGCAGTGTGATGCTGTAGCCGGTAGGGCAAATAATACTCTGGCATGCATCAATCGATGCATCTCTAGCAAACCCAAGGAGGTGATTCTTCCACTACTCAGCATTGGTGAGACTGCCTCTGGAGAACCGTGTCTACTTCTGGGCACCACACTTTAACAAGGGTGTGGGCAAGCTTGAGAGAGTCCATAGAAGAGCCACCCATATGATCAGAGTCTTAAAAGGCAAGCCATACAAGGAAAGGCTGAGGGATCTGGGACTCTTCAGCCTGGGGAAAAGAAGGCTGAGAGGGGAGTTGGTAGCAGCTTACCACTACACTAGGGGAGTACATCAAGGACTCAGTGAACAACTGTTCACTAGGGCACTTGAGGGAAAAACCAGGAGTAATGGTCACAAACTCCTGGAAGATTGCTTCAGGCTCAACATTAGGAAAAACTTGTTCACAGTCAGAGTGCCCAGACTGTGGAATAAGCTCCGTCCAGAGGTGGTGCAATCACCTACCCTGGGAATTTTTAAGAGGAGACTAGACAGTCACCTTGCTGGGTCACCTGACCCCCAGTTATCTTTCCTGCTTGGTGCAGGGGGCTGGAGCCAATGATCTTCCAAGGTCCCTTCTGCCCTTACAATCTATAAATCTATGCATATAAAAAACAGAACAGAAGTTCACCACACATACAATGGTTTAAAAATGGCAGAACCCAGTCTATGATTTGCTCCTCCTGTCCCCTGGGGCAAATGGGCATTCTCTTTGCTACTGATCTAAACTACGCCGCTTACAGGAAACAGCATAACTTACAGCAATCCTGCCTCAGGTTTTTTGAATGTTTGTATTTAGAGTAGAAGTAGCATGTAGAGAGATGGGTTGGGGTAGGCTGCTGTGTTGGTCAAGCCAAGACCCTAAGTTCAAGGCTGTTGGTTTGACAAGACTGTATCAAGCAGAGAAGAACTCTTGTTTGTAGTAGTGATATCTTGATTTTAGAATATGCTAGATCCATTTTAGTAATGACCCTTCTTTAACAGGGCAAAGGTTTGCTTTTCCTTTTGATTCATTTGAAAGGATTCAACACATCTTACCTAAGCTTACAAAGTACTTACATTTTAGTTTAGTCAGCAACTCTGAAAGCTTTTGACTTAGGGATCAGTTTAATTTCTTCTATTAAAACATATATATTTGCCTTGAAAAGTGCTAAACACTTCCTTGAACTACAGAGCATCCCCAGAGCCCATTGAAGTACACTACCCTTTCTTCCTCACAAAGCAGGAGCCTGGGCCTGCCATTACTTAGCTTCACCTTAATGGTCTGCAGCCAGCATTTTCTTGCACATCGTATTTTGAAAGTCCCTCAAAATTTCCAGTAGTAGCAACAAAAAACAGCTTAATGGTGTCTTGCTTTTATTTAAAAAGTTACTTAACAGATTTTGCTGCATTACCACCAGTGTGGCTGTTATTCATTTTATAACTGAAACATGTGGACCAACTGTATTTACTACAAGGTTTTGGGTGGAAATATGTTGCATTAATTCCCCCCCAACAATCAAATTAGATTTCTAAAGCAGTCATGTCCTCTTCACATGAAAACTCCCTCAAGCAAGCCCTTCAGATGGCAACAATAGATATCAACAATGGAGGAAATACTTGTGTGATGAGGATGAAATATTCTCAAATATAAGTCCCCTTTTTATTTTGTTCAACCATAAACAAAAAACCTGACATTTATACCAGACAGACCAAATGAGCTTCTAGCACTTGTGTCAGTTTTTGAAATTTAAAGAAGATACTGGGGAGTTTAATCTTTAAAATACAAAGATTATTCCTCTGGTTTAGAAAGTCTCAAAAGACTTCCTTTAATGAAGGGGTGTAGGTTGTAGCCATGTTGGTCTAAGGACATAGGCAGACAAGGTTCTTTGGGTGAATCTGATATCTTTTATTAGACCACCTTAAATAGCTGGAAAACAACTATTACGCACGTTTTCGGGTTCAGAAACCCTTTGTCAGGCTAAGGAAGCTGCAGCAGTTGGTGTGCGCTCTTCCTGGATGGAATGAAAAGTAAAGAAGCCAGGGGCTGGGCTGGCATGCAGACAAGACAAGCAGTCAGGGAAAATGTAGATTGAGGAGTCAATGGGTGAGAGACAGGCTGGGGGGGGGAGGGAGAGAGAAAGGGGATGAATAGTGGAGAGATACTTGGGCAGTCAGCTGTCAGGCAGGTTATAATGTGTGTGTATAATAAATCCAATGTCTATATTTAGTCCATGATTTTTAGTATCCAGGAGGCTGATGAAGTGCAGTTCATAGGCTCGTCTCTGGGAAGTGCTTTGCTTTCTCTCCAATCTCTCAGTTCTGATCCTTAAAGGAAACTTACACAACTTCCCAGAGACGAGCCTATGAAATCCACTTCATCAGCCTCCTGGACACTAAAAATCATGGACTAAATATAGACATTGGATTTATGACACAATTATGACGGATTTATGAA
This sequence comes from Caiman crocodilus, assembly GCA_030014935.1. Taxonomy (NCBI): domain Eukaryota; kingdom Metazoa; phylum Chordata; order Crocodylia; family Alligatoridae; genus Caiman; species Caiman crocodilus. The sequence goes on along the minus strand of JAGPOW010002742.1, from coordinate 27,166,568 downwards.
CCTGCCTGACATCTGACTCCCAGGTATTTCTCCACTATTCATCCCCCTTCTTTCTCTCCCCCCATCCCCCTGCCACTCCCTACCTGTCTCTCACCCATTGACTCCTCCTACATTTTCACTAACTACCTGTCTTGTATGCATGCCAGCCCAGCCTCTGGTGTCTTTACTTTTCATTCCATCCAGGAAAAGCACACACCAACTGTAGAAACTTCCTTAGCCTGACTGAAGGGCTTTTGAACCCAAAAGCTTGCTTAATAGGTGTTTTCCAACTATTTAAATTGGTCTAAGAAAAGATATCAGATTCACCCAAAGAACCTTGTCTTCTTTTAATAAATAATTTCTTACTGGTGCAAAGTACTTAGACACTGCCTGGTAATGGGCAATACTGAATACATTTGCTAACTTTCTATAATAATAGCAATTGAATCACACAGAACGACTGAGCATATCAGACCGCTACAAGTTTTTTTTTTTCTTCTCTCTCAAGTGACTTTCCCAATAGATTGAGACAATCTTGAAGTGAGAGGCTTTCATTTCTGCAATGTTTTTAAGTTCAGCATCAGCATCAACTATTTTGAGCTGTTTTCACTGTATTAGATTTTAAAACAATCACATCTAGACTATGTGGGCATATCTATGCAGGATGCGTTAATGTGCATTAGCCTAGTTTAATGCACATTGTGGGCATGTGTCTACATGTGTGTACCCTTAACGCACATTAAAAATGGCAAAATTAGACTAATGACACCTAAATTTGAAACCTGCAAATTCAGGTAGCAGGTTTATGTGTAATTAGTTAAAGTGCATTAACGCACATGTAGATGCAACCTGGCACTAACTTTAGTGCTAGGTCTGCCCAGCCACTGTGGGCACATGGCAAGGTTGCAGAGATGTGGCACTACCTTTAGTGCCAGGTACACTAATGTTAGTGCCAAGTCCCTGCAAGTATAGACACTTGCCAAAAATTGCTTAAGGCATATTTAGTCATACTTAAATGCATGTGTAGATGCACTCTATGTATAATATCCATCTGTATTAAATGGAAAATTAGAATTAATATAGTCTAAAGACTCCTATGACAATGGAATAGCACCAAAACATCTGACAAACCCATCTGTGAGGCCTTTTCATAGTTTCATAGTAACTAGGGTCAGAAGGGGCCTAGAGCAGGCCATCTAGTCTGACCCCCCTGCCAATGGCAGGAACAAGTGCTGGGGTCACAGG
>JAGPOW010002742.1:27133676-27165244 GCA_030014935.1 Caiman crocodilus | reverse complement strand
TGAGTCGGGTCCCACCAGGTTTCCGTGATCCCAATCAAGTCCGGGTGTTCCTCAGCCACCAGGAGAGACAGCTCCTCCTGCTTACCTCCCATGCTGCGTACATTTGTATAGAAGCACTTAAGGCTATGCACTGCCGCTTCCCCCTCCTCATGTGTATCCCCCAAGCTACCACCACCATTGCCCGCCAGACTTACCTGACTTAGGGGCTGAGCATCCTCTCCTCTTCTGGCAGGCCCATCCCCCGGCGAAGCTAGTTTAAAGCCCCGCCTAATTGATAAATTACTTTATCAAATTCTCTTTCTGTTTATTTTTTAGTTTAGAGAAGACTGAAGTAAGGTTATTTTCTATCATATAGACTGCAAAGAAGTTCAGGGGTGGCCCTAGGCACTTATATGCACTGTACCTCAATTTAATAATTTTATTGTCTCTCTCAAAAATAGGTCACTTGAGAGCCAGTTTCTCTTTGTTGTATGTAGGAAAATTGCTGCTGATATTAGGTTCCACATATGTCTTTAAAAATGATTAAAATAGAACACAACTGAATATTTGGACTATAGATTCAGAAATGTAATCAATGCTCCTGCAAATGCCAAAAAAATTAATCACTACATTTAATACATTAACATAACTAGTGTCTGTCTTATACTGCAGTTCCATGTAGACAGTGGATAGCCTATGCATAGACAAGGAAAATATAGAAGTATTCACCAACCCTCAAATTGCTACTTAATTACCATGTTACATATTTCATGAAAACTATCATGTGCAAATTACTGTGTCACAGACAGCTGTTAAAGACCTAGAAAGCAAACAATGTGCTACTGACATACAAATAATACATCTTGTACACAGTTAAATATTGGTGCTATTTTTGCCAGATTTTAATCTCTTTTGAGGCCAACTGTAACAGCTGAAATAGAACATTGAAAAAATGTTAGGATGCTGGGCACAGATGGCGGTAGCCTAGAGTGTCAAAATAAATGTTTCATTTTTGCTCTAATGAATAGCAAATTGTGGGAAAAAAATAGATCTTGTCAATAACTCTAATCATCCCAGGTGCAAAAATTACACTATTGAGCTATCAGAGAATTATTTCAGATGGACATTTGAAACATTTCAGTAACAGGAATATAGCATATAAAGAAAAGATCCATCTTTTAGATACATTGCCTTAGGCCAACTGACTTTCTGCTTTTGAAAATGACTCCAAAAAAAAGCATTAAAGATTACAGTTTTCAGTTCTTTACTTTGGGCCTGAAAGACTGTTGTTTCAAAAAGGCAAAATGGAGAGACATCTTCAGAATGCAGGAAAGATAATGAATGTCTTAACTAAAAAGCCATGATTACCTACAGGCCGCATCTATGGGAAACACTAACTACGCAGTTGCTCATTACTACTGTGCAGTAGTGTCATGTGGCACAAAGCGTGATGTGACACTACTGTGCAGTAGTAACAGGCTATTGAGCAGTCAGCATTACCAAAAAGCTTTTTGGGGATGGTACTGGGCAGTAATGCTGGTTACTGTGCAGTCATTTAGTACTTGTGTATGTAGTAACAACTGTGCAGTCAGCGTCTCATGTAGATACAGCCACAGAGTGCTAGTTGTAGAGCAGATATTCTGCAGGTTCCTGATGCTCTCATCTATCCTCTAGAAAAAAATGTTACAGAGAAACAAAGAAATTAAAATAATGCAAGCAAATTCTGTCTACTAAGAATGCTGGTTTAACCCCTCATGTTACTGAGGGAATGAGCTTGTGAATGGATGCAAACAAAATGGGAATTTACAGTATGTCATCCACTCTGAAGCAACTGTCTGTGTGTATGCTCTTATCCTACAGTAAACAAAAACTTCACTTTCCTTCAATGAGGGATAAGAGGCTACCCAGTTGTTTTTCATTTAGCATTGGGTAGGAGTGTGTACCTATCACTGAACACCTGACATGCTGTAAAGTCTTGCTCTTGTTTGCTTAGTGGAAATGAGTTTGTATGCCCATTTCCTAAGGTTGCATGGGTGTAACTGAGGAGGACAGCATTTGAACCACACTATCTGAATAGCGTAGCAATGGCTGTCCTCAGTTCCTTGTATAATGACAGACTACAGATGTGCAAAAAATGTAGAATTTTTTTTTAGTACCATATGCTTGTTCAGATGTGAATATATAAGGAAATATGATTTGAGGCTTAGCTATTAGACCACTGGAGGCTGTAGCTATTAGAAAATACAGCTCGCTCACACTGTGAAGAGGACATCTCCCCTTTCTAGTCGCAGTGGGATGCTAGATTCGGCATTCACTGCATATGATACTGGGACATTCTCACAAGATCCTATCCAGAGCGTTCATTTATGTCACAAAACGGGCAGGGTCTTGAATGTCAATCAAGCAGGGAAAACATTTAAAATGGCCACAGCCTAGAGGTATTCCCTCCCGGGTTTACAACTCCACTGCAGAGATAAGTTAAGGCCCCTGAGATATATCAGGAAAACAACTGTCTGCTGAAGATATGTTGCCAATATCACAGTCCCTTCATACCAGGCTGCCATAGCTTCTGTATGCAGTTGCAGCCATGGAGGGTACCAAGCGGAAAGGAATTCTCCTTGCTTCATGTTCTCATGTCCAGCAAGAGATGAAGCAGCTAGCAATGTCCCTCTCTTTGCTGCAACCCAATTCTCATCTTTAAGTAGATGAAGGTGAGGGCAAGTTTTCAAAACGTGGGAATGTCAGAGCCACAAAGCCATTCCTAAGAGTCTAGGAGTAAGTTATGTTGCTACATTAATTATTAACATATCTCAGTGTATTTCCCTTATTATGGAGGCATGATTCATAACTCTACAGTTAATACTGAGTCTTATTTAGCAGCAGTTCAGCTTCTCTATTATGTATGAGAAATAGAGCATATATTCTAGAAGATTACAGCACTGACTCTGAGTGCAGAATTAATTTACTGAAAACTTACAAGTAAATCTATTAATTAATTTATGAGTTGGAAGTAATTAAAAGGGGGTCCTTTAAGAAATTTAACAGTTTTGTCTATCTTTTCCTTGTCTCAAATAATCTATATAACAACACTACACAAACCTTTTACACATAATGGGTTGTCTACATTGCCTCTGGACTGCCACCTTCCTTTCAGGACTAAACTCCTGAACATTACCTTTCATTTATTGTAGGATAAGAGCCTGCACATGGCACTATAAAGCCCCATCCTATTTTATCTTAAGAGAACGTGTTAATGTGCCCATGAGTAATCTGAAAAATATAATGTGAATTCATCCTTTGCTAACAGAACTGGAGTGTCTCTGTGCTAGGCTTATCATACATCAGGTGAAGTTTAAAAGTTTGAGATTTTAAACCTTTTCTGTCAATTAGATCTTGCTGGTACTCATGGTATTCCCATTCTAAACACAGGGATGCTTACTCAAAACAGGCAGGAAAGGGAGATTTGATGAACAACTATTGCCTGCATTTGGTGAGTGATAGAGAAGTTCGTCTCTACTTTAAAGTGTAGTGTCAGTTTATTAAGGTCCAGCATGCTGAAGTCAGCACTGTGGCCAAGTGGGAGATGAAGGCTAATTCCTTTCTCACTTTAGGAACAGAACAGTCGAGAGCAGACTCACATGGGAAAATGTGAAAGAGGAAACAAAAATCAGGAAACAGGAAGAGATTCAAGAGGCAACGTAGGAAGTTAATGAAGAGAAATCTAAATGAACCCCTGAGAACAAAACCAGCAAATGACTTTGCTTCAATTGTTCAACCAACAGGATTCAAAGAGGAGGACAGTGGTGCCAGTAGGAATGTCAACATGAAAAATAGACTGGGGATTTCCCTAAAATACAGAGGATTTATAAGCATTTATCCCCATGCTCAGTGACAGAAATGTGGTGACAGGACTGATACAGGGACAGGGAATGACAGAGCAATGGGAAAGCTGCTACAATAGAACAAGTTCTGCGGAACTCTTACATCTGAGAACAAGCCATTGATTCCCAGGTCAACAGATAGGAGTATTTTTCAAAAAATTAAATACACATTTAAAAGAACAACCAACCAGCCATTGGCAGAAACCGTGGAAATCAAGCTTGCCTGTTACAAGCAGAACCCTATGGTATTGAATCAGTGACTGTAAATTGTAGAGGAAAAAGACAACATAAAACAAAGGGAAAATCTAGAAATGAAATCACAGCTCTGAGCTGAAATGCTTGCTTTCAGAGGACAGGTTGAAAGGGACAGCAGAGAGTGTTTCAGCAAACTACCATGATTTCATCCTATCAGCACAAAGCCCAGCATTATGAAGTCAATGCTGAGGTCAGCACATATTATGGTGTAGATGAAGACTATGCACTGTCTTTCTAGCTGGGCCTGAGGCAGGTCATTAGAGAGAAGACTGACTGAATGCACAAACTCATGGACGTAGAGACACACACAAGGCAAAACCAAGCAGAGAGGGAAAGAGAACTAAAAATATATAAAGAAGGGTGATAACAGACATCGTGGTGAAAAAAGCAGAAAACCCTAGAGAAATTCTTGGGAACAGGTAAGTTCTGTATTTGGGTACAGCCATAGATGCTTTTCTTTTCTGTTTGTAGGAGGTCAGCCTGTGAAATCCCTAGAAAATCCTTATATCAGAGACTCTATATTAAGACTGTGTGATACCAAAGGCTTGGGAATATGGTACGTAGAGCACCCTGCATCCTGACATATTTTTGGTGCTGGAAATGGGGCTTCTAATAGCATTGGAAGGCCACACAAATAATGAAAGTTTTTAAAGAAAATCTTCAAGTGAAGGGCCTTGTCAAAAGGAGCAGCACATTCAGTGGAATTGATTTAAGCATGACTGGTAATATATATTGTGAAAATCTTTATTATGGAAGCATAATTCATGATTTTGGGTGATTCAGTTGGCAAGCCTTTGACAAAGTCTTCTATCAGAGGCTATTAACTAAGTAAGGTAGTCAAGGAATTACTGGGAATGTCCATTTGTGGGTTAGAAATTGGCTCAAAGATAGAAAGCAAAGAGTTTAAACAGTTGGTTTCAGGATGGAAAGAAGGAAACAGCAAGGTTCCCCAGAGATCTGTGATGGGGCCAGCATTGCTTAACATATGCATAGGAACCACTGTTAATTCAGGTTTTAGGGGATTTGAGGGGAAAGCCAAAAATTTAGCGTTTGCCCTGAAGCCCTGGAAAACTGATTTAGTTGGAAATGGCCTGAAACAACAGAGGAGAGGGAGGGCAGTGGAAAAAAAGTTTAAAAAAACCAACAACTTACCTGGAGCATGGCAAAGAAAGGCCACAGAGCCCTGGAAACACTGGGGATGCCCCACGCATTTCCAGGACAGGCTAGTACAGACTGAGCTCCTGCTGGGCTTTTTTAAAACAGCTGAAGGACAGCCTGTGTGCTGCTGTTCAATGGTCATCAGCACCATGGTAGGCTCCTTCAACCAGCCAGAGGCATGGGACAGCCCACCCTAAAAAACACCTGAAATTGTTTCCTGTGAGCTTGCAGGGAGCCCCCTGCTGGAACCTGACTTACAGTGGTCCTTATATATTCAGAAATGATCTGGAAAATGGGGTGAGTAATAAGAAGGCCAAATTAATTTACCAATGACACAAAACTATTCAAAGTGGTAAAGACCAAGGCAAACTGTGAGGAAATACAGAAGGATCTGGCATGATTGAGTGAATGGGCAAGTAAATGGGAGATAAAATTCAATGTAGATGAGTGTAAATTGTTGCAGCTGGGCAAAAATAATGCAGACTACACTATGATGGGTTCTACATTAGGTGTTACCACACAGGGAAGAGATCTGGAAGTCCTTGTGGACAGTTTGCTAAAAACATTAGCTCAGTGCTCAGCAGCTGACAAAAAGACAAACAAAATGTTAGGGATTATTAAAAAAGGAATTGTAAACAAAATGGAAAGTATCTTTATACCACTTTATAAGTCCATGGTGTGTCCACACCTGGAATATGGTGCTTAGTTCTGGTCTCCACACCTCAAAAAAGTATATAGAAGAACTAGAGAAGGTACAGAAAAGGATAACAAGGATGATTAGTGGTATGGAGGCACTTCTATATCAGGAAAGACTAAAAAAGCTAAGCCTATTCGGTCTACAAAACACATACTCCTCAGGAGGAGGAGTATGACAAGTGTTTACAAAATACTAAATGTTGTAGAGAAAATAAAAATGAATTTCTTATTTGCTGTCTGTGACAATACAAGAACCAGGGGTCACAAAATGAAACTAGCAGGGAGAGGGTATATCTACATGTGAATTTAAGTGCACAGTAGACTAATTTGCTGTGGTGTAAAGTCTATATGTGCAACGCTATTAGACCACAGCAAATTAATTTTTGTAACATAGCGCTATCAGGGACAGTACTATATTACAGTGGCAAAAATAACTGTGCCTAAACACTCATGTAAATGCTGACCTGGGTATAAATTCCATTCAGTCAGCCCAGGTGGCAGGAGGCCAGACCCTTGCCTGATACTTAGCCACACAGCTCCAATCTTTGGGCATCCTCATGCCCCAGCCAGTCCTGATGCCACAACTCAGAGCCTGGTATTCACCTCTCAAACCTGCTGCCAGCCTTAGGCTGCTCCACCCTGGCTCAAACTGCTGTAGTCCTGGGTGCATGTATAGACACTGAGACCAGGAACCATTAACTCCAGTGTGAACTGTGCTGGAGTTTATTGCATTACACTACTAGCACATGTAGATACACCAAGTGGGCACATCCATACATGAGGGCACATGCACTTCCAGCAGCTCAAATAGCAGTGGCACAAATATGTCCCAGAGATTTGTGCCTCAGCACATGTGCCTGAATATGCACTTTGGTGTGGGGGAAGTTGTGCCACTTGGGGCAAACTGACCCTGCTCAGCTCCTTCTGGATCTGCAGCCAGGGGGAGCTGAAGGCTGGGGCCAGCTCCACCACCATAATAAAATAAATTCTAAATATCTATATGCTTTGATGTTTGCTTTTGGTTTTTTATCATAGAAAAATCAGAGTTTCCCCTGACCTCTTCATAACCAGATTGTCTGTACAGCTTCCCCTGCAGCCATAGCTCCTGCCAGCAGGTCTCATCCCATCTGACAGCTGGGCATGCAGGGTGTGAGAAGTGGGGGGGATGTGTGGTTTGCAGGAAAGGGATGTAAAGGGGTGTGGGGTTCTTGGGTGAGTGTGTGTGTGTGGGATATGTTGGGGATTTGTGTATGGGGTGGTGTGGGTATAGGGGTGATGTGGGGTGTGTGGGTGGGTGTGTGGGGGTGGGGGATGTGGGGTGTGTAGATGGCTGTGGGGGATGTGGGGTATGTAGAAGGATATGGGGGTGTGGAGTTTGTGGGTGGATGTATGGGGTTTGTGGAAGTGGGGCTTGTGGGAGTGGTTTGAGGGGGGCCACCACACACCTGCCCTCCCCACCCTGCAGTGCACAGCGCTAAGCACTGGCAGCAGCAGCCAGGCAGGCTACTGGGGCCATGGTCTGCTGCAGACACAACCCCCTGGTGGTGCAGCGCCACCTGACCCGGGCTCTGCACATGGTGAAAGGGCCCAACCTGACCTGGCCTGACCCACTAGCACATGGCTTTGGACAGGAGCTGTGGGTGGTGGCAGGAGTTGTTTCAGTCCCGTCCAAAGGTGCTCATAAGCGGGCCAGGCCAGACCAGTTTGCCAAGTACTGACTCTGGGTCTGATGGTGCTGTGCCACTGAGGAGCTGTGCCTGGAGTAGACCATAGCCCCAACAGCCCAACTGGCTGCTGCTGCCAGCGTTAGGCCTGTGCACTGCAGGTGGGGGGGGGCAGGCATGTGGCAGCCCCTCCTCCAGCCCCTCACAAACACCACACCCACACCTCCCCACATACCCATATCCCCCCACCCGCTGCTACTCCCCACACACCAACCATCCCTCCCAAACACACACCCACAATGCCCCCCAGAAACACAATCCCTTTCACCCCCACATCCTTGGTTACCGGGAACAGTGTCTGGGTCTAGGTCATGCTGCATCCTTGCCCTGCTTCTGTTTGCCCCTGCAAGCTGAGGCAGTGTGCTGGGGCAGCAGGGGTACCATACAGCTGTTCTGGCTGGATGCCAGAGCATCTTTCTCAAGGACCCAATTTCCAATTGCTTCTGGTTGCTTCTCTGGTTGCTTTGTTTCCACTTTTCTTATTTGATACTGGGATTTCCTGGTATCAAATTTAGTGTCTGTGCAGCAACTATGCAGTGCAGGGAATATTTTTTAATTCTTAGCATGCCTCTTGTAGCATCTCAAATTACCTTGAGATACTGTAACAGGCACATGCTAACTCATCTGGATGTGCTCAGTGAGTTTAAAACTAACAAAAGAAAGTTCTTTTTCACATAGTGGGCATGTATACATATGCATTTGATCTGGCCTAAGTTTATTCTGGTGTAAGTTACTTTGGAGTAAGTTCTTTCAGGCAGGTATCTACACATGTGGTGATTAGGGAGCAGATTTGCTCTTTTGGACCAAGTTTTCTGCAGCCCTGCAAAATGAGCCCCTGCTACCACCAGGAGGAGCTCCAGGCTGCCCCTGGGTGCTAGATGAGGGGCTGGCAAGGAGCACTGGGCCAGGAAACAGCTGTCTCCTGGCCCCAGGGGTCTGTGTGCTGCTGGGGTGGTGACAATGTCCCCCTGCCCTGGCAGCAAAGAGCTCCTGGATCTGGCTCCCCAATCAGGGGCAGGGGACTTGGAAAGAGCTGTATGGGAGGTGAAGGTCCCAGCCTCCTGCTCTAATCTGCCAGTGGGGCAGATACCAGCTAGCTCACTTTTAGCTGCTCCACAGGCAGATCAGGGCAGGGGGCTGAGATCTACCCCACCCCTGCAGCTCTTTCCAACCATGCCTCAATCACCTGATTGGGGCACAGGGCTGGGACCTGACCCTGACCAGGACAGTTCCCACTCCTTGGGCTGTATGCTCAGTGGAGGCTGGGCAGCTTGTTCCCTGCTCAGGTTCACAAGCCTGGAGCTGGGGGTGAAACAGACTGGGGAACAGGCTGCCAGATTTGTTCCTTGGCCAGCTCCACGAGTGTGGAGCTGCAGGAGTGGGAGGACAGGCTGGGGTGTTTGTTACCTGCTCAACTCCCTGAATGTGGAACTGAGTGTGGAACAGGCTCCCCTGCCCCCACCAGCAGGAAGCTCCCAGCACCAGATCCATGACCACAGGGCCAGTGCTGAGAGATCTTTAGCTCAGAGATGGTGCTGGGAGATAAGGATTTAGCAGCACTGGCCCTGTGGTTGAGGAGCCAATGGTGGTAGATAAGGTTCTTAGCCCCCTGCTCACTGATCACAATGGTGGAGTGGGAGCAGGCCCAGCCCCCTGAACTCCCTGATCACAATCTTGGAGCTCCCTGCTGCTGGGGTAGGGGGACATAGTCTCCACCTGGGCGGCAGCTCCCAAATACAGGAAGCCATCTCCTGTCCCCAGTATATAGCTAACCAGGAGCAGATTTTCTCCTAGTCAGGCATCTACACCAGGGATTGGACAAACTGTTGGAGGAAAGGGGCATTGGTAGCTATTGAATATGGGAGTTAGAGATACAGCCTCTGAATCAGAACTCCTAGACTTTAAAAGCTGAAAGCTTCAAGTGAGACACAAACAGTGGGAAAAAAACTTTGGTGATACCCAGCTCACTGTCCCTTTCAGCATCTACTCTGCCACAGTGTGATAAAAGATACTGGGCAAGATGGACCTATAGCCTGACCCAATAAATGGCAATTCTTATGTTCATATTCTGTAGTTAAGGGTCAGATTTGTTTTGCATTTAAAACTGAGATAGAGCCACTCTATCCATTGGGAATACCAGTTTTCCACCCCAGAATTATGGCACCCAATTATGGCACTAGTTCTTAGTACCATAGTGAAACAGGGCTCAAGTGCCTGGATAGGAATGGGTACATTGTAAGGCCTTGCAGATTGTCTTAATCTGTTAGTTTATTCATAGTTTATTCATACCCATTCTATTCTAAGGGACTAAGGCTGCAAAACAAAAAGTTAATACCTTCTTGTGTCTACCAGTAGTTACAAGCAGATGTAGGCAACACTGAGTTCTCAAGTGTGACTTCTTCAATCTCGTTTATAGTTGCACTAATTTAAATTCAACCCTTCTGCTTATATCCTACATAAGACGTTTCTTTAACTACTTCTAAGTAAAAGGAGTTGTACAAAAGAATTTCTATTCTACTGCTCCGGGGCCTTTGAAATCATATCCTCTGTATTTTGTCTCTCTCAGCAGTTTCTCTACATCAATCTACAACGAACCACATAAGCCATATATACTAGTGACTGTTCAAGCCATTCTGATTTTGATTGTCACATACTGCACTGACTGATCCTAACAGTTTTGTTTAGTAAGCTGATCTTTAATACTGCATTGAGAAGGTGAGGTGACTAATGAAGTAGAATTTAGTTGTTAGTTACGTGATCTTGAATTATTCTCTTGCAGAGGCAGCTCTGAAAATCTGCCAGGTCTTTTTTAACATTTCATTTACGTTATTTTTTTTTAAATCTCAGTGTAGCATTTTATTATAAACTGGCTATTGCTAAACTAGTTATATTAATTATGTATTAAAGGATAACATATTAATGCAATGTTAATGTTAAGATTTTATTGGGCATATATGTATAAAATCAAAAAATAAAATGCAGTTCCCTCCTTTGCATTTCCATATAACCTCAGAATCTTTCATAATACAACCTATAGGATACATGTTGTACTCCCAAATACTGCATACGTGTCTATCAAAGGCAATTAAAGAGCTGTTATTTTAAGACAACTATATTTACAGTCTTACAGGAAAAGCCTTATAGAGATAAGCATAAATATTTCCATGTATTATAATTTATTCAGTCACATCACATTGCCCAGTGATTTGTGGTCATGTAAAAATGAACTTTTACAATGCAGGGTGGCAAAATTAAGGTTTCTTTAGGCCCTTTAACTCAGAACATCCTGACTTTCACAGCAATTGGAATGTCACCTTTATGATACAATCATAGAAAGTTAGGACTGGAAGGGACCTCAGGAGGTCATCTAGTCCCACCCCCTGCTCAAAAGCAGGACCATCCCCAACTAGATCATTTCAGTCAAAATTTTGTCTAGCCATGTCTTAAAAACCTCCAAGGATGGAGATTCCACCACCTCTCTAGGTAACTTGTTCCAGTGTTTTAACCTCCCTCCTAGTGAAAAAATTCTTACTAATATCTACCTAAACTTCCCTTGTTGCAACTTGAAACAATTGCTCCTTGTTCTGTCATCTGCCCCCACAGAACTGAGAAGTCTAGCTCCATCCCCCTTTGAACCCCACTTCCTATTAAGGCTCCTATTAAATTCCCTCTTCTCTAGATTAAATAAGCCCAGTTCCCTCAGTCTTTTTTCATACGTTATGTCCCCCAGTGCTTGAATCACTGTCCATGACTCAGGCTCCATATCCAAATGGAGTGGAATGAATATGGAATTCCATATCCAAATCAAATAGGGCCCACTTCACACACCCCTAGTGCCCAGTGGCTCTGCAATCTCATCAGCCAACTCTCTCAGCACCCTTGGGTGCATCCATCCATCCCCGTGGACTTGTATATGTCCAGCTTTTCTAAATGGTCCTTAACCTTTTCTTTTGCCACTGAAGCCTGCTCACTTCCTTCCCAAACTGTGCTGCCTGGTGCAGTACCTGGGGAGCTGACCTTGCCTGTGAAGACTGAGGTGAAAAAGGTATTGAGTAATTTAGCCTTTTCTGGATCCTCTGTCACAAGGTTGCCTCCCCCATTCAGCAAGGGACCCACACTTTCTCTGATCCTCCTCTTGCTATCTCTTGCTAGCTGGAATTCCAGTTGTGCATTGGCCTTCCTGACTTCATCCCTGCATGCCTGAGCAATTCTTTTGTACCCCTCCCTAGTTGTTTGTCCAAGTTTCCACTTCTTATAAGGTTTGTTTTTGTGATCTAGTTCATTGAAGAGTTCCCTGCTGAGACAACCTGGTCTTCTGCCATACTTGCTAGTCATCCTGCGTAGTGGGATGGTTTGTTCCTGCATTCTCAGTAAAGCTGAATGCAATAATAGAGTTGCTTCACTTTTAATCCTTTTACTGCTAGTTTTTCTAGATGCTTTCTTTTGTTAAATTTACCTTTACTTCACTAAATATTTCATAAAAAAACACCTGGAAGTTAATTCTCCACTGTCATCAAGGAAAGAGATGATCACACAAAGAACATTTAACCATGCTGTGGAGACACAGAAACAGTTCTGGGAATAATCCCAATAAAAGCTCCCATACCACTAGAGAGTTTTAAAAGCACACTTACTTCAGAGCCTCCTTTTGGTCCCATGGTCTTCCAGGTGGGCTGATGACTAGACACAGGGATGACTAGATCACACTGTAGTCAGACAGAGGCATAACAGAGCAGCTCTGCACTCTGGGCAGCAGCAGTACACACAAGTCAGTGGTGGCTTCTGGCTGCTGGCAGTCAGACAGATGGCCGGCAGCATCAGTGGCTGTGTTGTACCCACCCAACCTGGGGCTGCTACCCCAGTTGTCCCCTCCTAGTTATCCTGCTGTGCACAGAGGTAACAATGGATAGGAAAATGTTGAGTGGGACTAAAAATTGCTGCGAATCATCACATGATGGGAGTGAAGAACATAAGGATTTCTGCAAAATATCCACATAAAATCATAAATTGATGCTTAATTGAGGGGCTGTTATTCTGTTCTGCAAAGCAATTTATCATGCTAGCCCCTAAACAGCTCCTCAATACAAGAAGCACAAAGGAGGACTTGAGTCTATCAATGCCTATCTGCTGTGTTCCTGCACTCAGCAGAAGGATGGGGTAACCAAAAATTAAAGCCAGCTGTATTTATCTATCTAATTTTCTAAAATGATTGAACAAAATTTCTTTTTCTATTTGTTTGAAAAAGGGAAGATACACTGGCAATGGGTATGAGCAGTTTCAAACCCGAAGAAAAGAAAATGATTTTAGAAAGTGGTGAGCCATGAAAAATAAAGCTTACTATGAAAGTGCTGTCTTAACCTTAAGTACAGTTAAGCACAGAGAGCTATGGTAAGAAGAATATGATTAAAGTTGCAAATATCAAACACTCAGAAGTTAGAAAATACCAGTATTAAGGTCACTTGTTCAACTTTAACTCAGACCCAAGGCACTTACAAATCATATCACAGTCTTACATATTCACATTCTGTTTTTACACAAGATAGACCTTGGACCACTGGAAGATGTTCAGTGCAAGAAGCAGGGAATTGCACAAAGAAAAAGGGCAGTGTCATGGTTCAAGTAGTTGAATGCAACCCTGGAAAATAATCTCTGATTCTGACATAGGGTTTCTGTAGGATGCTACACAAGTGACTTAATTTTACACAGCTGGTCACTAACCTTTTGTTTCTTATTTTTTTGGGTGCCCAGCTATGTATTCTGAATCCTATGCTTTTAATATTTAAAGTTCTATATAATAATAAATACGCTGAAAAAGTAGAGGCTTAGGCATTCAAACTGGGCACTTCACAATCTATCTTTTTTAGTCCCTCTTGACTAGCTTTTGTTCCTTCCCCATTAAAATTAGGCATTCCCTTCTCCATGGTACATGGGTATCACTGGGAGGGATCATGAGAGCACAGGAAAGATCTCTGCTCAAAGTTCTGCTGCTCAGTCCAAATCCCATCCCAGGGAAGTTGGAATTATTGCCCTGGAAGGAAGCATGTTCAGTTGTTCTGTGGGGATGGCATGTGCTCAGTCTAATCACATGTAAGGACTCTGATGTTATGGAACCTGTGCAGTAAAGGAGAAATCTTTGGAGATTTTAACTGTTTAACTTGGAGCCTAATTCAGCAAATGTGCTTATAATCGGGACAACAAAGGGCATATTCCTGGTACAGAGACCACCTCATTGAAATTTAAGTGCCTGATCTAAAGTAGGTACAGTCGAGGTCACCCAAATTATATATATAAATACAATGGGAACAGCAAACAAGTACAATGCATTATTTGTAAACATTCATAACTTATTTCCAGATCAGTTTAATTTATGTGAGGCTGAGAAGGAATTTCTTGTGTAAATCTATACATATTAAGTCTTCCACGGGTCTCAGTATTGGAGCACACAACACAGTAAAACTGAAAATTGTGTGTACACCTGGAGAGAAGAATGGTAAAATACTGGAGTGTTATATGATCGATCCCTGCTAATTCACAATTCACTCAATTGTGCATCAGTTGTCAACCCTCCAAACCATTACCATGTGGATAATTTCCTATCCCCTTCCCTCCTTTCAAAAAAGAATGTGTTACTTAGATTACAGCATTTTTGCTGTTACATAGGAAACAGGAATCATTATAATGGATCAGATTTATGGTTCTTCTAGTCCAGTGTGTGGTCCCTGAGAGTTGGGGATAAGACTGCACCGTCTTTCTAATCCCCTATTTTCAGTTGCCTCGACATTCTCAGAAAATTACCTTCTGGGTTGAAATTTCTCACGCTTGGTCTCAGGCCAGAAGTGAACTGTAAATACCTGTTCAGCCATTTCTGTGTTATCCATGCAAGACTAAACCTAAGATTAGCATGTCATTGGGTTACACGTGAATGTACATGAGGGAACTTTGACTAGTACAATATATTTGCTATCCTCTAGTTATTCCATCGAGTTTATTTTTATAATAAAAGAAATTCAATAAAATAATTACTGACTATAAATGACAAAAGGCATTGAAATGATCTCATTTATCTTAAAAAAGTCAAATTCTAAAGAACTCAAAGCACAAAAAGAATTTTGGCCAAATCTGATGTTACAAAACATTTTTCAATTTATTTAATATCATGTTCTCCTACCCTGTAGTTATATTGTATATTTTCTGAAAAAATAATATGCAAACAGATTATTGCATAACACATCTTTTCCAAATTAGCCCAGAAATATTTACTAAATTAATATTTCAACACAATAAGAAACGTGTTTTAATACTGAAGGTTAAATTTCCAGAAAGTTTTATCATGTAAGATATTCTATGGAAAGAAGCAGCTATTTACCTTTTTATAAGCTATTATGAAGACCATACACAAGCCTTTCAGGCAAAACATAGGTGATAGAAACATAAGCTGAATAAAGAACCTCCTTCAAGTGTGTTTTTGTAAAGTGAGTATTTCATTTGGTCATGTGTGGGGGATATTTTTGCATAATGGTCTATAGACCCTCTAAGTTCCACCATTACAGAATACATATAGTTACAGAGAAGTGGCATTTCACGTTATGTCTATGCTTATTTACGGCTCACTGTCTATGTGGAATGAGGATAAAATAATACTAAAATGAAAATAATTATTAAACAGAAAGTATCACATTATTCAAACAATGGAAAATACTGTATTTTAGTTTTGAGATACTTCAAGCATATACAGCATATACATAATAAAGCTTAGGCTTTTTTTGCATCAGCTAAAGAAGCAGTCATGAAAAGGTTGTATATTGGTTTAAAACTCCACAACCACCTAGTGCATTCTTCTTGTTCACCTTTTAAAGACACATGTAATGTGAAATGGATACATTACACTGCTGTAGTTTACAATATATATTTTAAATTTACAAAAATACAGAAAAACAAGATTTCTTCCACTCAGATACTGAGCATTAACCCTTTGAGTACTAATTCCCACCTGCAACACTGCAGAACACATTCATTTGACTTACATATTTTTATAACATTCTAACAATTATAATTGTCATCTTTATGTACACTATTAGGAAATATATTCCTACACATAAAAAAAGAATAGGGACTTAAAACTGCTGCTAATAGACACATGATAAGAATGAAGCATGTAAGGATTTCTGCAAAATATACACAGAAAACTGTAAATTGATGCTCCATTGAGGGGCTGTCATTGTTCTTCTATTCTCCACAGCAATGTATCAGCTACCTAAGCCTGTGTTAGATGCATCAGTAAGTAAACAAGCTCATATGGCCTTATAGAATTGTGCTTCTTTTTATTCACGGAACTGCTACTTTCCTTTCACTGCAGACATTTTTCTTCTAGCTTTATGCTTCTATTCACATTTTGTGAGCCATTCTGATTTGTACCCTTCCTTGTTTAAGAGCAGTTTCATTTCACATTTGGATAATTATGATTCAGATTGTCCTGTGAGTTGATTCTTTGTGTCCAGATGTTCATGGAAATATTAAAAAAAAACCCTTTTGCCTTGTTAACAGAGAATGTTACTGACCCTAGGATGCCCCACAGTTCAGCAGAATTAATGAACATAAGGAACTACTTCTGAAGGTTAAATTTGCATTAAAGGATAACAACAATTTGAAATTTGCTAGGGGGAAAAAGGTTTTTTCATAATAAGATATCAAATTAAACCAGAGTCTGGGAAGCTGTATTTCTTGAAATTGATTGTACTTTCACTTTCTTGGCAACTCTGGACCGCATTGCTCATAAGATTAAATACAGAGTACAGTATATACAGGCTCTCTGAACTAGAATAATCTATTTTTAAGAAAATGACTGTAGTCCTCAAAGAGTTAATGATAAAACCTCTCTACCTAAACAGATGTTTGAAAGGTTACTGTGAAACAGCTTACGGATTTGCTCAAAAGGCATACTTTACAAAGAAGTGTAAAACTTGTTGAGACAATTGCTATTACACTGCACAGTGTCACATACAATGAGTAGTGCATGCTCTGTAAAGACATTAGAGTGGACCCTTATCAAAGCTATCATATAACCTTATACAAAGGATTGTGCCACTTAAACTAGTGCAGTAGTGATTTTTTGTAAATTCATAATGCTCTAGATTAATACCAACAGGATTTTTCACAGCCTTTTACAATACTTTTTTTTTTTACACATGTAACACTAGAAAACAGCAAATGGTATATCCTGACATGTCATGCAAAATACAACCAATACAGCACCATAGATGTAACAGAGACATTATCTAGCACTTCCCTCCAACAAGAAAAGGGACATAACAGAGACTGTACATTACATGATTTTACAGGCCATATGCTACAGAAGAACTTTAGAGGCAGTATCACTTTTGTAGATCTAAAAAGCTGCATTAGTAATTTTACAAAATCCTGCTCTTCATTTCTATTGTTGTCACTTCTGATTAAAATCCATGGCGCAGTAATTATACTTTGCTACAAAAATAAATAAGTAAAAGTTTAAGATGCTGATATGTTTATAAAAAGTGTTTGAAGTTATTGGAATTAAAAGCCAAAAGAATGAATAAAAATGATGCCTTTCTAAAGAAATATAGTTCTTTGTAACAAAAGGATATTGCCTCTCATAGTCAGTTTCTCTTAGCTCCATTTTCTAATATTCTCCCAGAACAATTTTTCAACATTCTTTTAAAAATAACTTCACTTTTAAAACACTGCTACTACAGCAATTTTTTAGTCTCTTCTCAATAAGAAAACAGAAACCATGGTGGAAAAACACATACAATTTGCCGATGTGCTACACAAATACATCGTCTTATTCAATTTAGAATAAAAACAAAGCTTATGATGACTAGAGTGAAAAAAGACAAATGAGTGGCCCATGAACTACACAGTAGTTTCATTTTTCCAAGGGCCCGTTTTGATATTTCCTGTACTATCTGAACTGTATATCATGGCTTCATGCACATTTCCCTTGAGAATTCCATTGTGATTAGTTGTATTAAATGGCAATGATTGTGTCCGTGGATGCATCTCAAAATGAGCTGTATGGTGCACAGTGTCACTTTCTGGCATTTTAGCACAACTGTATATAATAGTACTTGCATCGCTACTTTCAGGTTGGTTGATGGTAGGGTATGGATCACTTTTTGCACAGCAGGCCCGTCTGTGCCCTGACTGACTATCATGCGTACTGTGTGGACTGTCTGTATGTGAACTGTGGATGCTGCCATCAATACTTGAAGGAATGTGATAGGCATATTCTCTCTCTCCCGCAGACCTATGTCGACTGAAGTAACGTGGCTTAGTTCTGCTTTTCAGACATCTATGAATATGCACGTTAGGTCTGAAAGTTCCTTCATTGTGTACATGAATATGAGCTTCATCATCAAGAAGTTGATCACAGTGCATTTTTGCACAACAGGGTGTAACTGGTGAAAGGCAGTTAACATGGTTTTGAACAGCTTGTAGATTAGTAAGTTTGCAGTGACTAGCAGCTGGATGATTAAAAACAGCTGATTTGTTAGGACATGGTGACTCCTGAAGACAAGATGTATGAACCTGGGTGTCCCCATTGACATTAACCTTTGGGCGGACATTAACTTGTACAGAGTATGTGTTTCTTCTAGATGG
Source organism: Caiman crocodilus (assembly GCA_030014935.1). Classification (NCBI taxonomy): domain Eukaryota; kingdom Metazoa; phylum Chordata; order Crocodylia; family Alligatoridae; genus Caiman; species Caiman crocodilus. The sequence goes on along the minus strand of JAGPOW010002742.1, from coordinate 27,146,916 downwards.
GCAACAGGACCACCAGCAATGCCATACATCATCTCTCTTTGCACAGTGATGGATGAGAATGAAAAGCCCCAAGGTCACACAGAAGGCTCCATAGAGGCAGCTAAATATCATATCCAAGAAATGTTTTTGAGACACAGCAAGTGCTCCAAAGGTCCAAGTGGCAGTAAACAGGAACAAAGTGAATGCTGCAGCTCGAAGCTGAGCCTTAAATGAGTGCTCATTTTCCAATAAGGAAGAAGAAATCATGGAGCATGATGCCTGGGCAACTGAACCAGTGTCCGTAATATGACTATGGCCCACTTCAGTACTTGCCAGTCTTTGCTGGTCTTCTGTCCTTTCCTTTAATTCATACTTGCGTTCTGGATGGCGCTTCAGCTGCACATAAGTGCAGAGAAAGTACACACAGGTGACTAACACAATGAATGCTACTGGCCCATAAAATGCACCGAGGCTTGGTTCCCAGGCCATCCAACAACTGTGAACAACAAGAAGTCAAAGTCAAATATATTTTAAGACCCAAATTTGACATAGTGGACAATGCATTCGTTTTGGATTGGCAGTATGATATCACCCTGGTGTAGGCAGATGTCTCCTTACTGTCAAGGAAATGATGAAATGCTAGCCAAGGGAGGAAAAGAATACGACTATGATGCCTTTAGATCATGCTAAGGAACACTGCAGTAAAGCAAGACATACTGTGTGTGCTGAACTTGGAAATGTAAGGTATGTAACTACGTTAGAGCGTTCTTGTATGCAAAAGGGTAATATCTCTGTCTAGTGCAGCTACACGGTATCCATTTCTGGGTTTTGCATGGAGGATGTGCTAAACCTCGCCATCCAGACTACTAGCTCTCACTGACTCCTAGCACAGTCCAGTGAAATCATGAGCTTATGATGTACTATTCTGAAACAATACTTCCAGTACCATCAAACAAAAATCTCCAATGAGACATTTTTGGATATGCATTTACCAATATTTTTACAAATAAACTATTAGATTTAAACTCAATATAGTAAGGAGCCCAAGTGACCTTGTATTTATATCCTACTGAAAAGGCAACTGGGCTCCAAAACCTTTAGAGTCTTTAGATGTTCCAGGCTGACTAAACATCATAGAGTATTACTTTACAGGTACTGCTAGTTTATATGATTAAAATGTGCGTGTTAAAATGTCTCCTCACACAGTATTTCCATTTGTTGGAGTAGGACATAGGACGGATGTTCAATTTAGATAAGAAAGCAACAAACAGGGGCTATGTCTACATGAGACACTACTGCACAATGATTACTGTGTAATTATTTACTAATTGTTTACGCAAGTACTAAATAAAAGCAGAGTAACCTGAGATACTGTGCAGTAGCACCGACGAATGCCTTTCTTGTGACACTACTGCACAGTAGCCCAATACTATTGCACAGCTGCAGTGCATCACAGTTTTTGCTTCTCAATGCTCCTGTGCAGTAGTATCAGGCTACTGTGCAGTGAGCATCTCATATAGAAACACCCCTGGAGTAACAGATAAAGATTCCCAGCATTATACAGAACTTTATTGTGAGTTCGGACACTTTGTACCACTCATTGGACCCCAAAGGTGCAAAGGCATCTAAGTGCCTCTTTTAGCTTCCTCCAGTTTCTGGAGCTGCTGGAGTCCTAGTTTCTGGAGTTGTTTTTGTTGTGAATTTGAGAAGGCTTAGACAATTTAGGAAACCTTCATGGCTGCTATATGTTTTCTGAACAGTGCAAAATTGCTGCACATTGGGTTGATATCCACATTGTGCCTCTTCAATGGCCTACACTGAAGATAACAAAGCCATATCTGCTCTTAGAAAATTGTTTATTTACTCTGGGGCAAAAACCCGTAGATTGTTTGCTTGGCAGCATAGACTGTGTAAGCCTCAGCTGGCCACAAACTGGCTGCAAGCTGACAAGAAGTCTTCTGGGGGTGAATGGCCCAGGGAGCAATAGTGAAGGGAGACTGTGTGGATCTGCAGAGCTTTTCAGAGAAAGGATCATCTTTCTTACAGAGCAGTCTGGTACAGATCCCTTGACCCTCTTTTGTCTTCTTGCTGGGTACACAAGACTGCAGGAATTACTTTAAAGCTAAGGCTGTAGTCATTCAGGAAGAGAAAGGTAATGGGCTCAATGCTCCTTTTCTATTTAGTTTTAAACAAAACATCACCATTTTCTGGATGTCGTAGAAGGCTGGAGTCCTGTCTGGACATACACGATTCCCGTAGGGGGAAACCTTTGAGCCCGTCTAGTACATCTCCTCCATGAATCCTTGACTGATTTCAGTTTCTGAAATTTTACAGTTCTCTGCGGCCTGCATTGTCCCAATCACAGGCTCTTTCTAAGTCCACTGAGATTTAAGTATGGGAGGAGTCCATCCTTCTGGAATTTGGAGGAATCTGCTGCCTTCCCCATGTCATTATCCAGAACTGAATCTCTCTCTGTGTTATTTAGGATGAAAGGCATCTCAATCTACATCATACCAATTTCATAAAGGAGAAAATGTTATGTATGCCCAGTATTTGGCCCAAAGGGACTATGAAGAGGGAAAATACTTGATTTTCAATGTGTTTTCATGTAAAACTAACAACAAATATATGCTAATTTAAAAGCCTATAGCTTTTTTTACAGGGAAAGGGAAAAACATTCCTAATATCAGATATGTTCCTTCTAAAAAAAGGTTCTCACCCTTTTTTGAAAAAAAGACTCCTCTTTGGCTTGGATTTTCCTACCATTTAGTAACATGGAAAGGTCATCCTCCAAGGTGAAGCCCTCTGCCTTAACAAGATTTAGATCAGTTGGGTTCTGTTTAGTGTGAGTTGCAATGCAACCACATTTAATTTTTTTACCTTGAGCTCTGATCTTTAACAAACTCACAATTTATTAATTATCTCAGAAGTACCTCCAAGAATATATATATTGTCCTTGTGACAGGTATGTTGAAAGACATAATTTAGGTAAATAAAGTAATACTAGTTTTTATTTGATGAGTGTGAAGCCCAGATTAGTGGGTATGCTTCAAATAAAATACAAATGGTACGTCTTGGATGCAAAATGAAAACTGGAAGGTTCCCCAGTGGAACATGCTCTCAGGATGCAGTTATTTCAAGTGGAATCTCATCATGGATTACTTAAAAATCAGTTCTTCAGTGCCATAAAAAACATGTTGAAGTTACTACATCTACATTTTTATGTATTAACATTATTAAAAATGGAGAAGGCACGTAACCCACTGTGATGTTCAATTTGTAGCTTTCTTTTCTCTCTAACCCTCTCTCACCTGTGTCCTGTTTTCTGTACAGATTGTGATACCAGTATTGATTAGCTGTGATTAAAGTGATTAAAGAAGTACAACCTCTTTAATTGTGCCAAAATGAAAAATGTCTTACAGATTTATGAATATAAATAATCAAGTCTTTTAATACACTGTTGATTGTAAGTGATTGTCTAATTGGACATGTTTGAATAAATATGTTTTGAGTACATGACAGGGATGGTCTGAGTGGGTCCCAGGCTGAGAAGATGAAGTTGCTAAGGGTCTTGACTAATTTACTCTCAAAATTCAGTTCTCTGTGAAAGCTATTATAAAAGGCCAAATGTTATTATATCTTCCACTTCATTTTCAAATGTCTCTTTTTCACCTCATATCACAGTTGCCTTCAGAGGTATGAGGCAGCATACTTAAAGCACTGCAGCATTAACTGAACCTGACGCCCTGCAGAGCAGCAGTTGCACTGTATTGATGTACTATATTGATAAATGCATTAGGACACTGATCAGTGACACACACCTCAAAGCAATCAATTCCATTTGGCAATCTGAATCACTTCCTGTTCTGTTTTTATGCAGAAGCCTACTGGGATCCTTTTGCACTCTGTTTCCCAGGCAGCAACAGTTAATAATGCACATAAGGCACCTGAAACACAAATCTGTGATAGCCATATCTGGTTAGACTGGACACTAGTATGCATCTTGAGAACCCAACATGTTTTATTTCTAAGGAAGAAATGTAAAGAGGGACTAAAAGCATCATTAGTATCTCTCTATAAAGCTATTTATTAGGTATTTGTAATTTTCATAGTTGCACTAAGCCTGAGGAAAGGGCATCAGATTTCTGCAAATAACATGTGGTCCATTCAATGAGGTATGGTGCACCTGCTTCTTTTATGAGCTGGTAAAAGTGTACCTAGGCTTTGCATTATTGTGTTTGCAGTTGTTTGCACCATTAGCAATGAGAGTCATATAGTGAACATTTATGCTGTCCATCGCACATGTGCAAAAACATCATATTTAGTCTTCTCTCCACTCCAAACAGACTTCAGAACCAGTCACTATTTGATCTTACTATTTTAAACTGAAAATTATATGAAAAATGAAAGCAGATATAGCAATTATCTGATTTTCTTGTTCCTGATGGGCTGATATAGTGAGCTGCAGCTGGTGCAGAATGTGGTGGTACACCTTCTGATGCGGGTGGGTCACTAGGATTACATAATTCTATTGCTCCAGAGTCTGCATTGACTTCTAATAGCTTTCCAGGCACAATTCAAGGTGCTGGTTTTGAACAATGAATCTCTACATGATCTGAGCCCTATCTGCCTAAGGGAATTCCTGTTTCCTTATCCCACATTGTGATCTCTGAGGTTAGCTGAGAGCAACCTTCTTCAAGTACCAACAATAAGCCAAATCTACTTGGCAAAAGCTCATAGGAAGTCATTCTTGGCAGGTGATCCTCATCTCTAGAACACCTTTCCTTTTGAGGTCCAGCAGAGTCTAAGCCTGGCCATCCTTCAGAAGCTTTGTAAGACCTTCCTATTTGACCAGCTGTTTAGCCAACAAAGCTAAGCTAAGATATTGTTTAGGGGTCTCTGTTTTATGTGGCTATTCTGGTTCCCTTTTTAAGTTTCTTTTTTTTGTTCTTTTGTTCATTCTCCTGTTTTATGAGTTACTGTGTTCTCTTAGGCTAGGTACAGACATTCAAGGAAGAATTGATCTAAGTTATGCGGCATAGTTTAGATTGGTAATGAACAGAACACACATTTCACCCTTCAAGGTGGGGGGCAAATCTTAAATCAGGTTCCACCATTTTAAAACCAGTCTATGTGTGCCGAACTTCTGTTCTGATACAGGTATAGACTGGATTTGTGCCCTGAACTTCTGCTTTGTGATGGGTTTAGACTGTTTTCTGATCACTTATACCAGTAAAAATGTAATGTCTGTACCTGGCTTTATTGTGAAGTACACTGACAATTTGTTGAGCAGGGCAGGATATAAACCAAATAAATAAGTAAAGAAGCAATATATATGTAATATCTATATATAGTTCTGTGTGTGTGTGTGTGTGTAACTTTCAACAAAAGTATGTGATTACCCTGAGTGAAGAAACAATAGGTCTAATTCTTTTCATGTTTACACAATTTTAAATTAAATATAACTCCATTGATATCAGTGGAGTCAGAATTGTACAACCTGGGTAGTGAGTGAGATATATTGAATCCAAAAATGAAGACATTGAACTTTCACAGCCATTATTTCCTAAAAGTTACCATGGTCCTTGGAATCATGGAATTTCATCTTACACTCTCTCTATCCTTTATGATTTAATAAAATTTATCAGCATCAGATAGACATATAAAATATTTTGTTAAACTATTTTTATTACAATAGCATATACTTACTATGGGGCATTGCCTTCATTTCCATAGTTATTGATATTTGTTGCCGCTGTAATCCCACAAATAATAAAAGGAACACCCCCACTAATCAGGTAAAACCTGTTAAGAGATAACAATTAACATTTTAATTTGCATGGCCTGCAATTGATAGTATTGTTTTTGAACAGTTTTTCTTCCTTGAAGTAGTCATAACAAAACAACAATGTACAATATAGCCTAAGAACATTAAATACAATTTCTCTAAGAAGAGAAAAGCAAAGGAATAAAATGTCACCATAAGCAATGTACCTTATAAAGCACCAGGGAAACAAAAATAGTGAGGACTCAACTTTAAATGGATCTATTTTAGAATTTATTCACATCTTCTTTACTAATAGTTTTAACAAATATAATTATAATGATAGCAAAACTAAAAAACAAAACCTCAACTAATGTAAAAGTTATTTATACATAACATTTGAAAAGCACTATAAATGATTTACATCCAACCTAAAATTTCTCAGTAGTTATTGTGAGAGATTCTAGGTCACAGAAATGGCTTCCCAGATCCTGCCTGACAACTGAAACCAAGTTCAGTCAGGAGAAATGAGAAGAAACTGTCTTTTGGTAACAGCATTCCTTCCAAGCTGGGATGCCAAACTGTGATAGTCTTCCTTTGTCTACTGCTCCTAACCTGACAAGACTATTGGGAGAGCAGTCTCACTAACAGTTTAAGGCCTCAGTCTTGAAAATGTATCCATACATATAAATCCTTTGAGCCCTAGAGCAGGGTCTAACAAAAGTCCAGAACAATATCAAATTTAGTCTTTCTTTGGTGATTTGTATTAAAAGACCAGAGGCACATCATTTCACACCCATTTAACTGGTTAAACACCACTTAACTACTTGGAACCAAATTCATCCCAATAAGTGGAATTAATGATAATACTGTTCCAATTAAGCAGCAGTGATTACCATATACTATCATTAGGCTAAATCAGATTCCTAGGAGACACCCCTTTGAAACAGTCATCCAGCTTTATTATGTCCACATTCAGCAGAACAAACTGTAACAATGTTTTACATTTGTATATCCCAAAACAAAGAGCAAATTATTCACATAATACAGCCCTAGAATTCTGTGATCTCTGAGACAGAGATGAGCATCACAGCCCACTGGTGCAAAAGAAACTAAAGTTCAGCTGAGGCAGGGAAAAAATTTGTTCAGTGCCACAGGGAGAAAATTGTTAATTGCATAGACTTTGTTTTGCTCTTTAAAACCCATTTAGAAAACTTATAGTTTTCAGAACATTGTCTGAAATGCAATAAATGTCAGATAATTCACTTTATTTACAATCAGGATGAAGGTCTCATTTGAACCTGTGGATTCAGCAAGATTACATATTTCAAATCACCAACCCATGCCCTCATACAGCACCTGAACCTCCACTGCTGCCGTGTACACATCCTCTCTCATTGCTTTTTCCCCCTTCTCTTTTCTCTGCAAAAAACAACTTGTTCTTCCATTGCCTCTCAAGCGTGGAAGGCAGTAACACTAAATGATAGGAAGAGAGATTTGATCTTCCTCAGGCAGAAGAAGATCCTTCTCCAAACTGAAGGGAAATCTCTTACTTATGTAACACATTGGGTGCATCTACACATGCATTAACATGGTTAGTTAATGCACATTAAATCAAGTACCTCCACTGTGGGGTCCTAGGAAAATGGGGACTCTATATACAAGTGTGGAGGCTGGAATTTGAATGCATCAGAGCAAACTCAATTAATTGAGTATGCTGGATCATGGCAATTACCATGCTCAGTAGCCTCCTGCATGTCGTATATCAGTGTCCCCTCACTTAAAACTGGTGGCAGAGGTACTTTATCTAAAGCTTGTTGAATGATTTTTGGTTCAAGCACCCCTGCCACCATTTTTAAGTGAGGGGACACTGATACACAAGATGCAGCAGCACTTTAAAATTAGGGTGGCTCTCGGAGCCTCTCTAATTGAAGTGCCACCATCCCCAGAGCATGTGTAAAAGTGTGAAGTATTAGCCTATCTTAATGCATAATAACTAAAGAGCATAGTTTTTAGTGATGCTTTAATGCACATTAAAATAGGTTAATGTGCAAAAAGCGCACGTGTAGATGTGCCCAATTATTATGCAAGATTATTTTCTGAGATCAGAAATTGACTTCTGTATTTTTCAAAGTACAGAGCAAATGGCAAGTAATCTTACAGGCTTTGTGAGCAGTAGTGTTACAGACCAGGGAAACAAGATAGTGCGGTTATGTTAATTTCTCCAACATTACATAGCAGGTTAGTTAAAACCAAGACTAGAACCTACATTTACTTAACCTCCAGGACTGATTTCAGAGGTCACTTGTCAGGGAGAAAACTCCCACATTAAATTCTACATAACAGCTTTGCCTTTATGATCTCAACTATAAATAGAGCAAAGAAATCTAACAGGAAGACATCCTTTATACACAAGAGAAACATTCAGCTTTCAGAACTTCAGAATGACTATTTCCCTTGAACTTGGCATTTTTCTTAGAGCTCAGCCAACTCTAAAGAACAAGCTGAATCTGGACAAGATCTAGTAAGCCACTGGAAGTGAATGATTGTGGTTTTTTTTTTATCTGAGCACTGGGACAAGAGTAATATGAAGACATGCATACATGCTCCTTGCAAACACAAACTGAATGAAGTTTTCTGAAACTTTAAACAAAATCTTTGGGTAGAGACTAAACATCAAAAATGTTATCCTAATTTCAGTTCTAGTTATGAGGCAGAAAAACAGATGTGGATGTCTGAATAAGAAACCCAATTTTGACTGTAAGTAGCGTGCATACAGCATAGAGCGCATTTCATGAACATTTTGGGAGTGGCAAGCTGAATTAATATAGTTTGGTCTAAGAGATGTGCCATCTCTTGTGACTCAGCTACCACTGGTGAATTATTGCTGACATCCTAGTTTATCAGGCCATACAAGAAAAAAAATTAGTTGGTGAATTGGATCTGGCACGCTGGGCTATAGGTTGCTGAACCCTGGTACAGTGTTTCACTAAAAACAGTTTATAATTACAATTTAAGACTCTTTTCTTACAAATTGAAACTGTAATTAAATGCACATCTGTTTTTGTAAATTACATAGGATAAGTATTTATCTATATTAGGATTTAAAAACAACTACTACATCACAGTGTTACTGTTGTACTCTCACACCCTCACACTTGAGGTGTGTGCTGGGCTACATGTTAGTAATTCTCAGCTGCTCTAGACGCATTAACCCACACAATACTCCAGAAATGTGTATATCCAGCCAAATGCCTGTCCCATCTCAGTGGTAAAATTAATAAAATACATTCTATAAAAGCAATAGGTAAAGTCAAATACTTTCAATACACCCGAGGTGCACTGCACTGATATCCAGCACGGTGTACTGCCTGCCCAGTCTCATTACTAAAAAAAAGGTAAAGCGCATGCTAGAAATGACAGAATGTACAAATAATTCTTCAACTACAGTATCAGAACTCTTCAGGGGTAAGGGGAAAGATAAACCTGGGAGGCCTGCCAAAGTGAAAAGAAACTGGATTACAGATTAATAGAATGAAAGTAGAAGAAAGGTAACATTTGGAGGAAAGGGAGGTAAAGAACATGAAATAGGTTCCATACACTTAGGGGCACAGACTGCATGCACTGGTCTTTCTCCACAAAGACTAAAACACTGTATTTGCCAAAACTAATTTATATATTAAAACAAGTATTTGAAAAGTGACCAAAGTGAAAGAGTAATTTCCTAGGAAAATCCAAAAGCCTTCAAGTAATTACACAATGGAATTACATTTAGTAAATTTAGATACATTTTTCTTCTTCCAATCTTTTATTTCTGTGCAATATTTTATTGTAAAAAAGAGAAAATTTACTTTCTAGGAGGCCAAGAGAATAAAAAGAAACACAGTTCATAATAAATAACAACACTTCATCCTTATAGAATACCTTTCATCTGCAGGAATCAAAATGCTCTTTAACTTTAACTAATTTAACTTTACAAGCTTTTGTGTAGTCTTTGAGAATTAGTATCATTGTCATGAAGATAAGAAAATTAAGAACGACAGATTAAGCATTTGGCTAAGGTCACACAGAAAGTTTGTGCGCATGTACATGGTAAACTTAGTGTTTGGCAGCACAGTGCTGATCCACAAGGACTGCTACCTGAACTAGAAGTTCATAGCACCACTGAGGGGCCAAGGCAGGTTACTTAGCCTGGGGCCAAGCTATGTGGCACTGGACAAAAGCATCTATAATGTGTCTGTGAGGAAGCATCCCAGCTCACACAGCATGCTTGAGAATGGTACTGATGGGCTTGCTACTTTTAGATTTGATGTAACCTCTATCTCACAACCCGGTCCTTTTTATTGCTGGTCATGTGCCCTTGGCACAAGATTGTCCTTCCTCTATTAAAGTAGAAGGGAATAGACTAAATTATACCTCCAGGAAACAAGTTACTTCCAACAACTGGAACTGGTTTGAGCAAGACATATGACATCTTGATCATCCTGGAAGGCCTGAGTGTTCACAAGGAAGGTTGATCCCTCTGCTGTGGTCTGTAAGTCCTCAATGATGACATTGCATTCCTGCTGATATTCATTTATTACTTCCAAAAGAAATTTGGCAATATGGAAATGAGACTATATGGTTTAATTCTGATGTAGTTGGCACAAATTGTCATGGGTATTTCTTTTGTTGTCTTCTGTGGAATAGCTATATTCTATGGAGCAACCCTCCCAACCCAGATGAAAGGGAATGAAGCATATAGAGTTTTGCCAGAGGGATCTCCTCTAAAGATTATACTCTTCAGGGTTAGCTCTCCTCCCCACAACAGATTTTTATGTGTTTCAGCTGGTTTTCAATTACTTTTAATCACACAGCAGCAGTCAGACAGAATTCTTGCCCAGTATAAACCTAGACAGTAACCATTAAGGATTAACCCCATGAATTAAACAGACACACATTTCTCCCCTGTGTTTCCTTCTGATGTTTGTTCTATTAAAAAAAAGTATCATCAATCTTTTTCACCTTTCATTGTTGACTGTGAACTCCTTTAAACTTACCTTATCTATGCCTAATGGGTATATCTTGCTTTTAGAGCCTGGCTTCTTATCCACTTCTCACTTTCCAGTTACATTCTTCACCCTTCCATATGAGCCACTCATCTTTTACATTCCCGTTTTATTTGTGTTTCACCTCCTAAATTAAGCATGGTCTATTTTTTATAATTTGTAGGAAAGATTTACAGCTAAGCTAATGTGTCTTCACTTAGAATCTTTATTGCCTTTTATGTATTTAAACAATCTAGTTTTTATTTACTTTGGGCAGACTGCTCCAGAAGTACCAATTTATTTTGAAATGCCTGATCTATAGAACAGATGATCTCATAGTATACAGGACTATTTAAAAATTGGTATAGTTATAGGCTAACTGTCAAGAGATGAACACAGGCCAGTAGCTTTCCTGAACTTCAAACACCAGGTGATGCTGCTTGATGTTCTAATTGTATGACCCTCATTTTTTCTCTTATTTTTGCCATTTCCATATTTGGGCTGCCTCTGCTTCCAAAGGATGTTACAGGATTGGCACTACTAATGCAGCTCTTGCATGCCTTCCAGGTTAATGCTGATAAGCTATTGCCAATGTAACACTTCAAGAGATAGTAAGTAGAGAGGTTATGCTAGGGGGGAACCTAGGCCTCACATAACTGTAGTGGTGTAGAACTGGTTAGTAGAACTGGAAGAAGGGGTTGGGTAGGTCTCTCGCTCTCTCACACACACACACACTCATACACACAATTGAGTGGCTGTAAAGACTCAAAGAAAATTAGAGAGAGGACATAGAGGATTTTACACATAAAAATCAATCTTGACACACATTTGATAATATTTTAAAATTGTTTTAAAGGAAAAGTAATCCATGGGGTAATTTTAGACATAAAACCAATTGCCAAGTAATGGCTTCAGTCACTGCAGGGGTCTGCTTCTTTGTATCTGCGCACACATTGGTTTTGCCAGTTGCCTAAGTAAGATCTTTGGGACATCAGGGGGGCTTGTGGATCTGCACCTATTTACTGAAGCCCACACTGCTACATTTTTTCCTTTTCTTTTCCAAGCTAGACATTTTAATGCTAGCTTATGTATGCCTTCATGTACTGCAGCCACACCTCTAACTGCTCTGTAGTTAGGGCTTGAATAAAAGGACATAAAATCTTAGTATTATAGAAAGGTAGGATTACAAGGGCCCATGTGAGGTCATTTAGTCCAACAACTGCTGAAGACAGGATCATACATACCTAGTAGTGCTGTGTGAAGCTTCGGTCCCTGATTCAATTTGGTGGTGCTTCAGTGACTAAGTCTCCAAATTCAAATCGAATCAGGAAACCTTTTAATCTCTCCAAATTGAATTGGAACCCTCCGGATTGATTTGGAAAGATTCAGACAGATACAGTTTTAAATGTTTTTTCTGTGTCCCTCTAGGTAGCAGCGGGCTCGTGAATGCTGCAATGCTGGGCACATGGAGAGTCCCACAGGAGCATGGGGGGGCTCGGCAGCAGACCTGAAAATGAACCAGAAGCACTTCCAGTCCACTTCCAGGTCTGTAGGGGAGCACGTGCCCCTCCTCCCACTCCATGCCCTCCGGCTTGGTGACTGGTAACTCCTGGGTCTGGGGGTGAGCACCCAGGGTCCCACCATGGCCGATTGCCAAGCCAGAAGGGCACAGGAGGTGGGGGGCCAGTGAGCTCAGCAGCAGACCTGGAAGTGGACGAGATCAGCACTGAATCTTCAGGTTCGGATTCAGGTGAAACGAATCGGGGACAGTATCCAAAACAACGAATTGAATCGCTGTCCCTGAGTGAGTCGAATCTGAATTGAATACAGCCCATATTGCACACCCCTAAACAAGTGTTTTCCTGACTATTCTTGCAAGCTTTGGGAACAACCCTGTAGCAGGGCACTAGGGTGCCTGCTACTAGAAGTGCTGGGATAACCCTTCAGGTGCCGGTTGTTGAGGCAACCAAAGGGAGTTAATGGCTTACACCTGCCTAGCCAGCTGAAGAAAGGGGCAGAGCCTGGCCCCTATATAAAGCCCAGGCAGGAGGTCAGAGGCAGTTCCCTGACCTGCAGCGAGAAAAACCTGAATGCCACCACGGTAGGAGAGAAAATCTGGTAGGCCTGAGCATTGTTATAGCCAGGTGGCTTATGTTTACACTATAGCCAAGAGGCTTGGGTTTAGGTTGTTGTTTGTATTTGCTATTGATTACAGCCACACATACTGGCTGGGAAGCTCCCCTCTTACTAGCACGGTGGAGGAACGGGATCTTGGCATCATTGTTGATGGCAAGATTAACACGAGCCGCCAATGTCAGATGGTGGTTGGGAAGGCCAACCGAACCCTAGCATGCATTCAACGATGCATTTTGAGCCAGTCCAAGGCGGTGATCCTCCCCCTTTATGCGGTGTTGGTCAGGCCGCAGATGGAGTACTGTGTCCAGTTCTGGGCGCCGCACTTCAAGAGGGA
>JAGPOW010002742.1:27082968-27133576 GCA_030014935.1 Caiman crocodilus | reverse complement strand
CTGTGACCCTGGCACTTGTTCCTGCCATTGGCGGGGGGTCAGACTAGATGGCCTGCTCTAGGCCCCTTCTGACCCTAGGCACTATGATACTATGATACTATGATACACTGGTGGATGGGGCGAGGCTATAAGGGGATGGAGGAGGCCTCATAGGGGACTCCTGGTAGAGTGAGGACCCCAGCCCTACTAAGGGCACAGTGTTTGGGTGTACAGACCCCAGCTCCAGAGAGGGGTGGCTGAGAAACCCCAGAATAAGGGGTAGTGGTGTGGTGAGCCCTGTGGGAGGGCTACCTTGCAGAGGAGAGCCCTAGAGAGAAACAGGGCCATGGAGGGCCTGAGCGCCAGAGGGGTGTAGGCCAAGACAGTGTTGTACACGCATAACCCACAAGGCATGGGTACACAGAACACCCGAAGCAGGAGAACTGTAGCTAAGCAAAGGAAAGGTAGCCTCTCTATAAAGAACTCACATACAATCAAAGTCATGGAGGGCGAGAATAGGAGGGTGGAAGTCTGAAGCTGGGCACAGTAAAAGAGGCGACAGGGGACCCTGATGTCGCTCCTGCCACAAACCCATATATCCAACTGCCAGGGACACAATACCCAAAACATCAGGAAGACCCTTAATCTTGCCACAGGTAAGATGGGGGATGAGGACACTGTCAATGTCCTGCCACTGCAAGAACAGAGAATCTTTAGTAATAATTTATAAATGTTTTTGGAACAAGCATGGTGACTATTAGAGAGACCTTGAAGTTCCTGGTACCATGACCCAGAACCAGCTCTACATTTACAGCATACAGTGACATTTAAAAAATCTAAGCACCGCTCTAGGTGATGTCACCCTGCCATCATCATAGCTGCTGTTTCTCAGCTTCCTTTCAGCAAGATCACTTCTTGTAAGGCAAGCCTGACTGTGAAATACTTAGAAATATAGAGCCAATCTGGTAAAGACAAGATAATGTCAGCAAGACTGACAGAAACAGCTTACAGGCAACATCAATTCTGCAAGCTTAATATGTAATAAATTCTTCTAAGTTTATTTCCATAAGTGCTGTTCTCAGTAAGTTACCGCTGAAGAAGCATCTGGTAAATTCTTTCCAGACTGAAAGCTTCTAGCTTGATGGTTTGATTTTTTTTTTCTTAACCCAAATTGTGTTTTCAGCTGAATGACTTCAACTTCAGAATACAGACTTCCTTTTGTCCAAGAAAACCAAAGTTTGTTGGCTTTGCCAGCCTTTTTTCTTAAGGGTTATTTATTTATTTATTTTTACTAGGGCTTCGTAGGGGAGGGGTAAATAGGTTTCATGGGAGATGCTGCTCAAGTAGTTTGAAATGATATTTATTTTAGCTATTTGGTTGATTTTAAGGTTATTTCTATAAGCACTTAAGCCTAGGTAGTCACATTTTAGAATGAGTAAATTGACACTGGCACACAGGGAATCTTTTTGCTTCTTCTTTCCTATGCAAAAGTGAAACAAAGTATCCTTGGGAGGGCAAATAGAAACATTTTCCACTGTAAATCCCCAATCCAGCAGGGCATAGGGAGCCTTGCAAATTGTTCACAGTGGGAGCCTTGATAGCTGCAAGGGTCTGCCAGGCTAGGAACTGGCGGAATTGGGGTTTAGGAGGGGAACAGAGCACAGAACAGCAAAATGACTTCATTTGTTTTTCCTTGACATGTTTTACAATAGACAGTGCATTTAATTTTAACATATTTGAGAAAACAGACCTTAGACAAAACAGTCATTACTACTTTAGCCTTATTACTCACATTAGATGGCTCCTGGAACTCTTAAGTCCTGGATTGTCCAGACATTAACAGATGAAACTAGGTTTAAGCACACTTCAGGTGGCTTAAAATTACAACACTCCAAGGCAGGTTTCTCTCTGCTCCATTTTAGCCAGCTTGTATTCCATTAATGTGTGGCTACTCTTCACAGATGAGCCACCCAATTTGTAGTCCTCCAGCATCCCAGGATGCAGTGTCCCCTCCCCCACCTTTCTGTTCAGTGTGGACAAACTTTCTACCCCCTGTACTCTATTGCCCAGGGGAGGTTCTGGCACTAAGCCAACTGCCTCACCTGCCCCTGGTGGTGTGACCTTCCCACCCTCAGGGGTGCAACCCTGTGTAAATAGCTAGCAGAGCACGTGCCAGCTAGCCAGGTTGCAGGGCTAGAAGTGGGGTCTAGGAGAAGTCGGGGATGAACTAGGTATGGGGCTGGATCACATTCCCATGAGCTGGGGCTTCCTTCTTTGGGCAGGGGCAGTAGTCCCCTCACCACTCCCACCTCCCAGCCATCCCAGGAAGCATGACCAGCACCACTTATACCCCAATCCCAAATGCCAATTTATTAAAACAGCCTTCTTTAATTTATTACCTCTATTTCTCTGCTTATTATTTTAAAACTTCTTTTTATTTTATCCTTCAATGGCTTCCTTCATTTCATCACCCTTCCCCCACCCCCATTTCCTTTCTACCTCTCATTTTATTACCCATCCCCTTCTCATTAACTCTTTGCCTCCTAGATTCATGTTCCCATCCCCCACAACCCATCTCTCATCCCCTACACTTACAGCAGGGATAGAGGGTTGTCCTGGCTCATCAGTCCCATAGGGGCAACTCACAGCTGAAGCTCCTAGTCAGACCTCTTTAGTGGCAAGTCACAGCTGTGCAGGAGGGGGACACTCAGATAAAGTTTTTAACTTTAAGGTGTGACTGCTCTAAATCTGAGCTAGCACTAACCCTAATCAGCATTGGAACTGCTCAAAGTGCAATATATACAAGGTCCTCAGATGCCATTGTGATGAGTGTCAGAAAGACTAACAGACAATGGAGCTGTGGTAGCTGCTCCTTAGAGAACAAAAGCCATTATGGGCATGTGCAGATGAGCGCACCTGTGCATTTCCCCAGGGCCAAATAGCAATTGGCACATAGTTGTCCCCCTGGGAATGCTCCTGAAAGCATGCCCTGGCATGCAGCAGATTGCCCTGGGTGGGTAGGGGAGGCTGGAGCTTAACCTTGAAACTAACCAGCCCCTGGGCTGCCCCAGTAGCCTTACCTGGGGTCCTGGGGGCCTCCTAAGGCTGCAGAGGCAGAGACTTGGGTGCACAGAGCCCAGCCAGCAGCCAGGGCATGAGCGGTATATGCTGCAAGTACATGAGCTGCCCCACTTCTTTTAAACTGTTTTTTTAGATACTAGGATTTCCTGTGCTGTAAATATGCAGCACAGATTACTTTTTCACTCTGGTCATTTACATTTTGCAGCACCTCAGAAGCCTTTGAGGCACTGCAAAGAACACACGCATGCTTGTCTGGATGCGTCTGGCTTGTCTTTGACACTTCTTTTAAAACTCTCCTAAAGGAAGATGATCTCCTTGAAATTTTCATGCTGCAACTCATCTCAGAATTTTTCTGAGAATTTTGTTAACAATCAGAAAACACTTAGGAAATCATGGAAATCATGGTGACTTGCAAATGTATTTCTCTGGCATTTAAAAAAAAAATTCCTGACTTTGGTTCATGTTTCTGAGTATATTGGTCTAATAATCCATGTTTGGTTTGTTTGTTTGGTTTCGATGTAGAGGAATGCCCTGCAGTTTTAAGATTTTTTTTTTACCTGCCAGAAGGGTAAGGTATAAATGTGAAGATCATGTGTGAAAAATGAGTAATAAAAGCAAATTATAATGAGTGTTAAAGTTGGAAAGTCAAGTTCTCAAACTTAGGATATGCCAGAATTAAGGTGGCCTGGGGAACTTTAATTTAGCCTCTTTGGGTGGATACATTATTATGCAGTCTTTAGTTATATGATCAAAATACTTAATTTTTCACAGGATGTTTGCATCATTCAGCATACAGACTGGATATTGCTCACTAAATAAGTAACCGTTTTTCAAAAAATACTGTTCATTTAGTAGGTGGCTCCAAATCTTTTTTTTACCACACACTAGATAAACTATGGACACTTATAAAAAATATTAATTGCTTTATCTGCTTTTTCTATTTCATTTCATTTCTATTTCATAGTGGTTATATAAGTGATAGTAAAGTGACTGTACCTAATTCTGGCAAGGAATTTGGGTGAGGTCAGAAGAAAAAAGTACTAAAATGCTTGCCCTACATTAGGCTACAACAGAATGGAGGAACTGTAAGATGTGAAAACAAATATTATAAAGACAAGAAAAACATCCTGGAACAGCAACTGTGACTTGAACATATGACTGGGTATTGAAGAATATGCACATTTTAGAAATGATAGAAGCCAAGGGCAAAAGTAATAGGATAGTTTTATACCAAGGCTGTCAAACTCACTTTGGGCCCCAGGTTGGATCCAACCGTGGGAACTCCTGCTAGGCTGGATTTGTGGAGCCAGCAGCAGCTGTGGTGGGTCCAGGTTTGGGGCCAGTGGCATAGGCCCATGTTCAGGTGGCAACCTAGGTTGGGGATCAGGCAGCAGTGCAGGTGCAGGGATGGGCAAGAATGTTGGCTGGAGATCAGGTGACAATGGCATGGTCAGGGATCAGATTGGATCCATGGGCAGGTGTCAGTGCAGGTCGGGGATTGGGCAACTGGTAGGGGGTGAACGGGGGTGCATGTGCCCCCCTGACGGGGCCAGTGTCCCCTGACAGCTGACACTGATGCTATCAGTAGGGCTGGTGCCCTCCCCCCCGCAGGGTTGGTGGCATCTGCAGGTGCCCCCCAGATTCAGAAGGCACCAGTTACTCATGAACAGCAGATTGGGGAGCAGGCAGCAGAGGAGCAAGAAAAGGTATCTGCACAGTCCTTTCTTTCCCCCCTGCTGCCAATGGCCACGTTCAGGTGCAGGATCATCTTATTCTGTGGCAGGCCATAATCCACTGGCCACACCCACCACTTCTGACAGCTTGCCAGACTACCAGTTGGAACAGTTTTATGGGCCAAACATGGCTTATGCACCATTTGCTTCACACACCTGCTCTACACAATAATAATATAATAAGTGATGAATAAAAATGAAGAGATAACATGGATAAAATAGAAAACACTTGGAGCAAAATCATTTGGGGGAAGGACTGTAAAGAAAGTTCAACTGGGATGCTGCAATGGTTTTGCTATTGATATCCAAGACTCTGATGTACTCTAAACTGGGGCTGCTCAACCCCCAGTCTTTAGGCTAGATCTGGCCCCTGGTGCCTTGACATCCAACCTGTGGATTTTCCCATAGGTCTAGGGGGAGGCATGAAGATGATGGCCCTGTGCACTAGATCTGGTGCACAGGGTAGCGCAAGGCCTGACCCTGGCATGTGAGGGTGGTGTGGGACCCCAGAGTTAGATCACTGCGTGTGGAACTGGGTGGAGGCAGTATGGGGCCCTAGGGCACCAATCCCTGTGACAGCACCTGGCAGAGGTGGCAAAGATCCAGGAGCCCACTCCTGGCATGTGGGTTCAGGTGGTGGTGTTGCAGGGCTGGGTGAGGCAACATAGAGCCCTGGAGCCTGATTTCCCATGTGTGGGACAAGTGGAGGTGGCTCAGGCCCCCAATACTGGTATGCTAAACCAGTGGAGTTGGCATGGGGTTTGGGGCACGTGGGGCCGGGTGGGAGTGGCATGGGCTTCTGGATACCCAATACCAGCAAGCAGGACTGGGTGGAGGTGGCACAAGGTCCTAGGGCCCCAATCCTAGCACACAGAGCCAGGTGGAGCAGCACAGTCCAGATCCAAGCATGAAGGCCTATCCAGCCTGTGAGCTGGCCCCATGCCACTTATTTGGGCCAAAAAGTTGAGCACCATGTTGATGGTGAATATAGCAACAGCTTGGCCAGGCCAACACATAAAATCCTTGTGACCAAATTAAAAAACACTGCATCTTGCATAAAAATGCAAAGGTGCAGCTGGAACCATACAAAATAGAGCAACCCCAATTGATTTTATTCTCTGTGCTAGATTATATCAAATCAAGAAAGTGGTCAACAGAAAACTGACGTGCTCATCATATATGTGAGCATCTCAGAAGCCAGTAAAGGCAAGAAAGCTACATATGCATTTCAATTGACCTGGCAGCAAACAAAAGGCTAAATATTCATCTCAAGATACAAATAAGTAAAAGATACAAAAAAGATGCCCTGTACATGACAAACACTTCTCCCAGCAAATATCCTGAAGTATACAGTGTTAAAAATGTCTGAACAATTCAATGTTCAGTGCAATGGCTGGAGTTTAAAAAACAAACCATCACCTGTACCAGCTACTGCAAATGTACCCATTTGATATACAAATACCCCAAGACAGGTTTGGTGACACCTCTAAGTATCCTGTCTGACTCCTCAGACCGATCACCTGTAAACTGACTTACAATTGCAGGGTTTGCAGAGATGTACAAGTTTTTATACCCAGACAATGCAAGAATAGGAGCAATTAACAGTTATGAGATGATGATCAACACCTTTTCCTCTCAGTTTGTTTGGACTCTAATCGACCAACTATCAAGAAAAAATGCTTTGAAGTTATACAATTAAACAGTATAAGAACTAGCAGAATTTGCCAGCGAAGTGTGCACTCCAGGAGAAGCAGAAAGAGATCACGGCTGCACTGCACCCAGGTTAACAAGCAACGGATCCTGCTTGGTGAAAGCTGCAAGACTGGACCAGTTTCCTTTGCCGGCATTGGTGACAATACTATTGCTGCTAAATATGTACTAGGACTTTGTAGAGTAGCTCATTTTATTTTGATAAGATTCTTTTTCTGTCAGTTGGTTTTATAAGCCTTTTGCTTTTAAAGCCTTTCTGCTATTGATCAACTGGATGTTGTGTCAATTCTTGGGGCACTAGGTTTAAAAAACCACTCCTTAAGTGCAACAACTGCTCTAAACTCTTGCTGATTCATCTATGGCATAATTTACCACTGCCATTTAAATTCATGGTTGTTCCAACTCCCTGCCAGTGCCACTGCCCCAACTGCCCCAAACCAGAATAAGGTAATATTATTTTAGATTTATAGACTTAGTTTTGGTGAGAAATTTATAGATTCATAGATGCTAGGGTCAGAAGGCACCTCAACAATTATCGAGTCCAAACCCCTGCCTAGGCAGGAAAGAGTGCTGGGGTCAGATGACCCCAGCCAGATACCTATCCAGCCTTTTCTTAAAGATCCCCAAGCTAGGGGATAGCACCACCTCTCTTGGAAGGGTGGAAATTTTGGCTACCCTTACCATGAAGTTTTTCCTGATGTCTAGTCTAAATGTGCTCTCTGTCATTTTGTGACCATTGCTCCTTGTTACCCCAAGAGGTGATCTGGTAAATGGA
Organism: Caiman crocodilus; assembly: GCA_030014935.1. Lineage (NCBI taxonomy): Eukaryota > Metazoa > Chordata > Crocodylia > Alligatoridae > Caiman > Caiman crocodilus. Next base: position 27,126,298 of record JAGPOW010002742.1, on the reverse strand, counting down.
GCCACTCCAATCCCTTGCTGCATTCCCCTAATGAATTTGTAGGTGGCCACAAGATCACCTCTCAGCTTTCTGTTGTGGAGGCTGAAGAGGTCCAGGTCCCTCAGTCTCTCCTGACAGGGCTTGTCCTGTAAGGCCCTAACCACATGAGTGGCCCTCCTCTGGACCCTTTGAAGTCTATTGACACCCTTCTTCAAGTATGGCACCCAAAACTGGATGCAGTACTCCAACTGCAATCTGATCAATGCCACATGGAGGGGAAGTATCACCTCCTTGGTTCTATTTGTCATGCATCAGCAGATGCATGACAAAGCGCGGATAGCTTTGCTGATGATTTTGTCACACAGACAACTCATGTTCATCTTGGAGTCCACTATGACTCTGAGATTCCTTTCTGCTTCTGTGTAGAGAGGATGCTGAGATGGTCACTTCCCAGCCAGTAGGTGTGCTGGATATTTTTGTGCCCTAGGTGCAGCACTCTGCACTTGTCCTTGTTTTACTGTATCCTATTGTGTACTGTCCACTTTTCTAACCTGTCCAGGTCTGCCTGCAATCATTCCCTACCCTCTGGAGTGTGCACTTCACCCCACAATTTAGTATCATTCACAAATTTGGACAGAGTACACTTCACACGCACATTCAAGTCACTGATGAAGATATTGAAGAGTACAGGTCCAAGGACCAAACTCTGCGGGACCCCACTACCCACATCCTTCCAGATCGATACTGATCCGTCTACTACCACTCTCTGGGTGTGACTGCTAAGCCAGTTTGCCACCCACAGGACCATGTAAACACAGCCTCTTAATTTATTTATGAGAATGGGATGAGATACTGTATCGAAAGTCTTACTAAAATCCAAGACCATGACATCTACCTCTACTCCTGCTAAGCATTTTGTGACCCTGTCATAAAATGAAACCAGATTGGTCAGGCATGATCTACCTGCTATGAATCCATGCTGGTTTCCCTGCTGCATTATTTTTCCCAGTGGACTCCCGCAAATATGATACTTCATAATCTTTTCAAAGGCCTTTCCAAGGATGGAGGTGAGCCTGATTGGCCTATAATTACTTGGATCCTCCTTCTCCCCCTTCTTGAGGACCACATTGGCCCTTTTCCAGTCATCTGGGACCTGACCTGAGTGCCACGAGCACTGAAACAGCTGTGCCAGTGGTTCTGTCATGACACCAGCCAATTCCTTCAGTACTCTCAGATGCAGCTCATCCGAGCTTGCTGACTTGAACACATCCAGTCCATCCAAGTGACTGTACACCAAGTTAGTGTCAATAGTTGGTGGGTGGTGTTCCTCTGATGCCCATCTAAACAACCATTAGGAGACTTATCTCGAGCCTTTTTCAAGAACAATGAGGCAAAAAACTCATTGCATATTTCAGCCTTGTCCCCCAATCTGTCACTAATTGCTCCTTCATGTTCAGTAGGGGTCCTATGCTGCCCTACACCTTCCTTTTACTTCCTACATGCCTAAAAAAACCTCTTTTTGTTGTCTTTAATTGTTGCCAGCCTCAAGTGTTGCCAGCCTCAGCTCTGTAGTTGCTTCGACCTTTCTAACGACCTCCCTGCAAGCGTGGCCAAGTAGGTATACTCCTCCTTGGTAACTTCCCCCTGCTTCCACCACCTAGATGCCTTGGATTTCCCTGTTTAGCCAAGGAAGTTTTTTAGCTCCCTTCTCCCATTTCCTTCGTACTGGGATTGTCTCCCTCTGAGCCCGAAGGATCACTTCCTTTAGGAATGACCACCCATCCGGGACTCCCAACTCGTCAATAGTCAATGACACACTGCAGGAGAAGAGTAAACTCCTAAGCACACTGAAGTTAGCCTTCCTAAAATCAAGCACTTCCACCCTACTAGTTATCTTACCCACCCTATACCGTATGGTAAATACTAGCACCTTATAGAAGAGTTGGGTGGAGAAATTAACCTTGAGTCAAATGATCAGAAGTTGATTCTTTTTAAATTAATGGAAAGATAAACAAAAGTGGTCTGTAAATAAGATTTTCAATAAAAACGGGGAAAACTTTGAGAAGTAGCAGGTGAAATCTAGCAGACAAAGAAGACAAAGATGATACGTATAAGGTTTAGGTATTCTTTTAGCCAGGGGTGCACAGAGTATTTAGAATCTGTATCTTAAGTAAAGAGAAAGACTCGGGACTGATCTTACTTAATATTATCATTAGTGATTGTGGCATGCACACTATGAAATCTGCTGATAGAAAGTTGGGAGGTATCACCTGTATGAATCATTATACAGGAAGAACTGGATAATCTCAAGGGCTGGAGTATAGAACTGGGATGTTCATAATAGTACAAAATGCAAGGTTAAGCATCTGGATACTAATAACAAGAATTTTTGCGCACAGGGCTTATTAACTGGTTGTGATAGAAGATGAGAAAGTCCTGAGGGTATTAGTCACTCGTGGGATGATTAATGTGATGTGACCATGGAAAAGAAAAGGCAAATGCATGGGATGCCTCATGTGAGCTATTTCCATTGGAGGCAGGTAAGTATTAATGCCACTGTACATCTGGAATACTGTGGGCAGGTCTGGTCACCCATGTTAAAGGTGAATTCATACTGAAGAGAGGCAGACAAGAACTGTCAGTGGACTAGACAACATATTTTATGAGAGGAGACTGAAAGCGTCTGACTAGTTTAGCCTATGAAAGCAAAGGTTGGGAAGGGGAAATAAATTAAGAGGAATTGAGGCTGGACCAAGAAGGAAAAGGAACTATTTAAGCCAAAGAACTGTGTTGGTACTTTGGTAGGAGAACTAATGGATAAATACCCATCGCAAATCGATTTAAGCTAGAAATTGAAAGTAGGTTTCTAAATGTAAGAAATGTGAAGTTCAGGAACAGCTTCTCTATAGGAGGAACAGGGCAAGAAATGTAATTGTCTTTAAAATGGAGATTGGTACATTTAGAAAGGGGTCATATGACATGATTGCCTGTGACAACATGAGCTTGGACTCAGTAACCCAGGAGGCCCCATCCATTCCACTGTTCTTTGCTGCCTTAACCATAGTTGCATTCTTTTTCTTCCTGCTTCATTCAGTATGCACCCTCTAATTTCTGGAACAAAGAAGGCATGGATCCTACAGACAACTGAATACCAGATTTATTCCAAAACTATCCATTCACCTGACTAACTGACGTCTGACAGTGTTACAAGTAAATGAAAACTGGGTCTTGGATAGTATCAGCCAACTTTAACTATAGGAGTTACTGATAGCTCCACCTATATTTAACTGCTTTAGGGCAGGAAGGGAGTTAATTCGGGGCTTATTACAGCAGGGATATAAATCAAAGTACAGAAAAATAGGGAAGAGAGAGATGTAGAAAGGAAGATTCTTCCCTTCTACCTTGCAGGACAAACTGGGAAAAATACAAATTTCTGCTGATATTTGAAAGTCGCCATGTACTACTGGGAGACAAGGCCATGCAATGTCATTTTCCTGCCCTTTGGAGTAGCAAAAACACAGTTACCAAGGGCATTAGTGCTAGGGTATTATATTTTAACTTAATATGGCCAAAGATATTTGAGGTGGACATTTCACTTTGTAAGTTCATTTCCTCCTACCACCAATAAATAAGCCAGAGTTTAGTTGGGAGTTTTCATGGTTCTTGAAAAATTCTGGTATTCTTTTGAATTAGACTTCTAAAAAAATGACAGAACCTATGCTGCTGTTAAGTAAAATGCTGGAAATTAGTCCAACTAAGTGCTCTGGGATTTTAGAATTGTTTTGGAAGAAGAGTGACTAATACCCTGATCTTCCCTGAGTTTTCTGAGCTGGTTCATATTCTGTTTTACCAAGCAGGCAAGATTTACTGTGCTTACAAGATTTTCTTAATATTTTCAAAGTGAATAAATATCATCTTGCCATCAAAACATGTTTAATGAAAACAGTGCTATTGCAGACCAAAGCCACAGAGATCTGAAAGATTTTGAATCTAAATATCAGACAATCATGTTTGCTCTTGCTACTGCAGGAGCCCTGCCAGAAAAGATGGGGGATGTACTGAAACCACACACACATGCCCAGAGATGTTGGGGGAACTCTAGAGTGAAGAGGGAAGGGACACCTGGAGGAAGGAGGCAGGGTGAATGGCCTTGTCTCAACTGGGTGTTCACTCCCTGGATAAATTCCTTTTGTGACTAGTGCTACGCAGTAGTTGACTTGGGCTTTGTGCTGATGGAGAGATACCTAATGCAGCTAAAGACTCCCCTCACTGATAGACTTTCTGTTGCAGTGGTCCCATAGTAAGATCTGAGTCAGCAAAAGGAGATGAGACCAGAAAATATTTATATATATGGAAAATCAAACGAATCACTCCTCGCACCTTAATGATAGCTGGGACAAAAAAGTTATAGAAGAAAGTTTAATTTGCACATATGGAGCTTGATTGTATATTGGAGATACAGTCCACTTATCAGGGGGCAGCATGGGAGAAGGCTGTCAGGAGCTCCTAAGTGTGCAGAGTTGCCCACTTGCCACTACACTGAATTGAAGGGGTAGATAAGGGGGCACTTACAAACTCCATGATGCAAGCCAGCTCCATCAGCTTGTACACAAGTGGTCCTGCTCAGGCTTAAGTAGCAAAACATAGGTGAGGAATTATTCTTCAAAAAAAATGCTGAATATTTTACAGCTTATTTGTGATCTATAAAACATAAGGAGAGCAAATGCACAAACAATCATATATTTCTAAGAACAGGATTAAAGCAGAGGCATGCAAAACAAGGATTCAAATTATGGAGGAAAAAAAAACAACAATTGTGCTAATGCTTGGAAGAAAATGATGTCAGGTAGACAAATGCTTCTTCCTCCCCATACATTGCCATTTCCAATGCTGCCCATTTTCACAGTCACTCTCTGGTGAAGAACAACAACAGACTTTTCAATTCTATTTAAAATGTTAATTTCTAGCAGTAAAATGGCTGATACTCATCATTAGCAATTCATTGCTACCTCCCTTCTTCCAGGCATTTGACTACACCAGTGTGGAGCTGTTATCTAAAATTCTATTGCAGCTCCAGTCCGCTGATTCAAACACAAGTGCATCACCAAACATCACAGTACACCTTCAGAAAGTCAATTACTATCAAGATGTCCTTCTGCCTTTCCAGGAGGAGAAAAGAACCATTAACCTATCAACCCTCATCAAGGCAAAAAATTCTGATAACTGCCTATTTGTGACAATGCCATTTTATATCATCTGAAGCTGAGTGGAAAGTAAAGCATACAAAGATAATGATAATAAGTTCTATGCCCTTATATTCTCCCACATTTAATACATGGTTCACATTATATAAGCATCAAAGTTTCATAACTGTTAATAGGATCAACTTGCATTTTAAATAAGGAATATAGAATTCTTTGGTTCTGCTTGATTTATTATTGCATTAAGTCTCCAAAGGAAAGAAATCAAACAATAAGGAAAAGGAAAAGCATTTTAATTGTAATCAAAAATGATACAAGTTCTTGACATTGGCTCCTAGTTTATGTCAGCCTCCAACTTAAATATGAAATCATGGTTTTTCAAAGTATTTTACTTCAATCTTGCACTTCTGTTGTGATTACTCATGCAGTTTCCTGGTTAAGACTTAGCATGTGTCTCCTGGACTGTAGAGATCTTTGTTTATTTTGGTAATTTAGACTGTTTGTTTTTTTCAGCAGACTGCTTTCTCCAATGTAAATATTCAGACCTGTCTTGTAATTTATGCACTCATCTGAAAACATTTTTTACCAACTGAATAGGAAAAAAAGCTTGTAGAATACGTTCTGCAGTACTGTATTCAGTGCAATGTACTCTTTCATGTGAGAGAAGATTGAATCATGTGCCCAACAGATAACACAAAAGGAAATATTTTGGACAATAACTGTATCATGAGTTATAGCAGAAGATAATCATGGTGGCATCTCAAAGACTAGCTAGTTCAGAAAGGCATGAGCTTTTACAGGCAACAGCCTACTTTGTCATAGTATCTGAGAGGTTGTTGCTTATGAAAGCTCTTGATTGTCTGAACCAATTAGTGCCTGGCGGGTGTTATATTTCTCATGCATGACATGATTGACTCGCACCACAATATGGAACATGGTATCTGGCTACACATTCAAATTATTGTGGAATATTTCTGCACTACAAAGAAGTGGCTGTTTAATGAGCAACTTATTTCTGGCAGCTCCATCATTTTTATCCAGGGATAAACATCTGGCATGTTACAATTTGTTACACGATGCCTGCATATAATGCGTGACAAATATAATGTTTGCCAGGGACCTAAAGTGCTACCCTGCCCGCTTTAGACTAATATGACTAACCACCTCTGTGACCATAACATAAACTTCAGGTTGTACTATTTTCTTCCCACATTTCACATAAAATATATGAAAAACTGAATTGTTCATTTGTTTAAAAAATTATAACTTCTGATAATGGCCTGAATTGTCTTTTTTAATCCATGCTCTCATCCTGTACATGTACAACATGACTTTGGAGACATTGGAAAGTTGGCTTACAGACAAGGATTTTACCAGTGGAGCCAGATGGACTTGTTAGACTTCCTCAGCTTAGCCTTAAGGCAAGAGCTTTGAAACCAGCTGGGAAAAATGAAAAAGAAAACAAACAAATTCATAAGATAAAGGGCCAATTTAAGGGAGGACATGGTTTGTTTCATTAGTCTAAGTTCATAAGCCTCTTCTCTTGTAGCAATCAATGGCCTAGGCTGAAGGGAAGGATTTTTATTCAAAATACCAGAGGGAATTAAACTTTTCAGAAGTGGGAGAGTGGAAAAGAGCTCAGACAATTCATAACCCAGCTTGCCGCCATAACCCTCGAATGGCATTAGGAACTTTTATATTTTTGATGGTTTTGTTATAGCCCCAGTTCCTGGAGTCAGGAGATTATATATTTTTTTTTCATAACAAAAATGAAAGCAAAAGATAAAAACAGTTTTTAAATATTTATAATTCTGGAAAAAAATGGAAAATGTGAGCCATAATGGCTCAAAACCCAGAAGGAAAGGCATCTTAATGTTATTATTTTCCTTTCAAATTCAAATGACTGTTGATCACTGTGTTCAGTAAGAACAGGCAGACATGAAAGAGAAGAATGAACAGTAATCTTTATTTGTTGAGCTATAGACAAGCCTCGGCAGGTCCCCCAGTTTCTGTGCCCAGCAAGCCTGACTCAAAGACCCTCTTCCAATTCCCAGCCTCTGTAGTCTTCTTAGCCACAGAACATCTTTCAGTTACAACTTCTATTACTATTGTAATCTTATCTCGTGATTTTTTGGTCCCTACTTATGATTCCTCAATTACTGGGGTTGATATTATTACCTACTGGAAAATAACACTATTAAAGTAAGCATAGTTCTAAAAATGAACGGAAATTATTTTGGTGCTTTTCTCTGGTACGGAAACATTGCTAGCATTTTATAAAGTCCTTTGATTGAGACAGATTATTACTATTATGTTTAGAAAATGTAATGTTGCCCCATGACATGTACTATTTATGCTGTAAAGAACAGGCTATTTTCAGTAAAAACAAAATTATAGCCTTATATATTCCAGTAAAAAACAAGTTAAATGCACCTGTAGCAGGCTCCTGCAGCTTAATAGTCAACAGTTGCTAAATGTTAGAAATTGTCAGGTCATAAATATTCTAAAATTATATGTACTCTGGCCATAGAGTAACACGCATTTTTAGCTATCTGGCTTTATCTAGAAATAGTCTGTACAGGCTCTTTATTAAGTTTAGAGTGAAAGAGCAAATTTGGACTTACTGAACATAGCATATGTATACCTACAAATGAGTTCTATAGATAACAGACAAAATATATGCTTATTTATGTATGTGAAGATGTATCTGTTGACTTTTTAAATTAAAACATACCTGTTGTTTCTGAAGGCATACTACTAAAGATATATGGAAATAAGTCTTTCAGTTATTATTAGAAGAGAGGTGCTACATCATTAGAATTAAACAGAGTAAGCATGTCAGGTTATGGTACCTCTGCTTTTTTCAATTATGTCCTAATCACAATTTACTCTTAGCTCTCCCATTCATTTAGGTAATTGGATTTATTTTCAACTGGATGTATCTAAAATCTAATCACAGAGCTAGAGCAAGATGTATCCTCAGGCAAAGAGAAAGAACAAATATCCCAGGTCAGGACAAGAAGAAAACCAAATACTAAATAAAAATAATATCATTTTGATTATTAAGTTTATTTGTTGTTAGGGAATGACTCATCCATGCACCCAAGGGGCCATTCAAAATTGAAGATCTTTTATAGAGATGCACCGTGGAGACCACTGAAACCCCAGCTGTTGAAACATCCTAGGTTTTGTCAAAGGCAAGCCAAACTATACTTTGCAGAACAAATGAGACACTCCTGAAAAAACTGTTCCTCATGTAAAAATCCTACTAACAAAGTACAAATTCAGTGCACTGTATAATAAGTGACATCAACTCCTATATTGTGGTTTCCTAATAAATCCCATTATAAAATTGTTTTCATTCTTTTTTCGAGAAGCTTTAGTGCTTGTAGAGTTTAAAGTGGCCTTGTCTACCCTCAACACTGATTGTGCAATAGCTTGTTACTACTGTGCAGTAGCATCACATGGCATGAAGCATCATGCAACACTACTGCACAACAGTAACGAGGTACTGCACAGTCAGCATCACCAAAAAGCCATTCAGTGACAATACTGTGAAGTAACTCAAGTTACTGCACAGTCATTTAGTACTTGTGCATGCAAGTACTAAATGACTGCGCAGTCAGCATCTTGTGTGGATGCAGCCACTGTGTACTTGAAATGTGTAAAGAGATACCCTTGCAATTGAAATCAGTTGGAGCCGTATATGTTTTTAAAATAGAGCTTTGGTGCTATTTGGTGACTTAAATATTGAAACTCTTAGAATTAACGCACCCTCTGAATATTTCGCAAGAAATAATTCAGAACATAAAAAATGAAGGAGATAGAAAGTCTCACCCTTAACGGTTTTGCTGTAAATGAGAATTCATTTTAGGATTTTTTTTCTGCACTTTGTGAATATTAGCCTTTATAAATATTTGTAAATGTTATTTTAAATTTATTTTCTAACAGGATCTTGTGAGTCAAATAATTTTTGATAGCTAATATTTCTCAGGTAGATCTTACTCATGCAGAGGTGCAGTACTTTGAACTCATGCTAATAGGCCTGCTCTTGCATTGGTCAAGGGGACACATGGATCCCATTGTAAAGTTGTCTCCTCTACCCAAGCAATAGCTTTTGAGAGACTATAGTAACTCTATCCAGAATGTAGATTTGGGAAAGACACTTACAATGGACTTGCATTGTACTGGATGTACTCTGAACTTGGACTGTGTCGCCTTCCTAGTCTAGTTCTTTGTAGTTTCAGCGTGGGATGATACATTAATTAGTGCTGGGTATGAACATACATTTTCATAGATTGAAAATGTCATAGATTTTAATTGTATTGACAAAACTAATAGCATGGAAAATAACTTACATTTTATTGACATGCAATGAACTGAGTTTGAAACATCCAGATAGCATCTAATACTTTAGCTGATAGCTATCAATGCATGTGTGCACGGTTTTCTGAGACTGCCATAGAAATAGCATTGTTCAAATTACCAGACTTCTCTTCTGCTGTATTAAGAGGTATATATGTGTCAATATGTGGCAAAAGATATTTTACATGGTGACCAGTGTGACTTATCCCTCATATCAATATAGACCAGAAAATAATTTGAAAAGAGCCATGAGAGCTACTGGCTTAAATCCTTTGGAACTAAGAACACACCTTTTTAAGACTGAGCTACTATTTAGCCTTAAAGCCAGCATTTGGTGCTCTATTAGACATAAAAAGATTTTCCTTGGTCCAAAAGATTATAAAATACCAAACAAACAGATTAGGCTACATGTACATGGAAATCCAAGAAGGAGGCTACTTAACATTTTTCTTCCTTTTCCTTAAAAATTCACATCTTCTTGGTATGGGTATACTGTGAAAAAAATCTTCTGTATTCTGTCATTTTTGTTGGGTTCTTTAAACTATATCAATATTCATCTGTATCTATTGTTCATTCAATGCATTGTGAAGGTCTCTCGAGCTCTCCTCTTCCCATACTTTTATGTCACATTGTAAACTGGAACATGCACAGAATTCAGGAGACTGAAATATCTCCTATTCTTATTGCAGATAAATATACAGCGGGGTCTCATCTACAAGCTACTTGAACTATACTTGGTTCACTATCTTGCATTGTACAGAGCTGAAAGGGCTCTTAAAATATTGCATTTCAGCTCACATATTGTAAGATGTACTGAGCCAGTTCTTTTTCTACACTCTGGGCCCCTTTTGATACTCTAACAACACAAAAGTTATGAAAACTACTAGTTTCCCCCTAGTGTGTGGGACTTAACTGGCAAAGGTCTTACAGAACCAGCCACTACAGTACCTGCCCAGCAACTGCTGAGTCATGGATGTGACAGTCTAGGCAAAGGTCTACCTAACTACAGTGTAACAGCCCTGGAAAATACAGTGAACAAGGGTACTTTAAAGGAGCGTCAGGCTCCATTAAGGTGTGTTTGGGCAGGTACAGACTCAACTTCAGATCTGGGAAGTTCTATGACCAAGGAAAAGTGTTACATTTATAGCACTAAATGTACCTTTGTAGTGCTACAAAAAGTGAGGGTACAGCCATTCCAGCTGTTTGTAAACTACAAAGACTGTGGGACTTCACAAATCACCTTTCACGGACAAGCCCACGAACTTCACTTCATAAATCTACTGGATACAAAAAATCATGGACTCAATATAGACACTGAAGTTATGAAGCTACAACTTGCCTAACATCTGATTCACCAGGTACCAGCCAGACCTGACCTCTTAAGCTTTTTTTTTCCCTCATCCTTCTCCCCTCCCTTACTTTTTGCTCTTTGTCTTCCTAATTTTCACCTATTTTCTTTTTCACAGAAAGCCCCTTTTCTACCTTGAATTACTACCACTGTAGACTCTCCCTTACTCCCCTCTGGTTTCCCCTCCCCCCTGCTTTTCCCTGTCTCCCTTCTCTGCTTTACCTTTCAATTTCCTAACATACATTCTCACTGACATCCTGTCAGATTTTTAGCTTCTCTCATTCCTTGGAATCTCAGAAGAGCAGAGACTCTCTATGCCTGAAGAAGGGTGAATATGTCCAGAAGTTTGCTAAGACCTTTTTTCCAACTACTCAGTTGGTCTAATAAAGGATACCACATCTACCCACAGAACCTTGCCTGCCAAAGACCATGGCAGTACTACAAAATATTATCATTTTTCAAAGAGAAACTCCTTGATAGGGCTATGCTTTGTAGCATGATGTGAAGTTTGTAGGACACCTTACATCCTACAGTACTCCACCTGACCCCTGTCTCTTCACGTACAGCTGGCTCACTGATAGCCTACCTGGCAACAAGTTGTGAGGGAGGTCTTCTAGGGCCCTGTGACTGGCTCCAGCTTCAAAAATCCCTGCAAGAACTGGGGCTCTAAAGTGGCAGCAATTCCAGCTATTGCTGGGGTCAGCAGAGCTCAAGCTCTCCTGGCCATGAGACTGCATGGCTGCCTAGGCTCTGACAATCAGCTGATGAATGAAGCCCTGGCAGCCCCTGGTCTTTACAGGCCCCTGTGGCTAGGCAGCTGGGCTTATGCCAGCTGAATATTAACAGTCTGCCCCCTTCCCCAGAAGGGAAGAAGGCAGGCTGTCAGTGACTGGGCTGTCCTGGGTGGCAGAAGGCACCCAAGAAGAAACCCCCCATAAGCCTCTGGCTGCAGAGCTCACCTTTGTAGCTCTCCAGCCAGGGGGCAGGAACAGCAGTGCACCCCGACAGAGATTCATTTTTGTCATGTTACAAAGTGCTAAGAATCCAAATGAAAGCCTGCCCATACCCTGTGAGACCCTCTCGTTATTCTATGATTGTAGCCCACAATTTGGATATATAGACTAAAGGAAGTTATTTCTATAAGACCTTTCTATTACAGAACAAGTTCAATTGTGGAACCATTACTCACTCTCATATGTATATAGTGTGACTCATGCAAGGGCCTCATTGACTTCAATCAAGCTGCATATAAGTATAGTCTAGACTCTTACAATTTGGTACTACAGATGTGCATTATCTTTCAGTGGGAACTGACTCATCCTGTAAATAATGTGAGTGAGGTTCCATCTAATCAATTTGCATAGAGATAAACTAACTCTGCTAAGTTTGTTTTCACAGACAAAGCCTCACCTTTTATTGGAATTTATATGAGGTAGTCCAATTTCACACCTTATAATTTGTCATCCTCAAAGTTATCCAGAGATGACCATGAATTTTAAATATTAGCAAGTAGCTATCATTAAATACAGTAAAGAGCACTGAAGCATTAAAGCATGATGGAAATTACTCTTTCTGGTAACTTCTAAGTTTGGACTCATTGCACAAGGAACAGTTCAGCCTACTAATAAAGAGGCAGGAAAAGGCACACTCTTTTAAAACTATACTCGAACAACAGATATTATGGAATATCATGCTACTAAATCACAGATAAGCTGTGCTTAAGTAACAATTTGAATTCACAAAATATAGGAGATTTAGACCTAGGAGCAAAAATTCAGGTTGACATTTTGTCCTCGGATCACCCATTTAAAAAGCAGAAAACAAAGGTATGATGACATGATTTCATGAGTGTCAGACCAGATATTTAACTTTTATGTTGATTTTTTGTTGTTGTTGTTGCTATTGTCAGGTTAAGTCAGATGCCTGACTGGAGTTATGTGAAAGCTTTCACGTATAGGATGAATAGGTGAATTTTGGCTTTCTGTTGGAGTTTATAAACTGACACACAAACACATCTATTTTTGGTCCTAGACTTTAACTGGAAGCAAAAACAAAAGCTTCTGCATCTTAAAGGTCAAAGTGTAAATTACAGAATGGCATAAGGTTTTGGGAGATGGATATTTTTGGAACATTCAAATAAAGAATGCTGGCAGAAATGAGGAAGAAAGAAGAATGCACAAATATAGCTATTTTAATACAAATCTGTGGCTGGACAGAAAAGGTATCTAAACTCTCTAAAATATAATAAGAGTTTATGTTGTCAGATTAATAATTCATTGAATAGAGATTTACAACAAGAGGGATGAACAGAACTCATTGTCATCAGCTACCAGGCTCTCAGTCTGAGTGCACATTTTTGTACATTTCTGCTCAAATTTCCTGCTCAAGGAAGGCAAGGTAATTTTAGTGTTTTTATAAAATTAGTACATTTCTAGACATCATTCCAATCATGACATTGCTTTTCCTATGCAAGGAATACCATGCATGCTGCTGCCTGGGATACTCTGGACTTTGAACTCCAGTGTGGCATGGGTGTCCCTGCTCTCCTACTCTGTGCTCATGTGGTGGTGGTGGTGGTGGTGGTGGTGGGAGGGAGAGGAGTAGTATTTATCCTGTGCTTTGTGCAGCTGGGGCTGGGGAATAGAATCATAGAAAATTAGAGTTGGAAAGGACCTCAGGAGGTCATCTAGTTCAACTCTGCTCAAAGCAGGACCAACTATATCATCTTACCCAAGTAATAAACATGGGGCTCAGAACTGTGCTCAGGCAGGGGCTTCCTCCTTGTTTGTTTCCGGAGAAGTTTACACTGGAGTGCAGTAGTGTACACTGGGAGACCAGAGAACCAGAAGATAGCTATCACACAATGTATTCCTTGCTACATGTGCAAATTAAAGCTGGATAGCAACCAGCTACAAAGTTAGTATATATTTTCAAGGTCTAACTTTATGACTGATATGGCATAATAGGTATTTTGCTGGTGTAGCTGGTCTCAGTTAATTGTGCAAGTAACTAGTTAATTGCACAATACTTGTAACATGTACAAGAAGCCTTAATGTCACAGAAACCAAAGGAAAAACTTCATTATCTTTGCTTGAAAAAAATGTGTCAGTTCATGGAGAGAAGTGGGCACACTGGAGGGGAGGGACAGAATTCAACTAGATCTAGACAGGTTACAGAGGTGGATGGATGAGAACAGAATAGAATTCAATGCAGACAAGTGCAAGGTGCTGCATCTAGGGAGAAGGAACCTGCAACATACCTATAGACTGGGGAACACCCTTCTCAACAACACAGTGGCTGAAAGGGATCTTGGAGTCATTGTTGACTCCAGGACAGACATGAGCCACCAATATAAGGAAGCAGTCAGTAAAGCTCACTGTTCCTTGTTGTGCATCTACAGATGCATCACAAGTAGGTCAGGGGAAGTGATTCTTCCCCTCTATGAGGCACTGCTCAGGCTGCAGTTGGAGTACTGCATCCAGTCCTGAGTGCCACACTTTAAGAGGGATGTGGCTAACCTTGAGTGGGTCCAGAGGAGGGCCACTCGCATGGTCAGGAGGCAGCAGGCCAGGTTCTGTGAAGATAGACTAAAGGGCCTAAATCTATTCAGCTTCCACAAAAGAAGACTGAGAGAGGATTTGGTAGTTATCTATAAACTCACCAGGGGGGATCAACAGAAAATAGCTGAAGCTCTGTTTCCCCAGGTACCACCTGGGATAACAAGGAATAATGGCCACAAATTGATTGAGAGTAGGTTCAGGCTTGATATAAGGAGGCATTACTTTATGGTTAGGGCTGCCAGGCTCTGGAATGGACTCCCAAGGGCGGTGGTGCTCTCCCCTACCTTTGGGATCTTCAAGAGGAGGTTGGATAGATGTCTGGCTGGGGTATTATCATACCAGCACTCATTCCTGCCCAGGGCAGGACGTCAGACTTGGTGATCTGTTCAGGTCTCTTTTGACCCTGGAAACTCTGAAACTCTGAGAGAAGCCATTTTTGATCTGTAGATTTTTTGGTAACACTAATTAAGATGAAAGTATATGTGAGCATTATATGAGACAATGCAATTTCAAAATGCTTACATATGATAATGGTTAGTTGAGAAAAATGTATACTACATTTGTTTATTTCTAGAAAATCTTTTAAATTTACCTGGCCACAGCTCATGTTCCTCTAGTGTTCATTTTTCCTGGATATTAATGAAATATTGTTTTACTAGCATGAATAGTCACCGAGAACAAATTTCAGAGTGGAATGTTGTAAGTGGTTGGTGAGCCTGAGGCCCTCCTGGCTGGCTTTGCTCCCTTAGGAGCCCCTCTGACAATCCTTAAAATACAAAGCTCAGTCCCTTCCACCAAACAAACAAACTAGGAAACAAAAGTGTTTGACCCTTCTCTGGGGAGCAAGGGGGCCCTTTGGCTTTGGCCCAGGACAGCAGTAAGGCCCCTTTCTGGCAGCAATTTATCTGGGTTTTAGTTTCCCTCCTCTCTGCAAAGTGCTCCCTCTCCCAGTTAGCCGCTTACTTTTCTCTCCTCTGAGGTTTTAAGCTCTTAGGGCATGTGCAGACGAAATGAGGGGCATGTGTGCATGACACTTTAAAGTGAGTTAAATGCTTTTGCACCGCTTTAATGGCATTGGTGTTCGCACACGTCACATTAATTCCAGCCTCTGTACCATATTTGGTGGTGTAATGCACCTTAAATGACTCTGGGGTACAACAAACTAAAACACCTCTGAGGAGTTTTAGTTTGCTGTCCTATAGCCACAGAGTGAAGCACCAGGCTCCATGCAGCTCAGGGGCTGTGCAGGCAGCCCATGCATGCAGCTGCTCGGTAAGGCAGCAGCCCAGGAAGGCAGGCTCCACCAGAGGGAAACAAAAAGGGGACAAGCTTGATCTTTATTATTTTTTTCAACCTAGAGCTTGCCTGCCTGCATGAGCTGCACAGGGATTCAGTCCTTCCCTCTGTGACTGCAGTGTCCCCTCTGTGACTGAGCCAGGTGCCCGTGGGAGGATGCTTCCCTCCATGGCACCAGTGTCCCCCCCTGCCCACAGCCCAGGGACTGTTCTGCCCGCTGGCAGCTTGCCCTCACCCACTCCCTGGAGAGGCAGGTAAGACATGGGTGTACACAACACAAGGGTTTACTTCACTCTAAATTGAAGCAGTGTTTTTAAAAACCCACCACTTCAATTTAGGGCGAAGTAAACCCGTTTCATCTACATATGCCCTTAGAGGGATGATTCTTTATTACCTAAATGCTCACAGCTGGGCTTCTGCACCAGGGCTGCCTGCCCATCTTAAAAAGCTAGGCCATCCAGTTACACATGCACAAACATTTGCTTAGAATGAAATTTTTCTTATATAAGACAGTCATCACATGTAACAAGCCCCTATGAACTGACCATTCGGAGCAAACTCATATTTCAAATAATGGATACTCTAGGAACTCTTCATAATCAACTCAGAAAATAAGAAGGCATGCACTCCTTCATAACAGGAAATCTGAGGAAACTGTAATCAATTTATCAGTATTCTAAATGTGTTGGGTAAATTATTTATCGTGAATTAAATACTCTTCTGTAGTAATCATATACAGCAAGCATATCTGCACGTAAAGGCACATAAAAGGAGAGAATTGTGCTCTGTGCCAAGAACATCCTACACTTCAAGTACCTTAAAAAATAAATGAACAGAGGTTTGTATCTAACCTATGCTATGTAGTTACTGTCATTTTGCAGTGTCATCTTGGCATAATGGGTCAGTGTGCTTAGCTGAGAACCCAAAGGAAGGTGGCTCATGCCTACCTAAAGTTGTTTGTGAATGGTCGACTATGCATAAAATTGCAGTACGTGTTACTGATAAACAAGCAGATATTAGCACAAATTATTTTATAGCACTAACATTGCACAGTAGATCAATCAGTAAATGCTCAGTCTCATCTGAGCCTTAAAAGATGATTAAGCCAATTACCATTGGTGTGAGCCTGGAATGATGTTATTAAGAGCAGATTTTGAACCACTAGGCCGAGGGTTGTCAACTAGGGGTACGCATACCTCTGGGGGTACTTTCAAAGGTCCCAGGGATTATGCGACGGCAGGCAGGGATGGAGCATTGCCACCCCATACCACTGCCTCACAGGAGCAGGACCAGGAGGGACAAGAGCAGGGCTGCACAGACACTGTGCTGCTGTGACTTGTCATGCCCCTGCTCCGTGTCTGGCCACTCTCCAACCCCTTTCCCCTCCCCCACCACACACATCTGGCCGCTCACCACCCCCCTGCCCTCCCTGGGTTACACTTATTAAAAAGGGCGTCACCAGGGGTATTCTTATTAAAAAAGGTTAAAAACCCCTGCATTAATCCCATCATTTACTAGTATAACAGAAGCTTATTAGACCTGGATGTAAACCTTTGTACAGGACGTCAACTAATATTTTTTTGTGCAAGTCAGATATGGTAAATAGTTAATAATACTTGTACATTAAACTTTTTAACCTATGTTATTTTGAAACTAATAAGCATATGAACTTGTAGGGGCTTTATTTCTTCCAGTATATTAAAGAAAAAAAAAAGATTTATGGTTCAAAAGCATCCCTAGGTTACATATATGTAGGTGCCAGTAATTTCAAAGAAAAGCCTCAGTATGTCTCAGAGCAGAAGTTGGCCTATTTTTATTTTATTTTTTCTGAGTTCCATAGGACTGACGCATCTAAGTAAAAATACCTAGAAGACCAACAGCCAGCTTTTACTAGACTCACAGCATTTCTTTTGAAGGCATATTTGGAACACATTAGTTTCAAAGTCTTCTCTCCCAGAGCTTTCTTGCATAATAATAGAGTACAGGTTCCTACCACAATCACAGTAGTAAACAAAGTACTTGTACTTGCTTAGCCTAGATTAATGCACTTTCTACAATACTGTTTAAATGTGTGTGTGGGATTTTTTAAATGCCTACCCTTCCACAACATTTTTGGAAAGGACCGACTGGCAGAGGCTTTCCTCCATTTCCTTCCATCATCTTGTTCCTGCAAGATCTTCCTTTTTATGGCTGTCTCTGACATCTCTGTTGGCTTGCTGAATTCATCTACAAATAGTCACATGAGGATGACATCAAAGACAGCCTTGTTTCAGCAGCGATTTTGACTGGGGGGATAAGTACACAAAGGAACTTGGGGAACACAGTTTTTCTCTCCCCTCTGGAGAAAACCTGTAATTGCACTGTTTCTCTCAGGGGAAGGGATTCTTCTCATCTCTTGTCTCTGTGGACTTGGCTAGAGATTTCAAATAAAAAAATCATAGTCTTAAGAACATTTCTGAGAGCTGCCATTTACTGAGGGGTTTCTTGAGTCTAAGGAGGCATGCCTTGAGTCTAAAAAGGTTGAAAACCACTGGTCTATATATTCCTCCTTTCTTCATCCTCCACTGGTCACAATGCCCACATATTTGCTTCAGCAGCAGTCCAGCATATCAACCTATTCCCTCTTTCACAGATAATAAGTAGGTAATGCATATGGATATAGTAACAAGAAGTTAGACTGTTTCCAGGCCCCAGTCACTGTATATCATTCACAGTCATGAAAGGTTATAAAGAGGCATTAATATCCATTAACTCAAGTGGCTGTGGTCACACTGCCTGTTTCCAGTACTGCCAATTCAAAAGTTAAAAAACCCCTACGAGTTATCCCTTCTGAAATCATGAGACTGATTTAAAATAATGGCTTATATAAAGAATAATAGATCTGGGGGTCTTGTTCAGATTTTGAACATTAAGAGTACCCATGAGTCACTATTCTGCACAACCATGAGTGTTAGAAACTTTCTTTTAAAAATGGAAGCTGAGAGTAACCAGCCAGCACCATTAATGTTGCCTGGCCATCAGCTATCCCACTTAGCTCTTCTGTTTTTAAAGTTGGTAAGAAAAGTGAAGATAAAAGCAAAACCAACAAAAAAATGCAAAGTGCCCAAGTTTAAAACTATGGAGTTCTATATGCTAATTTCACTCCAACATCATCCACCTAATTACCTAAAGGGGTTTACAGCCTTACCAGTTTAATCTAAAATGGTCTAATACCTGCCCACAGTTCTAAATTGATTTATATATCTGACATCCTGAAAAAAACAATTAAAAATCTGCTATTGCATATCCCTGAGTATCCTGATTTTTAACTTTCATAATTAACAACACATTTTTCACTTAAATGTTTCATTCTATAAAAAAGCAAGCAAGCAAGCAACTAACTTCTATGTTTTTTGATTCAACTACTTATATTTATAATATACAAGTACAGAAATGCCATCTGGAGCACATGGACAAACACTTTTGTTACAGCATAGAACACTACATTAATTTGTTTGAGAAGTTATAGGTCACCAAAGAAAAGAATGCTAGATTACATCAGGATGTTATACAGAAACTAGATTACAACCTTAAGTAAAAAACTGACTACAATAATAAATACAATCATAATTAATAACAACAACAATCATCAAAGGAGTAAAGAAAAACAACACCTGGTAATTCTCATATGACTATATACAAGTTATCCTTTGGTGTCATACATTATCAAACACTAGTACACCTGATAGTAATTCACACTTTTTGTGTTTCTTTGGCCTTAATGGTCAATTGCATTTATCATAATACATGCTGAACTGACAGTACATACAGACTGAAATGCTTTGTCTACTTTATTAACGCGGCAGTGACAATGTAGTCCAGAATCAGGGCAGAGCCCTGCTGCAACACCCCCACAAAGGACTATAAGGAAAGATGTAGGACCAGGAGGAAAAGAACACGATAGAAGACGTGTAGCTCCTTGAGATAACTGCTGCTGTAGAAGGGAGCAGTCCCTTGGTTCTAAACTGGATCCTTTTTTCCATTGACACAACATCTTCCCTACTGCTCTTTGTCCATTTTGGCTGCTAAATACTAAATGTAAAATACAGTGGCTCAGCTTAAAGAGGCAGGTTAAATTACCCTGACCTGTGGCCTGCTGGTTAGACTGCTGTGCTAGGAAATTAGGAAGAGGCAGGTTCAAAGCCCCACTGCATAGTTTGAACTGGAGTGTCTGGCTTACAAGGTACTGCCATTTACAGAGCTGAATGCGTGCCAGGCAGCACATAGCTTTCTGCATATACTCAGTAGCTGTGTGAATATTCATGCTAGAAAAGGGCCATTTGGGAACAAAAAGTGGAGCAGGAACTGGCCCTTCTGTACAATCCAGGTCCTCTGCAAACACTTCCTTTCTGCATCATTTGATAAACCCAAGAAAATATGTGGAAGCATAAGGGTGCCTATTTAGAGCAGTCATTAGCAAAGACATTGCACACAAGCACACACACACACTTTGTTTCTTATTTTCAGTATATTACAAGATAACCCTTTTTTCATATAGTGTATCTACCTTTCTTGAAATCTTTTAATATCTTTTCTTCACAAGTATTTAATAAACTAATTGTAATGTTCCATGAATGCATAGTATGCATAGTAATGCATTACTATCTCTGTAAAATGATGCCATGCTGTCATTTAAACATACAAAGCTTGTACAATATTGAAATTTTTCATTACTGAATCATATAATCTGTATTAATTATTGGCTGTGTTCTATGCCTGCAACATGGCACACCTCTTAATTCCCTGAATTGTCTTTGTTGCAGCTGCAGTGTATATTATTCCCTGTACAGAGGTATGATTAATCATATCACAAATCTATATATGGCAGCATCCATAATATAAATATTTGAATGTATCCATATACATTTCTTTTTACAAATTCTTGCATAGTCAAGTTTCTATTTATATGATCCTGTATAATCATCTGAGAAAATATCTGGATCTTCTAAATCTGATATAGTTTTCTACAAAGTCCCTGCAGGAGTTTGAATTTATTATCTTCAAGGGTTTTTAAAACCTGTAAAATATCTAATCAGCATTTTACATTTTGCCTGTAGCAGTACATCAAAGTAATAAATTTTATCTAGCTTACTCTATCTTCTAACTTAACCTCTATAATTATGCACATGAATAGCTCAGATTCTAGAAAATGTAGAGGAAAGGAATGGGGAAACAAGATATTTGAATTTCTAGGAAAAATCTGGGTGGGGATGGACTTGTGACAACAAGTAGCTGAAAAATCAACCCAAATATGTAATAGTCTCATTGTTACAGATTTATCCAACCTGATCAAATCAGAGGAGACAGAAATCCCACTGAAACTGCATTGATTCTCAAGCATTAATTAGTTGCCAAATGTTCTAAGCTTTGCTGATGGATTTGTTTCAAAACTTCAAACAGCCTAAATCTCTCTGTTTTCTTAGTAAATAAACATGCAACACCTATGTTTTCCCCTATTTTTTTCTAAAACATTTGTCAGTGCACTCAGAATGAGAGAGTTTTAAAAGCTAAGTTTTCTGCAGTGAATCTAACTTGCATCCCAAGCAAGTTGGTAGAATCTATAATAAAGAGTAAAATCAGCAGTCACATGGACAATTATGATCCACCAGGAAAAGTTAGTATTGTTTTTGTAAAGGGAAATCCTGCTTCACCAATATGCTGGAGTTCTTTGAAGGTGTCAACAAGCACATGGACAAGAGGGATCCAGTTGACATAATATATTTGGACTTTAAAAAATCTTTTGACACAGTCTCTAAAAAAAACTGAGTTGCAAGAGAACTGGAGGGAAGGTTATTTCGTGGGAGAGTTGGTTAAAAAAAAGGAAGCAAAGGGTAGGGCTAAACAGTCACTTTTCAGGATGGAGGGAGGTCAAAATTGGGGTTTCACAGGGATCTGTGCTGGGCCTGATTTTGTTCAACATTTTCATCAGTATTCTGGAAATGGGGATGCACAGTGAAATCTCCAAGTTTACTGATGATACCAAATAATTTCAGGTAGTTAAGTCCCAAGCTGATGCAGAGGAGCTGCAGAAAGATCATAGCAAAGTAAGTGACTGGGCAATTACATAGCAGATGAACTTCAGTGTTGATGAGTACAAGGTAATTCACCTGGGGAAAAATGACCTCAATTATACATACATAATACTGAATTTTGAACTAGCTGTTATGATTTAGGAAAGAAACCTTGGAACCATTGTAGGTAGTTCTCTAAAAAGATCAGTTCAATGTGTACTGGCAACCAAAAAAGCCCATAAAAGTGGGCATCTTTAAGAAGGGAAATAGAAAACAAAACAGAAAACTTCATCATTTTGCCATTATACAAATGCATTATGTGCCAACATTTTGAATACTGTGTGCAGTTATGGTCTCCACATCCCAAAACAGATATAGAAGAATTTGAAAAGGTACAGAGGAGGGCAACGAAAACAATCCATCAGTATGGAGCAGTTGTCATTCCAGGGGAAACTATAAAGGCTAGTACTCTTGAGTTTGAAAGAGAGAAGGCTGATGGAGGTATGATAGAGGTCTATAAAATCATGAAGGGTGTGGACCTAGTCAACAGAGAACAGTTGTTCACCAAGTCCCAGAATACTAGAACCCACTGAAATCAGTAGAAGACGATTTCAAAATTAACAAGAAGGTTTTTTTTATGCAACTCATAATGAATTTATGGAACTCATTACCAGAGAAGGTTGAAGAGGCAGACAGTATAGTCAGGTTCATAGAAAAACTCATGGATGATAGATCACAGATGTTCACAGTTATATCATAGTGTAAGTCTCATTTTGTGGCCATGATGATCCAGAAATTGTGAGAAGCAAGAATTTCTTCGGGTGCTATCTTTCATTGGACCAGCTCTTGTAGTTGGGATCAATTTAGACAAGATAGTCTTCCTGCGGTCTGATCATAAGGAGTCAGGTATAACATAGTGAAAAAAGATCAGTGGGGTACAGGTAGAAGGCACACAATTAGCAGGAGAAAAGAAACTGATTACTGGGAGATGAAGGCCTATCAAAAGGGAGGCGAGCCATTTTCGCCTCTCCTATGTGGAAAAAAATTCAGGAGTTAGGTAAAATATAATGTGCCATAAAACATGTCAATGTTTAGTCTTTGGTTCTAAGTGTCAAGCCAGCTTATGAATTTGTTCCTAACTTCACCTTTGTGGCAAAGTAGGACTCTCCGACTAGCCACAGTTCTAGTTAACCTACTTGCCTTTGGGGGTGCCACCCACCTGACTCGCCTGCCACACCTTATTGTTAATTAATTAGAATATTAATTAAGGCAGGAGGCTGCCCATTCTTGCCTTGATGCCAGGGGGCACTATCTGTGGCTTCGTTCCTCCCGCAGCCCAAGCCTCACAGATTGTATCCAGATGACACATTGCTCCTGACTTATAGCTGGACCAAGGTTAGGCCTTGTCGTCAGGCCTCAGTCACACACACATTCATACTGCCCTCCTCTCACTAGGGCCTCTCACACTCCACCCTCTCTCACAGGGGTCTCTTTCATGCATCAATGACTTATTCTGCCTTGCTCCCTCTTGGAGTGGGTCCCTTAGGCTGCAAGTTTTATCTAGTTTGTACCTTGTGTGGCAGACATAACATCTTTTGGACCTCTCCCATGACTCTCACTGGGATAGTGGCCAGCCAGTTACCTAACTGTGTCTAAGCTTGCTCTGTCCCCTTTCCAGGGCAACTCTATATGCTCACACACTCCAGGCTCTCAGCCCTCTGGTTCTTCTCCCCCACTGGAGTACCTCTTCTCTGTCCCCTTTCTAGGGCCACCCCTCACCAGGGCATTCTTGACTCACACCATGGCTGGTGTTCCAGGGTCTCATGGGGACTCTCACTCTTCCCCAGACCAGCAGGTCATTGTGCTCACTGTAGGTCTTGCTTTCGATTCACACTCAGCCTCCCAGTGGTAGAGGACTTACTGGGGTCAGGACTTGCTCCTATCTCTTGAACTGAGTCCCCTTACTCAGCCTCTGGTCCAAACTATAGCCTTGTGCATCTGAAGACATACCTAGGCCTAATCCTCTCACTGGGGCTCGACACCACCTCCTTCACTGGGACCCCGGGGCTTCTCTCCCCAGTGGGCTCAGTGGCATAGCCGTGCCTGGCCCCAACTACCTTTCCTGAGGGTCCTACCCTACACAGGACTCAGGTGGCCACAGCCATGCCTGGCCGCACTCCCTCCAATATAACTCCCCAACATAACCCACCTGAATGTGAGGGCTAGGGTTAAGGCGCCCCTACCCACCTTTCACTGGCGTGATAACTGGCCTAACATTTTCTGGGTCTCTCATATCACTGACAGCCCCACCAGGCCACCCATTCCTGGCAGGGTGCAGTTTTAGGTCATGCCCAGGACCAGAATCCTCCAAACCATCCCCGACAGATCCTGCCCTTACCACCAGGATGTTGCATGAAGCCTTGCAGCCAGGTGATGTTACTGCCTGCCCTGCCAGCAGTGAACTGCCCTGTTTACATGGGTGGCCAGAGATCTAAAATGGGAATGAAGCACCTGCTGGCTACTTGGTTCCACTCGTAAAGTGGCAGGCACCAACAGTGCCCTGCCACACACCTTTCCCCTTAAAATAGTTCCTCCTCCAAAGCAGGCTCCCCTCAGAGCCTGTAAGAACCCTCAAGTGACAAGCATCCAAAAGGTGCTCCACCACACACCTCCCCCCTTAAAAAGACATTTGGGGGCTTCACTTGGCTGCCTTCCCTGCTGGTTTTGCCCCAGCCTACTGCAATCTCTGCCATGTGGTGAGCACCCCAAAGGTGCTCTGCCACAGCCTTAAAGGTGTTAGTAGATTTCCCTTTGAGCACAAGGATAGTGAGGTCAAAAGAGTTATTGTTCTGTGAGAAATGTGCTGCTAATCGTGTATGTCCCTCTGTCATTTATAACTAATCTATTAATAGCTGCTGAACAGAATTGTTGGAGATGTTTCCTCCAATATCTCTAAACCAATAATAGTAGTTGCCAGGGAGGGTGCTGAATAGAATATAGATGACTTGAGATCTATCTGGTTGTTGTCCCTCCAGCATCTACCTCTACCACTGTTGGAGACAGGCCTGGGCTAGATGGATAGCTAATAGAACATGCATTTGCCTTTTGGCTGCGGGGCAGGGAGGAGGAGGGGGCCAGGGAAATCTTAGACCAGGTTATGCCATTTTTAGAACAAGTCTTTGTGTGTCAAACTTATGTTCTGTTACAGCTATAGACTGGTTTTATGTGTTGAACTCCTGTTGTGTTATGGGCATAGACTGGTTTCTGATCACTTATACCTATAAAAGTATAATGTCTGTACCTGGCCTTTCTTCTTATGTTCAAGTCATTTGGCTTCCAAACTGACAACTTTCAGGTTCTAGAGACATTTATAATTCACAGTGCTGGTAAGCAACTTGTTTACAAGTAATGAATTTACCTGCATTATTTTTCCTTTGGAGAAACAGCAAACCATCTGTATTGATCTCCAGTTAAGAGCTCAATCACTGTTCTTTCAATATGGAGATAAATCTCCCTTTTACACACAAATTACAAGGTATCCCACAAAGACCTATTATTTCTTTGTATTGTTACAAATTATATACATCATAAATACTGAATCTTGATCCGGTATGGAAAGATGATTTTCTAAGCTTTCTTCTCAGTGTTCTCACTCTCTTTCTTCAGAGGATAGTTTATTTTATAAAGTCCTTCTCTTTCTCTCTCCTCTGTATTTTTAGAAGGTTCGCCTAGTACATAGGCACTCTGTGTACTCCAGCTGAGCCTTCACAAATAAAGTTACAGCAATAACAAAATGCCTTTCTAGACTGACCATAAAAACCAAATATATTATATATATATCAGTACAACAAATCCTCTTAGTTATAGGGATTTACTTAGCTTCCACACTTCTCTAATAAGGCAACAATCTTTTGCTAAATACTTCATATAAAAAAAAAGTTGTGAAAGTGAATCAAATTCAGTGGATGTTAGCCAAATAGTTAACCATAAAAAGATGTGGTAACGTTTCGATTTTTCAAGTGAGATTTACAAGGGGACTCAGCACCATGCAAAGAAAATGAGGTGCCCTACTTATCCAATAGTCCAATGCTTAGAATACTCACCTAGGAGTAGACAACCAGGGCTCTAATCCACTCTGCCCAACTGAGAGCATGGATTTGAACCTTTGCATCCCAACCATCAGGAGACTATATCCCACCCCAACTACCAATCATAGGACATTTTGGGGCAGAGGTCTCTGGGTTTCACCTGCTAAAGTTATATTTTGTATAAAATACATAAATATTCTTTGGTTTAGAGAGCAACAGAGAGCTAGTCTTCAGCCAGGTGATTAGGGTAAATAGCCAGGTGAGGAAAGACACCAAATAAGTTCAAACGGTACTTTACTATTTTAGCCTACTCTATATTTTTTTAGTAGGTACTGATTAATCTAGTGAAGAATGACATTTCCTATGCTTAATTTTTATCTATGGAGCTTTTGCTAGTCCAAAGATCTTAAAGGCCATATTTCAGCAAGTTTGACAAAGACCTTTTTGGCAAGTTAACTCTGGGCCAAGAGCTATAAGGGTTACTGAAAGGTAGAGAATGTGCCTGAAATGTGCCTATTGTATACTGTGTCCTCCTAAAGACTTCTAGTATTCAAGTAATATACCTGTCTGTCTGTAAATCCATGAGAATTGCTACTTTTCCTGTTGTTCAAGAGTGAATTAAACCAACTACAGCACAATATAAAAATGATCTAAAATAAATATAGTGTAATTATTGGAGAATAGGAGACATGTTTCTAGTGTAACTACTTAAGATATTCTATATCTAAAATGAAAAAGATGCTTATTAATAACACAGCCATAAGTTATATTCCTTCTTTTTCTATTGTACCAAACTTGTCTGGATGGGGAAGATTGATTCTACATAAGCCAGAGTCTAAGTTAATGGCTCAAACTTATTTGTTTTCTAAATAAAAGAATTCACTTGGCCATGTGGAAGTCATATGGGGAGCCAAGTGGGAGCAGAACACCAGTGTGACACGTAGAAATTACAAAAGGGATGTTTAACTATCCATCAAAAGAGAAGTGTATAACAAGTACAAAATGCATATAAAAACTGTAAATACCTGACTTTATCTGAATGTTGTCTTATTCACACTGCCTAGACTAACAGCCTTTGTGCAATAACCCAAGGCAAATAATAATAAATTATTATTCATGCAAATATATTTATAAAGCACTATCACCCTAGAACCAAAGGCACAGTAGACTTTTCACTGGAAAACAATGTTATTGGGCTCTATTTAATTATCATTGTGATTGGGAAAAGGCTCTCCTTAAAGAGACATATCCATTTAAATCTGAAGATGGGAGAATCAGATCATCCTAATTTTTAATGATAGAGTTTCACAGCTGACTGTTCTCTGGGGGGAGTGCCTGAACCATAGCTTTTGAGAATTCTGCTCTGGGCTTTTTCAGTGTAGGATACCCCATTTATTTCAATGTCTATTAACAAGATGGTTGTTAAGGGAAACACAGACACTTTGGGATAACCAAGCCTGGAGCACTTAAGGATTTATAGATGAGAACCACTATGTTCATTGTGAGATGAAAATCATCTTTCATGAAGGAGGATTAGAGAAATTAATATTTAAGCACACAGAAGATAGAGAATGACAAGCAATAACTCATTCTTTTCTACTGACCTCTCTCTCTCTGTCATTCCTTGACACTAGGAAATATGAATTCCAAAGAGCAGTTCTAATGAAAAATGCACTACAATTTAACTGCATACATTTCAGATCCACTGGTGCCAAGGGGATAACACTGTCTGTGTTTGTTAGTATGTGAATTATGCCACTGCATATGATTCACACCAAAGACAAAGGCTAAAGACAAGGACATGGGCAAGATAACATGACCTATTTGGCGAAGTCCAGATATCAATGAAAGGAACTAAAATGAAAATTCCAGACATTTAATACCAGATTTGTCACCACAAGGCAAAATTCTTCCCAGAAAAGTGCTTTGTTATAGTAAATAATATCCCATTAGCAATGCACGTGTGTTAAAACCCAATAAGGCAAATTTTCCTGACCTTAAGGTTAGCAAAATCTTTGGCTGAAGGAACCTGCAACTAGAAGCACATGAGGGATTGATCCTGCCATCTAATAGTGAAGGACATTACATCATTAATGTAAGATCCCTGAAAAGTTAAAGGACTGCTGATTATGCTTATACATGGTGGATGTGTTGTTACCAGAATACTTAACATTTAGTACTTCACTTAGGAGACAGGAACATTGCACACTGGTGTTTTTGTAATGTAGCATAAACATCCTGTAAGAAGCCAAACTGTTTGGTAACAAGGGATGGTATACAGCAGCTATCTTCAAGAATGTACAATTATGTGTGAGCAGGTGCAATTTATAAGGTAATGGTGAAGCAGGAAGTATGAAGAAGGAAAAGTAAGGTAAAATATAAAGCATGCTTTTGCACAGACTTCTGTAGCAACCTTCCTCTGCTTTGTATTGCAGACTCCTCTAGATTGGGCTGGATTGCTTCTTTTTCAACTGCCATGACAGGTCCCCTGATTAGCAGCCATTTACACAACAGTTTTATCACCTCCCAGTCTGACCCTTGGCATTCATTATTATTTTGGCTGGCAATCCTTTCTGATAAAAGAGCTGCTAAGGAAGCTGCAGGGTCAGGAACATTACCTTCAGACCTCATAATTTACAATGAATGGATTTAGGAGCAGATGACTGGCTCCTCATACAAGTGGGAACTTCAGGACACCTAGACACAGGGAACAGGCCTGAGAAGATCCATAGGTTTTGTGATTTTATGACTACTGTTGCACATGGCTCAACTTCAGTAAACAGTTATTTAATTGGAAAGAGACCTTACAAGGTCATCTAGTCATCTCTGATTTAACCATCCCAGCCAAATGCCTGTTAAACTTGCTCTTGAAAATTTCCTTGGATGGAGATTTCACAACTTCTCTAGGTAGCCTGTTCCAATACTTGAGCATTCTCATAGATAGTTCTTTCTAATCTCCAACCTAAATTTCCTCTGCTGCAGCTTAAGGCCAAGGCCATGGTCACAGAGAAACATCTATCTTCATTCTCCTTATGAGCTCCCTTTAGGTATTTGAAGACTGTTGTCAAATGCTCATTCCCCACTGCTACCCTAAGTCTTCTCTTCTCAGACCAAATTATTCTAGCTCTTTCAGCCTTTCTGCTTAAGTCATGCTCCCCAGGCTCCTATTCATCTTTCCAATCTGTCCACATCTTTATTGAAGTGTAAGTCCCAAAACTGGATAGAGGAGTACCAGCTGAGGCCTCAGTGGTGCCAAATAGAGTGGAAGAATCACATCCCATGATTTGTAAGAGACACACGTGTTAATGCAACTCAGTACTGGGTTCTATTGCTTTATTTAATTATTCATTAAGAGATGTGAAAAACTTGACCTTCATCCAGAATCTCTGCAATCTGACAAATGCATTAGCATATAATGTGAAATTTTAGACCTACTTGTGCCGAAGTTTTTCAGTATTCAAACTGTGCCTCCACTGATTCGCACTGAAACAAATATAACTACAACTATGGACAAAAGGCTAAATAGATGAGCTGACCACATAGTATCATTTAGAGATTATGAAAAATATTGATCTGAGAGGCTAGAGGTTTAGCAAAGGGCCTGTTACTACATGTCAGGGGATGCTGGGAGAGATTTTATGGATCTTGAAGCTTAACCAGTCTTTTTCTTTTACAGTGAGAGAACTTAACAGATAAGTTTAAGAATATTATGGATGGATGCAGCCGGATAACAGTGACTGACATTAGGGTATCTGAGAGCGCTAAAGATACTATTATATTCTTGAAAAGATTAAAGGAGCACTGATGCATATTAATGCATATCTTAAGTGTGGGTTCACTAACAGTACTTGTAATTTAGTGCCTTGATTAGAAATTAAGTAGGTTTTGTGGTTGATTTCCTTTGCTATGATAATGGAATGACTGGGAAGATCCTTTTTTTTCATCTTTTCCACATCACTTAAACTCAGTTGTGTTCATGTTAATGTATGAAAATAAATATAAAGTTATACTGCACAATTTAGTAGTTCATGTCAGCCAATCTATCTCATATGTGTACAAATATGCACATGCATGCATGTATACACACATGCACAAACTCTTCTTACATTATAAAATTAGTTAGACATATTTACACTGGTACCACAGAAAAGTGTAAATCTTTCCAGGAGATAGTGCTTACTGAAAAATGCTTCTGAATACTAATCAAAAATGATTAACTGATCTGGGTTAGGGCCAGCTGAAAATTGCACATATCCATCATCAGGGTACATATAGGCATTACATTTAGACTGACTTAGCCAGAGTAAGGTTGATCTAAATGCTTAATTGTGCAGGTATTTGGAGGATTTAAATCACCCCCAAAATGGCATGCTTGATGTAAGTTAGTTTACCTGAGTTAGTGCACTAACTTAGATCAAGATCAGGTTAACCCAATATAAGCTAACTTCCTGTCCATGGCAGGGGACTGGATTTGATGATCTTGCAGGTCCCTTCCAGTCCTCTGATTCTATGATTCTAAGAAAGGGTTAACCCACTTTCCTGAATGCCTTCACATGTTCTCAGGTAGCCCTGGGGCTGGGAAAGCCCAGATGCTTATCTCAGCTTCAGGGCTGCTCCTTTTCCACCCCTTGACCCTGACTGGGCTTTTTTTTAACTCCCACAACCCTTACCTGACGGACAACCACTACTCTTCCTCTCTGGACCCACCAACCTCTCTACAGACCTGCAAGCTCCCCTGATCATGCCCATGATCAGGAAAGACATGCTACTCATTCATAAATGGCTACTATTGCTGAATATTGTCAACTTTACTGAGGAATGCAATGAATTAAACATTCCTGAGAAGCCCCATTGTATTCAATGAGCACTTTGGAAGATATGCATTTTGTGCACATACATTTTGTACATTGTATAAAGCAGGAGATGAAGCACCCCAAAGACCAGTCTCTGTCCCTTACAGTATTAGCCTCCTATGAGATAGACAGGATGTACCTATCATGTCTTTAACTGCACAGTAGACTAATTTGCTGTGGTGTAAACTGTCACAGTCTACACGTGCAATGCTATTCCACTGCAGCAAACTGATTTTTGCTGCTGTAAGACAGTGCTGTCAGGAACAGTACTATCTTACAGTGATGAAAATAACCTTGCCTAAATGCATGTTTAAATGATGACCAAGGTATAAATTATGCCCAGTCAGGCCAGGCAGCAGGGAGCCAGACCCCTACCTACTGACTAGCCACATGGCTCCCTTGTGTCTCAGCCAGCCCCTCTGCCAACTGACACTGCAACCCAAAGCCTGGGGCTGACTCCCCACCCCAAGTCTGTTGCCAGGCCAGGGCTATTCTGCCCCAGCTCAAAACGCTACAGCCCTGGAAAGACGTGTCCATACACTGAGTCCAGGAGCAGCTGACTGGTGCAAACTGCACAAGAGTTTATTGAGGGGCATTAACTGAACATGTGAATAAGGGAGTGAGGAGGTTATCGGTTGACCCTTTTCCTTTCAAATTATTCCCACATTTTTCCCCGGACCTTACAGTAAAGGCAACCCAAATACTTGTACTGCAAATAGGAGTTTTCAGCACTATTTTATTTATTTATTTATTTATTTAACTACAGCTCTAGGTGCAAATCCACCACTTTTGGTAGTTATTCCATAAGTTAAAACTTCACTACACACAGGACTGCTATTAAATAAACCTACTTCAGCCCCCACTTCTTCAAGCACTCTTAAAAATAAAGGAAAAATTAGGCTTTGCAGCCTGCTCGGAAAATTAACTAAACTTTCCTTTGGTGGACCAACCGGGAGTCACTAGCATGTGTTTTTCTGTCAGAGAAAATGAGCCAATACTCTTGCAGTGACCTTGCAGTACATTTCCACAATCATATCAATGCCCCCATAGCAGGGCCCAATTACTGTAATAAACAAGAAAACTGACCAAAGCTGATTTGAATATAATCACATCTATGGGTAGGATAATACCGCAGGTGTCCTCATTTAATCTAAACTAATACTGATTACACAAGTTTCTAATTGCATAATTTTTCTATATATTTTAATACAATGTATGGCATGTAAATAGAATTA
This sequence comes from Caiman crocodilus, assembly GCA_030014935.1. NCBI lineage: Eukaryota > Metazoa > Chordata > Crocodylia > Alligatoridae > Caiman > Caiman crocodilus. The sequence goes on along the minus strand of JAGPOW010002742.1, from coordinate 27,094,323 downwards.
TATATGTTTCTACCCATATTTTCAGATGCATTTAACCCAGTTTATATTAGTCTAATTTTGGCCTTCCCATACACAAGGGAATTATTTTAATAGAGCTTATTGAACTTCTCCTGCAGTTCTCTCTAAAATGTACCATGCACATCAAGGGAATATATCTGAAGTTAACAGATACACTGTTTGCAAACCCTGATGCCATACATATGTAGCCCTGTGATGACGACAGGTGCCAAAACTCTGTATAAGCAGAGTTTGCCACTTGAATCTCCATTTATGTCCCTTGTGTTTTTGTTTACAAAATCTGAATCCAAGTGAACCAGTAGTCAGCACATCTTACAAATCACACAGAGAGATACATATCTATAGCTCTAATAATTCTGAAGCACATCAAATTATGTGCAGGAGTGACATCATGCAGTGTTAAGATTGTGCATTTTATTGCACAAAATTCAATAAAGACTGCATATGGATGAACACTTATATCCCCCTAATATGCTCTTGTTGTAGGAGACAAAGATAGCTGTTGTGATTCACCAGAGGATACTACTGGAGGAAATTAGACAATAACTCTGTGGCACAGAATTAACAAGAAATTTAAAATGAAACAGATGCATGTTTTGATGTCCTTCATTCACTTTTCAAACCAGTTGGAATAGTAGTAAATACAGCATGCCCACAGCAACTGCAAAATGAGCTTATCTTACAGATTCAGACAGAAGGCAGGGTAAATGTGTACCTTACAGACTAACTGAACAAGAGTGGCACATGCTATCTCAAACACAGCTCACTTCACCATTTAGTCTATAACGTGCACATCTACCTGCCTTTTGTCTAACTTCAGACTAAGACAGCTAACTATATCCCTTTATACATTCAACTTACCATGAGAAATGGTGAAAGGAGAGCAATAAATGGCGCATATTTAATCACATGCGCATAATAGATATATTCAACAAAAACAGAAGTAGCAGCCAGCTAGGGTTATAACCATGAGTTACTGAAATCAAGTGAACTGCCTTGGGTTCCTATACACATGCAGGGAGGCTGTTCCACTGCGCTGTAATTACAGTGCAGTGGAGCAGACTCGATTAGCTGGTCTGCAGGAGCATGGTAATTACCTTCCTCTAGCAGACCCAAGTGTCACATGTATCAGCATCCCTGCACTGAAAAATGGTGGTGGGGATACTTTAACTAAAGCTCGTTCAACAAGCATGCTAATTAAAGTACCTTCTCTCCCCACCACTCCCACCTAAGCACTTCTATGCATGTCCCTTGTTTTTAAAATGCCTTTGCAATTCATATCACATACCTTTTACATATTGTCTTGACATGTAAAAGGGCCTTAACTCAGCCTCTTATTGTGCGCACACAGCCTCTATAGCTGTGAACATAGATGTTCAAATTAAATGGTCTCAACAAGATCACAATATTACCCTTTACTTCTGTGATAGCATTTAATGCACACACATTTGGGGCACCTAGTCAGATTTCAGGTGCAACAAAGTAACATTAGCTGGTGGAAGCCAAGTTTTTATTAATAAATATACTAAATTAAATATCTCAAAGGATTTTATGGAAATATTATGGATACAGGTACTTTGGAATTAACTATTAAAAACTGCAAATATAAAGATGGCCACAAAAATGATCGATATCCTTCTAAAAGAACAGCAATTACTAATTGGGAGTTTGGGCATTCCCTTGCTTATGGGAGTTTTTAATTTTCAACATAATATGCCCATTTTCTACATGCAATGTAATGGATCCTTTGTTAGTTTGAAGCCATTACAAAATCATATTAAACATTTCAATGATTGTGTCTCTAGGACAGATAGCACCCTGAAATAAGAAAGCTAACTGTAGAATAATTTTACTTAGCCATTGAACAATTATTTTCATGTTCTCTTACTGCTAAAAGCCCTACCATTTCTCTTACAAAGTTTAAAATATCTACTATTTATTTCTGGTGGCTGAGACTCTCAACATGACTGTAACAACAAGGGATCTAATTAAAGTAATCTTTTTTGTAACTTGATTGTCTGTTGTTTTCCTCCAACTCTAACATGATTTGAATCTGAAGAACATTCAACACATGGGGTCTATGTAACCTGAAACAATTTTCTACCTTAATAACTACACTGCAGCATTTGAAAATTGGCAATTATTCATTTTGCCATGAGCTAGTAACTGAATGACTAAAATTCACATCTGTGAAGACTGGTATAGTAAATCATAGATTAGCAATCTCAGGCTCTCTCATTGAAAACATTTTCCCTTGTTTACATCTAGCACAAGGCTAACATTCAATACGACCCTTCCCTTCCCCACTGTACAAATTTTATGTGAATTCTAATCAATTTCATCTTTGGAAAGAAAGTGTTCTAAAAGGTGAAGAACTAATAATGGAATAAAAATGTCATTCAATGAGGCCTAGATAGTAAAACACAAATCCTTCTATGAACATATATATAGTACATATTCCTATATAATTTAATAGGATAGGGCAGGATTATATACCATTACAGCCTATAAGAGCTGTGAATACAACGTTTTTATGTCCCCAGTAAAAACAGTCTTTGGGATATGTTTCTTTAAAATGATTATTTTGAACTGAATTCTCATGGAAGTATGCTCTCCTGGTAAGGACTTTCTATAACTCCCATAAACCTCGGATAATTCTTTCCAGCTGGCCTGTTCCATCCAGCATCTTGACAGGTGACGCAAGTGGAAAAGGTCTTTGGTGTGGAGTGGGACTGACATGAATGAGGAAGAGCCTGAGTGAAATCTATAGCATGAGGGTAAAGGGAAGTTTATTATGAACCACTGAATAATGCTTTAAAAGAGGTACAATTCAGCATAAAAATGTATACAAATTGAACTAGATATAATTTATGCATGTGAAACTATTCTAAGTGAAATTAACTGCCATGCTACTATACATTTTCAGCTTTTTCCACTTTTTAAGCATACATTTCTCCAGAACTTTTACAAATTTAGTTTTTCAGTGGTTTTACCCATAGCTTGTACCACAAAAGCATTGAGAAAACAAAACAGACATTTAACAGTTTAGAATTTTAAATGCTATTAGTCCATACCTGAGCAATGGCTGTTTTGGGTAAGAAGGTTGGTCACTGTTTGGGCATGGCTGTGGTTTTTTTGTGACTTGCTTATAAATATTCCTTGCAGTTACTCCAAGCCATAACATAGTGGACAGTGTAGAATAATGCAGTACTACACCAACCTAAAACAAGAGGGTGACAGTTACATAAATCAGCAAATAAGCTATAACACAAGACTTTATTGTACAAATATAACAGAATTATTTTATTCTAAATGAATTGGATTTTTGATTGCGTCAACATTTTTGCATCTTCTGGTTACTTCTAATCAGTGCAAGAGAATGAAAATGATTTAAAAAGCAGGTGGCATCTCTTACTTAAAACCAATGACTAAATTATAATTGGTAATATCTGTGATACTAAATAGGATGTTATGAGATCAAGAATACAAAATACTTGTTTTCTGAGAATATGGTATGACATGTCTGAATTTAAGTTTGTGGGATGTTTTACTTAATTTTTAAAATTTTGTTAGCAGGAGTATAACAAGTAGACCATCCCAGGACTAGTCCACATGTTGGCTCGCCCACCTGCCTTTCCTGCTATGCCTTTGTTGTAACTAAAGATGTTCCTAGGTGGGAGGCTGCCTATTTAACTGCCCTGATGCCAAAGACAGAATGCATGGCTCAGAACTTCTCTTTATATTGTGTCCCATGCCTCGCAGATGGCATCCATGTCCACTAATACTTCCCTGGCCCCTTAGCTGGGCTGCATTAGGCCTCACCTAGTCCAAACTTGGCCTTAGGCATCCTCAGACTTGCTTCAGAATCATGCCTCCCTCACTGGGGCTTGTTTCCATATCGTCTAATTGGGCCTTCCATACCCTCTCCTTCACTAGGGCCTTAACACCTGACTCCCTCACTGGGCTTCTACCCTGTCCTTCACTAGGATGCTGGGCTTAATACCTGTTGGGCCTCAGGCCCCACTCAGTGAGCCCTGGCCCTGTGTTTTTCTGGTGGGATGTGCTTCCCTACACTTTCCCCCCAACACAGGGTCACCCACAAGGCAGCGGGGGCTGAGGATTTCCAGCACCCCATACATGCCTTTCACTGGTGAGGCAGAGGGGTGGCATTTCCTGGAGACTGCCCTGTGATAGACAGCCCACCACACCATTCTCCCCAACAGGATGCAGTTTAAGATCATACCCCAGGACCAGGTCCTCCATTCCCTTCAAGCTGTTGTGGGAACAGCAGATCTCTGGCTGCATGATATTGTTCCTTTAGTCCCCTGCAGCAACTGCCAGTTCTGCTCTTGGGGCCTAGCTTTATACCTAGGCTCCCAGCCTCTCCACCAATCAGGTGACCTCCTGCCTAACATGTGACAGCCTGACTGGATCTGCTCCCACCTGCAGGCTGCTTGCTGCCTGCTCAGACCTCTTAAAGCTGCAGGCACAACCTGTACTCTGCCACAGGGAGACTTGTTACTATTTTGCTATTACCATGACTACATTTTAGTATATTGCATAGAATCAGTTCAGTAGCACATTTTAGTTACCTCTTGATGTATAAAGCTGCTAAACTGACCAGTTAATAGCCTAGTATCAAACCCCAGCTTTTCAAACACACTAAGATTATTTTCAGGTGTCCTTTAAGGAACATGCAATCTTAGCTAGGCTATTATAAAAGGGATGAAGAAGAATGTCATCTTTCAGAAAGCACTTCATAGAAAAAAATAAACCAAAAAATGTTAAACTGTTAGTACAGTTGTTCTGATGTTTCCAATAAATTGCTATGTATAACATTAAAAGAAAAGTAAAAAGACTGACAACGCTAAGTTGCTAACATCTGTGTTACATTAGTAATTATTATTCATTACTATAGAAACAGCAATTGGACTTTTATCTAATATCCAGTGCTCTATTATATTAGCTAATTTTCCATCTGATTATATAAAATGAGGTTACCTTTGAAGCAATAACCTGACATTCTGCAGTGACAAGTAAAATATTGCTATAATTGGAAAACATATAGATGTTTAAGGAATACAGAGAATTGCTGAATAAAAATAACACAGATCTATTGCAATTATTTCTCTAAACTAGAGTTCTATTTTTGCTCAAACTGAAACAAAACAATTGAATTGAACCATGAATATTGTTTCTATTTAATAATGCATTATAATCCTTGTAGATAAGTAGTAAATATTTGTTAAGAGACAGATCCTCTAAATGTTTTTGGACTGTTCTGACACATTAGACAGGGGGTACCATCTTTGTAGAGGCTGTCACTTGAGGGTTAGAAAAGCAGAAATAAGAGAATGAGACAACTTTGTACCATCAGCTGGCAAATGTTGCCAGTTCAGTGGCTAGTGTTGTCTAGGTTCAGTTAATGTGAAGCTTGCAGCGATTTTGCTGAGACACAGTGAATATTACTATGGATTCAGGAGGGAGGGAAGAATTTAAGTGCAAAGGGATGGGATGAAGAATCAGGAAAATATTAAGGACCCAGTTAAAGATGTTGTTCCAGATGTTTCAGCAAGCACTCTGGTAGTGTATTACATGATTACTCAAAAGGATTATATCAAAGGTTTCATAAAATGCTTTAGTAGGAGGAATGACTTTGGTGCAAGTGTGCACTGATGCGTGAAGCTCAAGTAACATATAGGCATGATAAAATTTACTCCATTGCCTACTGACATGCCAACAGATAAAGCCAACAAAATGAACTAATAGGGTGTTTAATAAAACAGCTTAATAAAATGTTAATAGCAACCATTTCATTATCAAGGAAGCAGCTGAACAGGGGTACAAAACACAATATCCTGGCTACATCCTACCCACATGACTTTTCTTCACATCATGCCCATCTTTAGTCTTCTAGTTACATAGGAGAAAACATGCTAACAAGGAGAGACCAAAACTATCATCAGTCGTTGAGCAATCTCTTAAAATAATAAGCCTCTGAAAAAGTCTACTTTTTTTTTTCTGTGTTTAGCCATGGACAGCGTATTTTCAGGCCCTGAATGACTGCTGGAGCTGAAGGATTATGGCAGCTCCAGAACTCCACAATATATATGTTAGAAGTATAGGTTGGATGGGCACTTATATTTAGGTCAAATGGAAATAGTTTGCTTTCCCCTCCCTACTGGTCATTTTTATGACCAACCTTCCATTCCAAATACTGGATTATTTGATAGAATTTTGTTTTTAAATATGTATCCCTTAGTATAGAAATATTTATCATACCTGTTACTGGTATAGTTCCAAGTATTTGTAAGGGTACCCTCCCTCAAATCCAGATACAAGATATAGGGTTTAATTGTCATGGTGGGTACTGAAAGTTGGAAAGGGTTAGGTGTAAGTTACTGAATGGGGTTATTTATATATTTGTGTACATTTATATATTTGAGCAACGTTTTAAATAAACAAATTGGTAATAAACACATAAAAATATAGCAAAAATGTGAAAATATGGCAATAGTAGAAGTGTAGCTCAATTTCAGCAAAGTATACAAATAACACCCACACTTTTGAGAGAAACCCTTTCTTCTTTATAAAAAAAAGGATAAAAATAGGAAATGAGGATGGAGATGCTTATTAAAGAGAATATTTTCTACTATGGACTATTATATACTGGGAGACCAGTTAGGGCCATCTGTTTAGGGTATGGCCAGTAATTTTATGTCATTTAATACATGCATTTGACAAAACTATAATATTCTTGCTTCCATAATAATCTCATGGCCTTTCCAACTACTGTGTGTTGCTGGAACTGCATTACTGGAAGCATACATTATTTTATTGAAAAGCAAAATGCAATTTTTTAAAGCAATAATTATGGACCATATGGTATGCATGTTCTCCTTTAAAATGTGTTTGATATTGTAGAGGTAACATAAGTGCCATGTGATTTTGCAGTTGCTATGGGAATGAGTTGGCTCTTATTGATCAGCAGAATAAATACTTGTATAAACCTACATAACATGTTGGTCTGTAATACTCCCCTAGGCAGCCTTAAGTTGCCCTTTTTTGTTTTTGTTATTTGTCAATATCTCTTTTTTACAAAAATGCAGTCATATTCCAGTTAGTCACTTCTATTCACTTAGAGGTGGCCATGAAGACAATTTTAAAAGCCTGTACAGGTAGGAACTTACTTTCAGTGAAATAAAGAGCCTAATGGATCTATCTGTACTAGGTCCCTAGCACATCTTTACTGAAAAGCTCCATGAATATTATCTGCAATCCTTACAACTGTACCTCTTGCCATGGCTGCCACGCATACATGGTGGGAGTATAATTTTTTAACTGAGTATCAGTTGAGTAGAGTGCCTCAGGAGTCAGTGTTGGGCCAGTTTTGTTTAATGTCTTCATCAGTGACCTGGAAGATGGCATAGAGTGCACCCTCAGTAAGTTCGCAGATGACACCAAGCTGGGGGAACAGTAGACATGCTAGAGGATAAGGCTAGGATTCAGAGGGACCTAGACAAATTGGAGGATTGGGCCAAAAGAAATCTCAGAAGTTTCAACAAGGATAAGTGCAAAGTCCTGCACCTGTACAGGCTGGGGGCTGACTGGCCAGGCAGCAGCTCTGCAGAAAAGAACATGAGGGTTACAGTGCACAATAAGCTGATAATGAGCTGGCATGTGCCCTTGTTGCCAAGAAGGCTAACAGCATATTGGGCTGCATCTGTAGGAGTGTTCCCAGTAGGTCAAGGGAAGTGAATATTCCCCTCTATTCAGCACTGGTGAGGTGATATCTGGAGTACTGTGTCCCACTACAGAAAGGATGTAGACAAATTGGAGAGTCCAGCAGAGGGCTACAAAAATGGTGAGGGGTGGGGCGCTGGGAGACAAGACTTATGAAGAAAGACTAAGGGAACTAGGCTTATTTACTCTAGAGAAGAGGGGACTTAATAGCAGCCTTCAACTACCTGGGGGGGTGGGAATTATGGCCATTCTCTTTCAAAAACACAACCAGAGAAGGGGTTTGAAAGAGGATGGAGCTAAACTGTTCTCAGCTGTGGCAGATGTCAGAACAAGGAGCAACTATCTCAAGTTGCAGCAAGGGAAGTTTAGGTTAGATACTAGGAGGACTTTTCTCACTAGAAGGGTAGTAAAACACTGGAACAGGTTACCCAGAGAGGTGGTAGAATCTCCATCTTTGGAGGTTTTCAAGACCTGCCTAGACAAAGCTGTGGCTGGGATGATCTAGTTGGGGATGGTCCTGCTTTAAGCAGGGGGTTGGACTAGATGACCTCCCGAGGTCCCTTCCAACACTAATTTTCTATGATTCTGTAATCAGATTCCTATCAGGCCCTTCTTACTTGTCAGTGGAGGGGGAGCACCCTTACCATTTATGCTGCAATTAATGTGTTCATTGTGGCATATACATAATGTGTATAGGGGCCTTAGGTACTTATATGACGCTTTCATCACTATACTATCTGAGAGTTGCAACCCCCCCCATCATATTTATTCTCAAAATATTTGTGTGCGCCATTTTATAGATGGAGAATTTAGAAACATATAAGCCCAGATCCAGAGAAGCACTTTCTTGTCACAATGGAACACCACGGACTTACATTTAGACTTATTCACCCAACCCCATAGACACGTAAGGTTTATAATGGCCTAAGATTTTTTTAGTACATTTTCTTAAATGTTTAAAATTCAGCTTGAGCTATGCCTAGGATGCCTCTATCTTGACAAGAATGAGCAGCCTAGCACCTATCTCACACTGCTTAGTATCCTCAAACCAAGTATTCCTCTGCATAAGTCTCAGAGGGACCCAATCTGATCACTGTGGTTAGATCATGCCTCACATATATCCAGAGGATTGAGTTTTCTACACTGCAATTATGGCCACTCTCTTTCAAAAACACAACCAGAGAAGGAGGCAATGCTGTTCTCTCTTTCTGCTGTAGTTCAGTGGTTGAAGCATCCACCCCGCATTTTGGAGATCTGGGTTCTGTTTCATCCTCTGAGGGCTACAGGCTGTTCACTGCTAGTAGGGATCCTACTCCTCTTCATGTTGAAACTAAGCTACTTCAGAAAAAAAGAATTCAAGAGCCCAGTGACTAGGGCAGGCAGTTGGAAAGGGAGAGATCTGTGTTCTGATTCCAGTCCCAAGGTCTGCTTATATATTTTATATGAAAGAGTCATTGGATAAAATACAAAAGTAGTTCTTGGAGCAGGGAACAGAATATAGGACTCCCTACTTTCAACTATAGGCAAGCTATGCTTTTTCTCTTTTGTTCCCTCCTTCTGGCCTATTGAAATTTGAATTATTTCTTCCAAAATGGTCCAGCTTGAAAATGAGGAGTAGGTGTACCTCTATCCTCCACAGAATAGTTTATCATTAGCTGCTGAGAGCACCCGCAGAGGAGGTGAGTGATATAGGTCAGAACTTCCACAGGCTGAAGAGAACCAAGGTCTCCTAAACTCTAGATGAGTACTCCAACCACAGAGTTATTGTATGTGAGAGGCAGAAAAAATAAAGGACTAATCCCTGCTCTCTCTCCAAAAAAACCAAAAGCAGGGTGTTTCAGGTTCTGAGTCCTGATCTGACATAAGTGCCTCCATGCAGCCCAGAGTTTAGGCACCTATGGTCATGAGAAGGATGAGACTTAAGATGCACTGCTATCTTCAGCATTTCAAAGAGCCAGTTTAGGCTGCTCCTTTCTCAGTGTTCTTTACTGCTATGAATCCTATTCAGAGAGTACATCTACAGGTGCATTTACTCTGGGGTGCGTTCACTCTAGAGTAAATTCATGAAAATTTACTCTAAAGTAAACCCAACCCAGGCAGTCATCTACACGTACAGGGATGCAGGACCAAATCTGCTGCTCCTGGCAGCAGTCTGTTTCTGCCCTCTCTGACCTGGCACTGACCCTCTGCAGCAGCCAGGGGGAGCTCTAGGCTCCCCTTTGGTGCTAGACAAGGGGCTGGAAGAGAGCACAGGACCAGGAGACAGCTGTCTCCTGGCAGGAGCTGAGATTGCTCCCTGCCCCCAGAGGACTGTCTACTGCCAGAATGGGCTCCACCAGCAGAGCCCAGGTGGGGCAGGGGTCTTGGAAAGAGTGGTAGGAGTCGAGCAGGTCCCATCCCCCTGCCCCAATTCACTGGTTGGCCAGCTAGCAACCGTCGGTGGGTCCCCGCCCAACAGGAGGTTCACTGCTCCTCCTCTGTAGCTTTTTGTTTTATTGGGGCACAGGGCTCTGACCTGCCCCTGACTGGGACAGTGCCCAGCTCCTGCTCTGCAACCATGGGGCAGGAGCTGGGGAGCCTGTTTCCTGTCCAGCTCTATGATCACAAAGCTGGATTGGGAACTAATTCCCAGCCTATTCCCACCCTCTGCTCTGCAATTGTGGAGCTGTGGCTTGGAACAATCTCCCCAGTCCCTATTCCATGGTCATGATTGGGGAGTGGGGGCAGGCAGCTCTCTAGGGGCAGGGAATAATCTCCCATCCCCTGCTGTCAAGATGACCAGGAAAAAGTTTGCTGCAGGTTGGCTCTCTACAGTGAGTAATCATCAGTAAATTTGCTACTTATGTTTAAAGGCAGTAAATTTACTTATGATTAGAGCAAATTACTGGGCAGGAAGCACCTGCACGTATAGACGGTGTTACTTATTCTGCCGTAATTTGCTTTTATCTCTTGTGAAAACATGCCCAAAATCATAGCTTAATCTCAGTATTGTAAATGGAAGTTATATGACATACTTAAGGCTGTAGATTTCACTCTGGGAGCCAGACACCCTAAAAGAATGTCTATACCACATCAGTAGTGGATCTTAGGGAGGACTGAATTGAACATGTCCTACCTACCTGAGTATTCTGACATGAGAGAAGTAGTTAGCTGTGTTAGTCTGTGAAGTCAGGAAGAAGGCAGAGTAGACATGCACCTTACAGACTAACTAACTAATCTATATAGAGAAGATAAGCTTTCATAAACTTGAGTTCACTTTGCCTCATGTTCTGACATGCTCTAGAGCCAGTAGTTCACACTTAAAAATGCTGTAGACTCATATAGACTCTGCTGGAGACAGAGTACGTAAGTGTGGGAACCAGAGACAAATCCAGATCAGCTTCCTAGGTGAACTAAAGCACATGAGCTGACACAGGTGGTGTCACAGAGCACCCTGGTGCCCTGTGCCTGCAGGGGCAAGGAACTGCCAGAGGGGGAGCCCTAACAGTGTTTAGACAACACAGCTGCAGGTTACCAGGGCAACCACTGAAGTCAGCTGACCCTAAGGGGCAGGGCCTGGCCCTTATAAAGCCCACAGCCAGGGCCAGGCTGGCA
>JAGPOW010002742.1:27023899-27074531 GCA_030014935.1 Caiman crocodilus | reverse complement strand
AGTCCCTCAGTGCCTCGTCAACTAGCCTCCTGAGCTCTCCGAAATTGGCCCTTTTGAAATCTGGGACCCTAGTCCTAGTGTGGGCCCTAGCTACACTGCACCGGACAGCAAATTCTATCAGGCGATGATCGCTGCCAGGCACTGCCTGCCAGGTACTGCCAGGCACGGGGGCGGCACGCCATGGGGGGGGGCCCTACACTCCCCATCCTCACACCCACCCCCTGCCCAGCTGGGCTCTGTGCTCCCGCTGACCCTCTGGGGAGAGGATGAGAAGGGGGAAGAGGTCCCCCCAGGGCAGGGGGAGGCTCTGTTCCATGCTGGGGGGAAAAGTGTGGGGAAGCGCCCTGCTCTGGGGCCAGGCAGCCTCACAGAGCCCCCGTCCCCACTCACCACAAGCAGGGAAGGGGAGGATGAGGAACTCCCCCAGCACGGAACAGGACCCTCCTCCTGAACCAGAGTGCTGGGGCTAGGGAGGAGTGAGAAGAATTCCCCTCTAGAGCTGGGCAGGCCTGTGTGCAGGATTGCTCCCAGCTGCCAGGGAGCTGCCAGGGCTGGTCATGCCCCCGCCTCAGTTCAGCTTACCTGTGGAAGGGAGGGCTGCTCCAGTGCCCCCAGGCCTCTGGCTCAAGCCACTGCAGGCATGTGCCTGCATTTCCTGAATAGAAAGGGAACATCTATCCATTTGGAAACTGATTCACTTTCTGCAGGGTAAACTAACCTGCAAAGATGGAATCAATTCAGGCTTGGGCTTTCTGAACGTCTGTCCCTAGGCATAAAGCTTCACTAAGGGAGAACGGCTGAAACAGTCCTCTCCTCTTCATATTCTGTACAGGGGCCAGTCAAAGTCTCACTCCGTGTATCCAGGGCAGCATAAGGACTGCTCTGTCTGTGCATCTCAGGGAATGCATATCTCCACATAAAAATGAAGCAAGATGATGAGATGGGGACAGTACAACCTGCACAGCACCTATTGCATGCCAGCTTGCTCAGTGAAGTTCCCTAGCACACACCTCCTTTCCAAACCTTCTCTGGGTCAGCATGATATAACACTGTCAACAAATTTCGAGTTGATCTTAAAGATGTAATTATATTTTAAACATTAAAGTTACCCCAAAATATATTCTGTAATCACCCATTGGGCCTCAGGGGCCTCCTTTACAAGGCTGAAAGGTTTATACACACACATGTACACTTTCTTCAATGATAATTAGCCACAACAGTAATAAAGTGCTTTTAACTATGCACCTTCATCCATGGAGCAGAGAAAACACTTAATTTTCACAAAGAAATATTTTTTTTTCACAAAGACTAAAGTTAATGTATTTGCCTAGGTTCACACAACAGCTCAGTGGCAGAGCCAAAAACTGAATTCAGAGTTCCTGCTGTCCGGTGTTGTGCTTTAGCAGACCATATAATGATTTCTCCTAACAATGGATACATTTGCTAGAAGCTAGAAGAACCTTTGATAAGAAAGAAGGCTATCAGCATTATGTTGAAATGAACAGCTTCAAGGCTTCTTCTCTTTTTAAAATAAGAATAAAGTAATATAGATACTTACAGCTTGACATATAATTGGGTATTTAACACGATTGATTCCACCAGCAAAAACAGCAAAAGTAAGCGCCGTATGGAAGCAGAAGTTGAGCAGCATGTGCCATCCTTTTCTACTGATTCGGATTGTGCTGTTCAAAATTAACATTTAAAAAAAATTACATGTCTATAGCAAAAACCACACTTTTGGAAAAGATATATTTAGCTTAATAGATCTGAGGCCTCAGGTTCCTGAACACAAGGCTACCTACAGAATAGAGGGCCTGATTTAAATCCCGTTGACGTCAATGGGAGTGGGAAGTTTCTACTGATTTCAATGGGCTTTGAATCAGGTCCTGAATGAAAAGAAATATATATAAATGGCTTACTGCAGGATGTGATGTCAGACATACAGTAGTTCAACATGACAACTCTGAAGGATTAAATAGAAGATATGAATCAAAATTTAGTGCGTTAAGTACACTCTTAATATTTCGCCTCTTCTATAGTACAACTTCTATACAGTAACTAAACATCATTAACAACATAAAAATTGTTAATGACGTTTAGTTACTGTATATGGTTAAAATGGCAACATAGACATTATTTACATACTGTAAATAGAAACAAACTTCTAAAACCAAACAGACTTTAAAATGGGAAATGTTAATATGTTTTTTACACATACATATTTACATAAGCTTGTTCTTGGATACCAACACTTCTTTCCGAGGTATTACTGAAGAACTTGAAGTTAGCATCAAGTAATATAAGACCATATATAAGATCATATCACAAGGCTTTGTTTTCAGTGTCACATTATAAAGGAAATAAGGAACTTTCAGAACAGCATAAAACCATTTAGAGTCGCTACTCAGCAGAAACTACAGCTTGGGATATAGCCACTGTAATGGTTCATAGCTTTGCAGCTTTCTAGTCATAGCATTTTGCACTTCTGTAGGTATTCTAAGATGCATATGTATTTGTTGTGTACAAAAGGAGTGCAAAAGGACACATTTCACTAAGTTACTGTTAGAGGATCTTGCACTGGGATCCTGCTGCAAATGTTTTGAAGGAAACGTTCAGTTCCCCTTTCATTCAGAGATCCAAGTATAAATACAATAGAACATATGCTTTGTGGAAACTTAAAAAAAATATTTGTGAAATGCCATTTCACATTCTTGTTTGGCAACATTATACTGTAGGTTTTAGCAGCTGACAGTAACTAAATTCACTGAAACACTTCACTTTGGCTAAAAGAAGGGAAAAACAAGGTTGTCTTCAGTTCAATGTGGCAGCCACTAATATGAATGTCCATGTGCTTCAAATTGAATTTTTACCTGTGGTGCACAATGTAGGTGATAATGGACGCGAAGAGGCACAATAGCATAACTGCGGTACATGCATATACCACAGGGTGCAGGAACTCCCCTGGGTACTGGGGGAAGGACAGCACTGTCTTCAACTCCTGTCAAGGAAGAAAAATGAAATTAGCCTTGTTAGACATGTGTGAGCATCTCGGACTTCAGTGGAAGACTTCTCAGCATTTTGATCTGTCCTTTGGATTTTCACATGCTGTATTTTGAAGCAGAGAAGTAAGGTGATTAACTTTATCTGAATAAAGTTCATATTCATTTACAATTACATCAAACTGCTCTTCTCTTGTCTGCATGTGCTTCTTAGGAGGAAATTAACCTTTTTTCCCAAAAGCAAGCTATCCCAATTTAAAAAACAAACAAACAAAATCCCAAAAGGAAAAATATGCAAAATATCACGTGAAGCAGACATTAGCAATGCCTTTACCATCTGATACTATCAATGATTGTCTTTTGCTATAATAGTGTGAACAAAATGTTTAACTACAGTGACAATGACAATGTCAAGATGCATATATTCTACCTTGAAATGCCTACTTAAAGACACAGAAACATGGCAGTAGACCCAAGATAGCAAACTCAGAAAATTCTCTGTCAAAATCTTTGAGACAGATCTTCACATACTGTAAATCATCAGAATTTCAGCTGGCCCAACTGATTTGACTCAGCATAAAAACATGAACCTCCACTCTCAGCTGCAGGAATGTATGGCTTTTGTTGATGTCAACGGTAGCTTCATAGCAACATAAAGGACAAAATGTAGATCTGTTAGTTCTTTGTAGGCCTGCTGTAGGTGTTGTTATCTCTGGAAACAAAATGGCACTAAGAAGGAAAAATGTTGACAGAGCATGTATACTGGTATATTTAACCGTATTAAATTCCTAAACCAACCTGCCTAACCTGGAGATACACGGTACAGCCACAAGTATTATGGGGACTATTAGAGAGAATAATAGAAGTCTAATCAGCACTAAGGTCAGTTGAAAGGCAAGTGTAGCCTTTTTTTTTTTTAAGAAAAAGGAAGATGAGGAGACTTCTTTATTCATTTTGCATCAAATTTTAAAAAATACAGAGTTTTCCTAGTACACATTGTAACACATGGGTTTGTGCCCCTATATTTCCACAAAATAAGGAAAATCCCAGAGCACATGCAGATTGCAATTTGCAGATGTCCACCTCCATTTACAATTATACTAATTTGTGCATAAAATGCAAAAGTTCATACATGTGATGACTTCTAAGACTAAGTACAGACTGTCAAAAAGCTCAAGGCTGAATCAATTCCATCTTTGCAGGATAGTTTAAGCTGTGTAGATTGAAACAATAAGCAAGTGAACAGACATTCACTTTTGATTCTGGAAATGCAGCCACATGCCTGTAGTGGCTCAGGCCAGAAGGTGGGAGTGCTAGAACATGCCTTTTTGCTTGGCTAGAGGAGAAAGCTTGGGCCAAACTCAGCCTACCAACCCTGCAATGGGGGGTGGGGGGTGGAGGGGAATGTATGGGGGAGGTGCACAATATCCTGGGATGTTGGGGGACTGTGAGTTAACTTGAATCTGGAGGGGATCTTGGACAGAAGTTTAATAAACCAATTTAACCTAAATCAGTTAAATCTGATACTATATCTATCCAGGTTTATCTTAAACCATTTTTTGGCTATTTTGAAAGTGGTTTATGTGTACTGAACTTTTTTGTGTTACAGATCTAAACCTGTTTCTGATCACTTACGCTGGTTTATGTGTAACTTCTGCCCCCAGCCTGGGTGTCTTATGTGAAAAAAATGGCCCTTAGTATCTGTTAATATAGGATAGAGTACGCATTTTATACAATTTTTACAAAATTTAGTGGAGGAAAAAAAAGATGGCACAGAAACACCCTACAAAACCTGGGATCTATAAAGCCTGGGATTTCTGCAGATGGATGAAGATGTTAGGGTGCATGTGCAATTAATGACCAAAAAATCTTGAAAGAAAATAGGAACAAAATGACTTGATGAAATTTAAGTTTAACATTTACAAGCATTTGTTGAAAGTATTAAGATTCACTGTAGGATTTATCAGTTCTAAATTTTGCCGTGTAAAAAAGGCTATTACTTTGCTGACTTGATATGAAGATAGTAACTGGTCTCCCGTAATGAAAAAGTGAGCCTCAAATCCTGATGATTTTTCTGACACTTGCAAAAGAGTTAAATTCTGGTACCATCATTTTTATATTTGAACACATCCATGAATAATAGGCCTATGCAAAGCGGCTAGTATTCACTTTGGATTTGGCTTCAGCCAATTTGGGAGACACTAATTCAATCTGGTGATTTGAATCACTGTCCTGAATCAATTCGGCGAAATCTGATTCAGAGATATGTTTGCCACCAAATCGGCTGACTCTCTGAATCGGACAGGCTCCATCCCACCTGGTCTCCCAGCCCTGTCAATGGCCACCCCACCTGGCTCCAGCCCCCCAGCTCTTCAGATAAAAAAGCCTGGCACTCACTGGTTGCTGCCAAGTGGGAGGAGGGGGGTGACAATCTCTGCTGCCCACCACTGCCCCACACTGCATGGGGGCCTCTCTCATGAGCCCCCACCCCCTGCTTGCTCTCCCAGCTCCCCCTCCCATTGGCTGCCCCACCCAGCCCCAGCTCCCAGTTAAAAAAAAGAAAGGCCAGAGTCACTAGCTGCTGCCAGGCAGGGGGGCCACCCCTGCTGCCCCCCACTGTACGATGCTGCATGGGGACCTCTTCCATGAGCCCCCCAGCCCCTGCCCACTTTCCCAGCCCCACTCAGCCCAGCTGCTGGCTCTTTAAAAAAAAAAAAAGCCTCAGACTCACTGGCTCTTGCCAGGTGGGGGGTTGATCCCTGTTGCACCCTGCTGCCCCACGCTGTGTGGGGGACTCTGCCACATCACCCAGAAGCTGCAATGGCTGCTGAAGCAGCTGGTGAGTGGGGCTTTTTTTTTTAATAGAACTGGGAGCTGGGGCCAGGCAGGGCAGCCATGGGGGCCCTGGGAGAGTGGGCAGCGGATGGGAGCTCATGACAGATTCCCCCATGCAGTGTGGGGCAGTAGGGATTGGCTTCTCCCACCTGGCAGCAGCTGGTGCATGGGGACTTTAAAAAAAAAATGTGTTAAGATCCGGAAGCTGGGCAGGGTAGCCATGGTTGGGTGGGGGGGAGCTGGGAGAGTGGGCAGGGGCCAGGGGTTACTCAGGGGAGCTGGGGGAGCAGGCAGGGGATGGGGCCTGGCAGGGGTCTCCCCATGGTCCCCTCACTTCTCCTCCAGCCTCCTCTCCCCTGCCCCCTACTTACTAGCATGAAGTCCAGGTACAAGCCCCTGAGGCAGCAAGCGAGGACTGCCTGAATCTCCAAAGCTCTCTGAATCTTTTACAAATATATTCAGAGGGTTTCAAATCAATTTGGACCTTTTAACTTGTCTCTTGATTTGATTCAGATTTGGAGATTTGGCTGCTGAATTGGGCCGAACCTTCTCCATATCCAATCAGCACCTGAAGCTTTGCACAACTCTAATGAATAAGCACCTACAGTGCAAAGTCCTGCACTTAGGAAGGAATAACTACAGGTGTATATACAGAATGGCAAATGACTTGTTAAACTACAGGACTGTAGAGAAGGACCTGGAGTGTTACAGTGGACCATAAACTGAATATGAGCCAACAGCATACTGGGTTTTATTAACACAAATGCTGCCTACAAATTAAAGGAAGTACTTTCTACTCCATTCAGCATTGGCTAGGTCTCACCTGGAGTACTATGGAATACTGTGTCCAGATTTTGCTCATATACTTCAAGAAATATATGGACAGATTGGCAAGAGTCTAGCAGAAAGTGACAAAAATCATTAGAAGACTGGGAAGCATGATTTATAAGGAAAAACAAAGCGCTAGGGTTATTTTGTCTGGAGAACAGAAGATCAAACGAGGGTGAGGAAAATAACAGTTTTTAAATACCTGAAGGATGATTATAGAAAGGATGGAGATAGAGTGTTCTTTGTGGCCATAGGGGACAGGGACTAGAAGCAATGGCCTCAAACTGCAGCAGGGGAACTTTAGGCTGGATATTAGGAGAAACTTTCTGACTATGAAGGTAGCTAAGCATTGGAACAGGCTGTCTAGAGAAGTCATAGAATCCCCATCCCTGGGCATTTGGCTGGCGTGGTTTATTCAGGGACAATTCTGCCTTGAACAAGGAGCTGAACTAGATGATATGACATGGTATCTTCAGCCCCACTTTCCTATGATATATACCACCCATGTGTCAGGGCATAAAGTATAGTTAGTTTACCTTCCACAGACACATAGTTCATACCTTGTCCTGACCATAATTATCTGTGTAGTGTAATAGCATCCAAGAGATCCAGAAGAATTGGGGCCCCATTTTGCTAGACTTTGTACAGAGATGTAGGAAAGACAGTCCCTTCCTCAAGTAGTTTGTAAAATGAGTAAATAACAGAAAAAAAGAGATAGATAACATGAATAGGTTATCCAAGGCACATTTTGTATTAGTAATATCCTCTTTTTCTCTGGATATTTCCCCTATACTTTTTGCTGTGTGGATACATCAGTCAACAAGTCCTACTATTGCTTACCCACATTTTCCCCTTTCCCATCTCGTTCCATTCCTCAAAGTCAATTCAGGCTCAGGGTTACTTGGATCTTGATGCCTGTGTTAGAAAGGTACTAAGACTAATACTCATGGCTTCTATTGCCCCTCCATATTCTTTCTTAGCTGCAGCTGTTTTCCCTCAACCACTAGTGGAAGAGAAAAATCAGTCTGTAAAATTGCTGTAATAGCTGTCAAAATAAAAGGAGTGCAATTATTTAAAAGAGTAGTAAGTAAATATCTTGGATAATTCTGCAATACACACACACACACACATGCACATGCACACATGCATGCGTACCCATACTGCCCCCCCGCCCCCTGGTTTAACAGTGTTAGGAACAAGGGATAAAATCCTAAATGTATTGTGTCAAGATATAAATGATATAACAAATTTAGAAGGCTTTAATTGACATGGCATCATTTAACATATCCCTTAATCATGTGTAATAGCAGAGATGCAGAATTCGACCAAATCATTTCATACTTGAGTGCTTACATAAAAGTAAATGCCATATGTCTTACAGGAATGCAGCCATTTTGCCTGCAGAAGTCATAGACAATCAGCCTTTTAAAATTATTTCCATTTAAAACTATTCATAGCTTTATCTTTATATCGTCTCTGATTTTTTAGTGGTAAACTGCTATGTGTAAAAACTTTAAGTAGAAGAATATATTATTGCCACTGTAGACTATCCTTTTTAATAGTTTTGTACAGTGAAAACTGATTTCATTACAGATACATGATAAATTTATCTTGTCTGCTTTTTAATTATAATTAAATCTTATTGATCTGTCAACCTCCCCTGAGTAATCCTTGGGGAGAGACAGAATGCAGAAGATAAAGTTAATTTTTTTCATGCCATATGCAAAGCAGTGTAATTGTACATTACATTTAAACAAGGCGGTTTTGATTTTATTTCCTGGAGGGGATTCAAAGTATTATAACACTGAAAACTGGCAGGATATATCTGAGGGAAAACTGAATATACCAAGAATTTTAACATTCAAAAGGAACTGTGGTCTATAACTATAGGGCTAGCAAAATATTAATGAGAAATGTCCACAGACTCTGGTGGAAAAGTGTGAAACCCATATACTGCAGATGTAAATGGCTATATAATGTGGAAGGCAGAGTAAGATCATGCCTATGGATGTTGGAAATAGAAAAGACATATTTTATCATCTAATTCATCCTATCTTGGCTTTTTTTTTTTTTTAACAAATTCAGCACAAATAGGGCTTTCACCACTTTTCCTTAGGATTCTATATAAGACATTTTCTCAAACAGATAAATTCATAACGCTGGCCAAGAGGTCAATTTAAAATAATAAAGAGGTAAATAATGAAACTGTATTCTTCCTCTGTGCGCGAGAGACAGACTACTACTACACACACACACACACACACACACACACACACACACACACACACAGAGGATATACAAGATATTCTATAGGATACATAGCCCAGGGATGCCTAACAAGAATACTGGCATACTGAGAAAGTTTGCTCTACAAACCAGGCTGGGGCAACACCGAGAGCCTATATACTTCCACCGATCCATGTGAAATAAAAAAAAATGTAGTACACTTAAGAAGCAGTAAGTGTTTGCAATTCTTGTACTTAAACAGAGATTTTGTTGTTAGTAGGATACTAAATTAAATTAAGTTCAATGACTAAAGAAAAATATAAACTTAACTGGCCTAGTTTTTTTTTAAATAGGTACCAAAAGTTATGCTTAGAAGAGTAGAATTTCATTGAGTGCTTCAGTGACTTGGGAGCAAGAGAGCACAAAAAGCCAGTAGGGCGTGTACTTTTAAATACTCAAGTAGGAACTTTTGAAAATCTAAATGTACCTTAATAAACCGCCCATTTTTTTAAAGTGCTGATGAGCAAATACTTCCTTTGCTTTCTTACTCATACAAAAAAGCCCTCTCTTTCCTTTGAAGACAAGACTAAAGAACTCTAGTCCTACCAGCTTTTTTAACTACATCTCAAAACTGATGGCTGGAGTTATGAGTTAACTTTAAAAGATTTAGAGATCTAGTTTGGTTTGGGTATGCATCCTGAGATTTGGAAGCTTATCTTAACTGTGAGCTACATGTTTGCAAAACTGGACATCACTTTTGGCACTTCCTATTTCCAGTCAGGCTGAAAATACTGTAGGAGTATTTTCCCTTATGGTATTGTGACCCTTTTCCCAATGATAATCAGAATCAGGAGATGTGAAGGGTGTGTAGAAATGTACAGGAATGGAAGGAAATTTTTAGAAATGGCCCATGTTTCTCCCTCTCCCCAATCACATTCCTTCAAGCACATCCAATTCAGGATTTTCCAAATTTTGTTAGCAACAAAGGTTCAGACTGATACTGTTTTTTATCAAATTGGCCTAACCAGTTCTTACTGTCATGTACCAAATTGAAGCC
Source organism: Caiman crocodilus (assembly GCA_030014935.1). Lineage (NCBI taxonomy): Eukaryota > Metazoa > Chordata > Crocodylia > Alligatoridae > Caiman > Caiman crocodilus. The sequence continues at coordinate 27,064,586 of JAGPOW010002742.1, read as the reverse complement.
CACTAGTTACTCTCCTGATCAAATGATTTTCAGCAAGGAAATCAACAATAATGTCAATAAATTTTAGAGAACTATGGTAATTGGCTTAAACCTGTTTTACTATGATAAGAATAGGAAATCATAAGTTTAATACACAATGTTCATTCACTACATCTTCAAAATTAGGATAAAGAAAAGTTGGAGTGATGTTGTATCTGTAATGGTCCAGGAATTATGAGAGGAAACAATGTTTGCGGGTGATACTGGACCATCACTGGTGATGTACAGGGACCCAATGAAGTATACCTTGCATTCAAACTTGTCTAACTTTATTCCTACCATGCAGTTGGTCCAATACAGGACATCACCCATGAAAATCCTTACATTTCAGTAAGAAAAAAACTTTCCTAACAGTATTTATTAATCAATCAACTGTCCCTTAATTTACAAGCATAAAATTTAGGCTAACTGGAGAATGTCATTTCCATTTATTTACTAAATATATGGAACTTGTAATGGACAAAAGCAATCTGACTGGGAAAAGGGTGCCTGGTACAGAACTGTCACTCTATTATAAGAGAGATCAGGCAAAGGAAATATGACCTAACAGGTTTAATTATTTTCATCATGGATTTCAAAGTTTGCTACTTTATCACCTGGAAGAATATACTTTTCCTAGGCCTGTGCTAAGATTGTGGGAAGTTACACTAGTGATAAAAAATAAATATTCTTGAAGAAATTAAAATGTTAGTAGAATACCATTTCCTTAATGATCGAATCAAAGTTATCTGCTCCTACTGAAAGCACATGCTTATTGTAAAATAAACTTTAGTAATTAGGTGTACTGAAACTTTAGAAATCATAACATAATTTGCTACTATAAATCAGTATATTTGGGTTACTTCAGTCCATATATCACCTATAAAAACATCTCAAAAGGCTTTGCAGACACTGAGAAATAGAAGTAGCTCTGTGAGAGAATAGCCATGTGAGAGGTGATTATTATTTTCATTTTACACATAAATAAACTAAGGCAGAGAGGAATAAGGGGACTTACCCAAACTGAGACAGAAAATCAAATTAGAGGTGAGTAAAGAACTCCTCATTAGGCTGACAAACAGACAAACCTCTGTTCTAGTCACTAGGCCATCTTTTCACAAATTTATCAGGGGAAATTAGATAATGCAAAAATGTTGATGTCATGTCTTAAGTTCCTTCTACTTGCCTTAGTTTTAATAAAGTGAGAGTACAAATATAAAGTTTGGTGCACATAGACTGGTCTAAAAATAGTGGAACCCAGTCTAAGGTAGACCTAGATCAATGTGCACTCAAACTAAATTGATTTTAGTTAGACAGGTGAATCAAACTTCAGTACCAGTTCCCCTACTGATTCAGGCTGGATGCTGGCATCCCAGGTACCTTTGCAGCTCCTTGCCACTGCCCCTTGCAGGGAGGTGCACTAGCACTCGTCCCACTCTCAGCTGCTCCATCTGAGTGCCCAGCGGGACCTGCCCCTAAGCTGTCACAGAACCAAGTCATCACAGACACTTTCCATCACAGACCCTTTCTGCATCCTTATCGCCTGCCTCTGGGCAGCTGTCAGCCACAAGGAGGCATGAGGATGGGGGGAAGGAAGGTGTCTGTGTCCCTGCACCTATCCCATCATGAAGCCGAAAAAAGGTGCACACTGACCTGACACTGAGCCCAGGAGAACCTCCATGAGCAGGCACAGCCTCCTGGAGCCCAACTGGACTGCCAGGCATGGGCAAGCATTCTCCCTTCTCCCCTGCCACGTCCAGGTCTGGGCACCACATTTTAACAAGGGTGTGAACAAGCTTGAGAGAGTCTAAAGAAGAGCCACCTGTAAAATCAGTCTTAAAAGGCAAGCCATACAAAAAAAGGCTGAGGGGTCTGGGATTGTTTAGCCTGGGGAAAAGAAGGCTGAGAGGGGACCTGGTAGCAGCTTACCACTACACTAGGGTAGTACAAGGGCTCAGTGAGCAACTGTTCACCAGGGCATCTGAGGGGAAAACTAGGAGTAATGGCCACAAACTCCTGGCAGATCGATTCAGACTCAACATTAGGGAAAACTTCTTCACAGTCAGCGTGTCCAGATTGTGGAATAAGCTCCCTCCACAGGTGGTGCAATCACCTACCCTAGAAATCTTCAAAAGGAGACTAGACAGTCACCTTGGTGACCCCCGTTATCTTTCCTGCTTGGTGCAGGGGGCTGGACCCAATGATCTTCTGAGGTCCCTTCCAGCCTTACCATCTATGAATCTATGAATCTGTCACCCACAGACATTGATCAGCTGCAGGCAGGTAGTGTGGAGCAGAGGGAGGAAATGTTTGCCTGTGCCCAGCAGCCTGGTAGGGCTCCAAGGGGCTGCACCTGCTCACAAAGATTTTTCTGGGTTCGCTGTCAGGTCTGTGCCTACACTATGGGGTGCTTTTTGATGGTTTTTTTTTGCAGCGACACAGCTGCCCCCCTTCTTTCCCCACACTGCCTGTCTGCAGCTGATAGATGCCTATGGCTGACAGACAACGTGGCTGGGGGAGGAGTGCTTGCCTGTGCCTGGCAGCCAATCAGGGATGTCTTGGCCACTTGGCTGTGTTCGGTAGTCTCTGGCAGCCTGGGGAGCCCATAGGTCCCACTGGGACACATATAGGAGCACTTCCAACCTGCTGGCCTTGGCCAGTGCAGGAAGCCTGCGTGTCCCCACTACCAAAGGGTAAACGTGGGTTCTGTTCGCTACTGATCTAACCTATGCTGCTTCCAGAAAACCGCGCAACTTAAATCGATTCAGCCTCAGGTTTTTTGAATGTCTGTACTTAGCCTAAGTGAAAACAATACTAAAACTATCTCTCTGATAAAGACTTCTGCTAATCCTAGGCTTAAACATATTTTTGTATCATGGCCAATAAAAACTCGCAAGAAATAACTCAATATTCCTCTCCAGATATTCAAAAGAAATGATGACAGCCTGTCAAACACATAATAGCAATGATGAATCTGAGCATGTGCTGTATGAGTAGTACAATGCACAGCTGGATTAATTTAGCCACCTACTTCATCTTGTTTCACAGCAGGATATACATTATTCTGATAGCAATGCAAGCCTCCAGGTTCTCTGTTACTTTACGGCTGCACTTCACTTAATTCCTATTATTTCAGTTTACTGCCATTAGCCCACAACATAGTAATCCATTGTGAATTTTCATAGTTCTTTATATTTTAGGGTTGTATTGTAGAGTTTTATAATGTAAAAGGATAATTTTTATTTTACTGAACATGCCAACTATTTTTAATTTTCTATTACCAATATTACCTGAATAAAATAGAGTAGTTATTCAGGTTTGATGGTGTTGGATAGAGATAGATATTTTAAATGGTTTATATTATAACTTAATAGCCAAGTATAATAATAAGATTCTTTACTACTCTACTTTTTCTTCTTCTTTTATATGGCTGACTTGGAGCAACAATTATAAGTCCACTTTAAGGTTAGTTAACCAGTCTAAAGCTCTTGAGGAAAGGGAGTGTCTTTCTGCAATGTCACTGTGAAATTTGTATAGAGGGCAGAGTGTTATGTGGTCCATAGTTTGATCAAGGTTGCCACAGTACTACTCTACTATGACCAATATAAAAAACAGAAGTTCTTATTTTAATTCAAAGCCAATACATCTCCATTTTTATGGAGATGTATCTTTTATAACGATATTTATTTTTACAGCAATTAATGCACATAATTAATTATGTTAAAGTCTCCTAGTCTTTCTGAAAGATTGGGAAAATTAATCTGAGTGAATGCTATAAAGACACTTTTAATCTCTTTTCTCAAAAAAGTAGGTGCCATATTACATTTTTCGAGCTGTAACCATAATTAAGGTGAGTAGAGTATGAAAGATACATTTTTTGTTTTTTGTTTGTACAGATCAAAAATGAGAGAAGCATATAGAAAAGAGGAAAGTTTAATTAACAAAATCCAATACTACATTCTCTAGGAGAAAGACATCATCTATAAAGGTCCTAAAAAAATCCTGTTATACTTCACAGGATATAGTGACTATGAAACAACTTTTATTCAAATGTACAATATAAAATGAAATACTTATATCAGGACATGATTTTCATGGGCAAAACAAGTAAATGAATTCTTCAAATGAACTGTAATGCATTGTTTGTAAATTATTAACTACTGCTTAATAACTAAGCAAAGTGAAGTATCATAAAGTGAACTTAAACAGTTCTAGAAAGAGACAGCCATTTTGGGCGTGGTACCTGCAAAGCCAACATGTGTTTTCTTTAAAATATTTAGAAAAAATACCCTCAGAACAAAACTGTGTTTACCACTTGGAAAAACCCACACAAATGTCCGAGGGGAAAAAACCGGGCATCTGAGTTGTAAAAAGATGAGATCTGTTTAAGATCAACTAATCTTCAAGAACAGGATGCTAAAATCTGAACCAGTCTAAAATGAGTACAAAAAAAAATGATCTAGTAACTCTGAGGGAAATCAGTTCTTACAAAGTAGACAATAATATCCGCATTTAACTACTCATTGTCACAGCCTTGTGCAATGATTGGCTGACAGCTGGGCTCCATCTGACAGCAGCAGATTGGTATTCTCTGCACACGTCCTCTCCATTCCTGTCGCCTATGTTTGCTATCCTTTACACATACTCACAATACATTATTTACTCAACATAAACCTTTCAGTAAAGTAGACAAGAATCTCCTACAATGCAATCATGCACAAGTATTGAGATCATTCAGTATTAGGCAAGTGGCTAGTCTCCTTGCAATTGGTTCACAATGACCATTTTTAATAGAGCAACAAATTTTCACCAAGATAATTTTTTGCTAGGTAGCTTACTTTTTTTATTATGCTCTCCTGTCTTTTGCAAAAATATAATAATAATAAAAAAATCAGTAATTATTGTGTACGTGTACCTTCTGTTTTAATTAAGGTAACTTTCTGTGAAGCATGGTAGTTAAATAACTGCAATGGGAGCTGTAAGTGTGACTGAGAACAGACCAAGGCAGCCTGATAGGTTAGCACTGCACAGAAATATTTTTCTCCATGAATAGCAATTTAGCAAAAAGGCTAACATCATCAGTATACAAACTAAAACTTGCAGAACAACAACAAAGACAAAAAAGTCCTTGTTTAAAAGAGCATGAGATGCTATTCACTTCCATTTATTAAATGATTCAACATTGCGGTATGCCTGCAACTAATTAGTATGATCAACACAGTGTAAGGCAGGAACAAAAGCAGACCAGCCTTCTGAAATATATTGAAGTAAAGGCAAAAATGAGCATACATTTCTCAAACCCTGTCTTACAAATTATAACCTCCCTATCTTGATCATTCTCTTATGGAACTTTCTTCTGTCAAGAAAGAGTTAAATGCCATTTATAACTGGGCCTGTCTCTGAATATTAGACTGAGCTGACCATCAGGTTAATTCATTTATTAGCTGTTAAATAACTTACATGTCTTTAAGGCTTGCTTCCATAAAACATCATGACAAAATAAACTACAGTTACTGTCAAGCAAGGATGATACACATACTTATAGAAGGAACATCTGTATATAGGTATATTTTCAAAGTCATGTACTCACCATTAGCACTGCAAAGTTACTGAAGTGTGTACTCTGAATGGTTGTAATATTGCCTGAAGAGCTAATTATGTGGCACCCTTCTCCCCACCAGCCTCCATGTCCATCTAGAAGGTCAAAATCCCAAAACGCTGCAATGGGGTCTATACCCCGTTGAAAGTGCCTCAAGCCTATTGTAAGAGGGCTGGTGAGGTTTCCAAAACTGTACCCATCTGCAAAAGCAACAAACTGAATCAGAGAAATGGACTGGAAAACCCTTTATTGATGAGTACTACATACAGAGCTTCACAAATGTCTATGAGTCTATGAATCAAATGTACTGAACTACGGAAAACAAAGCAGTTGCCACATATTCCTGTCTGTGTACATTGAAATCATAGATAATATTCACATCCAGAAAAGTTTGCTGCAGTTTAAATTAATCTGAATGACTATTTTAGCTTGTTACATTGTCCAAATGATCTAATCATTCTTCATAAAGCTCAATTGGTTGTTTCAGTCTTAAATTATGACTAAAATTATGCTATTCACTCACATAACTGCAAACAGGGCTCAGTTTTATTGTATGATTAATAGCTAAAACAATTCTGTGCTTTGAAAGTCATATTAAAACATTTTTTAAATGCTAATAGAAAAGTGAACACTACTCAGAATCAAATCAAATTATTAAAATTGTCTGGCTGAATAATTTATCAAAATAGTGACTCACTAGCCTATAAGATCCATCACATTTAGACAAAAGCCTCTATCAACACCTGCTGTAGGACCATCATATCAAAAAGTACACTGATGAACGTTAAGATACATGCAACAGGGCATTAAACCCCCACACAATCTTATTTATCTACGTATCTGTGTCTAGGATGTTAGTACTGCAATTTTCATCGCAAAGATTAAAACCAGGTTCTTTTCTAAGTCACCTTGGTTTGAGATATAAGCTTCTGAAATAATAATATAAGTAAACAGTGAGCCCAAATATTTATTTTGTGATTACATTTCACAGATTTATAAGGGAATTTGCATAAAATCATATGAATAGGAATAAATCCAAGCACTTGTGCAGAAGAAACAGACAGACCCCAGCCTCCCAGCATACTGTATATTCTGCTGCTCCATTCCCTACATAACCAAGTATACTGTAGCTTTCAGATTAAAGGATATAATGCATAACAACTCCTCACCTATTTTAGCAAACACCGCTGGTGTGGCAACAGTCCTACGTTTCCCATCATCTGCAAGATTTGATGAGTTTCCTGTGCTAGGAAAGAGTTTTCCATTCCGAAAGACAATAAACTGTAGCTTGCAAGTGGAGTTATCAACAGATTGCAAGGCTGAAGACTGAGAGAAGACAGACTGTGGCAAATGAACTGAAGCTACTGCTACAGCATTCTGTACAATGAGAAAAAAAAAGAAACATTTAAAATGCAAATCACAACAGGGTTGCTTTCATTAGGTTTTAAACTCCTGTACAAGGAATGTATGCTGCCTCCTTTTTCCAACAGACTGGAAGCAACCAAAGAAGCACGAGCTGTAACCATGGGAATAGGATTGGTACAGTGCATATTAAAAGGGAAAACGTTTTGATTGAATGTATGAGTCTATATGGTCAAGCTCCCTGCTGCAGAGGTGAGAATGGTTCTTACCATGCCTGCTAGAGGGTCCATCAACACTGCAGATCTGATTTAAAGAGACAACCTCTACCAGGTTTTCTCCTTCACTTAAAACAGAATCAGACAACTTACATTATAACATTTCTCTGAAAGGGTACTTAAAGAGTACTGAAATAATTTTATTAATGCAAAAAGTACATCAGTGGAGCATGCTGAGTGCAGGGGAAAATACATTATAGTAAATCAAATTTTATGGGTTTTATTTCATTCTTGCTTATATGAAGAAAATCATTCATCCAAATTTGTGTTTCAGTAACTGTGACATTAAAAATATATCAGAGTATTAATGTACCATAACAATAAAGAGTATGAGATAACAATAATGGCTTTGAGCTGTGAACGTGTTATACGCTACTAGGCATGGGGAGGCTTGATCCACAAAATGAAACACACCAAAATGAATCCCACAAAGATCTTGCTCATCATTCGTTCTTTTTTTCTGCTGTACAAGTGGCAAGCTTATCATTAAGCACCAAGATATGTGCAAGGAAAAAAAAAGAAAAACAGAGGGAGAACAGAGCAAAAGTAAATAGGCAAGATCCTGCCCTGCTGTTCAACGTAAAAAGTCTATATATTTAAAAACAAACAAACAAACTGTAAAATGCTCTGATTTACATTTTCTTGAAGGCAAACTATAGCTTCTATGCATATAGTTTGTGTAGTTTAACTACGTCCTTGAGAATTAATAGGAACAATCTTCACAATCATATCAATAAACATGACATTCATATATTTATATAGGATGAGATGAATGTGTGTGATGGACACAATGTATCACATGTGAGCTGAAAAGCTACAAAGACATATCAGACATGTCTAGTGATATCATAAGAAGCATGTGAACAAAATTTGTGGATACTGTGATGTCACTGAGGTGCTTAGGTGAGTGAATATAGGCTTCTATGCACATATTCTACCTTTTAAATTTTATATTCTGGAAGGGAATCAAGATTTTAATAGGAAAAAGGGCCTTAAAGTTTAAATAACTCTTCTGTTGCTATCCACATTCTTATCCAGCCAATGTCATTTGTTAGATAAAATGACTCCAAAAAACAGAAGAACAAAACAAAATTTAAAAAAATTGAGATATTTGTATGTGTCCATCAGGTTTTAAAACAGAGAGGCAAGTATGCATTCCTAGAGGTGCTGCATTGACATTAGCAGTTACTCAGCCAATCAGCGTGCAGTTGACTTCAGATAGTTCACACATTACGATGCAGGGATTATAAAAATGTAGTCTGACATGGGTTTTACCTCACACTTCTGAAAGATTTGTATTTCACTGTTATGATCATACCTAGCATCCATGAAAAATGGACTTCTGATAACATCAAGCCAGCAAATATAACTTTTTTCTATAACTACGCATAGGGACTTTTACTAGAGCTATTTATCATACTTCAGATTCCTATTGAGAACTTTTCTGGGGCTGCACATGAGTGTACAGGAAGTTATAATTTGATCCAATTTTTATTTATATTAGTATTTTATTATTATTACCACGTGCTAGAAACAGCAAAAGCACTAAATTATACAAATTATTTAGTATACAAAACAGAGAAAGCCAGCAGTCCTTGAATAAGATTATGATAATGAAACCAACTGCTAGAAGCATTTGGATAAGCAACGATATGCCATGACTTCATTAAAAAAAAAAAAAAAGGAAGGAATAAACTGGATAAACACAATGAGGTTTATATTGCATTCACTGAGCTAGAAAATTGTTTAACCCCGTGTGGTTCTCATCTCACTCCCAACTATGGCTACATATTACTACAACAGGAAAAAAAGGCATAGATAGCTCTTTCTCAATGAGGTATAAAAGAAAGGAAGATGATTATAAAGCCCATGGGCTTGTTCATAACCCCCTTATTGAGAAGCCATGATCTTAACTGATCAGACTTGAGAAATGTTGTACAAATCTTATAATGAGATTTGTGGAAATTACTGTACTTGGATTGGCTGAAGGAATCATCAGGCGATACAAGACATGTTTAAGTATAAACAACTGAATATAAACAACTAAATATGTCTTCCTTAGTAGCAGATCTAAGAAAATAATTTGTAATTTAATTGTTGAATTTTGCCTTTTTCTCTTTACAAATTTGTCCACAGACAGCAACACTCACAAATGTAACCATTATTTTGAAATTATCTGATAAATAATCTCTGTGGATAATTCTTAGTCTGTAGTTTATTTGTGAGCATCTTCCTAACAGTATTTGATATTTGAAATGCAAGCTGTTTTGAGTGGACATTCAGTGGATTTATTTGGTACTGCTAAAATTGCAAATATTCATGAACATATATTCAACATTTCTTTTCTGTGGACATTCTGCAAATTAGATTAAAACTGGCTGCTTCGGCAAATATTCCTGCCAATAAATTCATCTGCTAGAATATTTGTGGAAAACACACACTGGAAGTGCCCACACATTCACACTGCTGTTTAAAATATGAACAAATATTTGTGAACATTTTTTACATCTTAGCCATCTGTGACAAGACATTTTTTAAATAGCCTTACTTATTAGTCAGAGAGAAAGGTACAACAGAACTGGTCCTAATCTACAGTAAAGGAGATAGCATGGTCCAGTGGATAAAACACTATCATGATTGGAAAACTTAGATTTTCTCCTTAGACAAGTCTCTACATGACCCTGTTTCAGTTTTCCTCCTGGCAAAACTGCGACAATGATATTTACCTTCTTCTACTGGGTGCCGGGAAATCTCCAGATGAAAAGTAATATACAAGAACTAGGGATTACTGTGATTATTAATACTAATATTACAGATGGGGAGACATTGGCATTGACTGAATGCCAAATGTTGCACTGTGTATAACAGTTTTATTATTGTTCCAAGCTTCCCTGTTACAGGGTTTGTTTGGATATGCTAGCACCAAATAACATACACTTAACACTTCACACAATTCAACAGCAGCAGTTTGAGACAAGATCAAAAAAAGCACTGGCCAAGGAAGCTCTATCTGGTGTCCAGCATGGGTACTGCATTTTCCAAGGATATGCAGTTTCAACAGTAGCATCTGGCATTTCCTCAGGAAAATATCAGGAAAAGCTGCCAGACTGTGTCATTCATTTAACAATTAGGATTTACTCATTCTGTGGGCTTTTGCAAAATAACCATGCAGGTAAGGCATTCATGAGAAGGTTTGGATATCACTTCTCACAACTGTATCCAGTCTATGCGCATTCAACAAAAAGAAAACACTAGAACTAATTGGAGATTTTCTAAAGGAATGTTCTGGTGGAAAATGCCAATTTTTCAAAATGGAAATGTGTTCCCTAGGATCATGTCAGTTTTGATGAAATTCTGATGATAACTAGGCAGACTGCAAAACCTATTTGGTTTCCTGCCAGTTCACCTGTTCAACTCTTTGGCATCCTGGTCTTCCAGGCTCCTGGCTCTTTCAAAACCAGCTGGATGCACTGTCCCAGAGCTGGCTCTCCTAGCCTCAACAGCAGCCCAAAAGCCCTAGGAGTGATTTGACGTCTGCCTGGTAGACTGCTGGGACTTCAAGGAGCTTGAAAAGTTTAGGAAACTGTCAAACAAGGCCAAAGTGAACTAAGGTCTTGACTTAGTCACTTGAACTAAGTGACTAAGGTTTTGAGAAAACCATTTCGAAATTTCTCTTCCATGTGAAATTCCCAAATTCTAATTTTCCTTCTACTTTAGAAATGACATCAAAATAAATTCAGAATTGCCCATGGAATGGGAATCCCAGCTTCCAACCAGTTCTATAAAATAAAAACCAGGAATACAGGAGCTCAGAATGAACCAGAGGGAGCTATACAAGTTAACCATTTGAGTAGAAACCTCATTTCACAAAGCAAAAGATCCTTGGGATACTGAGGTTTAGGAGCCCACCACAGGAGTTTTAATTAATTTTGACATTTTTGCTGTTTAAATATGTTTGACCCTAATTACATGTGTTTTAAGGGAAAATGCAATATTTTAAGTAAATTTCTCCCCAGTCAATTGTACTTAGGCCTATAGCATGCCCCATTAGAATTGATGCTAGCATTTCCAAAGAGTTTTGAAGTATTTTAAGAGGGAGTACCTCATGTTAGGTGATAAACTGGCTCTATTCCTGATTGCCCTCTACTTCTCTCTTTTGCTCCCATTTTCTTCCATATTTATCTTAATCCAAGTCCTTAACTGTAACAATATAATCAGAGAATGCACATATTTCCAGAGATTTGTTATTAATGTCTCTGCCTAGGGGCTTTGTGGGGATAACTAATCCAAAACCTTAATCTAGTGCTGTTCTTGCTTCTATCAATACTAAATTATTGAGCAACAGTCTGTACCTCTCATTCTACTTCAGCTGAAATTTCATTTCAACATTGTCAGTGAGGCAGGAAACATCAGGAGCCCATGCCTCAGACAAAGTAATGCTTATTACAAAAATAGTGAATGAGGCACAAGATTTCACATGCTGTTTTTAAGGACTGCAATAACACCATCCATTTTTTTTTTTTTTGAGAAATGATACGAGTTCTTGTACTTAGAGACTGTGTAATAGATGATACACACATCCAAATGGAAAGATATAAGGTAACATGTGCATCTATAAAAATAGGGACTCCACATGTTGAATGCTTCCACTTTTCTGCCTTAATACTTTTTACATTTTTTTAAAAGTACAAGACTGTTTCTTTTTCATCAGTATGCCCTTCAAGTATTTGCCCAATTTATCTATCATGTGGTATAAGGGACTGCATGATAGATGCCTTGGTTAGGATCACCACTTTTTATCTTAGGCCAGAACATAGGAAAGTACACTACAGAGGATCATTTTAGATCATCTCAAATTGTGTAATGTCAAAAGTTTTTTTCTGGAATAGTGGGGAAAGAACCATACTAAGCTCTGCTCTGCCCATCCTCATCTGTATTAGACTCTCTGGTCCATCCTGTCTGTAGTAGCCATGAAAAGCAGGAAGCTCCCAACTATCTTTAGAAATATGGAGACACATTACTTGCTACAGGCTCACTTTATTGTCTCCTGGTGGAGCAGCAAGATGAAGGACCCATTCCTAATTTTGTCATACTGGGAGGCCCCCTAGAGGAGAAGCCCCCACCACTGCTTATGGATAGAGCTAGGTTCTCCGGTTGGTGACAGAGGACACTAACTTACTGGGAGCTTTTCCCTGCAACGTTGTGATGTCTATGGAAGGGAATAACTGCTGCAGACAAGCTGCATAAAGAAGATGCATTCTTTGTCTCATAATTTCTGGACCACCACAGATACAACATCACTCTCACACTACTTTTTAAAGAAAGATATGCAACCTTAATTAACATTTCCAAGTGACAGAAAATCCAACACATCCTGAGCTATGTTGCTTCAGTGATTAATTTGCCTAGTTTATAATTTTTCATCTTAACATGAAGTTAGAAGGACACTGATCTTTGGCAAAAATGGAACAAATGAAGTCACCTGAATTCCTCAGTCTGAAAGAGAACCTGGCACAGAAATGGAAGAAGGAGTTTCAGTGCTTCTAGAATTTAAAGAATATGATTAGATGTCTAATGGGCTTGAATGCATTAAGGATATAATACATCAGATTGATATGGATCTGAGTGTGCCACCACCAAAAATGCATCACTCAAAGTTACATTAGCAGTAAGAGAAAATATAAAAACTGAACTTGACTGGATCGTGAAATCAAATGCTACTGAACAAATAAAGACACATATTGTCTTAGTTAATAACATTGTCTCAGCAATTAAATTAAATATGTAGAGGACTTGGAAAATATCCAAAAGAAGTGAATAAGGCTATCAGACAAAATAGCTGCTCCATAAAACTAACTGAAGCAATTATTTCTAGTCTTCAAAATAGAAGAATATTTCCCATATGGGATATATGCCATGGGTTTTGAGCAAATTTACTTAAAGAATAAGTGCAAAATTCTACACTCAAAAGCTCTTTCTGGAAGATATCAGCATAGGTGACTATTATTTGAGAAACTCTCAATACATGACGTATCTTACTCAAGATCTTTGAGGGTTTAGATTGGGTGGAAATAGTTACTGATCTACTTGACTTGTGGTGAAAATCATCAACAACATAATGAAAGATTGTATAATGTTCTGCAATGTGCCAGGAAAAGGAATTTTAAATTGAACAATATCATATGCCACTTTGAATAAATGTAGTTAGTTACATAGGGCACATACACAGTGATGAATAAGTTTGACCGATCATGAGAAAGGTAAAATTAATTGCATAAATGAATGAAGCCCAAGAAAAGAAATTTTAGTGATTCCTAATGTCACAGCTAAAGGATTCACTTCAAAGTTTACTTGGAAGTGCAGAATGGCAAAGAAAAGAAAAAACATCAAGAAAAAAGTATACATTTGCATAAACTACATGAGAAATATGAAATGATTTAACTTTAAACAATGTGAGGAATGGCTAGAGACAAAAGGTGAGTTACCTCCAACAACAACAACAACACAGTACTGAATTGTGGAAATGAAATTATTGCATGTGATAGGATTACTATATGCTAAGTAAGTTACGTAATAAACCCATGTAGTACAAGATGAAAAATACTAATACATATTCTACACCCATTTGATTTTTTAGAAACATAAGAAGAGAGTCCAAAATGACCTATTCTGATGATGTAAGAATGCTTATATAACACAAATAAATGTGGAATCCACTAATATCAGGAAGCATAATTAAAAAATAAAAACAACCCAAAATGCAATTTATGGATGTCCCATGTCTCAAAGTTAGTTCAAAGTAACATGCAGTTAATAAAAAGCTTAAGGTGGTACTATTACAGACTTAGCTATGTCAAGAACATTAGAGAGGACATGGTCATAGAATAACCATATCTTGAGTTGATTCAATTTAATTTAAAATGGAAGGGTAAACCCAAGTAGGTCTATAACTAAGGTTTTGGATTTTAAGGGCTCATCCAGACAAGGGTGTAGGTGTAGGCACATGCATTTCCCATGGGACAAACAGCAGTGGCACACATTTGTGCCACTTTTGGCCCCAAAGCATGTACCTGCAGATATGTTCTGGTGAGCAGTGAATTGGTCTGGGTGGGGTAGATGATACTGGAGCTAGCAGCTGTGCTGGCTTCAGCTGCCTTACCTGTGGTCCTGGGGGCCTCCTGGGGCAGCAGCAGTACCTATCCTGTCACATGGAGCCTGGGCAGCAGCCAGAATGTGGCTCTGGATGGCCAGACTCCATTTCTGGCAGCGCAGGCTGCTGCCATCTGTGCCACCTTGCTTTTTTGGGGGTTCATTTTTTTGAAACCAGGATCTCCTAGTGTCAATTTAGCAGCACAGAAAATAGGTGAATGTGTTCTGTGTGCAATTTGTGGCACCTCAAATAGCTCTGAGGCACTGCAATCCTCACTTATATGCTCATCTGGACACACCCTAAAAGGATTAATTTTAATTAGCTATGCAAACTAGTAAGTGAAGTTAACTGGAATGAAGCCATTAGAGACTTGATCTGGAGGAGGCCTGGAATTCTTTAAGTGAAAATTTTTAAAATTATCCAGAGTTTGTATTCAAAAAAAAAAAGGAAAAAAAAATTGAGGAAAAGGACTCCAGACCAATTTGGAGGAACAACCATCTAAAGAGGGATATCAGGAACAAGTAGAGACCCTTCAAGAAGACAAAAAAGGCTAGTCAGCAGACCAAGCTGCATCTACAAGGCCAGCAGTCTGCTGCTAGCAGCTGGGAGGACACCACCCAGCTGGGGGTGCTGCTCATACCATCTTGGAGGTAAGGGCAGAAACTATGGGGATGGCTGAAGACTCCTGGTCCTGAGGCATGACCTAAAACTACACCCTGCTGGGGCCTCCCCCGTGAAGGGCTAGTATGGGGTGCCCTCAGCCCACCTGCCATCTGCACCCATTTACATTTTTTTTAACCATTTAATGCCCCACTCTTAGAGCTGGAAGCAGCACTCATTGCATCACCAGCCAGCAGGAGAAGAACATGTCCCTGATGAGCTCCCGTGCCAGGATGAAGTTGGAGGTATGAGCTAGGGTCATGGGGAAGGAGGAGACCCCAGGTCCTTGGCATGACCTAAAACTGCACCCTGCCAGGTTCAAGAGGCCTGGTGGGACTGCTGGCAGTGTGGCAGCGTCAGGACTGTGGATCTCCCTGGTGAAAGTCAGGCAGGAGGTGCCTTAACTTCTAGCTACCACATGCATGCACAGTCCTGGCTGGGGAAAGCCCAGACTTGTAAGATCTTTGAAAGACCTGATTCTTGCTAGTTGCAGTGGAGTCGTGAGGCTCCAGGTGAACTTAGCTGCCTGGAATGCCATCTGTAAGGCATGGGCTTTCAGGTTTAAAACCCTTTATCAGTCTGAGGAAGCATCTGCTCTTCCTGGATGGAAGGAATAGTAAAGAAGCCAGAGGCTGGCATGCAATGAGGGCAAGAAAGCCTGTCAGTGAAAATGGAAATGGCATCAGAGGCTGAGAGACAGGCTGGGGTGAGGGGGAAGAGGGATGTAGTAGGTAAAAGTGGAGAGGTACCTGGGGAGTCAGATGTCAGGCAGGTTGTAGTGCATCATAAATCTGATGTTTATATTGAGTCCATGAGCTTCTGTGTCCAGGAGGTTGATGAAGTGAAGTTCACAGGCCCATCTGTGAAAAGTAGTTTGTAAATTACCTTTGAGGATCAGGACTGAGAGATGAGACAGAGTGGTTTTCTTGTGAGAAATGTGCCTCCACAGGTAGTTAGGTATTCTTGCCTTGGACAGATTCTGATGCGCAGTTTTTGGGGGTACTGGATATGTTGACAGGTTTTGCATTTCTTGTCATGGCATGGTCTGAATCTATTCTGTGTGCTTTGGGCTGTAGGAAGTTGGCTTCTGGTGATGAGGTTACTGAGGTTCAGTGCTTGTTTGAATTTACAAACCACTTTTCACAGACATGCCTATTAACTTCACTTCATCAGCCTCCTAGGTACAGAAATTCATGGACTCAATATAGACATTGGATTTCTGACACACTACAACCTGCCGGACATCTGACTCCCCAGGCATCCACTTTTACCTGCTACATCCCCCTTCCCTCCTACCCCAGCCTGTCTCTCACCACCTGACACCTCCATTTTCATTTTTATTGACTGGCTTCCTTGCCTGCATTGCATGCCATCCTCTGGCTTCTTTACTATTCCTTCTGTCCAGGAAGAACACACACACACCAACTAGATGCTTCCTCAGCCCAACGAAGGGTTTTTAACCCCAAAAGCTTGCAAAGAAGAATTTCTCTAATTATTCAGTTGGTCTAATAAAAGATATCCGATCGATTCTAAGAACCTTGTCTGGGCTATTTCCTTAGACAAACATGGCTACAACCTACATCCCTTAACACACACAAATGACGCAAGTTTTGCTTTTGGCAGTTTGAGGTGCAGTTTCACAGAAATCCTTGCACCACTCTGCCTGAAACCTGGCAGGCCTCTCTCATGCCCACATGAGGAGCTATGTATGTGGCAGGGCAGCCATTTAATGCCTCGCTCTCAGAGCTGGAGGTGGCAGTTTAGTTTCTTACCAGCCAGCAGAGGAAGAACATGTCCCTGCTGAGCTCCTGTGCCAGGAAGAACTTGGAGGCATAAGGTTTGGGGCAGTAACTTATGGGCTTATACCCCCAGAACTTGGGGGGATAAGGGCTGGGAGAAGGAGGTCCCCCCTCATCTTGTGTATGTACCTAAAATTGCACCCTGCCAGGGTAGAGAGGCCTGGGTGGGACTGTTGGTGGCACGGCAGCCCCAGGAAATGCTAGGACTGCAAACCTCCCTGGTGAAAGGCAGATAGGAGAAGGAGAAACCTGTTACCCTCTAGCCACCACATAGTCCTGCCTGGGGAAAGCCCAGCACTGTAAGATCTTTAAGAGGCTTACTGGTTGCAGTGGATTTGTGAGGGTCAGAACAGGGGGCTACTATGCCTGCAGTTTTCACCCCACTGTGCCTTAACACATGCACAGTCACACCTGTCACGAGTTTTCCTTTGAACAGTTTGAGGTGCAGTTTCCCAACAACCCCTGCAGCACCTATCTCCTTGAAACCTTGCAGGCTTCATGGCCTCAGCAGGGGCTACCACGTCTGTAGTTTTCATCCTATTATACCTTAACACACACACACAGTCACACATCACAAGTTTTGCTTGTCAGCACCTGGAGGTGCAGTTTCTCAGAAACCCCTGCATCTGTCCTTGAAACTTGGCGGGCTTCATGCCTTTAGAAGGGGCTACCATCCCTGCTGCTTTCATCCAAATCTGCAAGCAAATGATAAAGTTGTAGGTATTTCAATGATTTCCCATTATAATCTATGGCTGAATCTTCAAATCTCTCTGACAGTGCTGAATCTTCTGAAGCTGATTTGGGACAGTGATCCGAATCTCTGAATCAAATCACTGTCCTCTGAATCAGATGAATCTACATCCAAATTGAATACTTCCCTATTTTCACAGGTCTACTAGATACAAGGGGATTGTTGAGGTCCAGTGTAGGGCAGGGGATGAGGCCCCAGTAGGGGAGTATGGGTGGGGGCGAGAGGGTCCTGAGTTGGGCTTAGAGTCCTGAGTTGGTAGGGGATTGGAGTCCATTGGATTGAAAGATTGCCCAGTGTGAGGGCACAGTACTGCAAGCTCCAGTGGGGAGTGAGAGTCCCACGTGAGACTCTGCAGCATGGGTCCCAGTGTGAGGCATTAGAGCAATATGGATGCCATTTGTGAGGCTAGAACACAGTATGGGAGACATGTACATAGGCTCTTGGCATCAGGGCAAGTAAATGGGTAGCCTTCCACCTTGTTATTATCATTCAATTGTATCATCAAAGGTGTGGTGGGTGAAGTAGGTGGTCAGTTAGCCCAGAGACAAGTGGGTGGGCCAATGATTGGACTGGACCCAGGAAGCCCACTTATTACAGATGTTTATGTTGCTTATAAAAACATTCAAAGGTAAATACAAGGGAAGGGAAAATCTCAAGTTAAAGGACAACATTGGTATATGATCAAATGAAGACAGACAGGGCACAAACAAATTTAGAGAGTTAAAAGAAGGCTTCTAACCACTAGCAAAGTAAAATTTTGAAATTAACTCCGAAAATAGTGGGAGCAAGGGGATCATCCTACTGGCTTTTCTCTTCTATTGAATTAATCTTTCTTGAATGTGGGTGGTCAGAACTGTACACAGTATTGCAGATGTGGTCTCCCTGATACCTTATATGATGGATTAATACCTCCCATTCTCTATTGGAAATACTTTACTTGATTTATTGTAGAAGCACATTTGCCTTCATGAGCTGCCAATGTGATGCAGCCATGATCATTCTATAATATACTAGTAAACTTCAGTCCCTCTCCTCCTCAGTTGTGAATATCTAGTAAATTCCTAACACTGAACAAAAAATCTTGGTATTAGTATTTTAGTAAAGACAGGGAAGGAGTAGCACCACTCTACAAGTAAGACATCTTATAGCCACGTTGCATACTGTTCTGGTCTGGGTTTCAGAAAATGAAACTGTATCCTCTTCCAACCTCCCTTTTGATAAAGTAAGCAACACAAGCCTTTTTAATCTCCTCTCCTTTGTACTTATGAACCTGGTGGATCTTCTGTGCTCCTGTTATAGTTTAAATTCATTTTCTGAAACACAGACAACAAGAACAGTATGCAACATGTCCATAAGATGTCTTACCTATAGTGGTACTACTTCTTCCTTGTCTTTACTAAAATACTCACTCTAACTGAATCACTACTGGCTAATTCAATTGAAACATCTGTGCCCTATTTGTGGCTCATGGTCACCCTACAATTAGTCAGCATATCCAGGTTCCACTTTCCCTCCTTTACCTCCAATCTGAGATACCATCAAAGAGTAAAACTTGGTATTAGTCTTTAACTGCATGACTTGACACTTTCTACTATTACATTTCATGCTGTTTGTATTATTCCATTCCACAAGGTTATCTAATTATTTGTGAAAGTTATCTGATCCTCCTTTCTATTAGCAATACCCCCAAATGTGGGTCACCTTCAAATTTCATCAACCAATTTGCTATTGAAGATATTAAATAGAAGGGTCTACAGACCATCTATAGACCAGTTGTAACCTTTCTCCAGTCAGATAACTCCTCTGTCAAATATCCCATTTTGGTCTGTTTGTGGACCAGCTCCATATCCAGCTTAGAATTATAGTATTCATTCCCAACTTCATAGTCCTAGCTAATATTTTCCCATGAGACACAAAATAAAATTATTTGTTTAAATAAAAAAGAATTAGGTTTATTGTATTGCCTTTATCTAAGAAGTAAGGGGAAGGAGACATTCCTTCTGGTCCCTGATGCTCACGATAGTATCCATTTTATCCAATGAATGTCATGCAAAATGAACACACAGTTCTAAGAGCCAGTACAAAAGAACAAGACTCTGTAGCATAAGGCACATAGCTGCAAAGAGGAGGATTTAGGTTCTGATCCCAGATGCCAGAACTATTTGTTTTGCAGTAGATAGCCATGCCACAGAACTCTCTTTTGGTTGCTGGCCTCTGGCTCCCTGATTATTCAACTTTAATAAAATGGGTGGTTGGTACCCTCAGCCCCGACTAGTCCACTGGTGGCTAGGGCAGTATACTGGGAAATGTTCAAACAAATAAATTAGGGCAAATGCCCTAATCACTACGATATTGGGATAATAGTTGAGTAGACTGTCCTTCTATCCTGCTAGGCATTTAATATGGATGCATTGGATTTCCAAGGGTACCTCCCTGTTGAGTGAGTTGGAGCTGGAAGAATTGGTGCACCATGGGTTATATCTTTTATTAGACCAACTGTGCGTCTGGGAGGGACACAAACAAGCGTTTCTATGTCCCTCTGAATTACACTGGTCGAATAAAAGATATCACCCACAAAAATCTTTGCCTCTTACATTTTTTCCTGAACCATCCTAGCTACCACGTCACCCTAACACTAGTACAGAGGTGAACTATGGAGTCCATAAGTGCTTCTGTTCATATGGTGGAAGAAGCAACTTACATGAGCAGAAGAGCAGCAGCTTGGAGCCCAGAGTGGGATTATTCTCTGTAGGTATCCAGACAATGTAGTTATCTCACCACTGCTGGTTATAGTATGTTTGGATGTAGGGGGTGAATTAAGGAACAGAAATCTATGTGCTTTAGAGGTGTAATAGGACTGGACCTCCTGAAGGAGTCACCTAAGTTTGAGGTTACCAACAACTTATATCACATGTGTTTTGGAGGCTCAATAGAACTTGACCTATGTTTACTCCTGAATAATCTCTCCCCAGATTGACAGATTCATTGAAGATGCATCCTACAGGAGTTATTATTTTAGGTGCTAGTTCTTTCAAAACTAGAACAGAGTTACTGGGCCCCTTCCTTGATTCTGTCACAACCTAAGTTCATGTGACTGATAAACTTTTTGCTGTCCATTTTCATTTTCTTTGCAACGTCCAGCTCATATAAGCTTTTGGCTCTTTCTACTTTATTTCTGTACTTTCTGACCTCTGGAAGATTGCTCTTGTGACAGTGATTGATCAAATACTTTCTGTCATTCTTTGTAGATTCTTATTCTTAATATCCTGTTTAAAATTACTGTTCATCCAGATAAGTCTGTAGCCTTCCCCACCAATTTTTCCCTTTGCTTGGGATGAAAGTTCCAAACAGTAATTGTACGTTTGACTTCTGCATTTAAATCCCTGGTCCTACTGATCTTCCTTACTTCCCTTGATTTCAGTAACTTTTCCCTTCTGAACTCCAAAAACCTAGTTATATACTAATTTTTGTTTATTCTGTAATTTAAACTTAACTTCATCAACTAATGATTGCACAGGCTAAGATTATTTTCCATAGGTTCTTGCTACTTAGAAACATTGTTTAAAAAATCATAGCCGCTAATTGCTTCTGTTACCATTTTAACAGAGCATTCTATTGACTCTCTTATCCTGAAATATTTGTGCCCATCAAATATTCAATCCATATTAGAGAAGTTAAAGTCTCTGGCAATAACAAACTGCTATTATTAATTTATCCTATAATTAAGGGTCTAGCCAACTTGAGGAGGCAGTTTGTTGATTTGCAGGTAGGTTGAAGGGCTGGCTGCATATTTTCACAGGCTTATCATACCTGGGCCCTCCCCTACACCTCTGAAGGGCCCTGATGGCTCCACCCCATGCCACTGATTGGTGGAAAGAACTGGACATCATATGGCCCCACCCCTTGCTGCTGATTGGCTGAGGAGGGCTGTCCATCAGGCAGCCCCACTTCTTGCCCCTGACTGGTGGAGAGGGGTGGGGCACAAGACAGGCAGTCCTTTTAGCCAATCAGTGGCAAGGGCTGGGGGGGTGGCAGCCATCTTGCCTGCTCACCTTCATGCAGGTAGTCCCCTTTCTGCCAGGTTGCACAATTGAGAGGACAGTTGGCTAATGCTGAGAAGCCAGAATTTTAGTTTTAGTAAAGCAATCTTTCCTGTGGAGTAGGTATCTCCCTATAAACTTATAGAGATTTCTATCCATAGCCAATCTACAGAAACCCTAGCATAATCCCAATGGAGATAGCTTTGAGACAATATTGTTAGCACTGATGGATAATCATCTGAAAGCCATGAACAGGAGACAATTTTCTATGCTTGCCTTGCTGGATATTAGCAACCTACTACTTGCTGTTGATGCACATTTATGTAGGACTGGAATTTGTAGCCATATTTCCCATCTCTCCACCAGATAAATGTTTTATTTTTAATATTCTTTTACTAAGATGATTGCAAAGAAACCTCTTGAAATGTGAGTTGAATAGAGACTGAAGCAACAGTGCCTTCTTGAACCTGCAGTCAACCTGAAACAATAGTACTGAAGATGGAATGAACTGCCTCTGAGCAAAGCTGGTAACTATTTCAGTGCTGATAAATTCAATATCATCACTGAGCATTAGCTTATTGCACAATTATTTTTGCCTTTTTTTAGTGATCCAACTACCCCTTCAACACCAAAACCCCTAGCTTTCCAAAGCTTCAGTCATAACAAATGCATAATTCAGTCATATTTGACAAGAAAAACCTATGAAGCACAATGAAAATCTATACTTTGAGAATGAAATTATATCACTGGAATCTAATACAAAATAAATAACATAGGGACACTGTACTGAATGTATTATTAATTTCTACATTTAATTGTGATGAATGTCCTGTAGAACTTTCAAGCTGCCCCACAACAACCCTTGCTACAAAATTTAGCTTGATGCAGAATCTGCTTTCTTTCTATAATGGGAGATGGAAAGCACAACAGCTATGTAATTTTTTGGAGGGTCTTTGTACTTCGAGCCTATAGTAATTCCAGAAGGTTGACATTTTATTTGAGGCATATTTGGCAAAGGTTGCCTGTTTTGATAATAATTTTTCTCAGAAAATTATCTGCCATTTAAGGCTTATGAGAACAAGCTCCTCATATTAAAATGGGGTGTATGGGGAGGCTGGGGTATTTTTGTCATGGTATGGATGAAAGTGTTATTTTAACTGTGATAATGGCACTCAGAGGATAGGATAAGCCATTGTTAAATCATTAGATATTATTATTATTGCTGTTATTATTATTATTATTTACAAATAAAAATTAACAGACAACGGAAGATAATATAGGGAGTTCCTTGGATGAATCATTCACCCCCCGTCCACATTCTACAAGTTTCACAAAACACAGAAGACAGAATGACAATTAGATCAACTGTTACCCAGTTGTATAGCCTCTCTCTGACTCAGCATTCACTAGTTGAATATGGCAGCACATGAATTCCAGCTCCAATGTGTCACTCGTGTGTGTGTGTGTGTGTGTGTGTGTACACATGCATATATACAGACGAGTGACACAAATTCATATTCATCTATTTTTTTTATATATATATTATCAATGATCATATTCGATTTCCCCTTCACAGATGGTTAAATCTGTCAATACATATGATTCCTAAACTTCAAGTCTTTGTTTTTCAGTCAGTGCATAGCTTACTGACACAAATGAAGTAATTTTGAGCCAAAACAATCAATAGGCATTTTTAAATTAAAACCAATTTCTTATTATTCCTCAACAACCAAAAACAGAGGGCCAACCAAAGATTTCACAATAATAGTATCAACATTTTTTGCTTAAAAAAAGATGTTAGGAATGCTATGATAATGTGTAATACAGATTTTTGATACTCTATGCATTTTGTCAGAAACAGTGAGTATACTCATGCAAAGCTTTAAGCTTTTACTAAAATGTTACAAACTTTAGACACATGCGCATATTGGATTTGAAAATCAACAGATGCATTCAGTATGTGACAGTAATCTAAGTCAATGAATACTACATGTATTTAAGCATATCATCTGGTGTGATTCTAAATTTCACTGATGGGTATTCACACTGAATAAATATAGTTTGTCTATGGAGCATGAATGGCAATATAGGACAAAAAAATCAAATTGAGACTGCCATTTTTCTCTAGATTTTTGAGCTTTAAAATTATAAAGGACATATTATGTACCGAAGTTTATGTCATGTGATTTTTCAGTGTTCAGTAAAACACCAAATTGCTAGCATTATTCTTCAAAGGTGGCAATGGCAAACATCCTGAGGTGTTGTCTGCAAGTTCTACAATTTTCTTCATAAAGTGCTCTTAATTGATAGGTATTGGGGAAAAATTAGATGTTGGCACTCTTTTATAATGATTTAGGCACCTAAGCCTCATTTGAAATCACTTTGAGGGTTTTGACAGTAGTTCAGCTGCTAAGCAAAGAGAGTTAAGCACTTTTGAAAATTTACCCTGGTGTTACTTTTGCTGCGTAGTACTTTGCTATGTTCTACCTGCCATGGCTGTGTAAAATAGAGTTTACATAGCCATAGCAATTCATGGAGATTTATCTGCAAAAACTAACTGTGACACATGATGAGCCAAGGATTTTTGTGGGTTGATATCTTTTATTAGACCACCTGTACAGTTGGGAGGGATACAGACACCATGTTGGGTACCAAGTATATATATTTCCAACTGAGGCATAGTCTTGATTATTCATAAATCTGTCCAAATACCATAAAAAGATGGCAGCATTTTATCTTGAGTCAGTTTTGAAAACAGTCATAGACATTATTAGTTTTTATCAAAAATATGTGTGACATGATATTTTAGGATATTTTAGGTGCTACATGAGGAGGCAGATGCAGAGGGGAGCAGCAGCTGGCTGCTGTGGTAGCCAGAACCAGAGGGGTTAAATCAAAAAATATATGCTCTTGGAAGTATCTGGTAATTGTCTAAGCTGTTAAGATTAACTAATGCAAAGCTTGTAAGTTTGCAACCTGTAAGTGGAATTTGTCAGTCACAATTTAACCAAAGTGTTGAATCTAACTGTTTGTACTGATCACGGGACCACTGAGCCCCCAAAATAAGCAGAGCTACAAGATTAGCTGATATAATAGGTTTTTTAAAGGTCAAGCCATAACAAGGTCTGACCACCTAATATAATCAGCACATTCCAAGGAAATCAGGAATAAAAAACTCAAGAGTTGAGCTCAGGCAGGTAATGTTAATTTCAAACCTCAAAGTAATTTGCTTATTGGGTGAACACAAGTTCGGGCGATTAACCTCTTATGATAATTTCTAACACCTTTTGATCCTATAGGGTAACAGCTACAGGGCAAGATTGTGAGTGGCTCCAAAGCCAACAGATTAACATAAGATAAGGTATAAAGTAGCACGTATATCAGGTAACCTGCATGAAGGACAGAACAGAAGGACCATGGCTGTAACAAGCCTGGACCCCAGATTCCCAGTGTGAGTGAGGACCAGATTCTGACCAAGGGACCCTCCGGGTGACCCCTTGAACAGCACTTATCCGGAATGCCTGACTTGGTTGGAACAACTTGGCGCGCACCTGGCATAGAGGGACTGCCGATAAGCTGCCAACCCCATATGGGAACTCTGTCGTTCTAGCTGTTATTATCATTCACTATTAGCTCTTTATTACTGTACTATCTGTTTGTCACATTAACCTTTCTGTTAACTGTTATATGCTAAGCTATAAGTAAATTTACCTTTACTTCACTCCTGACTCACCTCCTCGATCCCGAACACAGCAGCCTCATGGCTGATACACTGACAGCACCTAGCCAGCCTGTGACAGGCTGCACCCCCTTTTGAAATGGACCACATCATAGGAGCCTCTGGGGGCTTTTTTAAAGTCCCCAAAGCAAGTGAAAATCCCTTCCCTTCACTTCCATTCTCAGAGGCATATTCCCTTCCCCTTTTTTATGCCTCCTCCCCTCCTCTGTTGCTTTCCATTCTGTCCTGGGGGTACAGAAAGCTTTAGAGCATTCTTGCTCACTCCAGCTGGGCTCTGAAGGGGCTCGGCTCAGCTCAGCTCAGCTCAGCTCAGCTCAGCTGTGACAATGACAGTGGCAGCAGCAGCAGCAGCAGCAGCTGTGATGTGGGAGGGAGTTCTCCCTCTCTGCACTGACTCCTGGAGGGACCAGGCAGGGTGGGGTACCCACTCACCCACACATTGCCACTGCTGCTGTCCTGTTACATTCCCACCTGAACCTAGCCCCTGTAAAGCCCAGCTGGAGAGGGTAGAAGCAGCTCTGGGGGCTTTCAAACCATCCCTGGTACAGCAGGAAAGTAGCAGGGATAGGTTTCAATAGTAGGGACAATTCCATTTGATAATAGACTAATTTATTGATATGCAGTGATAAGAGAAAAGAAACAATATAAGCAATCAAGCAATTCTATGTATCTACTAATTCTAGGGCTGCCATCAGAGTAAAAAAATGTCTTGCTAAGACATAGGCTTAATTCTGAAGGCTCTCTCTTAGGTGCTGGATGTCAGCAGCCTGGAGGTGGGATCCCAAAGACTCCCCCTCCATGAGGTGGATGACATGGGCTGGGAGTGTGTCTTCAGTCCATGGTGGCCTTGGGGACCCCTCCTAGGAGACAGGTACCATTTCAAGGAGGAGGATGGGGAGGAGGAAGATAAAGATAGAGGTAGGAAACCTTTGTTATTCTCAAGTTTCTGCTTTTGTATTCTCTTTCCCTCCTGATGACTCTCCATCTGTGGCTGTCTCTGATTGGTCTCTTTGTGCTCATCATACTGTCCACATTCTGTTTCATTAGTTCATTCCAAGCTCATCACATGCATACCTTTCCCAAAACAAGAATTTCAGGCCCCCTCCTTGGCCTTGTGAGCTGGCGCCACCTTATCTCATGTTATGGAACAGCGTAGTACATACCCCCCATTTCTCAGATTATATGTCCTTGTTTGTTAGACAGCCTTTCTGCTTCTGAAGGCTGAGGAAACTGTGCGAGACCCAGGCTTTTAGAAATCAATTAAACCCTGCTGCCCATCCTGAACCATTCTAATGCATATACCTTTAAGCCAATTTCAAAAAACAAACCTCTTAATACCATTTTCATGTCATCAGGGGAAGAAAGAAAGGATATAGAGGGGACCTGACTCTTACTAGGGAGGAGAAGAGGGCAGGACTCTTGCATGGTTTGGGGACTTACAAAGTTCCCAGAGGTTCTCCCAAACCCACTTGTGTGGGCAGACCAAGTTGGAAGAGGTGGGGTAGGGGAAGGGAGAGGAGACTGAAAGTATGAGGTGCAGCCACCTCTACAACACAAGTTGCTACTCCCACACCCTGCTTTGTCAAATCCTGGATCTGTCCCTGGCTATATGCAAGAGAAAACTGGGAACTAGGAGTTGCTGCCACTGCCTTTTTAAGCCATCTGGCAAGTAAGTCACAATGGTCATGTCTACATGAAACATTGTGCAATACCCTGTTACTACTGCACGCTAGCTAGTTACTATGACACAGTACCTTTGCGTGGCATGAAGTGTGACACAACGCTCCTGAGCAGTAGTAATGAGCTACTGATCAATCACCATCACCAAGAAGCCATGTGGGGACACTAATAAGCAGTAACACTGGTTGCTGCTTAGTCATTTAATACTTGTAATTCAAGTACTAAATGACTGCGCAGTAACACAACTGCGTAGTTAGTGTCTCATGTAGATGTGGCCAGTCTCTTTCCCAATTTCTAGAACAGTAAAATGAAGGCAATATTTCTCTTTCCTGTCTTCATTCTTCTAGGTGTGCGCATTCTTCCAGCAGTGTAACTAAGGCAGGACAGGTGGGTCAGCAGCCCTGGGTGCTGCCTTGAAGAGAAGGGGAGAGGCAGTGTGGATAAATATTTGCCACTGCTGTTGCTATCTGGCCACATCACCAGAACCCAGGAGCTACTGCTGCTCTCTGTGCTGCTGCTGTTCTGGGCACCAGGCTGCCTTGTTACCTCTGCATGGGAATATCAATACAAAGTCATTACAGTACTCTAGAAGTATATGGGAATCCTTAGTTTTCTGGTTTTCCTCCTAGCTCATGAAGTAATACAGGTTTTCATGTGCTAATGCTGCAGGGCCCTTTTCCTTTACAGGAAAAGTGTTCATTAAAAATAGCAGTCTCTGTGTCATGAAGTTCTTATTTTTGAATCCTGTAAATTAGTTACGTAAGCAGTAAATTTGCAGTTTAATCACAAAAAATGAATTGTTTGACATTGTTATATATAAGTATTTGACCTAGTTTGAATATATTTGGTTCTCCCATCTTGCTCTACTGATTTTCTAATTCTTTCGGTAAAGGTCAATTTTTTTTGGCACCAGTATATTTAATGTATTCACAATTTGTACCAAAGGTCTTTACTCCAAAGGGCTTCATTTTATCAGCCAGAGAAATGAACATTATATTTAATTCATGTTTTTTTTCAAGGGCTTCCACTGCCAAATCTGACTGATTTTCCAATGTCGTCCCCCGCCTGAACCACCCCCCCATTTTTACTGAATCACTTCTACCCTTTCATTACATCCATTTCATTTAGTTATCTTTATTTTACAACAAAGCAACATTCATTTTCTAATGCAAAACCTCAATAGTTCACTATTCACATTGTTACTTACTCTTTTGGAATCTTTAATTTTATTGTCAAAGTTAGAAAGTAAAATCAAAAGATCAAAGTACTTTGCTGAGTCCTGCACATACTTTCTGCACTCTCACTACTGTTACAAGCTGTTGGTATGAGCACCTGAGTAGTTGAATCAGTCATTTAAAAGGCAAGAGCTGAGAGAATATGCTCAAGGAGAGGAAATAACAAGGGTTTATATAGAAAAATACAGGGTCTCTGATGCCAACTGAAAGGCTAATGCTGAGTACAAAATTAATAACTTTCATTATTAGCAGAAATACAGTTGGTTTTTATAAAAATAACTGGGGACAGCCTCAAATCATATACTTCAGCGACTGAAAAGGCCCAGCATTTTTCTCATCTAGTCTTGTCTAGTGTGACAAGAAAATGCGGCTGCTAAGGGCATAGATAATACTAGTAACTAGACTCTCTTTCTTCTTTTCTCTAGCCCTTCAAATCTACCAGTTTAACCTAGTAAGAGGCCAGAAATATTCATGACAACTACTGTGGCATAGGTAAAAGTGGAACAGAGCAGCTTAGCAAAGTAACCAGTTGATGACCCTTCCAGAAAGCAAACAGAGCTGTGCTGTGCTTCATTTATTCCATGAAATGTATAGCATCTGCAAACCCAATGAAGATAATGCCTCTTCTGCAATTTGCATTAAATAAATGGCTTAATTTTAATGAAATGAAATAACTTAGATTGATGTCTCCTTTTCCTCCAGATGTAAAAACAAAAATCTAACAATGAAAATTGATTGAGCTCTTTATGCTCTCATGCTAATCAAAATGATGATGCTACTACATCATTTCTACAGTCCATACTAAAAATACATTGATAGGCATATCCAAAACAACACAAGACTAATTAGATTACAAATATCTTACAACACTTCACTGTATTTTATACTGTTGTTTGGGCACTTGGAAGAACCTTATTGAACATCCATTTTCTGGGTTAAGTTGGCTACCCCTAAGCATGTTAGATTTTAATGAAAAATTTCAATAGCGGGAGGAAAAAATGATGTGGTCTGGGATGCCTGAACAACCGTATTATTTTGCTTTGTAACCTTGACATGGAGAATGTAAGATACTTGTACTTGCTAAGCCATGGTCTATTCAGCATCATTGTGTTAGCATTACTCACCAAGTGGAATTAAAAACTGCACTACAGTTACCATGACAACCAGCTGTCTCCCACATACAGCATCAGTTTGAATTTGTGCAGACCATATCTAACAAAGATTTAAGTCAACAAATTCAGTATTACCCTGAGGTAAAAACCTGGTTTAAGAACAAATAAATAATATGAAACAGAAAATATTTAAGCTCAGTACCTTTATCCCATTCACATGACTTTGTTTTTCAGATTTCTGCAGTGAATTTTGTTAGAAATGGAAAGGGAAAAGAAATCTCCCTCTTCAAACTGTAGCTGAGGGCCAATGACATTCTTGACCCAATACATCAGCAGAGTTATTTAATGTCATAAAGCTACTAAAACTTCCTGAGATAAAGAATGCCCCTCCAGACGTATTAAAGTTTTCATACTAGCATTATTTCTGCAAGTCAGCTAAATAATATATGAAATAAAACACAGCAACCCCAATGTTTACAGCTACATTTCAAGCTTTGGAACGATAAAATTAGGCATTATGAATCCTTTGTGTTTTAACAAATCTACAAATTAGCCACTGAGCTGGGGACCAGAGCTTGCATAACCAAATAAATAATTTAAGGCAAGCTGAGTAGGGATTAGGGAAGACAGCACTGTTCTCAATAGTCCAATATATTATACAGTAATATTTATCACCATCTAATTATATTTAAAACAATAAACATCACTTTGTCCAAGTAGACAATATTTCATTATCTACTCAGGGAAAATACTCATACTAAAATTTAAAGGTCTTTTTTACAGCTGTTATAAACAAAACAAAAAGAAATTCAGATCTGTATCTTAATAATGTTCACAATAAAAGGAAAAGCCCAAACAAGATCAGGCAATACAAAATTCAGGTGAATATCTCTTTCTATAGCCCACCCCATCCCATAAAGTGTGACAATATTACACCCAAGCACAAAAAAATGCAAGCTACACATCACAAGTAAGGACAACATTCACTTAATGTTCTGCTGTGGTTGGTTTGACAGCAGCATTTAAATAACACATATATTTTTAGAAAAAGAGAAAAATAAAGAGAAAAGTTCTTCAATGAAGAGGCAACAAAAAAGAAGAGATATTTTGTCCCAACCCTCTACTAGATTTTCAGATATGGAAGTAAATAAATAAGAATGAATGGGTCTGCATGCATGCAGTCAAATAATATAAATAATCACTCTTTGTAACAGGATTTTGTCATCAAATAAACATATTATTTATCCAACAAATATCAATCTATAGATGCTGAACATAAGGAAAACACATTAATTAATCATAATACTATTATTACTACTATTTTAAGCATTTAAGCACCATACACTTTGGTTTTGTTTCACCGAATATTGAAGATTCATTCCCTGCCTTGACAAACCTACTACCTTAAAGTCGAAAAAACAAATGCAAGCTAAATTCCATTCAGTAAAAGTAGGGTCTCTTGAGTAAACTAACATTTCTTCACATCTGTTTCCTAAGAAGTAAAATGACAAGCACAGTGTTTCCTCTTCTTGAAGTTCTCTGAAATCTTTATATCTAATAATATTTCTAATATTGCAACTGAATAAACTGAGGCACAAAGAGTGCAATTTTCCCACAGAAACTTTCCAGAAGAAAAACATCCGCCCTGCATTCTTAAGGTCTGAAGTTATTTGGGAAAGGATCTGTACATATGCATAGCAAAGAAATACTTTACTTTACCAACCTGAAATCTAACCCTTTCTAAACATTCCTATGAGGTGTTACTTTTGTCTCAGAATCTTAGATCTACTTTTTCATTTCTATGAATAAGTCCCTGGTATTTCACAAATCAACTTAAATAGCAGCTATGGTGGATGGTAAGTGTTCAAAACACAAGATTGCATCCTACCCCTGTAAGTGGACTATAGGGCAAGAAGCTCAAGTTCTGAAATGGTGCTTAACTTTAACATTATTATCTTGGTTATGCTTGCTGCTTAATCATGTTCAGCATTCTTCTTTTTATTCACATCCATCCATAGTCAATAATGATAGTTGTAGTGATTGATAGTGAAG
Organism: Caiman crocodilus; assembly: GCA_030014935.1. Lineage (NCBI taxonomy): Eukaryota > Metazoa > Chordata > Crocodylia > Alligatoridae > Caiman > Caiman crocodilus. Next base: position 27,033,114 of record JAGPOW010002742.1, on the reverse strand, counting down.
ACAAAGCTTTATTACATATGACAACAGAACACCGAGATAAAGTTTGCATTTTACGTTCTACTTCCTTGTCGGTGCAAGCTCTGTGTCGCTGTTTTTATATTTCTTATAGTTTCATAGTTGTAGGGTCAGAAGGGACCTGAGCAGATTATCAAGTCTGATCCCCTGCCATGGCAGGAAAGAGTACTGGGGTCAAACAATCCTGGCAAGGTGTTCATCCAGCCTCCTTTTAAAGACCCTCAGGGTAGGAGCCAGCACCACTTCTCTGGAAGTTGGTTCCAGATCCTAGCTGCCCTGACAGTGAAGTAGCGCTTCCTGATGTCTAGCCTGAATCCACCTTCTGCCAGCTTGTGACCATTATTTCTTGTCACTCCTGATAGTGCTCAGGGGAACAGGGACTCTCCCAATGCCTGCTGGTTCCCCTGACTAGTTTGTAAATGTCCACTAAATCCCCTCTCAGCCTTCTCTTGTGGAGGCTGAACAGGTTCAGGTCCCTTAGCCTCTCCTTGTAGGGCCTGCCCTGTTGACCCCGATCATGCGGGTGGCCCTCCTCTGGACCCTCTCAATGCTGTCCACATCCCTCCTGAAGTGCAGCGCCCAGAACTGGACATAGTACTCCAACTGTGACCTGACCAGTGTCACGTAGAGGGGGAGGATCACCTCCTTAGACCTGCTTGAGATGCATCTGTGGATGCATGACAAGGTATGGTTGGCCTTTCTGACCGCTTATATAAAAGCAAAACAAAACAAAGGCAAGCACTGTGGAGCTGGAGACCTGTACACCTTGAAGATGTTATACTGCAACAAGTTAAAAGAGTTATTTAAATTTTCAGTAATAGAAACCACAGTTCTTGATTGAGATTGGGACCTCATTTTTTAGGGCCTTGCTATACATTAACTTTATGCAGGTTCTGGAGCTCTCAGTCTCTGGACTGTCCATACATTAACACCTGAAACTAACTTTGAGCAAAGTTTAAGAAGCTAAAAGTTATACCACTCCAGATCAGGGTTATCTCTGATCTGTGTTGCCAAGCTTCCGTTCCATTCATGTGTAGCTGCTCTCCACAGACGAGCTGCCCAAATTGCAGTCCTTCAGCATTCCAGTCTTCTCCTCCACCCTCCTATTCTTTGTGGACAAACTTTCCAACCCCTGACCTCTACTAGCCCAGGAGGCAGTTCTGGCAAGACAACTCTCCCTCCTGTGCACAGGGGTATGATTTTCCTACTCATAGAAGGGAGAAAAAAATATTTAGGAGAGCTGAGCGTGCATGTGCCCCCAGGCAAGTAAGTCTGTGGGGGAAGGGGTGAGGGAAAGAAGAAAGGGCCATTGTCGGAGGGGGAGGGGGGAGAGGGGAGAGATCAAGGCCTCAGCAGTGAGGAATGGAGAAAGGTACAGGCATGAGTAGGGACTGGGATGAATGGGGCCCCAACTGGGCTGGGTTGTGGAACAAGCAGAGGCATGTGGGGCATGTGCCCCCCGGTCTGTGTGTGGAGTGAAGGTGGCTGCCGCAGCATGCTTCACTTTGAGCTGCTGCCCTGAGAGCCATGCAACATCGCAGGCATCCCACCGATGAGCGGGCAGGGGACGTGGGGCAGCTGGAGCTGGCAGCAAAGCACAGTGTGCAGCAGCAGCTGTCATCGCCCTGTACACAGATTGAGGGACACATGCCTCCCCAGGCCTCCACTTGTCCCACCATCTGACCTGGCCAGGACCCCACTCACCCCAGCCCCTGCTCCTGCTTGTCCTACTTGCCCTTCTTTGCTGCTGGGGCCTTGACTTGCCCCCCACCCCACAGTGGTGAAGGAGGGTCAGGGGCAGGCCCTGAAGGGTGTGGGACAGAGCTGCCAATGGCTCACCCAGGGAGTACAGGGAGCAGGTGGCTCATCTGGGGGGCACAAGGCAGTGCGGGCTGCTGCTAAAGGCTGGGGCTCTGCCAGACTCTTTCTGGTGAGGGGGTTGGGTCACACTGGGTTCAGGGCAGACAGCGGTGGTGCAGACAGTTGGGTTGGGGGGGCTATGGCAAATTTTGGGGTGGCTTTAAGCCCCCCCCCATAGCCCTCTCCCAGTGCTGCTGCCACCCACCTGGAGTGTAGCCTTGTTGAGCCCCCACCAGGAAGAGTTTGGTGTAGCTCTGGCTCCAGCCCACAGCAGCAGCTCACCCTCATCCTGCACAGATCTGGGGGAATGCACCCTGCATGTCCTCCTGGGGTGCCCCTATATAAACTGCTCATGGCTAGACCCCATGCTCTACCCCAGCTGTGCAGTGCCTGCCCCAGCCCCACTCCCTCCCTCACTGCTATGTATGCACCCCTTCCTACCCCTGCTACAGCTGCTGGAAGCCCACAGCCTTGCAGTCCAACCCCTGGCCCAAGTTTGAGGGGACTAAGTCATGTTATTCCCCCCCCTTCCACCACCTATGTTCCTACCTCCAGGGTGGGCAACTTCATGCAAAGAGCCTGCAGAGTACACACCAGCTAGCCAGGTTGTATGGCACAGACAGGTTGGGGGGCAGGGATGTTGCAGAGAAAAGAAGGGAGCCAGATCAGGTCTCCATTAGCTGGGGCTTTCTTCCTGGGGCAGGTGCAGTAACTGCCCCCAAAAACATTTTTCCTTCACTCCACCTCCCAGCCACCCTGGGAAGCATGACAAGCACCAATCTCAAATCCCAATTTATTACAACATGAAACCTTCTTTAATTTACTTTTTTATTTTTTTTTACATTCTTTTTACTTATTTTTGTTTTATCCTTCAGTGGCTGTCTTCCTTCTTTTCATCATCCTCCCGCCTCCCCTTTCCTTTCCACTTCATTACCTACCCCGTCTCATTTGCTCTCCACTTCCCAGGTTCATGTTCCTGCCCCTCCCTCCCCCAGCCAAACTCTCACTCCCCAACCCCTCACCTAGAGCATGGATAGAAATTTGTCCAGGCTTACCAGCCCTGTAGGGGGAATTCACAGCTGTAGCTCCTAGTCAGAGTCCTAGTTGCCAGCCCTGTAGTGGAAATCACAGCTGTGCAAGTGGGGGGTGGTTATAGAAGGTGTTTAGTTTTAAGATGTGACTACTCTAAACTCAAGCTACCACCAGTCTAGTACTTTTTGACATTTTAATGATTTAGATGTTGGAGTGAAGGGCTGTGGCCAAGTTCGCGGATGACACCAAGTTATGGGGAAGCATGGTCATGCTTGTAGATAGGATACAGTTACAGGCAGACCTAGACAGGCTAGCAAGTTGGGTGGATTGGAATCTGATGAAGTTTTATGTAGACAAATGTAAAGTGCTCCACCCCAGGACGAGTAACCCCCAACACACCTACAGGCTTGGTGGCACCAAACTGACTAGCACCATGAATGAAAGTGTCCTGAGAGTAATAATAGACCACAGTATGAATATGAGCTGGCAGTGTGACGCTGTAGCCAGTAGGGCAAATAATCTGGCCTGCATCAATCGATGCATCTCCAGCAAAACCAAGGAGGTAATTCTTCTGCCCTACTCAGCACAGGGTAGACTGCATCTGGAGTACTGCATCCACTTCTGGGCACAACACTTCAACAAAAATGTGAGCAAGCTTGAGAGACTCCAAAGAAGAACCACCCATATGATCAGAGTCTTAAAAGGCAAGCCATACAAGGAAAGGCTGAGAGATCTGGGACTCTTCAGCCTGAGGAAAAGAAGGCTGAGAGGGGAGCTGGTAGCAGCTTACCACTACATTGGGAGAGCACATCAAGGGCTCAGTGAGCAACAGTTTACTAGGGCACCTGAGGGGAGAACGAAGAGTAATGGCCACAAATTCCTGGAAGATCGATTCAGGCTCAACATTAGGAAAAACTTCTTCACAGTCAGGGTGTCCAGACTGTGGAATAAGCTCCCTCCAGAGGCGGTGCAATCACCTACCCTGGATATCTTCAAGGGGAGACTAGACAGTCACCTTGTTGAGGTCACCTGACCCCCAGTTATCTTTCTTGCTAGGTGCAGGACACTGGACCCAATGATCTTCCAAGGTCCCTTCCAGCCTTACCATCTATGAATCTATGAACTAACACCAAACAACATTTGAGCAGCTCAAAGTAGTGTGAAACAAGGCATTTAGGTGCTGTACACATGAAGCCCAGTTCTTGTAAAAACTAGTGAACTTGCTTATCAGATGAGTCCCACTATCTACAGTAAATATAATGTGTGGAAAACTAAGCACATTCTGAACTTCTGGTAGACTTACACCTATAGTACAGGGACATAACTCACTCCAGTAGGCATAACTTCACTGGCTTTCTGACTTTCCAAAAAGACTTGGGAATCTTTGACCTTGTAATTTAAACCCATGGCTTGTTTTTTGTCCATGAGGGATAGTCAAAATAGAGAGAACAGTCCTATCTATGAAAGAGTGAAGTATGAGTACTGTGAACAATAAATTATATGTGCTCCCTACCCCGGAAGAACAACAACAACCAAAACAACAAAAGTTTACAATCACAATGGCTAGGTACAGCAATTCAAATAGACTAAGGCAGAATTGATATAAGTCATGCAGTTTTCTGTAAGTCGCATAGTTCAGATCAATAGCAAACAGAACACACATTCACCTTTTGGTGGGGAGGCAAATCTTAGACAGGGTTCTGCAATTTTTAAAACAGCCGATGTGTGCCAAACTTCTGTTCTGCTATAGATATAGATGGTTTTTATGTGACAAACTTCTGTTCTGTTATGGGTATAGACTGGTTAATGATCACTTATATTGATAAAAGTGTAATGTCTATACCTAGTCAATATGGGCTGGTATAAGTGGGTTGATTTTATAGTATATTTATAGTATCTTTCCAATTTTTTCAGCTGTTCTCCTTTACTTCTTTCATTCTAGGTGAAATTCTGGCATCAATGAAATCAATAAGAATTTTAATGGGGCCAGGATATTAACCTCTGTATTTTGCATTCAACCTACTTAAGCTCTTTTCACTTTTCTTCATTCTGCTTTTCCCTTGCTCCCAATTCCACTGTCCCCTCTGAGCAGAACTCTAATCAATAACATCCAAATCCAAGTCAAACTTTTGAACTCCTGAGTTCTAGGTGGATTTGAAATTAGGGAAACAAAAGCTAATACTACTCCAAAATAAGATATTTTATTGAATAAAAAGGCAAAGAAAAAATATTTATATACAGCTTTCTGCACTGCATTCACACACATAGTTGTATGCTTAAAAATTAGGTTCTCTGCCTTCTTGGATTTTGGAGGGAAAAATGAATTTGTTCAAATCAGTGCTCACCCTGCAACTTGAATAAATACTAGACTTTTCTCATGGTCCCAACTTACCTAGAGTAGCAGATACTGAACACAACCAAAGATGCATCTGTTACCTCTACCTTTTTCATTGCAGTAGGCACAACAGGATGGGAGGAGGTGGAAGGTATAGACCTCGGCATACAACTAGAGGATAACTCTAATATATTTCCTATGACATTAATACAATAATGCTATCAGTTTTTGAAAACTCCTGTATTTTTGTGAAATATTCTTCTACAATATTCAGTTACCCAGATATGTATAAACACCCTGACACTATAATTTACTTCTTTGAGAAGAGTGAACACCACTACAAAACTGATTTTCTTTCTCACATGGTTCCCAACCAGTTCAAATGTCAGCATTATGTTGAATATAGAAACAAAATGAGGGACATAAAGACTTTTTCCAATTATGAAATTTAAATTGCAAAATCTAAAATGTTTATTGTAAATAACTTTCTATAACCTCAGTTTCATGACTATAGCTTCTGTAAATAACTTTCAGCAATAAAATTGAAGGGAACATCTGTTTTGTGTAGAGTTGATGTACATTTAGGAATAACAACTAAAATGAGAGATGCCCATAATAAAGAGGTATGTCAGTGATACATTCAACTACTTTGCATGGGTATCAATGGCTATACAACATTCAGACCAGTAGGGATCTTGCTCACATTTACTTACAGATCTAATTTTTATAGTGCCCATATTCTGGTAAAAAAACCCCAAAAAACAAAACCCTACAACAATCTCTGTATATTAATATTGTTTCTGAAGGTGGCTTGTGAAAATGTGAAATGCATAATGCTGTTTTCTGTAATCCTACTGGGATCTACAGTGGCACTGACACAGTAGTTTGTTATCAGTTCCAGACAAGTAACTTGCAAATTTGCCTGTTTTGAAGCATTTGTGAGCTTTGTGTTCATGAACTGAACATACTCATTTATAATGAAGAGCTTTTCCTTTCAATCTTTGCTTCTTTTTGCATTTGCATACCACCCAGAACATTCTGATTGAGGGACTGACTCATGATGAATACTAGCGTTTTTGTGTAAGTTACACAGGAAAGGCATGTGTTTTGATTATCTTTATAATTTATTAGTATAATATATTTCATTGTGAAGCTTTTACATCAAATAAAATGATCAAAATATTAAGACTAAGAACACATGAGTACCAATATTAAAAAAAAATCAAAATGACTTCTATGCTAGACAATATCAGGCAGCATATCAATGAAAATGCCATAGTCAAACTGCCAAACTATGGGTTTTAGACTCTTTATTGCCACAGAAATGCCCACTCAAAGTAAAGTGGTGGTAAACCTAATTTGTACTGTGGTGTCCCTACTCGGTCCCAGACAATAATTCTTAATATATGCTTTCTATTCAAAGGTGGCAAATTGAATTAAAAAATGGAAAAATACTTTCTTTTCAAGAACTGTATCACTAATTAAGGTGTGGTTAAGAAAGTGACAGAAGTTTCCTTAAATAGCCTTGGCAAAGTAGCATTTCAGAGAGATCTTTATATCCTGGAGGAAGACTTTGAGGTCAAAACGATCAGTGATGTGTATTCAGAAACTGTAATTTTGAGCATCCTACTATCAAATCAGTAGCATAACTAGGGCAGGGTGACTGAAGCGTTGACTTGGGGGGTGGGGGGTAAAGGGAAAAAAAAATCCTGTTGCCAAACTAAAAAGTATTGGTTTCCTTTGAGTCACAGTAGCAGCTTCCATATGCCTCAGGTGCACAGCAACACCACTATGCTACTGTACAACTGTACAACTAATGCACTGCATAATGCATTATCTTCATTGCCTTCATTTAGCTCAGAAAGAGTAAGATGGTGTAGCATATAAAGTTCTGAAGTTAATATATATTTTTAAAACACACTTTTAAATGTCTTTCAGGCTGCTATCTGGTGGGGGGGGAATCATCATTGTGAAGCAGTTTTCATGAGACATATTACTGAAGAAAACCACTAAGTTCTCTCATATAGTTTTACATTTGTTTCCATTTAATTTGATGCATGTCCTTAACCTAAGAATCTCAGAGAGCTACTATATGATTGGTTGTTGATGAGGAAGACATAGAGGACTACTCTATTTTTCAGAGCAAAGTATGTGTGAAGAAATTAATTTTAAAAATCATATTCTTTAAATAAATACATTTTAATCTTTACACTAAAATCATTGTCAATACATTCCCCTGGGAAGCAGGTATAATATAATCATTACATGCTCAAGCTTAGAGGTACTCACTGGAGAAGGCTCTGCAATCCATGTTCATCTAAAAACATCATCAGTCAATCCCTCTACCATCAGTTAAAACATATTAGATCATGTCTAGTGAGAAAATTCCAAAACAAGGAGTTTTCTACTACACTGCCTATTTATGATTCATTTATGACTTAACAAGGGGATCTCTGCCAAATACATACTATAGAGAACTTACATATAAAGAGAAAGCCACAGCTGCTCTTACCATAACTAAGTCTAAGAAAGAAAAAGAAAATTAGGGATTGTACTCAGCATACAGCATTATATTGGCGAGAGAAAATGTATTAAGATGAATATCTGATGATAAGTACAAAGTAGCAGTCCAGAAAACTTCAAATTCTGTTGATCACTGTATACACTTACAATTTTGGTTGTAAGTGCATAAATGTGTAATAACAGTGCCACATACACGTTCAAATGATCTGGAAGAATTCTCCCGGGTTTTTTTTCCTGGTAGAAAAACTTACGTGGAGACCCCTGAACAGACATTCAAATGTGGAGCTGCTGTGCAACCAGAGGGTTCCTGTGCACACGTCTCAGCATGTTCGTCAAGCTCCGCGACCTGCCTAAGAGATGTCAGCAGTGAGCACGGCAGCCATGACTGGCTGGCCCAGACTACCTCACAGGTTGTGTATCTCTGCAGCAAAATATGGTGATTGTGAAGTGGCTCCCTGCTCAGCTACAGTACTAGGGTCCAGCCTGAGTAATACAGTGTCTGTCTCCCTGGTAGCCAAAGCTTGCTGAGTTATTTTCCTGTTGGAGCAGCCATTTTTGCTCTGAGAGACAAATCCTGAATGTGTGTACACTCATGGTTTCTACTGGGAGAGCAGATCTTCCAGTTGAAACTGAATCTCTGTAGGTAACCAGAGATAGCAAGATATTGGAATTTATTGAAGGGGAAAATAAAGGTGGGGAGAAAACCCACCTTCAAAATATAAAAACCAAATAATTTATCAACTGAGTGAGAAAAGGATGGAAAACAATGAAATGCCAGAAGAAATCATTAAATAATTTTAGAAAACTAAATGTTACGTAACAACCAGTTATAATAGGACTCATTTTCATGAACGGATCTGTAATAAAAATATTCAAAGAATAATTATTAGGATGGAGAATTAAGATAGCAGTTCTTGTCTGAAGTAATGTTTTGTGTCCAAGTCCCTTTCTAGTGTTTTGGAGAGCTAGCACAAGGATGGTCACTATAGGTATTGTATTTGTCTGATGGTTAAGATAGCATTTGAGATGTTTTCATTCTTGAGCATGACAAAGGAATTGAAGCATCACTAAACTTTAAAACAAGAAAGGAAACTGAAAGAAATCAATGTAAAAATGTATAGCTGAAAACACCAGAGACCTTATAAAAGCTAATACGATTTGTAAGCAATTTTAGTCTGTGACTGACTGCTGTCAAATCCTGATGCTTAGATATATACCATATTTACTCAAATCTAAGATTAGGTATTTTTGCCTATTCAACTTGGAGGGAAAAGCCCCTTGTCTTAGATTTGCATACAAGCGGCCAGGGGTGGCAGAAGTTGCAGCTCCAATGCCAACCCTGAGTCCAGAGTCAGAGTTCATAGTATCATAGTATCATAGTAGCTAGAGTCGGAAGGGACCTGGGCAGATCATCTAGTCCGACCCCCTGCCTTGGCAGGAAAGAGCACCG
>JAGPOW010002742.1:26963053-27019161 GCA_030014935.1 Caiman crocodilus | reverse complement strand
TTATTAAATTGCATCCTATTTCTCTCTGCCCATTGATCCAACCTGTCCAGGTCAGCCTGAATCTGCTCCCTGCCCTCCAGTGTACTAACTTTGCTCCATAACTTGGTATTATCAGTGAACTTGGAGAGGGTACTCTCCACACCCTCATCCAAATCGCTGATGAAGATATTGAATAATATTGGTCCAAGGACCGAACGCTGCAGGACCGCACTGCTCACCTCCCTCCAGGCCAAGAAGGAACCATCCACCACCACTCTCTGGGTGCAGTCCCTAAGCCAGTTGGCCACCCACCTGACCGTGTAGGCATCCACTCTACAGTCTGCTAGCTTTCCAATGAGGATAGGGTGTGAAACTGTGTCAATGGCCTTCCTAAAGTCCAGGAAGATGACATCGGCCTTGGCTCTGAATCTAATGTGTGGTTCACACAATTACATTTTCTGCCATGCTACACATGCATAAAAGGAGGCATGACTGTGGGATTATGCATTAGATCCCATTACATCTTCTTGCTGTTGCAGGCTTCTATGGTTGGAAGACCCCACTGCTAATGGGACTTCCAGCCACAAGGGTGCCCCATGCATCTCTGCAGCCATGAGATTGCAGCAACTGAAATTTCCCAGCTATGGGGGTACTCAGTGCACACCCAGGGCTAGGAGATCATAGAAATAATAGAAAATTAGGGTTGGAAGGGACCTAAACAGGTCATCTAGTCCAACCCCTTGCTCAAGGAAAAATCAGCCCCGACTAAATCATCCCAGCCAAAGCTTTGTCTAGTCCAGTCTTAAAAACCTCCAAGGATGGAGAGTCGACAACCTCTACAGATAACCTGTTCCAGTCTTTTACTACCATCCTAGTAAGGACATTCTTCCTAATATCTAACCTAAACTTCCCTTGATGCAACTTGAGACCATTGCTCCTTGTTCTGTTATCTGCCACCACTGAAAAAAGTCCAGCTCCATCTTCTTTCAAATCCCTTTCAAGTAGTTGAAAATTGCTCTTAAATTTCTTCTCATTCTCCTTTTCTTTAGACTAAATAAACCCAGTTGCCTCAGTCTTTCCTCATAAAACATGTGCCCTAGCCTCCTCACCATTTTTGTTGCCTTGTGCTAGACCCTCTCCAATTTGTCCACATCCTTTCTGAAGGGGGGGGTGGGGGGAGCAAAACTAAACAGTGCTATAGATGTGGCCTCACCAGTGTTGAATGGATGGGAATAATCACCTCCCTTGACCTGATGGCAACACACCTACCTATGCAGCCCAGTATGCCATTAGCCTTCTTTGCAACAAGGGCACACTGTTGGCTCATATTCACCTTATTGTTCACTGTAACCTCCAGGTCCTTTTATACAGAGCTGCTGCCCAACTAGTCAGCTCCCAGCCTGTACTGGTGGATGATCACAGCAGTGCCCTGAATTTGCCAGGATTCAGAGTCCTGGGGCACAGCTGGGACTAAAAAATCTGCATCTAAGGCAACTCTCAGCCTTCACACATGGGGTGAAGCTGGGGCCAAGAGTCTTATCAGCTATAGGATTTTCACCCCTGACAATGCCTGGCAGCTGTGGACTCTGGGCTCTGACTACACATGGAAGCTGCAGGACTCTGGATCCTGGCAGCCACAGCTTGTTGCTCTGATCTTCTGGTCATAGGAATGCATGGGGCACTTGGCAGCTGAGAGATCACAGCAGTTGTGGTCTCCCAGCTTCAGGGGCTCTGCCTACACTGCAAATTAAAGCAGGATAGAAACCAAATATAAAGTAATTATGCATTTTCCAGCAATAATTTCATAGCTGTTTGGACCTTTTAAGGCACCATAGTTAATTTGTACATGTAGCCAGTCTAAATTTATGGTGTACCAGGTAATTGCATAATACATATAACATGTAGAGGGGGCCTGTGTAAGAGCAGCTTCTTTAGAATCTCTGGCCTTGGTACTGATTGTGTTTTTCCAGATTTTAACTGGTGCAAATTCAATGAGTTGCTCCCAATTTAAGCCAGGGTACAATAAGCTCTTCTCCCAAGATATTTGCCCCTTAGCAGAAGAAAGCACAGCAAGTTCATATAACTAGTATAGAAATTAAAAGCTAATGTCAGACTTGCCAATAGTCTTGGATAGGTCTATATCTGTTTCTGACACTGTCATTCCCCAGCAGGCAAGTGGATTGTTGTCTCATTCTGATTTTAGTAGAATCACCATCAGAACTGGCACCACTTTAGGCAGTTTTGGTTAGTAGAGACTTGAATTGCCCTTTTATCTCTGAATATCAATATTTCGTCTTTGAATTTAAATACATTACCAGCAATATATTGGAATTTTTATTGCTAGAAATCTGCCATAAGTAAGCAGAATGCTTTGTTTTTATTACTGCCATTCTGAATTGCTTTAAAAGCCCTTGATTTGCTTAATATTTTAATTAAGGATTTTCTTTTTAATTTAATATAAATTATACTCCAAAACTATTTGAATCCTAAAGTATTTTGCACCTCCAGCAATGTACTGGCAGTAGTCCAAAGACATGGAATTTGAGAAGAGGTTTTTATGGTCAACTAACTGATTGAATTGAATCAATGAAAAGAGCAAGTCAAGAATGTTTATTTTCTCCTCACAAATTTAACCTCTCCTCAGAGAGGAGAAGATGTATACAAAGAGAAATGCTGGATGAAATTTCAAGCTATAACTACTCACAGAGAGGAAATAGCATTTTCTGTTGTGGAGATAATCAAATAAGATATTTTAAAGACTTGGCTGACTGAACCAATTATGCCAGTCCAAACTTTGTTTTTCAGATAAGCAAATAAGTACATAATGAACAGCCTGTTCCTAAGAAGAAGTTCATAACTGTCTGTGGTACAAGGAAATGAATGGTAAAATTGAGTCTGAAAGCAGGCATTCCTGCAATTTAAGTATCTACTCCAGTAACAATCACACTTCATCTTTTTTTACATGCATTCTTATGTAAGGGAGCATTCAAGAAATTTTCTCTCTATTCCAATACTTTGAGTATCACCTTACTTCTCATATATGAATTTTCTAAATAGTGAGTAAAAGTACAAAAATTTGGCCCCCTATTTTAAATAATCAGATGATTCAATCTCAGATAATTAACAGCATTCATTTATCTTCATGGTTGCAAATACTTCTGTTAGTTGCTGTTAAACTTTAACCTTGCCACTATGATGTAGGATGCTAATTTTTCAAAGCTGCTCAGGGACTCTTGTTCCATGTTCTGTTATCTTGCAGAGATCATCACTGAATAAATGTGCTGCAAGGAATGATGGAAGTGAGCCAAACTCAGGCTGAAATTGCTAGTCTATAGCCATAGATTGGAAAAAAAGATTTAGAAACAACAATTTGTATAAACATAAGCATATCCTACTTTTCAAAAGCCTTTTATACCCAAATGTGTAGGCAAAATAACAGCATATCTCCAAGGATGCATATAGCGGTATTAAACTTGATTACAAGTTCATTGAAGTGTCTGTTTAAGAGAATATAATATTTTGCATCTTAAACTGGGAACCTCTCAAGAATAGGAATTACATCCCTGTGCTGGTTTTTCAAATCTGATAAGAGAATAGCAGATATTCTGTGTCTTGTTAGTAAAAACAGGGCATGCATAAATGAACCTTGGGAATGAATATAAGCAGAAAGCCACTTGAGATGACTTATGTGGTATGAGGAAAACTTTAATAGAATGACTAAAGTAAGAGGGTTACTTTGACAAAGATGGTCAAACATATTCATTGAAAAAAGAACTATGTTTGAACATTTAAGTAAATGCTCGTACGTCAGGCATTAGGACACTAATTTATTGAATACTCTCATTTAATATTTAACCATAGGCCCATCAGCCTGACTTCTATCATGGGGAAGATCTTAGAAAAGTTTATTAAAGAGGCCATCCTTAATGGACTGGCTGACAGCAACATCTTAAGGGATAGCCAACACAGGTTTGTCGCGGGTAGATCTTGCTTGACCAATCTCATTTCCTTCCATGACCAGGTGACCTATCAACTGGACAAGGGAGAAGAGATTGATGTCATATATCTTGACTTCAAAAAAGCCTTCCATCTCGTATCCCATGATCACCTCTTGGTGAAACTGGCCAATTGTCACCTTGGGTCCACCACAATCCACTGGCTGGAAAATTGGCTCCGTGGTCGGACCCAGAGGGTAGTAATTGATGGAAATCACTCATCATGGAGTCCTGTGACCAGAGGGGTCCCCCAAGGCTCTGTCCTTGGACCCATATTGTTGAACATCTTCATTAACGATGTGGGCACTGGAGTCAGAAGTGGACCGGCCAAGTTCGCCGATGACACCAAACTTTGGGGCAAAGCATCCACACCTGAAGACAGGTGGGTGATCCAGGCTGACTTGGACAGGCTCAGCAAGTGGGCGGAAGAGAATCTGATGGTGTTCAACACCGATAAATGCAAGATTCTCCACCTTGGGGGAAAAACCCGTAGGATCCTTATAGGCTCGGCAGTGCTACGCTGGCTAGCACTATGGAAGAAAGAGACTTGGGGGTCATCATTGACCACAAGATGAACATGAGCCTGCAGTATGATGCTGCAGCTAGCAAAGCGACCAAAATGCTGGCTTGCATCCATAGATGCTTCTCAAGCAAATCCTGGGACATCATTCTCCCCTTGTACTCGGCCTTGGTGAGGCCACAGCTAGAGTACTGCATCCAGTTTTGGGCTCCACAATTCAAAAAAGGGTGTGGAGAAGCTTGAGAGACTCCAGAGAAGAGCCATGCACATGATCAGAAGTCAGGGAAGCAGACCTTGCGATGACAGGCTGAGAGCCCTAGGGATCTTTAGCCTGGAAAAGTGCAGGCTCAGGGGTGATCTGATGGCCACCTATAAGTTTATCAGGGGTGACCACCAGTATTTGGGGGAATGTTTTTTCACCAGAGTGCCCCAAGGGATGACGACTAGGTCGAATGATCATAAACTACTACAAGACCATTTCAGGCTGGACATAAGGAAGAATTTCTTTACTGTCCAAGCTCCCAAGGTCTGGAACAGCCTGCCACCAGAGGTGGTTCAAGCGTCTACATTGAACACCTTCAAAAGCAAACTGGATGCTTATCTTGCTGGGATCCTATGACCCCAGCTGAGTTTCTGCCCTTTGGGCAGGAGGCTGGACTTGATGATCTTCCGAGGTCCCTTCCAGCCCTAAAGTCTATGAAATCTATGAACTATCACTAAGTACACTTAGGAATCTGGTAATTTTGAAATATTTTTGTAGCAAAACCATGACAGGTATCTCTACAAGATTACAACTGTTTGTCTACCTTTATATCTCAAATTATTAAAAAGGATTGGAATTCTTAGGTCTTTTCATTTTTCCAAAGAGGAACTGAAAACATCAAACCTAAGACTGTTGTATGAAAGCCAGGGGCACAACTTATAGAGATAGTGAGTACCCATAACCACCACTGAAGACCATGGTAAATATGGGTGCTCAGTCTTTCTGAAAAGCAGGCCTGTTAAATCAAAAAACAATTTCCGCAGGGTGTTATAAAAGCGTTGTCAAGTGCATTGTTACCAAAGCATTGTAAACATCCATTATGATATTGTCTTCAATTATACAATTGTATGTTTATCTCACAATGTTTTTATGCACCCTAAATACCTATGTACAGAATACAGATTTATAATTTTAAAGTATTTCATTTTTGTACTTTTCACAATGATCTTTAATAAATGTACCATTGGTTAGAATTTATAAAAACTCTGTAACTGTTTTTTATTACAGCAATGTTGCTAGCTGTTTTATACCGCCTGCTTTGTTAACTCTGCCACAGCCTTCTTTAGAAACAATTGGAGAAATGAAAAAATTGGCTATGAACTAACACAGTTTCCCACACTCAATGCAAGTGTCCCCACTTACAATGTAGTGGATGAGATTTTTTGTTATGAAAACCTGCTGTGGAATAATTTATTTAGTTATATTATTTCCTTTAAAATACATACTAATAACTCTTTATACAAAAAGTCATATTAAGTTTAAAACTAGTAAAAGATGAAAGAAATCACTAAGAGCCATGCTTGTTATTCTAAGATACTCATCTTATTACAGACAAAAAGTACTTTCTTCCCATTTCAACATTAAAGAAACAATACTCCAGAAATGAAAGTTGTAATGCCAGTTAAGCATTTCCTTTTCTGGAATAAATGCTAAAGATAATCTGTGGTTCTGTGTGTACAAGGCATGTACAGGGTATATTTTACTGTATTGTTTAAAATGAATCATAGACTTTAATTTGATTACACAATTAAGTTTGCACTAAACAACAGTTTCAGTTGCAGGTAACTCAGACAGTTTCACTTGAAATAAAATACAATTTTGAAGCTTGCTGTATAACATATATCCTACTCATTAGAGTTAATTTTATAATGTTAACATTAATTATCCCTTAGTTGCAAATATCCTGTTCAAAAAGAATTTTCTAATGAAATACACAAACTTTAATATAAGGGAAGAGCAAAAAATGCGAAATGCTGGTACATTTTATCTCAGGCAATGTTGATAAACAGAATCTGTATAATATTGGTAGTTCAAGGTACAGTGATGTAGATCATCAGCCATTGCAATCTATGCTGTTATGACAATTTACACAGCTCCAGCATCTCCTTTCTATTTTAAAGCCAGATGATAAAAGATTATAAAAATATTCCAGAGTTCCAGAACAAGTTTTTTATTTCCTTAAACACTTTTCAATGACTAAAAGGCCTCATCCTAACTGGTAGAGGGCTTACTTTGGGTCCTAGTGAATCAACAACAAACTCCATTGACTTTAGCAGAAGTAGGGTAGGGTTCTAATGGAGAAAAATCAACCAAAGCAAATGGCTTATGTCTGTTTTCGGGCTCTATAATCTTTCAGGACCAAATTTTGCAGTCTTATGTAAAGTAAACATTGAAGCCAGTTTGCCTCAGAGTTGACAGATTTATCTCAGTCATTAGCAACGTGTAGGGGGTGCATACAGGTGCACGTGCACCCCTTGAGATTGGGAGTGCACGCCCTGAGAGAAGCGCCACCAATGCTGCTGGCAATGCCTGTGGGTAGTTGTTGCTCACCAACCCTCTCCCCTCCCCTCACTGTCGACATCCCCGGCAGCATCTGCGGGCATTCGCCGATGGCCTCCCCACCTTGCTGCTGACACTGCCACAGCCACCTGTGGGAATTCCTCGCTCACTACTGCCATACCCAGCTGCTACCACGACCACCTGTGGGTGGTCGCTCTGCCCCCCCCAGCCTCCAGAGGCATGTGTTGTTCATGATCTCAGTAGTGTAAAAGGGCTTGCATAACCCTTTCTGCACATTCAGACACCTTCTCTCATATTTAATATAATGTTGCGCTGTGCTTGAATTTACCCGAAAGTGTGAACTGCAGTTCTATGACTCAGCAGCACAACTCTGTCCAGCATTACATAGATTCAGGGCTCTCCTAAATTATTATCATGAAACCCTTAAAGAATCAGAACATAAGTAGAAAAATTAATTTAAAATTATTTTTTCTCTTAAGATCTCTGCTCTAGATAACAAAATATTATACAAATATTGGTTTATTAATTGTTAGTAGACCATTTAAAAGGGCAAATTTCTTCTAGATTTGTAGTATGTTTCATTGTGAGATTCTATTCATTCTGCAGAAACAGATCAAAGGACTGCCATACACACAGTGATAAAACAATACTGAAGTTCAAAATCACTGTGTGAAGCTGAGTACCTATGCTCTGGATGAGTATTTAATCAGTTGCATGGAAGAATTACATGACAGGAGATAAAAAGGAAGAAATCATCTCTATGGAAACAACTATGGTCTACTTCAGCAGTAATGGATAGCACAGAGAATTATCCAAATGTTACAAGGAACTTCAGTAATAGGATTTGTGATTTGAAAGTAGTGTCTGCATAACCAAAATGGAATTATACAAAATGGTTCATACAAATTGCCCAGGATATTTTACCACCCACAACCATAACTGAGATGATTAAAGGTATAATTCTTCTCTAGCTATATAGCAAAACTATAAGATCCCTGAAGTCCTTGTCATTGTCTAATATATTTAATGATAACAAGTAAGAGGTCATGATATACTCTTGCAAGATATCTTCATTTTAGATATTTAATGCAAAAGCAGCCATTGATGAACTATTTCTTTCATCTTACCATCTTTACTCAATTCCAAGACAAGGATTTTTTCCCCATTCATTACGGGGAAAACAAAGTCTCATTTTAGAGTCAAGTATCAGACTGCTCCAGCTGGCAGCTCCAAGGAACTACTGTGCAGGGAGTCTGGCCAGAGCAGTGACAGTATCAACAGCATGCAGATGTCTACTTCTAGTACCTGCTCCTTGTCTGGCTCCCTTCCCTTGGTCTCCCTCTTTGGCAGGGAGCCAGGCATGGAAGGACGAATCTGTGTGCTGCTGCTGTGGTCTCCAGTCAGCTAGGCTCCCTGCACAGTGGCTCCTTACAGCTCCCAGTTGGAGCAGTCTGATTCTCAGCCGCAGCAGGCATAGCGGTGGGAGAAGTGCTGGAAACTCTCCTGCCCCCTGCTGCAAGAACAGCTGTCCAGAGAGCCCAGCCCCACAGTGCACAGATTCTAGAGATGGACTAGGGGGGAGGGCAGCCAAACAGGGAAGGGGGAACATGCATGTTGCTGAGGCAGGCTCCTAGGGCAGCTGCTCCCCCAGTGCTCAGATCATTGGGGAAAATAGAAGTGGAGGGAAGGAATGTGGGGGGAGGGCTGGCTGCTTGCTCTCTCCTGCTTCTTCTTCCTTCCCCCATGCTCCCCACACATTCCCTCCTCTCCTGCTTTTCCAACCACCTGCTCCCCTGGCTTTACTTTCCCCCACATTAATTCTGTGGATGGGTCTGTAGCTCAAGGATTGGACACTTAAGTCACTGCAAGACCCATCAATGAGATGGTAGAAATCATCCTGAAATCAAGGGATTGCAGATGATGCTTCCCTCCACCTTTCCCCTTGCCCTTGCTTTCCGTTATTTAGTTCCTTCTCTTCCCATTTGCATCTGCCTCTGCTTCTGCATCTATCTCTGCTCCCCCCCACATACCTGTCCTTTAGCCTCTTTCCTCAATGTTTATGCACCTGACTCTGCTTTCCTGCTACAGCAGAGTGGGCACACATTTAAGATGATCCTCAAATAATTAGATTCTAAACATGGAAAATTATAACAAATTAATAAGTTTTTCTAATTATTGGGGGGTCATCTTAAATTTGAAGTTGTCTTGGATTTGGATAAATGTCATATATCATAACAAGTTAGTTCATAAAGAGGAATTTACTCTATTTTCTTATGTTTCTCCCCAGTCTCTCCAAATAATTTAATTTCTAAGTGTTATTAATTAATTTGTGATAAGATTCACAGTAACCTGAAAGTCAATCAGTAAAGGTGGTGATTAAAGTCTGGACAAACAGTTTAATTGAGTATTGTAGGGCTGTCTTATAGAAAAAGTAAATTTACTTGTGAAATAGGCAAGTTAAATAAGGAAATCAATAGGAGATAAATATAGAACCTTAAAATTGCAGTCATTATCAGAATAAACCTTGATTTTAAATCACAGTTAAGTTGGTTTATTAGTCATGAATGAGGAAATGTACCATGGAGATGTTGAAAGAAAAGCTGATATATAAACATCATGAATTCAGGTACTTATATGTAAATGTGAAAAGATTTTCTTTGAAAGTATTTGAAAAAAAATATATCTGTTGATTATCTGTGGTACAGGGAAACATGCTCTCAAATGGCTCTCTGCCTTCATAGTACTTAGTTCAATCATTACTTTAGACATAAAAGAATGTTTGTTTATTTTAGCAGTGAAAAACAGAAGTTTGAAGCTCTTGTCATAATTAAAAATAAACTGAGGTAGTCCTGTGGCAAAGTTTATTTATTAATACAGCTCAACACATATGTCTTGTGTCTACTCCCACCCTCAGCCCTTCCAGAGAGCTTCTAATACTTTGTTTCAAGCAATGGATAAGAATATACCATATTTTATCACATAAAATACAACCAGATTCAGGAAAGGTAAGTGATCCAGCTGCATATAACTTTGTTTAACTGACTGCTTGTTCGTTTGGTGGGGGGGTGTGCTCTGAGAAGCTGGGAGTGAGTGCTGACTGCTGAGTGAGTATTGGTTGTTGATTGCTATGTGTTTGCTGCCTGGGCCTCAGTCAGCCCACCTCTCAACTGTTCCCCCAGCCTGCTCCCACCATGGCTGCCCTGCCTGGCCCAGCATCCCAGCACTTTAAAAAAATGCTCCACACTCACCAGCTGCAGCAGCAGCAATCAGGGCCCCTGGGGGCTTGTGGCAGACCCCCCCAAGCAGTGCAGGACATCAAGGAAGCCCTGCCTGGCACCTGCTCGGCAGTTGTCACATTGCATGGGTGCAGCACAGCTTGGCTGTCTCAGAGCTGGGGTGGCTCTAGCAGTCACCCAGAGCCCAGCAGAGCTCAGCCCAAGTAGCCCCAACTCCTGGACATCATGTGGAGCCTTGCAGCACCCTGCCAAGTCACACTGCCCCTCCACTGCCCTGCAGCTGCCATACAGGTACCAGACAGTGGGGATCAAACCCTGATGCCCCCCACTGCCCCACACTGCTTGGGGGGGGCTCTGTTACAAGTCCCCAATCGCTGCTGCTGCAGCTGGTGAGTGCGGGGCATTTTTTTAAAGTGCCAGGACACTGGGGCCAGGCAGAGCAGCCATTGGGGAGGGCTGGGGGAGTAATCAGGGGGTTGGGCCAGGTAGGGGCACTTGGGGAGCTGGCAGGGGCTGGGGGCTGGTGGAGGCCCCCCATGGTCCTCCCCCCCTCCTTCATTCCCCCTAACCTCTACTTACCATCACAGACCCCAGGTTCAGCTCCCTGTGGCAGTGAGTGGGACCCACCCGAATATCTGAATCGATTTGGAGACTTTCAAATCAATTCAGGCCTTTTAATGGGTCTTCTGATTTTCAATTCGGATTCGGAGATTTGCTCCACCCCCCACAATCAGCCCAAATCTCCTCCAAATCAGAACTGCTACTGAACCTTTGCACAGCCTTAATGTACACTCCAATTTCCAGGAGCTGATTTTGAGGAAAAAAAAGTTGTAAGAAAATATGACATCTGTTTGTTTATGAAATATGTATTAAGTATCCATAATACAAAGAATATGAAATGTTCCAAGATATTTCCTTTGTCAACATAATATGGATTGCTGTGAAGTTAACCTGACTTCACATTTCCCTACAGAGTTAAACTTAGTTGAAGGTTTTCAAAATTGATTTAAGATGCATAGACTTTGTGTGAAGGTCAGCCCTATCTTGTAATTTTTACCTTAAATCTTGGCAAAATAATTATTTTGTATAATTTGATGCAAAAATTGAGTGAAATACAGCATTCAGAGTCAAGTTCGTGGGCAGTTTTAAAATTCATTCAATCTGTAGTCCAAACTAAAAGACAAATCTCAATCAACCCTAGTAACTGTGGAGCAAGCAAGTAGATGTTAGTATGTCACAGTGTTTTTTAACTTGACAGTTGTGTAGGAAACAAAAATCTAATTGCACAGTGACACATTTTTATTAACACAGTAAGATGCCATGAAATAATATTTTTATGAAGAATGATGCTGGCTTTCAATACTCTGCAATAACATTCTAGGCAAAACTCAAATATTATTGAAATAAAGGGACTGACTCCTCTTAGATTCAGTAGATGGATAAGACCCTTTCAGGGTTACAATTATGTATGCTAAATACAATAGATGGATGGCTTCCCCCTGTCATTCATACAATTATATTATGTAAACCATATTTTATATATACATACATATATTCATACTCTCAGAACAGATAGCAATGTCTGTTTATCCAAGTTTTGGCTCATACAAATGTTTTTAGAGATTTTTGTTTGGTGAAAGAATTGTTTTGTTTCTGTTAATTTTATTTTTGATAATGTGTTGGGAGATTTTTATCACGAATGTATGCAGAGATGAACAGGCATACCACATATCTTATCAAAGGTACATGGTAAAGTTCTAAAGCATGTTTTCATTCCATCTTTCTTCAATGCCTTTCAAAACACTCCACTGATAATTTCCTAAAACATGCTCTGTAGAAGAATTTTTGACTTCATGGTGCTGGCTCTGCATTCTATTTACAGCTAAAACCAAGCATCAAATAAAGAAAGTACATAGAAAAGAAGTGAATTTAGTATTTTTTTTTCATTTAGAATAAAACTCTGCACTAAAACATGTATAAATGTATTTCTTTTACCACTTTTTACATAAATAGTTGCTGTATTTGTTAAAGGGATGTTGTGAGATTTTTGAATGGGCATAAGGGACATGGGAGGTCAGAGCTCCAGGAGCTATTCTGACTGAAGCAACATAGACTCAACTAAATCACTATGATGACAGTGTAAAGAACACAAGACAGGAATAGTGGCAGCATGACAGAGAGGATATTTTCCTTTGGATTTATTCCCAACTTCCACCAAGTCCTTCTACTGATATAAGGTTTTGTGTTTAAGACACAGAGCTGTTTAAAATCATGAACTGGAACAATCTCTCCCCAGAAGTGATTTGCTACAGTCAACAAAGAACATTAACTCACTATCTTTTTCTTCTGCACAACAATCATTTAGTGAAAGGTGGGAACTTCTCAAGGTGCCTATAGGATAGGGAAGAGTGTCACAAAGCACTAAGGTGCCCTGCTCCTATGAAGGGAAACTGCTAGGGAGAGAGCCTAGTTGGTCACTAGGGCAAAATGGAGTTAGCGTGTGACCCACACCTGCCAGTGGTTAGCTGACTGAGAGGGGCAGGGCCTGCTCCCTTATAAACCCTAGGGGCTGAGCCCAGAGGACTAGTTCCCTGCCAGCAGCTAGGGGGAAAGGAGCTCTCCCTGAACAAGCTGAGCGGAGAAGCCTGACCACAGATACAGCTCCTAGCCGGGTAAAGAATGGAGCATCCATGGGGTGGTTGTTATAGCTGGGAAGCTTCAGTTTACGTTATAGCTGAGGGGTTTATGTTTTGTTTACTGTTTAATACCAGTGGTTTGGGTGAGGCTATTAGGGGTTGGAGGAGCCTCCTAGGGGACACACAGTAGTGTGGGGACCCTAGCACCAGTGAGGGTGCAGTATGCAGGGTACACTGACCCCAGCCCCAGAGAAGGGGGCAGACTTGGAGAAGCCCCAGAAAGGGTACAGAGCGAGACCAGGGCCGCAGAGAGCCCACACACCAGAGAGGGCGCAGAGCGAGACAGGGCCGCACAGAGCCCAGAGAGGACAAGGGGGCCATATTATAACAAGGTCCTAACTGAACAACATCAATTCCATCTGCGAGGCTTGGGGCATGGTAGAGGGATGGTTGGAGCCACGCATAGCCCATGAGGCCAGGGTGCCCTGAAACACCTGTTGTACCAGGTTATCTTGGAGCGGGACATGCCTGGGGTCTGGGAATCCAAGGTGTCTGAGTGTCCAGCAAAATGTGACCAAGAGGGTGTAAAAGACATCCTCCCAAATATATATTTTATCACCAAAGACATGGCGGGCGAGAGTTGAGGGTGCCCATTGGGTCAACTTGGCATGGGAAAGGGGGCCTTAGGAAGATCATGGCCATCCTACTGGACTCTGCACTGTGACAAAGAGGACTTTTTTCTTGACCTATATTCCATCAGTTCTTAAAGCAGATTTACACCTGAGTTCACAGCGTGAATGGACAGAGGCATTCTTTCTATTATACAGCAGTATACCATGGAAATATGACAAGTTTGTAGGACATGAAATAGTTAATAAGGTTTCCTTAAAAAATGTTTCCTTATAAGAAATTTCCATTCCTTCTAATCTTTTACAGAAGTATATTAGTGCTTGCTCTACTAGACCAAAGTTAACTCGCAGTCCCCTAGCATCTCGGGATGCTTTGCACCTACCCTGCAAAATCCTACCTTGCAGGGCAGGCAGGCTAGCCTTGGCCCAAGCTGTCGGCTCCAGCTGAGCAGGGAGGAATATTTTTGCACCACCCAGCTTCTGGCCTCCGCTATTGCAGGCATGTGGCTGCATTTCTGGAATCAAAAGTGAATGCCTTTTTGCTTGCTTATCAATTCAATCTATGCAGTTTAGACTAACCTGAAAAAACTGAATTGAGTCAGCCTTGGACCTTTTGACTGTACTTGGCCCTGGAGCATGTGTGCGCATGTTTGAGGGTGGTGTGGAATTGGAAGTGAGACATGTAATAGAACTAATACACATATTATATCTCTTTTTGGGACTGGAAAAATCATTCAACAACAATATTGTTTTTATTGGGTAAGCCCTTCCACCAGAGTACACATTTAAGATGTTATAGACTTTCAATTCTCATAGAGTGAGGCACCTGAATACCTGCCAAGATTTGGCCCAGGATTTATACTGTATGGAAAGCAAACCATTGAGGATACAGATATGCCCTCTTTTTTTCCTAGCACAGGGAGATAAGAGAGCCAATGGGTCAATTAATAATTCTCAGAAGTGGGAGAGCCGCAGAAGCAAAATGCATAGAGGATCTATTTCTAAGACTTAAGCTTTTCTTTCTCTTTCAAGATCTGTCTCTGAAGTACACCAAATGTGGGAGATTGATAAGCAGTACAAACCCTAGGAAGAGGGAGGCTGAGAATGACTAATTCTGTAGAGACTATGGAAAACATTTCTTTGAAGAGAAGCAGCTCTGATGGTATAATCACTTGAGTAGGACAGAGGTACACTCATAATTAAGCCACCAATAAGTACATTGCAAAAGTGTAATAGACTTAGGCCTGGAGTGGCTATATTGGTACTGGCTGATATGGCTGATATATTTTCATTGAACACGGTTGATGGAAATGTGAAAGTATTGGATACTGAGATATTCAAGTCAATTCTGAGAACACAAAATGGGGAAAATTCATAGACACTAGGCCTGGAAGGGACCTTGGAAGATCATTGAGTCCAGCCCCTGCCTCAGGGGCAGAAAGTCAGCAGGGGTCATAGGATCCCAGCAAGATAAACATCCAAATGTTTCTTGAAGGCATTCAAAGTAGGTGCTTGAACCACCCCCAGTGGCAGTCTATTCCAAACCTTGGTGGCTCAGACAATAAAAAAGTTCTTCCTTATGTCCAGCCTGAAATGGTCATGGAGGAGTTTGTGACCATTCGACGTTGTCATCCCTTGGGGCTCTCTGGTGAACAAACATTTCCCCAGATCCTGGTGTGCACCCTTGTTAAACTTATATATGGCCCCCAGATCACCCCTGAGCCTGCGCTTTTCCAGGCTGAAGAGTCCCATGGCTCTCAGCCTCTCTTCATAAGGTCTGTTTCCCTGACCTGTGATCATGTGAGTGGCTCTCCTCTGCACTCTCTCAAGCTTCTCCACATCCTTTTTAATTGTGGAGCCCAAAACTGGACACAGTACTCCAGCTGTGGCCTCACCAAGACCAAGTACAATGGGAGGATGACATCTTGGGATTTGCTTGAGAAGCATCTATGGATATAAGCCAGCATTTTGCTTGCTTTACTGGCTGCAGCATCATATTGAAGTTTCATGTTCATAGGCTCACATTGAAGGCTCATCTTCAAGATGGAAAACCCATTTCAGAACCTGCATCACCAGATGAATAAAATTAATTCAATCTTTATTTAATGAAGATAGGATGGGGATGTTCTGTCGACAACGGTCCCATTCCAGCAGTGCATGCATCACACTCATCATTCTTCAGGCTTGCAGTACCCATGCTTTTTCCTGTACATCCTTATGCCCCCAAACCTACTGCTCAGAGAATAGGCTCAAGCACTTAGCTGACTTTGTAGCAGTTGTCTCTCTTGGGAGCTGGGTACCTATTTTAACAAACACTCTTGGATCATCTGAGCATACTGGAAGTTAGCACTTACAGCTGCAGCTAGTAAATAATGTTCGATAAAAATATGAACTGAACTCCAAGTGACTGCCCTGCAAACTTACAGTAAGCAGGCCAAAGGAATTGCTAAAGATCTAGCAGTACATTTTTTAATATGAACAATTGGAAGTAATTTAAATCTGAGACCTTCCAAATCCTATTTTGAGATTCTTAGATCAAAATGGCAAGTCCTAAACATTACAAATACCATAGGAAACTTATAGAAAGGCCTTGCCCTATACAAGAAGTAAGAGAGTTTACTAAAGACCTTGAGACAGGAATTTTGCTTTTTTGGGGAGCAAATGAGACATTTTGGGGGAAAACAGAACATTGCAAGGTTGGAAGGTATACATAATGATTCAAATGAAAACCTGAAAGTATTTTTGGGAACAAAGAATAAGGTTCAACTTACCTGAATATTGTTTGAACACAGTTTATGAGTAACTACTTTCAACTCACTCTTTTCTGAGCCAGAAAGCAAAAAAAAAAATGTTCAGGGTTCTGATGCCAGCAACTTGCCCTAAAACTATTTCCTTCATAAATGATCATACCCACAAAGGGCCATGGGCCCAAAGGAGTCAGAACTACACAAACATGACGATCATCTTTAACAAAATAACAAGAAAGTATGATCTTATTTTTATTGTTTTTCAAGGAAAAAAAATGGGGGAAAGACGTCCCTCAGTACCTACCACTTTTCCCAACGTTCTGACCTAATGGACCTGCGCAGATTTCTGCCTGAGAATACATGCACCCAAAAAGAAAAAAATCATTAAAGTTCTCTGCACTATGAGATGTATAGTCTTTCAATTACATCTCTTTACATTAGACAGCATTCAACTTTAAGCCTCACGTTTAACTGCATACAGGATTAAAGTAATATAAAACAATTCACACTTTCATATTTAACTATCTCAACATAAAAAGTAACTTCAGGTAACAGAACTAAGATAAACTAAAAAAATATGAGCCAAGTTCATCCCAGGCATATATCCACTGACTTTGACTCACTTTGGGGAGAAATTTAGCAAAAATTTGACATGAAAAAGTTAGTGACATGGCAAAGAAGCCATCATCTAGGAATGCAAAACATCTATCATGGACATTTTTTGTGTTGTACAGAGGTCACTGATTATAGTTAAAAGTTTACAATTGCCTCAGAATATGTTTATGTCCTTTCTGGAACTTATAGAAAGGCCTTGCTCTATACAAGCAGTAAGAGAGTTTACTAAAGACCTTGAGATAAGAATTTTTGCTTCTTTATATTTACCATAGTTGTTTCCTATCGTAAATATAGTGATATTTAGGCAACAGAATAAATTCTGAGATCAGGGCCATCTCAGGTTGGTGGAGAGGGGGTGAATCAGGGCGACTGTCCAGGGCTCCACTGACAGTGCCGTACAGGCCCCACTGCAACTGCTGCTCACCACACCCCAGCCCCACACAGGCTGATACACCCCGTACCCCACAAACCCCTAGGGACGTCTCTGTCTGAGATAAAGTTACTTACATATATCAGTATCAGCTAGTTTATAAGAAAACCTCAACAAATTGCTTCATTTCATTCACTACTTTAGTTGCTATTAACTCATTAATTCACTCGGTGTCAGGATATATACTTTTAACAAATGAATGCAAACAATATTGAACACTAAAATGAACTCCCTCATAGGAAGAAAATTAATGCTTACTAGAAATGCATTCTATTACTATAGAACTTTTATTCAAGCATCTCAAAGTGCTTTATAAATATAGCTTCATAGGGCCATTAAGTATTCATATCCATTAAGTTTACAGATTGTAGAATTTTAGGTACAGAGAAATTCAATGATTTGTTCTCAGTCACAAAGAAATACATCTCAGCATTCTTGAGTTCTAGGACATCACTACCTTGTAGGGTATGTCTACACTGCAGTCAGTGCAACACTACCATGACTGCAGCATAGCATTAATGTACCTGAGCTAGCTTTAAACTATTTAGCATTGATAAAGACAGCAACCCAACTGTGGCAGCACAGAGCAGAGCAATGAGTAATTTTTCTGCTTCTGAGCAGAACAAATAGCCCACAGAGTTCTATACTGTAGCAGCCAGACTACTCCCAGTATGTGAGCTGGGCAATTTAAAGTTAGCTGGGGATGTTTACCTATGCTGCAGTGTAGACACACCCTTATTATGAACTATGGGATCACAGCTCCTTTTAGTTTAGTTCTGCTGTGATCAAGCATCATCCTCCAGTGTAGCATTGAATCAAATTAAATCACAATGAATAAAGCTGCATGTTAAGATATTGAGGGGTGCATACACACCAATTATAGCATCAGCAAGAGAGAGAGATGGAAATGAAGATGTGGGGATACCATTTCCTTCACTGTCTTCTTTTGTCCACCAGAGAAGAAACAAGCAGCATCCATGTCAGAGTCACTTTTTTCTCTCCAATACATCTCATATCCAACATATTACAGAAACAAACATAAGCAGTAACAAAAAAGTCTGGGAACAAGGTAGCATATTTACTCAAATACAAGATGAGTTTTTCCCCCCTATCAACATGGGAGGGAAAGCTAGTCATCTTACATCCGTGTACAAAGAAACCTCATTAATACATTGTTCATCATTAAACTGGGGGACAGGTGGTCTTCTCACTGATCCTCCTGGTCAGTGGTCACAATAGGCATCACATCACCTGTGTCAGGGAAGTCAACCTGTGGCTTCAGAGTTGGTGCCATCGCGCAAGTTTTGGCTTCCTGGACCACAATCCACACTTCCATGCAAGGCACCTCCTGGGATACAATTGGCTTCATCTCTCCACAAAAAGTAAGTGTCTCTTTTTTTTTACAGGTTGGCTGACCTCCTATGTTGGGCTTTAAACTAAGTATGAAGGGGATGGGGAGGCAGGAGATGAAGAGAGTCTAGAATCTACAAACTGCGAGACATGCAGCAGTATACCCCAGGTAAGTACCAAGGGGCCCTTTGGGCATCATAATGCAGAGAGGGAGGCATCAAAGGCACCATGCAGAGGGCTCAAGTGCCTCTATACTAATGCTAGGAGCATGAAGAATAAGCAGGAAGAACTCACACTTCTGGTTGCAGATAATAACTTGGATTTAGTGGAGCTAACGGAAACCTGGTGGGATCCTACCCATGACCGGGCAGTACACATTAAGGCCAACAGGTTGCACAGAAGGGACAGAGCAGGGAGGAAACAGGGCGGGGTTGCTCTCTATGTAAAGGAGCATTATACGTCTATCCTAATTAAAATGGAATCAGAGGAGGAGAAAGTTGAGGCATTTGAGGTTAGTTGAGGCATGGACATTGGGGGGAAAGGGACTTGGTGGTGGGGGTCTGCTACAGACCACCACACCAAGAGGAAAAGTTAGACTTGGAATGCTTGAGGCAGCTCTCAGAGGCTGTACAGTCTTGGGATGTGGTTGTCATGGTGTGTGACAGCTGAAATTATGTTTGTGTGATAAAGGTGCTTGCTGAAGGCTCTATGAAGATTAGACCAAGTGTTTTTCTGTATTTGTTTAGATATTAAGCTCTATGTTTTTGCTAAGAGCCTAATTAAAGTTGAAGATGTAGTGAGGCCTTGTATAAAGTAAGGCCTAGTAAATTTAGCAAAGCCTTGAAGTAGTAAGCCCTGTAGCATAGTTAAAATTACTTTATCAAAGGAATGCAAGGCTTATACTGCTATTGGTCAGTCTAAGGACAGTTGAAGTAAAAGGAATCTGAGTGGTTGTACATTTTCAGAACCATTCAGAAGCTATAAATGACCTGGAATATTTGGAAACCATTCAGAAGGAAGACACAGCTCTGTGAAAAAGACTAGTTAGCTGTTGCCTGGATCAGTGGGCCCGTGGACCTCAAGGAGCCCAAGGACTGTATTTCAGGGTCCTTCCCGGTACCCCTTTGGACCATGCTGTTTAGGGACGTCTGACTTCACTGAACTTTGTGGAAAGAAAAGCTTGCTGTGTATCAGGCATCAGAGGGGACTGCCGATAAGTTGACGATGTGAATTGCTTTTGTCTGTCATTGTTTGTCTCATTACTACATGTAGTTGTGTTTTTGTTAAGTCAATAACTCTTTCTTACTTTTCTACCCCCGACCATACTCTCAATCCCAAACCCTCCACAGGTGGCTGGGACAATGAGGGACCTAAATTACCCTGACTTCTGCTGGGAGGAGCAGTCAGCCAAATCCAATCTTTCAAGTAGGTTCTTAACATGCATGCAGGACCTTCACCTAATGCAGGTGGTATACGGTCCCACTAGGGGGAATGCCTTACTGGACTTGGTGTTGGCTATGGGGGAGAACCTATTAGGGAAGCTGCAGCTTTGTTGTCATCTTGGGAACGGTGACCACCAATCAGTTGAATTCACCATATGGGGTAGGATGGGTAAGATAGTAGGGTGGAAGTGCTTGACTTCAGGAAAGCTAACTTCAGTATGCTTAGAAGTCTAGTCAATGATACAATGTAGGATAAGAATATTGGTGAGATGGGAATCCAGTAAAGGTGGTCGTTTTTAAAGGAAGCGATCCTGTGGGCACAGAGAGAGACTATCTCAGTATGAAGGAAAAGGGGGAAAGGAGCCAAAAAAATTCCTTAGCTAAACAGGGAAATCCAGGAGAGCCTAAGGGCAAAAAAGAAGGCATCCAGGCAGTGGAAGCAGGGGGAAGTATACCTACTTGGCCCGCACATTAAGGGAGGCAGTTAGAAAGGCCAAAGCAACTACAGAGCTGAGGCTGGCAACACAAACTAAAGACAACAAAAAGTCTTTTTTTTTAGGGGTGTAGGGAGTAAAAGGAAGGTTCAGGGCACTACTGAACATGAAGGAGCAATTAGTGACACAGAGGGGGAACAAGGCTGAGCTATTCAATGAGTTTTTTGCCTCGGTGTTACTGAACAGGGTTCAAGATCAGTCTCCTAATGGGTTCTTAGATGGACATCAGAGGGACCAACTGTCAACGCTGATTTGATACAGAGTCACTTGGATGGACTGGATGTGTTCAAGGCTGCAGACCTGGATAAGCTACATCTGAGAGTACTGAAGGAACTGGCCAGTGTCATAGCAGAACCACTGGCATGGCTGCTGGAGCACTCATGGTACTCAGGTCAGGTCCTGGAGGACTGGAAAAGGGCCAATATGGTCCCTATTCTCAAGAAGGGGAGGAAGGAGGATCCAAGTAATTATAGGCCAGTTAGTCTCACCTCCATCCTTGGAAAGGTCTTTGAAAAGAATACAAAGTATCATATTTGTGGGAGTCCAGTGGGAAAAATAATGCAGCAGGGAAACCAGAATGCATTTGTAGCAGGTAGATCATGCCTGACCAATCTGGTTTCATTTTATGACAGGGTCACAAATGCTTAGACGCAGGAATAGAGATGGATGTCATTTTCTTGGACTTTAGCAAGGCCTTTGATATGGTATCTCATTCTCTTCTCATAAAAAATTAAGAGGCTGTGACATAGATGTTTACACAGTCTGGTGGCTGGCAAACTGGCTTAGCAGTTGCATGCAGAGAGTGGTAGTATATGGGTTGGTATTGACCCGGAAGGATATGGGTAGTGGGGTCCTGCAGAGTTCGGTCCTTGGACTTGTACTCTTCAATGTCTTCATCAGTCACTTGGATGTGGGTGTGAAGTGTATTCTGCCCAAGTTTGTGGACAATACTCAATTGTGGGGTGAAGCGCACACTCCAGAGGTTAGGGAATGATTGCAGGCAGACCTGGACAGGTTAGGAAAGTGGGGAGTACACAATAGGATGCAGTATGACAAGTACAGAGTGCTGCACCTAGGATGCAAAAATATCCAGAACATGTGTTGGCTGGGAACTGACCCGCTCAGCAGCACAGAAACGGAAAAGGATCTCAGAGTCATAGTGGACTCCAAGATGAGCATGAGTCATCAATGTGAATCATCAGCAAAGCTAACCGCACTTTATCATGCATCAGCAGATGCATGACAAATAGAACCAAGGAGGTGATGCTTCCCCTCTGTGCAGCATTGGTCAGACTGCAGTTGGAGTACTGCATCCAGTTTTAGGTGCCATACTTCAAGAAGGATGTTGATAGACTCAGGAGGGTCCAGAGGAGGGCCACTCATATGGTTAGGGGATTACAGGACAAGCCTTATGAGGAGAGACTGAGGGACCTGGACCTCTTCAGCCTCCACAAGAGAAAGGTGAGAGGTGATCTTGTGGCCACCTACAAATTCATTAAGGGAACGCAGCAAGGGACTGGAGATGCTCTGTTCACCATGGCACCTCTTGGGGTAACAAGGAACAAAGGTCACAAACTGACAGACAGCACATTAGGCTAGACATCAGGAAAAACCTCTTCACAGTAAGCGTAGCCAGAATTTGGAATGGCTTCCAAAGGAGGTGGTGCTCTCCCCAACTTGGGGGTCTTTAAGAGAAGGCGGTTTAGACATTTGGCTGGTGTCATGTGACCCCAGAATTCTTTCCTGCCCAGGGCAGGAAGTTGGACTCAATGATCAAGTCCCTTCCAACCCTAGCGTTTATGAATCTATGAACTGCTGCCAAAGTAGTATGTGCTTAACAATGGAAAGCAGCTACAAAGTTGATTAAAACAGCCAACACTGAGTATGATGATAAAACACATGGCCCAGATGGGGTGAACATACTTATGGGAACTTTTTTTTTCCTTTTGCATGTGTGGCCCTTAAGAAAACTGGATAGGTGTTCCCTGCTGCAATACCAGGCTGGCACTGGGAGAGCTGGAGCTAGCCCCGAGAATCTCCCCTTGGTGCCAAAAATTTGATCTTAGATAAAAGGCTGAAATGCTAATGGAAACCTAGCACAAAAATAGGTTAGTGAAGCCCATCTGAATAAGATATATATGGTAGTGCCCACTGCACTCAATCCCCCTCAGAACTTTAAAGTCATGGTGAGCCACTACATTGAATACATTTTTACTTCCTTTTCACTCCACAGTTAAGCCACACCTCTCTTTTCCATTTCCAGTGAGTTCTGTTTTTTAAATGTCTAGCAAACATCACTGAATGGAGGCCCAGTTTATCCAGAATTTCCCCACTGACCCCTATCTCAGCCTGTCATACATGATTACCGTGGCCCCCACCTTCCATGAGGTGGAGCCAGAACAGGTTGCCATGCACCTTATTTGCATATAAATTTTTAGAGGATCCCAGGAATTGTGATGAGAACATCCAGTTTCAATCATGAGTGGGGCTAAATAGCACATGGATCATTTGTGGAAGGGGAGGCATCTGGGGGAGGTACACACACATAGTTTCATAGTTGGTAGGATTGCAAGGGACCCGAGCAGATCATCAAGTCCAATTCTCTTCCATG
This sequence comes from Caiman crocodilus, assembly GCA_030014935.1. Taxonomy (NCBI): domain Eukaryota; kingdom Metazoa; phylum Chordata; order Crocodylia; family Alligatoridae; genus Caiman; species Caiman crocodilus. The sequence goes on along the minus strand of JAGPOW010002742.1, from coordinate 26,995,914 downwards.
GGCAGAAAAAAATGCTGGGGTCAAATGACCCTGGCTAGGTGATTATCTAGCTTCCTTTTGAAGACCCTCAGGGTAGGAGTGAGCACCACTTCCCTTGGAAGTTGGTTCTAGATCCTAGCTGCCCTGACTGTGAAGTAGTGCTTTCTGATGTCTCATCTGACCTACCCTCGGTCAACTTGTGACTGTTATTCCTAGCTATTCCTGGTAGTGCTTGGGGGAACAGGGACTCTCCCATAACCTGCTGGTCCCCCTTGGCCTGTTTGTAAATGGCCACTAGATCCCCCTCTCAGCCTTCTCTTATGGATGCTGAACAGGTTCAGGTCCCATAGCCTCTCCTCATAGGGCCTGCCCTGCTGCCCTCTGACCATGCGAGTGGCCCTTCTTTGGACCCTCTCCATGCTGTCCACATCCCTCCTGAAGTGCGGCACCCAGAACTGGATGCAGTACTCCAACTGTGGTCTGACCAATGTCACATAGAGGGGAAGGATCACCTCCTTGGACCTGCTCTTGATGCATCTGTGGATGCATGACAAGGTGTGGTTAGGCTTGTTGACTGCATCCTCGCGTTGGCGGCTCATGTTCATCTAGGAATCAATAATGACTCCAAAATCCTTTTCTGCCTCTGTGCTAATAAAAAGGGAGTTCCCAAGCCTATAGGTACGCTGCTGGTTCTTTCTCTCTAAGTGCAGTACCTTGCACTTTTCAGTATTGAATCCCATCCTATTCTCATCTGCCCACCCCCGTAACCCGTCCAGATCTAGTTGTATCCTGTCCCTCCCTTCTAGCATGCTCACCTCTCCCCACATCTTAGTGTCCTCCGCGAATTTGAACAAGGTGCTTTTCACCCCCTTGTCCACATCACTGACGAAGATGTTGAACAATGCGGGCCCGAGGACCGCACTGTGGGGGACTCCACTGCCCACATCCCACCAGGTCAAAAAAGACCCATCCACCACCATTCTCTGGGTGTGGCCCTCCAGCCAATTTGTGACCCATCTGACTGTGTAGGCATCAATGCCACAGTCACCTAATTTTTGTAATGAGAATGGGATGAGAGACAGTGTTGAAGGCCCTTCTAAAGTCCAGAAAGGCTACATCCACCGTGATACCTGCATCTAAGATTTTTGTGACCTGGTCGTAGAAGGACACCAGGTTGGTCTGTGAGGACTGCCCCAATGAACCCATGTTGGTTGCCCCAAGCATAATTTCCCCTGCTAGTCCCTTGTAGATGTGCTCCTGGATAATTTTCTCAAACAGCTTCCCCAGAACCGAGGTAAGACTAACAGGCGTATAGTTACTTGGGTCCTCCTTCCTCCCCTTTTTGAAAATGAGGACCACATTGGCCCATTTTCAGTCACCTGACACTGGCCAGAGCACCCTAAGTGCTCATAAAGCTGTGCCAGGGGTCCCACAATGACTTCTGCCAATTCCCTCACCACCCTGGGGTGGAGATAATTTGGACCTGCTGACTTGAACGCATCCAGCCCCACCAGAAGTTCCCTAATTAGGTTCTCACTGACCCTAGGACTGAATGTGTCTCTTCTGAGTCTGTCCAGAATCCCAGTAGGGAAAGATGTCCTGGCCCCTGCTCAGAAAAATAGAGGCAAAGAATTTGTTAAAGAAATCAGCTAAAGAAAACCACCAGATTGCCAAGTGTGTCCTGCAGGAGCCCCATGTTACCTGGTGCTGCTTTCTTTTTACTCCTTATGTATTTAAAAAAGGACTTCTTGTTATTCTTGATCCTGGTCACTAGTCTTAGTTCTATCTCTGCCTTAGCCTTCCTAATAGCCCCCCTACAGTCTCAAGCAATGGAGGTATAATCCTCCTTGGTGATGGCCCCTTCCTTCCACCAGGTGTATGCCTCCTTTTTAGCTTTCAGACATTCCTGAATGCCTTTGAGTCATGGGGGCTTTTGAGCACTCTTGCCCCCTTTGACTCATGTTGGGACTGTCACCCTTGGGTTTGGAGGATTATCTCCTTAAGGAACGACCACTCATCTTGGACTCCCAACTCCCCTATCCTCTGGGACCTTAGTGGTTTCCCAACTAATCTCCTTAACTCATTGAAATCGGTCCTCCTGAAGCCGAGGGCGTCTGTCTTGCTGCAGGCCTTTGACACCCTGCACTGGACAGTGAATTCCAGTAGGTGATGATCACTATTGCCCAGGTGGTTGAGAACCCACAGTCCCCTAACCAGGTCATTGCCTCTGGCCAGGACCAGGTCCAGCAAGGCATTTCCCCTGGTAGGACTGTGTACTTCCTGGGATAAGTGGAGGTCCTATATCTCAGCTAGGAACCTACATGAGCGGTCCAACCTGGCTGACTGCTCCTTCCAGCAGATGTCTAGGTACTTTAGGTCACCCATGATGACCATGTCCCTTGACCTAACTGCCTCCACAAGCTGACCTGAGAATTCCCGGTCCAGCTCTTCTCCCTGGTTGGGTGGTCAATAGTAGACACCCACCGTTAAGTCCTTTTGCCCCCCAACTGCCTTGTATTCTAACCCAGAGCACTTCAGTCTGCCCCTCCTCTGACCCCGTGCTGTTTGCTGAGGACAGGTATTGCTCTTTGACATACAGTACTACACCCCCACCTTTCCTTCATGTTCTATCCTGCCTGAACAGTCTGTACCCCTTGATGTTTACCGTCCAATCATTGGTTGAATCCCACCAGGTTTCAGGGAGCCACACTATGTCCAGGTTTGTGTTAGCTAGTACGAGGGCAAGTTCTTCCTGCTTGTAAAATACTGAGCAGTGCAGAACTGTGGGGTCACTGTGGCTTGAACTGCTATTGTCTCTGCTAGGGACCAGTCCAATTAATTATATGGTAAGTCATGAGCTTTTTGGCTTTGAACTACTGTCTTGCACAGCTTGCATGATATACAGGTAAGTACAGAAGTAGTGCTTAAAAGTGGGTTTATGCAGTGCCTGTGCTAAAACTTGCAAGTTTCCAAAGAGGTAAACCACCTCAATTCTGGATGGACTAAGTATAAGGGCACCTGTAGTAATTTTCCTATATGCAAGTTACTACAGGTATGTTTATTTCTAAGTCAGTATTTTCCATTTTTCTTCTTATTTCCATATGCTCAAAGAGAGCAGGATCTGATGGGAAGGGGCTTCAGAGAAAAGAAGTTGTGTGGCCAGAGGGCAAGGTAGATACCCGAAGCCCCAGATTTATTTTCCTTGCTGGAGCAGTAAGAGGGAGACAAATTCGCAGCAACCTCCAATAATTAGATTCTATACCTGGAAAAGTATAGAAAATGTATACATTTTCCATATATAGAATCTAATTGCTGGAGAGTTGTTATAATCATGATTTCCTTATATTTGAGTAAATATGGTACTTGTTGCTACTCTCCTTCTTCTGGATCCTATTTTTATCGTCTCAGTATCTGGTTCAGCCCAGAAAAGAACACATGATGTAAGCAGACTACAGAAACTGAATACCTCCAATAAGTGTGCTTGTACTTGTCAGAACTAAATGGTTAAAAAGTGCCTCGGCACAGCTGCGTTTCAGCATGATGCGAGTACCTGGTGCAGGTATTTCCCCTGAGGCGGAAAAGAGCCCTTGGTGCAAAATCAGCTCCTGCCAAAAGCTTGCAGCTGCACCGTTGAGTGCATGCTTTTGATTGGCCTGATGTAAATTATTCATATGTGGCGGCTAGCTATTGGCTCGCTAGCCATACAAAAGGCATGGGAAGTTTCCACTTAAGTTGGAGTAGAGCTTTGCATGCTCGCTAGGAGAGATCCTTGTGCACATCCCAGAGCCACATTGGGGCCAGATCAACCACCGACGCCCCATCGATGAATTCCTGGCGACCCCGTACCCTACTGTGCCACACAGAGCTTTCTACTTTCTGTTTGCAACTCTTCTAAGCATGCCTACACTGCATACCTCGATGCAAGTCCCTGTATCGCAGCTTGTAAGTAAAGTTATTTTCTTTGCAACCACCACGTGTGCTATGCCTAATTCCACTCCATTGGCGGCCCCATTCCGGCCAATTTCTCAGCCCCCACAGTACTTTGTTCTGATTGAAGCCCTGCTAGTGTCATGCAAATGCTATAAATGCCCTTTAAAGGTTTCTCTGGGGGACCAGCCAATCAGACATAGTAAAACCAGTAAGAAACATATACATCCAAACAAGGTATGTAGTATACGATAGCAATCACTGCAGTTGCAAGACATGAGTGTAAGGGCTGTCCATTTCTACAGGTATCTTAACAGTTACTGTAGGCACCAGCAATAATTCTGGACAGAAAATTTAATAATTCCAATTGATGCTAAAATAGTTGATGACTTTGAACTTTGGCTTTTAAAGTTATGAAAAACAGGATCTAGAAAATCAATATTGTAATATTGCTGTAGAGAGGAACTGGAAAGGACTTGCCACAGAAACAGTCATCTAGAAATGCAAAATATGGGAGAGGCTGTGGGGCAAACAGTAATGTGCTGAAATTATGGACAGCTGTTGCCCAAATTACTACAAGCTCACATTTCACTAGATCCTACACCGTATTCATTCACTAGGTGAATAATTCTGTGGTAACTGTCAACTAACTATTTCCAGCCAGACATGAAGAGACCAAATGGCTATGAATATGTATAAGATTTGTGCAGTTGTAGAACTTTATAAGACATGTTCTGTTTCATCTTCATTTTTTGGGTGTTTGCTAATGCTCATCCACTGTTATCTGTTTTTGATCCATTTATCTAGCTGCCGCTTCAATATTCTTGTCAATAGTATTATAAAAGCACAAAAGCTGTGCTTTTAAAAACACATAAAATATGAAATGGAGGTCTCTAAAGCTTTTCAGAATATCAGGTTTTTTTGGCAAAGGTTGGGGACTGTACTTGGCTTCTTTTTTATCTTAATCTGTTTTATGTTACATTTTCCCCAAAGAAGATTTACTTGAGTTTAAAAAAACCAAATGTTTAAATATAAATAAAATTATACTGTGAAAATCGTATTTGAATTGAAATGTTATCTTGGTGTACTTAGAAATGACCCAGGACTTGATCCTGTACTCTGGCCCCAATCCAGCAAAGCACTTTAAGCCCATGAACAGTCCCACTTAAATCAGTAGGTAGGATTTCTAATATGGATTTCTAATGAGAATGCAAGTGAGCCTAATGTAAATGACAGCATTCTTGAGTGAATGGTGTCAGCTACAGAGAAGGAAATCTACTCATTCTAAGCAGGGTGGAAATGGGAGCAACAAGAATAGGGAATCCTTTATAAATATCAGCATGTGGGGCTTCTTATAAATAGAAAATGTTCATCAGAAGAGAGGTACAGGAAGGTTTTATTTACTAAGGTACCTTGTACATTTACTAGACCAAGGTTGTCCACTTTCTCAGCAACCAGTGGCTGCATCCACACAGGCCAGAGGCTCCCCAGGTTATACATTGCTTCGACACCCCATAGTGCACCCCTCCTCATATGGGTTCCCTAGCTGCTACATGGTCTCACAATGCTTCCCCTGCTTTGCACCGCTCCCACTTTGTATGAAACACCTTGAGATTCTGCCACCATGCTGGCTCCCCTGCCACATAGGGCCACTTGAATCCCAGAGCCCTGGGCTCCCAGGGCTTGCCATCCCACCCCCAGGGAAGCATGATTCAGAAGAGAAAGATGATGTAGGAACCAGAAGGAAGGATAGGGGCATAGTTTAAATCCTCACAGGCCATATGTGGCATGTGGACCACCCATTGTCCAGCCATGTACTATACAGTATAGCACATATGCTTTCATTCCCTTAATTTCAGATTTTGTGCAGATAATTTTTGAAAAACTGTATATACATGTATATTCATATGAAAATTTGACAAGCTGTGATCACCATATTCTAAAAAGACCCCACAATTCTTAGGAAGCATTCCAAAAAAGATTATTACAAATAAATCACCATCATCACAATCCAAATTCAGTTTTCCAATATCCCAAGAATATAAATATAAGAATATAAATGTCAAAAGATTAAACAAAATCTTCTATCAATCACAGCACTCTTCTGTTGGTGTGTTTATCACGAGACTTTGTAATCTTACAAAATACATGTTTATACTTAAAAAGATACAGTAAAAAAACAACTATTGGCATAATCCAATAACTAACATTAAAATGATTCTATGGACAATGTCTAGCTTTTGTGTTATTTACCTACTCTCAGAGATTTGAAGGGTGTTGTATTTGCATAAACTTTTAGGAGCAAATCATGGATGGCCATTTAACAACTAAGTAAATAAACTGCACAGGATAAAGCCTAGAGTAAATTCCTGCTACAGGGCATTAGTATCAGAACACACATTCTGCAGTCTCTACTACAGTCCATAAGCATTAGCAGTGCCACTGCAGCTGCTATATGCTACCTTAATGAGACAATTTGGGCCACAAATCCAAGGAGTCCCAAGCCCAGTGATCCGGGTACAGCAAGGAGTACCAGAGTTTCTTGCATGGCTTCTACAGATATCTTAGTTACAAAACTGCAATTGCTTCCTCTGAACATAATGCCTCCTCCATTGGTTCAGAACATGATTTTACCTAGAGGGATGCATTCTGAATTTACAGCATTTTAATTATATCTGTTAAATGTGAACACATATACACATGTAGATGCATATGCAGACTAATTTGTGCAAACTTGTGCAGGCAAAGGCACATTTTGTGATTGTGCAATAGTAACTGATAGTATAAAAGAAATCTGAAGACCCACTTGTCCTTTGGACCTTTTCCCTGAAGCTCCTTAATTATTGCATCCATGAATAACTAGCAGTAAAACACTGGAACATGTTACCTAGAGAGACTGTGGATTCTCCATCCTTGGAGGTTTTTAAGATCTTGCTAGACAGCTTGGGCTGGGATGATCTAGCTGGGGCTGGTCCTGCTTTGAGCAGGGGGCTGGACTAGATGATTTCCTGAGGTCCCTTCCAGCCTTAATATTCTATGATTCTAACTGACTATTTAGTATCCACTGTAACTCATGAACTCTTTGCAACAAAGCATAGATCCTCTCTTTCAATGGTAGGCATCTAATATTAAGTATAATGTTCTCTCACAATTTAAGATCTTATGTACAAATGTCCTTTTTAAAAAATAGAAAAGGGGAATTCTTCCTTATTAATCTAAGCATTTATTCCTAAACAGTATCTTGATTATATTTCCAGTTTGACCCCCACCCTTCTTCCAATGTTGAAAAAGTCCTTTACAGAGTAGATAATGATTGTTGGTTCCTCCTTTCTTGCTTTTTGTCATAAGTAATGTATTCAATGGCAATGACCATGACTTCCTTCCCAGTCATTTAGCAGAGTTCACTAAAGTCATTGAGTTTCAATCTACATATTCAGAAAGCCCTTTTTAGTTAAATACAGTGCATTCCTCTATTAGAGCTCGCTTCCATCACGTGTCCTAAAAGTTTCATACAGCAGGCTTGGATGGACATGCAGGGATAAAAGGAAAGAAGTATTGTATTGTATTGTATGTCAAGAAGATATATACTTTTTCTGAAGTCCAGAGAAAGCTGAGATGCATATTACTGAATGTCTCTGGGTGAAGAGAAAATGGGAAAATAACAGAAGAAATGTTAATGGAAAGGATCCAGAGCAACTTATTAGAAGAAAATGCCTTTTCATAGAAGCAAACAAAAGGACAAGAGTTAGTGGTAATGAGGGATTCTAGCTACCTGGGTATCTGTTACAAGAGCAACATGGTAGGACACAGGATGTTCAAAGAATTGGCTTGTGCTGGGAACATTTTTTGCCTTAGACGGTAGAGACAATAAGTAGAGGACTGCTATTTTATATTTAATTCTGATTAACAGGAAGGAACTGCTTAATCTGAATGTGGTAGGAAATTTGAGTGAAAGTTCACATAAATAGAGTTCATAATTCTAAGAATAGGAAAGGGATTAGATTGGTAAAATAAGGAAAAATAACTTCAGAAAACACACTTCAATGAAATTTGAAAACTGGGAGGTAGGGTCTCTTTGGAGACACTCGACAGGAAGGGGAAATTCAGAAGAGCTAAAAGTTATGGAGAGAGACAATATTAAAGTACAACAGCAAACTGTCCTGATTCAGAGGAAGGAGAAGAAGTAAAGAGAGGCTAATATTAAATATCACTTGATTCAATCATAAGATGACAATCAAAAACAAATTGTATACAAAGATAAAAAGACACATAACTAAAGAAGAGTATAAAGGATGTTCATGCATATAAAGGAAGCACAAGCATGGGGTAAAACTGGAAATGCTATGCTGTAAACCAAGCTACAACTAGCAAGGCACATAAAAGGCAACGAGAAATAGTTTTATAAATAAATTAGAAATAAGAGAAGGATAAAGAAAGCACAAGTCCTTTACCTAATAGATAAAGAGGACAAGCAACATAACACAGAAGGTAAAGCATTTAATGCCCCTTTGGTTTCAATTTTCATAAAGGTTAATTGTAACTAAATATACAAAATAATTAATTTTAACAACTGAGTTAAAATGATACAAGATAGGAGTGCAAGGCAAAATAGAGGAAGAGAAAACTGAAGAATATTTAGACAAGTTACAGAAGGGTAAATGATATTTACCCGTCAGTACTTCTGAATTAGTTGAAACAGTCACTGAACCACAAACAATTAAGTTCATGAACTCATGGAAGATGGTGGAGGTCTAAGAACACCCTCGAATGGCAAACAGAATGTGTATCTTTAAATAAATGGAAAGCGGAAGACTTAGCGAGCTATATATTAGTAAGCCTAAGTGAAATCCTTTAAATTTATGAGAACAAATTACTTTAAAAATCAATTTATTAACACTTAGAGGATAAGATATTAAACAGCCAGTACAGACTTAAGACTAGCTTGTGTTAAATCAGTCTGGTTTCTTTGTTTAACAGGGCAACAAGCACAGTAGGCAAAAAGGAAGCCACAGATGTGGTGTATGTTTAATTTAGTAATGGTCTAGATATAAGCTTACAGGATATTTCCATAAGCAAACTAGGGATATAGGGTCTAGTGGAAAGTAACATGAGGTTGCAAAAAACAAAAACTCAAAGAATAGTTTTCAACAGTTCACTGTCAAACCAAACATTTATCTAGTGGGTCCCAACAAGGTGTCTTCTCTGTCAAGAATTATTGTATTTACCCAAAACCAAGGTGACTTCAAATTCAAGGCAGTCCCTCAATAATTAGTTTCTATAAGTGGAAAATTAAAAAATTGTTATAACTTTCCATCTATAGAATCAAATTGTTGGAAAGTTGTTTTAATTTCATCCCCTCCACCACTATAGCAGTTAGCAGTGGCAGGGGGCAGGTGGTGATGGGGGCAGGAGGCCTGCTGCTTTCTGGCACCTGTCTCACCCCACCACTGTCCCTCTGCCTCCTGCTACCTGCCCCCCCCCCCAGTGCCTGCCACCCTGCCACTTCTCTTCTACCCTGCCTGCTCCACTTCCCCACACAGTGCCTGAAGCCCTGGAACTTGCCTCCCTTGACTTGCTCCATTGATTGCACCCCTGGTGCCCTCCATAGCTATGATTTATATGCTTCTGATTTTATATATCTAGCTCTTCCCTTGGAATTTTTTTTTTTTTGGCGGGGGGGGGAGTTGTTTATTTTTAAAGAATCAATTTTGGCCTGAACTCGAAATGAAAGCTATGTAGTAAATATGTGCATTTCCAGTACAGTCAGAGTCATCATTCTACCACCTGTTTAACTGTTGTATTCCAAAAGGGCAGTTTAGAAAAAAGTAGTAATTAGCTAGGCTGTTAGCATGGGATAACTTGTTAAGAAAACAAAAGCATGAAATTCCATGTATTTGAGACTGTCAGTCTGCCCTTCTTACTTTCTATGAACAATGGAGTTGGAAGTTTCCCACTTGATTTTACTTGTCATGAATATCACAACTCTGGGATCAATCCAAACTCCATTTAGCATATCTAGAATATGTTGGTCTCCTCAGCACATGGTATGAGGAAGAAATTACAGCTTGCACTTTCAACTCTTCTTTCTTGATTCTCTGTAGCTTGAACTTGTTTCCTAGCCTCAATGCCTGCTAAGAGACTGCCTCAGCCCAGAATATTTTGGTTTTATTATATGCTTTCTACATGTATCTAAATGGGTTTAACAAGCATACAATATGATGTAAAAAGTTGCTAGTGACAGAGACCAAACTCAGAAAGTTTCTGATCTCCTGTTAGGTGCTTGAGATGCTCTTATGATAAATTTAAAGTGCAAAACTGTGTAGTCTACTATAATGAGGAAGAAAAAAAATCAGTGCTTAGAAACAGGTTACAATGGACAAACCTAAATATGCTTAGATGGGTAAAGTAACAAAAGATTAATAACTGCATTTTCTAGATCTAACAATTTGTACACAATACATGTATGTATCTATAAGAAAACACATTAAATATCAGAATGATATTTGCAGAGACAGAAAAATAAAATGATCAGAGCATTTATATTGACTAAGCACAAATCTTGACACTAAGGGTCCTGAAAAGAAAAACTGCTCATCTTTACCATCAGAGACTAGGAAGTAAGCATATTACTAGGATTTAAAAGCACAAAACTCCTTTGTCAGCTCTTGTTAAAATAACCTGAAGGACATCCTTTAAAGAATAGGGAAAGGGCAGGTGTCAAACTGAGACATTAAAAAGCCTTTGCTCAGGTTTGGGTTTACAAGATAATCTTGTGACTTTGAAAGCTCTTACAGTCTCTGTCTGAAGCAGTATGCAGCCATATCCTCATTAAAACATTTTATCTTTGTTTTCTGGAAGATTTAATCTGAAATACGCCTCAAGATAAAGGAAAGAACAAGCTCCACAAACCTAAAACACAAAAGGCTCTATGCATTCTACTGCTATCTTTCTGTTGCCCATATTAGAGAGATATTGTAAGCATTATGACTAAGAAATTCTTTTCAAAAGCAATCTGAAAAAGCTTCTGAACTTTCACAACAGTCAAACATCTAACTACTATTGAGAATAAAGAGGCTAAAAATGGAAGGGACATTTTCACCTAGAAGAGAAGAATTTCTTATGAAGAAAGAGAGAGGGAAATATTTTTGGTTTTGTCAAAAATAAGCAAATATCTTTTTATTTAATTTAACAGAAGTTATTAGCAATTAGATGCTAGTTATTTTTATTCCTGATGACTTAAATAGCAAGTGCTTGTTTTTTTGTTAGCAGACCTTTACTGATCCCCTGATGAAAATATACTTATCCAAACCTCCTATAGTAGCCTACATAGGATAACATATTATTACTGTAATTCTAATACCCCCCCAAACATGAACCTTCAACGGTCTTACAGATGCAATACCATTATTCAAACCTTAAAGTGTCAATTTTGTTCAATAGCAAACTTCAAACAAATTTCCTAGCCACTGTGTTTGGGTCTGAAGGAAGTGTATATGCACATGTTTACAGAGAAACTGAAAACAAAAAAAATTACTAGAAAGAACAATTCAGTGTTAAAACTCATTTATTTTAATATTTACTAACACATTAGTTCCATCTATCTAAAACAGCTTAATGCTTTAATTATTACATATTATAACAAGAAAGGATTGTCTGCAAGTATGCAAAATTTTGTGAGTCTGTTAATCATCTCCTTGCAGGAACATTGGCACTTTCATGGCTTTGAGAATATCTGAAGTTCTGGTGCATTGCACCTTTTATTTGTACCAATGCAGCAGATTTCCTGTAAGGCATCCTGGTCACATTTTACAACCTTACAGCCTCATCCTGCAAACATTTACTTTATTGCAAATTATTCCAGAAATATTCATCTAAGTACAGTTTACTCCCTCATTTAAGGGTCTGCAGCAGAATATTCATGTTTGACTGTATTATGAGATAATAGTAGCATGATCAGCTGATTATGCATAGTAAGTAAATACTGTTTATTTCAGAAGCTGCATCAAAGCTATACTCATTTTTCACATATAAACTAAAGAACTAGTATTCTGCAAGTGCCCATTTCATTATGTTATTTTTCATAATAATGGAGAAATGCCCTTTATTATTAGACAGATTTTATTGCATCTAAACCCTTTTCTAATTTATGTTTATTCATGGGAACATCTTCGTCAGACTAGCTCTCTACATTTTCAGTTCCTGTCCCGTCAAAATCATTAAGTGACTCTTTGATTAGAAAGTAGGATTTGACTGAATGTCAGGCAGGGTCACACTTCCCCAGCATTAAATTCAAAGCCATTTTTAAAGGACTTCTGTGAATATGCTGATTCAAGGTTACAGAACAAAAAGACAGTCTTTCCTTTCTATTGTTTAGTTAACAAGCCAATATTTTCCTTCTAGGCCCTTATGGCATTGTATGTTTGCTTCAGTGCATTTTGTTCAATGTTTATCTATAGATAGAAGTTAACCTGTTTTTTTTCCCCTTATAAATAACAGAACTGTAAAGGAGTGTGCATGTTTGTATGCATGTGTACCCTATACACACACACACCTGTAGGGGTCAAAAATAATACAGAGAATATGTAGGTTTTGGTGATAAAATACTTTTATGACAGCTCAATTGATGCAGAAGACCAGATTGCTACCCATGGTGCAAAAATATGAGATTAATATTCAGTTATAAAAATAATTTCTGAGAATCCCAGAAAGTTCTAATTCAAGCAATGATCCAGAAAGTAAGGAATGCAAGGACTTGTTTACTTTATATTTCATCAGCACAAACTAGATTTATCTGCATATCCACAATTTAAAGACCAAACTACAAATCTTCAGCTCAAATTGTATTCCCATTTTAACATATAGATGCAACAGCTGAAAAGGTAAAGACAGATGTCTAAGGCTAAGTATAGTCTGGTCACAAAATAGATGCCTATACCTTGATATGGTAACGTCTAAAATTAAGTACCTCACTCAAGCTGAGTGATAAAACTGACAGGACTAGGTACCTACTATGCTTATATCCAACAGACAGACTATGGAGCTTCTGAAGAAAAATCCATACAGATGGGCATAGACACCTAAGCCTTCTATATAATGAAGAGAGGTAGGTACCTCTGAAATGCAATTCAGAACAAATGAAAGCATCTCAATATAGCCAATAGCTCATGCAATCATTTTCAACAAAAATGTCTTGCTGCTTCACATTTGGTCTTCTACTTTCCAATTTCCAAAAAAAAAAAATAAAATTCTTGGAAATTGTGGTTGCCTGTAGCCAGGTCCAACTACTGCTCTCTCTCTTCTGGGCTAAGCATGGGAGTGCACAAAGTTTAAAGTAAAGTGCCATTTGTGTTTTTTTAATGTCTGCAAGCAGCTTGTTTTGCTTTCCTCAAAAGCTTTCACATTTTAATTTGAAAAATGAAAAGATTCAGATTTGTTCAATACTGTATCTGGAAATCTTCAGTTTTAGTATTTTCAATTTAAAAGAGGACAGTGGTGGATTAATATTTATTGGGGCTCTAGGAAAACATACAATTGGAGCCCCCCAGTATAAACATGAATGTATCAAAATGCATTAAGAAAGAGATCCACTAAATGTTTACATGGTGCATTCATAAATAAAGCAGAACACGTGATGTCAAAATTAACTACTCAATTTTGTCACACACAAGACCGAATAAAACAACTGCCTTAGGAAAATGACTTAGGTGCATGGGATTGCTATAAATGTCTAACACAAAAGGAATGATGTTTTAGTTTAGTCATGTAGACGCTTGTTTGACTGGTTTTTTAAATACACATTTTACATTGTACATACACCACAGTAACCTAGTACAACAAAAATACGAGCCATACTGATAGCCTTGAGTACAAACCTAAGAATACTGTTGGTGATTCTTTCAATTAAAATAAAAGCAGTAGGCCTTCACAATACATCTCAATTTTTTTTATCATTCCTGAAACATTAAAGTGTTCATATACTGTAAATCACTCTCTTTTATATACCCATTACACCTGTGTTTTAATGCTAACATCACAAAATGATGCAACCAAAATATATAGATATGTGGATATATATGTAACACCAAGCCACACAGTTGGTTGTTGTATATTGTATTTTTATATAGACAAGATAGCCCCTGTCATTCTGGCCATGTGCTCAGCACATGGCAAGCTTGGGCCTGAATCTGGGCAAAATATGTAAAACCCTCTAGTTTCAGTGGGCAAAGGATGCAGGGGATTCTTTAGGCAGATTGGTTGGGAGAAAGACTGCAGTGTGATGCTCTCTGACTGGACAAGGCCAGGGTGATGTCATGCAAAGGGGTAGAAGGTGAGCTAGGCTGGTTTGAGGGAGGAGAAGCTGCTAGCAGCTGCTGAAGAGCGGAAGCTGCTAGCAGCTGCTGAAGAGTGAAGTCTCCTCCAAGGGAGAAGGAATTGCATATAACAAAATGGGAAGCTCAGGTAGAGGGGAGAGAAAGGGAGAATTGTCAGCGTCTTGGGAACTCCTCTTTCCTCCTTTTCTTCTCCTTTTTATTTTTTGAGGTTTTAAGGGATTAATACTGGGAGAAAGTATTGGTTCCTTAGATTTGTTGGCCAGAAACTACCATATTTCATGGCGTATAGGTTGACATAGTATATGAGTCAAACCTGGTGTTTTTGGTGCAAAAAGTTAGGATTTTTATAGGCAAAGTGTATAAATTAAGGCCAGACTAGCTGTTTGACTGGTGTGGCCCCATTGCCTCTGAGCAGTGTTGCCTGGGCCATGCTAGTTGAGTGCCAATCCCAGCCCCAGCCCCTACGAGTAGTGCTGGGCTTGGCACTTGGCAGCGTCACTTGCAGTAGACAGGACCAGACTTGGCACTTGGCTGGTGTGGCCCCATCCCCCCCATCCCCATCCCCATCCCCTGTGAGCAGTGCATCATCAACTAACCACCAAGCCCAGCCCAGCCCTGCCCCATTCCCATCCCGTGAACAGTGCTGGGCTCGCAGGGTATGGGGCTGTGTCAACTGAGTGCCGAGCCTGGACAGGTCTGTTGCAAGCGGCACTGCCAAGCACCAAGCCTGGCCCTGCCAGCCAAACACCAAGCCCAGTGCTGTTTTCAGCACACAGGGCCAGGCTCAGTGCTCGGCTGGCACGACCCCATCTCCTGTGAGTGGCACTGGTCCCGGTGCTAGACTGGTGTGGCCCAGGCAGCACTGCTCACAGGGCATGGGGTGCACTAGCTGAGTGCTGAACCCAGCGCTGCTTAGAGGATGGAGATGGGGATGAAGCCAGGCTTGGCACTCAGCTGTTGCAGCCCAGGCAGTACGACTTGCGGAGGATTGGTCCATGCCAGCCAAATGCCAAGCCTGTCTCTGTCCCCTGCGAGTGGTACCATGCTTGGTGCTTAGCTGGCATGCCCCATCACCTGTGAGCAGTACTTCCGGGGTTGCGACAGCTGAGTGCTGAGACCAGTACCACTTGCAGGGAATGATAATATGATGTATAGATTGAGGTTGAATTTTAATAATATGGTCTAATAAAATTGGGCTTCAAACCTTGACATATAAAATGTGAAATATGGGAAGCCTGGGAGCTTAAACAGGGTTGAAACCTGGATGTTTCTAATCCTGCCAGTTTGGGACTAGCTGTAAACATTAATCAACCTGGTTCCTACTGAGTTTTCCTGCAGTTTTTGTTTCAGTGGGCCATATAATAATCCATCCCAGAAGTGTGGGGTTTAGGCATGCTGTCTGAAGATGCACTCATGCCCCACACACTTATACAGCCTCTCCCTAGGAGCAAGGTTTGCCATGCCACTATCCCTCCAAGAGCACCGAGGGGCCCCTTGCACTGCTGAAGGATCCACACTCTCAAGAAGCTTCCCCTGACACTTTGCAGCCTCTAGATTATATCATGTAGTTAGTCGTGTTTCACATTGCATTTGGTGTTTTTTCCTGTTTTCTGCATTAAATTTGTTTTTTGGTTACACTATTTGTGAGGAGGGGATTTTTGATTATGCAGGACATCCTAGTAATTTATTTAGAGTTTCCCAGATGGTCTGGGTGGGTGCTCAAGCTAAGGTAAAATATATTTAGAGGCCAAAATTAAATTTGGTCCTTGTTGACCAGTGCACGGCAGAAGGGTTACATATACATAGTGTGAGAGAGTGCCCACCCTGGGTATCTGGTACGCAGATAACTTCCCTCCAATTCCTGCCTGCCATGACTTGGTCTAAATGAGATTTGTGAGGGGGGAAGTATACGTCGTTAGATCCCAGTACCCCAGTAACAACCACACGGCTCAGATCTTCAACTCAGGTGTTTTATTAAAGTAAATCAGGCTCTCTTCTCCCACCCTTGCACTGAAATAGCGCTGTCTTACCACCACTCTCACCGTCTGCCTCCTCGGAGTGATGTAGGACTATTGGTTGGCTTGATGCATAATAAATCGTCCTCAACGAGGCTAATTAACGCCAGTTGTCTGCGGCACAGGGATTCCCCTCTGAACTGTAGTTCGTGCGGCTTCTCAGCTTGGCCCCGTCAATTTCCTCTCCTGCACTGATCGGCAGTTAACGAGACGATTACCAGCTGTTTGACGCCGATACCGGGGTTCCCCCTCCCACCGCAGCTTGTGCCGGCTTCTAAAGCCCGGCTTCATCAATTTCATTTTTCTTTCTTTCCCTTTTCACAGTCTCTGTTTTCCCTTTTTTCTCCGAGGAGAGCCTGGAGTTACTGGGCTTACAGGACCCCGTCAGGGCTTCTCCGCCCTTCTTCTCTGTCTCCTCTTTTCTCTTTTTCCCCACCCCTTTCTCTCGGGGAATTCCCATGCTAATTCCCCTTTGGAGCAGCGGTTGGTTCCTGCTCTGCTGCTCGTTAGACCACTCACCGTCGAGGTCGTCTCCTATTGCCACCGGGCGTGAGCAGGGGAAGGACGTCTCAATTCCTCTCACATTCTCTTATTTCAGTCTGGAGTATCTGTCTCAATCTGTCTCTATAAATGCATGCCCGAAGGCATCTTCCATAAGTCTCTTCCTCTCTTTTATTGTCCTCTTCCAGCTTCATATTGGCTGCCCGGGTTATTCGTCACTTTTCTTGTTGTCTTCCTCCCCAGCAGCTGTTCCCCCTCTTTTAGTAACCGCAACACAGCTGCGGCGCTGTTATATACCTCCCCCCCTTGTTAAACAGTTCACCTGTCTTTTGTGTGCGTTGTCCTGAAGACCTGTGTGTTTCCCTGTTGCCCCTTTGGTACTGTCGTATTTTTTTCCTCCCCACCATCTCCTGGACGTGATAGGAGGTCTACATTTTTGTTTCTTCTTCCAGCTCGGTGCTCTGCTGACGCAGCTGCGGCACTGTTACACATAGATACACACATACATAATCTCTCTCTCTCTCTGTGTGTGTGTGTATATATATATATATATATACCTGTATCTCTCTCTATATAGATATCTATATACACACACACACACACACACAGAATCTTTTTCTCTCTATATAATATATCTCCCTAGACAGACAGATGTATTTCTAATCACCCCCTGGAAGAACTCACACTTCCTCACATGAGCGGCCATCACTTCAGAGAACTGCAGCCCCCTCTCTATCAGCAGCCTTATTTGGAGTCGAGAACTGCAGGAAGCATCCAGGAGGCAGCAGGATTCCCCTTTTCTGTGCTCCAAAGCGGCCCTTGGCAATGGGACTAAAGCACCATGTGCTAACTCACAGAGGGGTATGATTGAACCCTGCCCCCAACATACATACATTGTCTGCATCTTCCATAAATAGTATGTGCCTGCCAGGCAGGCTCGAGCACATTTGAATTCCCAGTTCCCCACCCAAGCCAGCTGGAGGGGAGCTCCATGAGATTTTGATGAGCAAATGTACTTGGCTTCAGCGTTGATAGGGGGGGCTCTGTGTGTGCTGACAGCCCATCTGAAGCTACCTGCCCACCCTATGACCTGACATGTGGGAAGGAGAGAGCGAGGGAGGGCTGGCATCTTTTCAGATACAGGGTTGAGAGAGAAGGAGACCATCTGGGCAGTGAGTGGCAGGGGTCCTCACTGCCATCTCATTCTGGCCATCCCCACAGACCAGTCATGCAAGTTTCCAGCCACCACACCCCACCGGCTCTTATATTTTTAACATGGGATCAAACTTCAGTGCTTAGCAGGACTTTTTCCTGCACTGACCCCTGCCCCTGCCCCCCAGATTGGCAGGGGCCCCTAGGCCTGACGCATTAATACCCCTCTAGAAACTTCTAAACACTAGAAAGTTGAGATGAATACTGTAGTGTTAAAGGACAGTGGTGTGACCAAGTGAAACAGAACTTAATAGTTTGAACTATTTGTTTGGTGTCTCCCATTGCAGTAAGGTAAATAGAATGAATGTGGCCCCTTTTCCTATAATACAAGTTCTACAGCATGAAGGAAGACTTATTATATATAATAATATACTCCAAGGCCATTCTAACATATTTACTTTCTTCACAGATTGGAAAATGACTAAGGTCACCCCTCTTGAGCAAATGAAACACCACAGTTAAGAGGTAACTATTTTCATTTTCACTGTGTGTGATCCTTGAGGCAACGAGAGGTTTCACTTGGACAAAGTGGAAGACGACAGAGTTCTAATATGAAACTGTACATTTTAACTGAATAATTGCTGTCATTACATTAAAATAATGAAAAGCATACAATTATGGAATCTCTGATTTCAGTGGAGAAATTTCATAATGTAACAGCAGTGAGTAAAGGGTCTGCCAATTCAAAATGCCCAGTTTCCAGTTCCCTTCTCAGAGCAAGAGTTTTATATACTGGTAACTGTGACATGGAGCTAGAGGCTCCTGTCACTTTCAGAGAAAAGTGCAGTAAACTATGCTGGCCGTACAGGGCTGCAGCAGGTGGTAGGCTTGCCATTAAACAAAGAAGAAATCCCTGTGGGTGACTGAGGAGATACCTGACCAGAAGGGATGGTGTTTAGAGGCATATAAAACCATTTTTGGAAGTAAGGAATGCAGTCTGGCCCTACAGGCTGCAGGGGAAGGGGCTTCAGGAAACTGGCTCATGGGCCAGTCCAGGGGAGCTGGATAGAGACAGCTAAAGGAGTGTGGGCACTGATCTCGAGGGGGGATACATTTTAGTTTGGAAGAAGTTGGTTTATATTTTTATTATGGTTACATTTAACACCGGAGGACTGGATTGTGACTATAGGGGAGGTTGGAGGCCATATACCAGGGTGCCTGCAGAAAGGTGAGGAAGAATGAGAGTGAGACAAGGACAGGCTACAACTGAGAGGGCTGAAGCCTGCACTCTGAGAGCTAGTCAGGGGGCAGGTGAGAACCAAGAGGGCCAGAGCCTACACCTTGAGAATGACAGACAGTGGCAAACCAGAACCCAGAGGTCCAGAGTCTGTGCCCTGAGTGGGCAAGGCTAGGACAGGGCCCAGAAGCTGAGGTCGAAGGCAGTGGACCTGAGTTGAAGGGACACAACCCAACAAAGGGGGTGTAGCTAGAAAGGCTGAAGCCTCAACAAAGGTTCCAGGCCTGAGATGGCCAAGTGTTGTGGTGGGAGAAGGGAGGTCCCGCCAAAGTAACAGTGAGTAAAATCTGCAAGACAAGTATGTGGTTATAGGCGAGGATGAAGGCTATGATTATCACCTCTAAGGCAGCTTGTGGTCTAAAGCACAGATAGGGCCAAAAGGGCCACAACTTAGACTGAGACTGGTGCCAACAATAGACAGCAAGTCTTGCTCTGGAACTGAGGGGGGCAACCTCCCTATGTCTTATAAGATACATGAAGGTGTGGTAGGTGATGCAGAAAATAGATGGTACTCCAAGGAGCTGAAGTGAGCAGGAGTCATTTGGCCACAGGAGGGTATCACAGATGCCCCTGGGTCTGGTCTTGCTACAGTAACTAGGACAATTACTTTCTTTGACTAAGAATGACCACTTTCAGTGTATGGTAACTTAGTATATGCTACTTACAGGACACCAAAGTGACATGCAATATTTTCTAGTATTTTGTAGGATTAATATGTCTTAAAGACATAAAACAGAGCTCAGTCCATTTCTAAGGAAGAATTGTGTTTTATTATGTGTTCAAGACTTCATGTTTTGAAAAGCCAAGTTAGAGAAAGAACAGCCTTTCCATCTAACAATCTGATTGCTGCAAAAACTGCCAAGTTAAAAAGGTAAATTGATACTATTAATCCAACATACATATAACATAAACAGCTAATTTGGTCTCCACTTTGGGAATTGCTGTCTTTATAGCTATAATGCTGTTAAATTAAAAATAGTTTATCACATAACCATCCAATATTATTGGTGTTAGCCTTACTTGGATGTCTGAAACTGAAGCAAACTGTTCCTCTCTACACAGCAATCTGGGTTGTTATCTTAGAATATCAAAATTTAAATATGTTAGTCTCTGTTTCCCATTTTCCAGTCTACAAGAATAGGCAGGAAATTGCTTCTAGCAAAAATAGTATTCACAAGTTCATTAAAAATAGAAATCACAAAATATTTGTCTCTAAAAGCACTTCCTGTTTTTCATATATTTAGAACACATCAGTTGCAGATACTCACTGTAGAGAATTAACAAGTAGCTATAAAAAGGCGTTACATAACTTAAAGCCAAGTAATGAAAATATTAGAAACAATGAGAACTCACTGTAGCCACCAACACGCCACAACAAAGAAACGGGGAATCAAATAACTGATGCCAGTTTTCACCCATAATGCGCCATGACAGCAAATAAATTATTTAGACACCAAAAGCCATTAACTTAGCAACATAGTTGTGAATTATGAAGGTAGAACATGAACTTTTACACTTTTGTTATTACATTGGTTTAATATAGTGAAACTCCAAACTGAGATTCTGCATAGAAGAAAGAGGCTTCTACGCAAAAGTAAAATAATTTCTACAGTCTACAGAAAGCAGGATACACATGATAAATTAATCAAATATATATTTGGAATGGTGAGTAAGCTTCCTTTCAACTTTGTGCTGTCCCTGGTGCTTTACTGAGCCCACTAGAAATGGAATATATTATTGTTTTTATTATTATTAATGATAGTCTGTGTTAAAAATGAATCTATTCAGAGTTTTCCTCTGTGACAGATGAGCAACAGCATGATAGAGTTAGCTTCTTCGATACAATTCCTCTGTCAGGTGTTTCATTTAAGGGCTTTGATACATAACAGGTCACACAGTGAGGGCTTTGCAGAGCTGGAGATGGGAGCTCCCTGCTGGCAGGGGCTAGGGAACCTGTTCCCTGCTCAACTCTGTGATCATGGAGCTGAGTAGGGAACAGGCTCCCCAGCTTGTTCCCTACCCAGCTTCGTGATCACAGAGTTGAGCAAGGAATAGGCTCTCCAGCCCCTGCTCCATGATTGGAGACTGGGGGCTGGGAACTTTTCTGATCAGGGGGCAGGTCCCAGCCCCATGCTCTAGTTGGGTGATGGAGGCATGGGGGCTTGGAGGGAGCTGCAGGGGAGGGGCAAGTCCCAGCCCTCTGCCTCAGTGCGAGAGTGGGGCAGCTAGCAGTGAGCCCCTTGCTGGGTGGGGCTTGCTGCTAGTTGGTGGATTGGGGCACAGGGCTGGGACCTGCCCTTTCCCTGAAGCTCTTTCTAAGTCTCCTGCCTCCATTTGAGGAGCTGGGGCCAGGAGCTCCCTGCTTCCAGGGCAGGAGGACATTTGCTCTGCCCTGGCAACAGACAGCCTTCCTGGGGACAGGGAGCAATGTCCTAGCCCCAGCCAGGAAGCAGCTGTCTCCTGTCCCACTGCTCACTGCCAGCCACTGAGGTGGTACTCAGGGGGAGCCTAGAGCTCCCTCTGGTGGTGATAGGGGCCCACTGCAGAGCCCCAGGAAGTGGGAGCAGTTTGCTACCATTTGCAACAAACCTGTTCCCACTTCCCTGCACATGTGGATGCCTGCCTGGGAGTGTTTACTCGCAAGTAAACTGCTCCAAGATCTAATGCATATGTAGACACACCCACTGACAAACAAAATTCAGCATAAATGTTGCATCTGGTTTCCACTAAGTCCACCTCTTTACCCAGTGTGACACCTAGGCAAACTGAGACACAAGAAAATGAAATGGCTTGAACAAGATCACACACCAAGAGAAAGGTGCACACAAGGCTACAAACCAAGGTTTCTCTGCAGTGTCAATTCTGTACTGCACTCTAAACTTTAGTTCTCTTTAATACCAAATTGTAAAAGATTTCTAAACTAAAAAAAATTCTCTGCTGACAGCTAGCCAATTGTAGCTTACAGCTTTTCAAATGAAGGCCTTCTGAGAATGTATCTCTCCTCAACACCCTTCTGGCATGTGCTCAGACATTAGACCCTGTGGTGATAACCTGGTTGTGATGAGTATGGTATTAGAAACATGGCAGAACATGCAGCTGTTGTTTTTTAAGGTTTCTACTGGGTATTAAAAAGATATATAGTCAAAGTAGGATAGAACTCGGGAAAGAGTCTTTTCGCCATAACTCTAACCAATTTCAGAGTGTCGAAAGTGTAAAAGCCAAACCAAACCGAACTATAGGTACATCTATTTTTATTAAACTTCGTTAACTACAGCATTACTTTGATGTTTTAAAACAGCATAACTTGGCAAACAATTTGCCCATTGATCAGATTACTATTAAGATAATTGAAATAATAGGAATAAAAACAGAACCACAATTGCCATTTAAAATGTGGCTGCATCACAATTTTCATATAGCATATAAACAAATTGCATAATACCAGAAGATTTAAGCATAGGAGATACATTTTTCCTTTAAAATATGCTGCACATTTGTAAAAAGAGTATATTTTCATGCTAAAGTGAGTCTCATATGAGTGGAGCAAAAGGAGGGTAGATATCTATATATGTCTAATGTATATCATACATTACAATCTTACTTTTAGATGGGATATATATTTTGCCTAGTATAAATGTTGCTAGAACTTTTCTAAAGTATGTCCAGGGTAATCAGCCATATCTTTTCCATATAGTTGACTGTTCATTAAACCCAGTTTCAATATACACCCATCCACATTTCTTTAAAAGGAACCTGTAAACCTCACAGTCAGGGTTTCTATTCAAACCAGCATTTCTAAAATGTTGGCAAAGTGAACACAACAACTGAACACGGAAGAACTCTGAGGAGGATCTGTTTGTGGCTAGAGTACCACGTACTCACTCTGCTGACTTGCAGAAAAATAAAAGGTGTATTGATGATGCAGACAAACACATGTCAAGTAATGTTTAGTGCTGTTTTCCTTCCCATAAATTGAACAAAGGGTGATCCCACAAAGTAAAAGACAGCAGGCCTACATAATTTTGCATGCACTCTTCTCAAGAGGATACATCTGAGCCAAAAATGTCACACACATAACTACATGTGTATAAACACAATACAAAATAAAACAAGCAATCTTTAATTGAGGTTAAGTCAAGGCTGCAAGATCTTTCCCATACAACCCTATTAAGCTCCTAGGATCCTTGAGTCTCAGAAATACAACATCCATGGGAAGTACCAGCTGGAGAACCCTCAACTGACTTTCCGAAGTTTGTAAGGATTGGGTTGGGGAGGGGGTTAGCAAGCTTGATAAGTGTTGCCAAGGAACTGACAATTTGTGAGTGCAGCACTAGTTATGTTTTATCTTACATAGAGTGTAAAGCTATCGAGTCATGTCTACTTGTACTTGAGTACACTATATAGCATGATGTGGCCAAAGTTGTAAAAAGAGCTTTGGGTGCTACTGTGATATAAACAAATTCATCACGTCTTAGCAATTAATCATGTGTGTATAACTACATCTCCTCACCACTAATCTATCTTTTTAAGACTTGTTCTACTACTCCAAACAACTCCCATAAAAAGTCTACCTTCTACAGAAAGATTTCTTTCTTCCTCTTCAAAATATAAAATATCCTCCCCAAAATGTCTGCTCCCTAGCCTTGAAACAGTCAAGGATTAGTGTTGGTACAGTAATGGCTATACTTAAGTGCTTCATTTTTAAACTGCATCAGTCCCTGCTAGTCAAGAAACAAGAATTCCAGGCATTTGAACAAAGAAACCCATCCAGTTCTGTTCACTTGTGCATATACAGAAAAGCTATTTTAGAAGTATTTTACCATCCTAAATTTAACTTCTTTCAGTTAGTCTTATAAAGTCAGATAAAGATTAGTTCCACAATAACCTACACAAGACTTAGGTGGAATTTAAGTACCTACATTTCAAAGAGTGATTTAGGTTAGTCCTGTTTCAAAAGCCACAATATATTCTAGATACTTAAAGTCATTTGGCACTTTCAGGGTGGAGGTGGACTGCCAAGTTCCCTTGATGGCTACATCTGGATTTCCATGAAGGCTTAGACACAATGCTGTTTGAACATCCTGTTCCAACCTAAGTTTCATTATTCCAAATTGGAAGTTCCAGATTGGTGCAGGGAGGCTCCAGCTAAGTTCCAGAGAGGGCCAGATCCTGAATTGTACCCTGGGGATGCCTAACTCACACTGACAGAACTGGGTTCAGAGCAATGCAGGACCCACAGCCAAGGCCAAATTAACCCATTAGTGGGATGTAGGAAAACAAACTCATGGGCCCCTACTTTTTTCACTCAATAATTATATTATGTAAAATAAGCACAACTGGGCCCTTCTTCATTTAGAGCTCTAGGCATGTGCCTAGTTTGCCTATGCGTTAATCCAGCCCTGACCACAGCCAGTTTCAAACAAACCATGAATAACAAATAGTGCTGCCCAACCTTTTCCATAATATCTTAGTGCTTAGAGCAGTCATGCAGGAGGTAGAAGACCTAGGTGGAAGATCAGCCCTCCTCCAGCCCTCCTATAACTTCCACCTCTCAAATAGTATGGAGGTTTGGACGGAAATATTCTCAACTGTTCCAGCTGAAACTGGGCCACTGGGCAGCCACAAATGAAGAGTCAAAGAATCACAAGGACAGCAAGTAGAAGGGAGGCTGAATATATAAGTCCTTGGAAAGAAGGAAGCTCTTGGTCTTTGCCCCCAGAGCTTGTTTATGTATTTGACATTAGATAGCTATCAGTAATAAAAGAAAGAACCTCGGGAACAGGGACCAGAAAAATACAGAGACTGCCTTGAAGTAGCAGTCTTGCCAGACCCCTTAATATGTTTCTGTGTTGTGATTATACACAACCTGAACAAGGAATACAGAGAGGAAGTAATTTGCAATAGTACTATCATGACTGAAGCACTCAGGCTGCTTTCACAGAACACACTGGTAAGAATGACAAGAGCATCTTATAACTGTGACAGCCTGGCACATGGTCTTCTCAGCCATGATTACAATGATCTGCACTTTAAGTATACAGTAAGGCAGGTGTAGAAGCTACAAATATCACGTCCCTTCTGAAAAACAAATGTGTTTACGTAAATTCACAATTATAAGCAGTGATGAAGCTGGGAATATTTAGGTGATTAGAGTTACTCTGCATTTATGGCAGTAACTGAGACTGGAAGACAACTGTAACAAATGAATGCAGGTAACTACAGTTCAAGAGGCTTTTTTTTATCTTTTTGCCAGCACTAAGCTATTACTGGTTCAAATGGCATAGCTAAGGGGGATATCACTGCAATCCAGTAATATTTGACATAGTGGCAACAAGTTAAAAATTACACCTGTAACTACCGTGTGTATACACATGCATATATATATTAATGTTCACAATTAATTATTTTGAAAACTGAACTAGTTTAAACCTTCAGTGATGTGGTAAATATAGTATACATTTAAGATCTGAACTATTCATACAACAGAGTGAAGGTCGAGCTTATTAGACTCACTTCAGCTCACATCAATTATACCCACCATTGAATGTGGTGTAAGTATGATTCCAGCTAATTAAGTTTGTTCCATTGAGAGGGAGTGCTTAATAAGGCTTAGCATGGGAGAATCAAGCTAAGCCTGTCAATCTCCTTTGTAATAATATATCTCACATCTAAACAGTCAAAAAGGCAATGATTTGCAGTGTTGCCAGATATTAACACATTTGGGTGTTACTTTTCAAATAATAATAGTTTTTAAATAATAACTAGAATACAAGCTCTTAGAGTGGGAAAATGTGCTGTTTTTGTGTTAAAACATGAAGAATAAGCATTTCAATGAAAAATTCAGTAGTGTCTACAAGGAAAACACTTTATTTGTGCTCTAATATCTTTCCCTGTTTTCTCACCATTCATAATAAAAGAGAGTGAGAGAAGCATTTTGTAAATAGTATCTGCTATACTCAGTTGAGATACAGAATTTTAAGGGACCACAGCTATTTATTAATTGACTTTAAGAATCAAACAAAGCTTAAAACATTTCAAAACAAATCTAATTTTGTTTCCCATTTTACTATCATATTCTTACTCACAGTTATCATGCATCCAAAGATCATGACTAATATTAATGTGTGAATTGGTAGATTGATGAACCTAGAGAACTCTGCACCATTTCTCAAAAAATATCTATTCTTCATGTACTAGGATGCTATTATCTAATGATATTGATATTACTTAATTTTGTATGAATACACAGTGTACAATAGGAATAATTTACTTTAGATAAGTCAGAGTGAAAGTCATTACTTTATTCGTTCTGATTTGTTGTTTCATCCTTCTTCATTCAAATCAACAGAGGCTATAGCAGGGACTATACTGGGAGTAGGTCTGGCTCTGTAGTATTATCCATTCCAACACTCTCAGATTAGTGTCTTAGATAAGATTAGTATTTTATCTTCAATTATTCTAGCGGCATTAGTATTGTTATTCTTGATATATTCAAAACTACACAGCATTTGAACAGTCAATAAGAAAAAAAAGAAACCTTTGTAAGCACCTATAATTTCAGAAAGATAAACCAGGTCCCTATTTGTAATGTAACCCAGGGTCAACCAGCTCTGACTGCCACCTCCACCAGCTTTGCATCCAGCCAGGCAGACCCCAGCTGGGGTTCCCCAAGGGGAGAGGTGATGAAGGGGGGGAATAAACCCCTTCCTTGCTCCCTTCACCTCAGGGGGGCCATACCAGCCAGCATCTCGCCATGCCCCACCCCTTCCACTGGACCGGTGAGAGTGGAGGGACCCTGATGGGGAAGCAGCCCCTGCCATGGAGTGCTGGGCAGCATGAGTCTCTTCCTGATAGTGGGGCTGTGCTATGGGCAGAAGCGGGGTGGGTAGAGCTGCTGCAGCCTGTGTGGGGCAAGCAGTGGCAGTGGGGCTTGGAAGGATGGCTACAGAAGCCAAGCTGAATTTTGGCAGCATCTTTTCCCAGGGGGTGGACTGACAAGCTCAGGGGGTGCATGTGAACCCAGGTGCACCCCCTACGCATCACCAATGGCTGTCAGGGTCCCTCACCCTTTCCACTCTAGCAGCAGGGGTGAAGGTGAGGCCAGACATCTGCCGGCTTAGCCCTCCCCTCCTTCCCCCAAGGCAAAGGGGGCAGGGAAGGGATTTATTCCCCTCTCTGTCCCCTCCCCCTCCCGGGGAACCCCAACTGGGGTCTGCCTGGCTGAGTGCAAGTGGCGAAGGAGGTGGCTAGGGCTGACAGACCCTGACTGCAGTCCCCTGGTGGCAGAGGGAACAGAGAGAGGAATAAACCTCCTCCCTGCCCCTTTGCCATGACCAGTGTCTGGCCACATCCCTGCCACTGGAGCAGTGAGGGGCTGCTACATCCTAGGCAGGCAGACCCCAGCTGGGGTCCGGGCCAGTAGAACAGAGGAAGGAGGGAGGGATTAAATCATCCTCCCTCCCCCCATTAGCTTCAGGCTGCCGATGGAGCTGGCCATCTGCTACTGCTCAAGTGGTGGGGGTGGTGGGGGGGATGCTTAACAGGGGCTGCTCTGCCCTGGCTGGAGTCCAGGGGGGAGAGGGGAGAGTTGAAAATAAGGCTCCTCCCTGTCCCCTTTGCCTCAGGGGGCCATGCCAGGCTGGGGTCTGGCCATGCCCCTGTCCCTGCTGCAGCTAGAGAGCAGAATGGCAGGGCCAGCTCTGGTTTCTGGAGCAGAGAGCACAGCCCAGCCCAGCTCAAGGCTGAAAAGCATGCCAGGATATTGGGGGACTCTAATTTAACTTAAACCAGGTCTGGGCCAGCCTGGTTTGACCTAAATCAGTTAAGTCTGGTACTACATTCAACCATGTTAATTGTAAACCAGTTTCAGTCATTTTGAAAATGGTTTATTACACTGAACTTCTATTCTTTTACAGGTTTAAACAAGTTTCTGATCACTTAAACTGGTTTATGTGTCACTTCTGTCCCTAGACAAAGTCTTACATTGTTTTTAATCTAGAACAACCCATTATGCTGGTATAGAATGGATATATGTGAGAGATGAATCAGAATCAAAATGTCTGGGAATTCTTTGGGGAACTTCCTAGAAGGGATTAATTGATAAGCATCAATTGTATAGCTTTTGTAATAATTTGAATCTTTAAGGGAATATGTTTTGAACTAGTGAGTCCTGGTGAAGTCAGCAGAGCTGTAGTGATCCAAACCAGGTAAGGATATGGCCCTAATAATTTCTGCTTGAAAAGAGGTATCAGTGCAAACAAATTAGAATTTTCATATTAATCTCTTTGCTAAAAATACCCTGACTGTAAGGCCCTTGAGGCAAGTGGCTGTTTTTGTGTTTTTGATAGGACTGTGTATACTAACAGTATTTGATTAATATTAAATATTATTATTGCAGTACCTTACAATTGACAAGAAAGGACTCAGAACTCTCTTTCTTAGCCTGTGTTCAATATAGGTGTTTTAATTTTATGTTAACTTATGCTTAATATGAACTAATAATTATACCTTTCCAAATGTAGTGCTAAAATGGCATCCTATTTAAAATACAAAGAGTACAAAACCCTTCTATCAAGCTTTAGATGACAAATTAACATTCAACCCTTGTAACTAACAGAGTGTCATTAATTATGCCTAGACAGGCACAACAGAGATAACAGATGCCTGTGATAAGGTCATACAGAGGGCTTTATATTGAGTGAGAAAGTGATTTTTAGCACACTTCACAATAGCAACACAGTCTGAAGCAGCATGTATGTGTTTCTAAATATTTGATAGCACCAAGATGATTTCTGAGTTCCTGATTATCTATCTATCAAGAGATACAACTACGGATGTCCCAAACAGTACCAGAGCATTTGTATGCTCTAATACAGATGCTGTAGCTTGTACCTGACCTCTTGCTAGTCTTTTCTTTCATATCATATTATCCTAGACTCTCACAGGACACACACAAACTGACATGCAAAAAGACAAGTGAATTTTCTGTAAGATGTAAGCTCTTCATCCTTTTAGTCTGAAGGTATTCATTTTATAAAAGTAGCAATATTAACTTTATTAGCTAAAATGGAAGGTTGTATTTAGTTCTTTAGAGAGGGAATGGAAACAGGTTTAGTTTATTAATCTCTTTGTATCATGCATTTCATAATTACTACAGCTTGTGTACAAAAAAAGTCAGAAAGGAGTTTGTGAAAAAAATATCTGAATTAGTAATGCTGGGCTACATTATCCTGGACAGCAAAGGAAGAAAGGAAAGATGCTTGTGTTCAAGAAACAGCCACTTCTGCTTAAACATGCCTTGCTGAAGACAAATTTCTAAATTCACTCTCTAAATACAATCAAATGAAACTTGCACAACACTTCCCAGAGACCAGCCTATGAACTCCACTTCATCAACCTCCTGGATACTAAAAATAATGGACTAAATATAGACATTGGACTTATGACACATTATAACCTGCCTGACATCTGGCTCCCCAGATATTTCTCCACTATTCATCTCCCTTCTCTCTTCCCATATCCCCTCAGCCTGTCTCTCACCTATTGACTCCTCAATCTACATTTTCACTGACTGCCTGTCTTGTATGCATACCAGCCCTTCCCCTGGCTTCTTTACTTTTCATTCCATCCAGGAAGAGCACACACCAACTGCTGGAACTTCCTTAGACTGACAAAGGGTTTTTGAACCCAAAAGATTGCTTAATAATTGTTTTCCAACTATTTAAGTTGGTCTAATAAAAGATATCAGATTCACCCAAAGAACCTTGTCTGCCTGTGTCTTTAGAGCAACATGGCTACACTTACACCCTTGTAATTTGTAGCTTTTCACTTTTGGGAAGACTGATACTGTGGGCTGCTGTCATGATATAGGCATGCCAGTAAGCTTGGGTATTTAACCTTTAATGCCTGCAGTATGATTAGGGAATCCATAACTGTGGACCTCTACATGTGCAGGCAGAGGCATGAGGTGATCTAACATGTGATCCATACAATCATGCTTCCTACCATGCAACATATGGTAGGAGGTGTGATTGTGGGATCATGCATTAGATCTTATCACGCCTTATTGCTGGTACATGGGGAATGTGGGATCACAGCAGCTGCAATGTCCCCAGCCATAAGGGTGTTTGATGTCCCTGCCCCCCCACCCCACCCTCCCAGAGCTGGGAGATCACAGCCACACCCTGCAGTGTTGGGATCCTGTGTTTGCAATTGTAGATGCTGCTGGGACTCAGATTCTGCAAGTGTCAGGTGTTGCCAGCATTGTGGTTCCCCATAGCTGTGGGACTCCCAGCCCTAGCTGGGCATAGTAAACTCCTATGGCTGGGAGCCCATTTAGTCCTGCTACACATGCAAATTAAAGCTGGATAGCAACCCATATAAAGTGAGTACACATTTTTGAGGTCTAATGTTATAGCTAGTTGGCCCTTTTATGGCATGATAGGTACTTTGCATTTGTCCATGATTTCTCGTGACCCCAACTGATCACAGGCAATGGAAGCTGCATTACATACTCTACCACAGAACAGTCATTGACTGGACTGAAGCTGTCCAATATTACCATGCAGATAGAGGATGAATGAGAAAATCAAAGAAAAGCTGTCTAGTCTGGAGCACTCCTCCAATCTATGTAGTCAATCTACATATTTAAACTGAAAACCATTAACTGAAGCACAGCTTGGTACAGGCAGAAGAGCTTACAGAAGACCTCATTATTCTCTCCTGGGCCACCTAATTCTGTTTCAGCTATCAACTGATGCAGATTGATATCTTGTGCATTGAGTTCATAGAGCAAGAAAAGCATCAACACTAGGCACCAAGACTTGGTCTTTTTTATAGATCACCCAGCTATAACACCTGCCAATTCAAAGATGGGTCCATATGCTGGTTAAAAAACTTCAGATACCAACTATATTGGAGGGGAATGAACACCATCCTTGACTACCCATTTTTATGAGTCTTTGTATATCTAATGCATTCTTGGGAATGCTGGCCAGGTCAGAACAGCATCCTAGTTATTTGGATACTTCCAATAATTTTATGAACCTGGAATTCACCTGGGTTACAATTTTAGGCCATCCATGAGTTAACTGAAGTGCTCATAGTGTCACTCGTTTTGTCAAGCTCAGTGATGCTAGAAACCATTTCTTAAATTGTCACTACTCCCAAGAGGACCAGGAACTGACCTATTTGATCTTTTTATGGTAATTTTTAAAATAAGTTGCTTGGTCAGCTATGATTCACACTAGGAACATTAGGAAATGGAGTATTCATGTTGTGTCACCACTGGGTTGATATTCCTGTTTCTCCAGTCCTGAGTCTAAGTTAGAAGCCCTTAGGATTTCTCTGGACAAGATCTCCCCAGCACTTGAAATTTCCATACAGGGATAATCAGCATTACACAAGCTCCTTCCTATGTTGATCCCATCAACAGTACTCCTTAAGTCCATTGGTGTGTCCTGGAAATACCACAGTCATCTTGATATACTCAATGTCACTGTAATTGCATCATCAACCTACAGACAGGAGCCAACTACTTGCAAACTTCTTCCTGAACCAGAACAACTCAGGTACCCAGAGAAGACCTGCAAGTAAAAGATCTTCCCTCCATCCCTCTGCCTTGCTCTGGAGAAACCCCATTCCTCCTTCCCCTGCCCCCACTCTCATTGCCCTCTGCCAATCTGGTCTTTGGAAAGAAGAACAGTAGAACATTTCATCCATCCTTCATTGGACTATCAAACTCTAAACAATGTAAACACCCAGAAATAGCAACCCCTCATCCATGAACTCCTTGAAAGCCTTATCTGCATCATGGGACCAGTGCTCGGGCTTTGCTAGTTCCTATCCCCTTTAGGGCATCTAAAGCACACTGGTTAAGAAAGGACTGGCTACCAAGAAGAGGAACTGCAATTCTGTCAGATGGAAAGGGAAAAGGAAAAGCACACTGTTCAATGTCCCCTGTCCAAGACCTGTCTAAATCTGGGCCAATATGTCTAAAAAATACACAAATCAAGGGAAATTAGAGATGGCAAGATAGCCGTGTACCTGAGGGAATTCTAAGCTGCTTATTATTTAGATACCATTTATCTAAGGTACTGACAAAATGAGACAGTTATCTCCTTTATTCCAGCATGACACACATTCAGTTTTATTAAAAGCTTTTTGCATCTTAAAAAGTGCCACATCCAAAATATACATTTTAATGATTTGACTGGATCTATTCTACTCTGTGCAACTACAATTTCTAGTCCTGGATGGTTGCAATTTATTACTTCTACTGAGTCAGCATTATGCTCCTCTTTTCATTTTATGATCAATATACATGTTTTCATATTTAATATCTATGTCAATACTAAGCTCCTGCTTTTGTACAATAGTAATCAGATCGAGGGTATTAATTTTGAGTGAACTATCAACATACTTTCTCCATAATAACAGGGTTGACATTATTCATACCTCATCTACGAGCAAGTTAAAAAAATTATGTTTCAATAGCTTCACCGGGGGACGGGCCAGCTGAAAGAGGAGAGGATGCTCGGCCGCTAAGTCAGGTAAGTCGGACGGGCAAAGGTGGTGGCAGCTTGGGGGATACGCAAGAGGAGGGGGAGGCGGCAGTGCATAGCCTTAAATGCTTCTATACTAATGCACGCAGCATGGGAG
>JAGPOW010002742.1:26939642-26962953 GCA_030014935.1 Caiman crocodilus | reverse complement strand
ATTAGATAGGTACTTGGCTGGGGTCCTGTGACCCCAGCACTTGTTCCTACCATTGGCAGGGGGTCAGACTAGATGGCCTGCTCTAGGCCCCTTCTGACCCTAGTTACTATGAAACTATAAGTTCAAGCATGCGGAACTCCTTTCCTCTGCCTAACTGACACTGCCAATAGAGCCAAATTCATTATGTATTCAAATTCTAAAGAAAGTATCACACACAAATATTGTAGGGGGTATGGAAAGATGTGAGTAGAGTGTGCATAACGCTGAAACAAACAGTAAGACAGAAGTGTGCAGAAATATAAATAATGAAGTGGAATGTCATTTGACATAAATTGGTTGGAAAGAGAAGAATGACTATAAATATTTTGATATTTTGCTTTCTTATATATCAGAAACATCTATGATGATTCTGATCATATTTTCAAAATTTCACAAGCGAGGAAAATCTCTCCCGGAATTCTGATTCCTTATGTTCAGATTCAGACAGCTCTCCTTCTAGTGAGGATGAAGACAAGTAAGAGGAAGACGAGAACTTTTGTTTCCTGTGATTTTTTTATTAGTGTGTTTAGATTTCTTTCCTTCTTCTGGTTCAGGAATACTGAAAATTTGAGCTTTTTAATGTTGAAATAGTAGAACAAAATAGTTTGCCTTTTCCATCCCAAAATTTTCAGAAGGCTTTCTTCAACAAAAAATACTGTGATATTTCAACATTTTATTCTAATGTGGGACAAAAACAGAAGGCCAAACGTTTTTATTTTGATTCTGCTCTATTCATTAGCATTATAGTATTACTTCCCATTTAGGAATTTTATTAATTTGGATGCAAGGTAGATTTTCTTCTTTACATTACATCTTTAACAGATTCTCAATCAGTTTTTGCAGGAAAGGGGACTCTACCTGATTGGGAAGTACAAGTGAAAGTGAAAAAATGGACAGATTTTGGTAAAAGTAAAATTAACAAAGTCTGAGAAATCATTATGGCTCCAGACATCAAGCTTGACAATTTTAATTTAAGACTCAGTAAAACAAATAAGTAAATTGAAGTACCAGATGCTATCAGTCTTTGGGGAATTTTCTGCAATGCAGGAAGAAGTTTGGTTTCTTCTCTACAAGGTGCATGACTCGGTAAAAAGGAATCAACAGTCAATAGTCAAAAAGTAAAGATAATATTATTAAGTGTTCTGACAACACTGATTTCTGATGAACAAATAGAGAAGGTTATTCTTATGCAAGGAAACACAGTAATTTTCTCAAAGACTCTTTTCCAAGAGCTTCTGGGCACCAACAATTAAAAAAATATGGAAAGTTTTAAGTTTGGTACCAGTATCGCATCTCAGATTAAGCAATTAAAGTTATCTTACATGTACTCTGTAATAAACTCTCTGTTGTAAGAAAGATAGGATGTCACATTAATTGAAGAAACAGAAGTTTGTCCCATTTGGTTTGATATACAACTTAATATTGTTTGGCAAATAACTTCTGAACTGATTAACAACTACCATGCCATGCCAGAAGATTGAGACATTAAAGATCTAAATAAGTGCTATTCATCTTCCAAGTGGCTGAAGTAGCTGACTAAGTATACCATCCTGCACTCCTTGACTTAGGACACCCTCAGCCCTGTGGACCATACCCTAGGGCCAGGGACAGGCAGTGGAGAAGGGAGGGGGAGCCTGGAGAGACTAGCAGCGGTGGCAGCAGTTGGAGTGGTGGAGAGGAGTGACACCCAGATGCTACAAATTAACCCCTCACTTATCACATGCAGCCTGTAGTCCACCAGTTGAATAGCCCTGATTTAAATGAATTACAGTGCATTACTTCTTTAAGTTCAGTAGCCATGCTGAGAGATAGGTGTATTGTTGATCTTAACTGCTACACATCCTCACATTCTTTAGTCCTTTATATGGAACTCTGCACACTATTTTTCCTTTTTTTTATTTATTAATTAATTTCTTTGTACAATGTATCCAATTTACTTGAGGGATATTAAGTTTAATGCTTTCTTGCTAAAATGTTTTTGTTCCTAATAAATACAAATAAGCCTTTTATCTGAATTGTTATGATTACTGTTATCCTGGGCAGAAATGACATTGCCAAAAGGTTAAAGCTCAACTTAGATGGCATAGATGAAATGTGTCATTATTCTTTTAAAATAAATGTATTCTTTTATAAAGATGAAAATCAAGTGAAGTTGGATTCACTATTTCTTCTAGACTTCTTATTTCAAAGAGGTGGATTTTTTTTTTTTACTCTTGACAGTTCACTGTGGGATTGAGATACCATGGCCCCTTTGAAAAAGTAAACTGTATTTATAAGACAAATAACTGGATACAAAAATGAGATCTTCAGGAATCTGGCAAAAAGACTTCTTGCCTCTTAGGAAATCTAGGTGAGGAAAGATACAGGGCAGAGAAGGTCTAGTGTAGCTACAAACTAACCAGTAAGATCTGCTGAAGAAGAAGGACATGCCCTCTTCCATCCAAGTTGTCAGAAGTCAAGGCTATAAAAAAATTAGGGTGTTTCCTTTCCCTTGCAGCAACCAGAGCTTGTGAAAACATCATGTCGCTAGTACCTTGAATTTCAAATTTATTTGCTTGTGCTTTGAGACTTATCTTTGAAATTAAATCTAGTCCTGAAATAAAGGTCTTGAAGGAAATGACGGTTGAGAGGAGCTTTATTCTACTTTTCCCTGGTTGTTAAACCCGTCCAGCATTTTTCCCTATCTTCATTTCATAAAAATAAATATATTTTTTTTTCTTTAGCACATATCTGATGAGCACATAAGATGCAGTTTGTAATAAACCATGTTACATACTATAAACAAGGTTTTTTTACAATATTAAACACATATTTAGTGGGGCTTTTCTGATGCTTTTATCTAACAGCTGATTGAGTTAGCTGTTAGATAAAAGTGCCGAAAAGCCCCACTAAAGCACCTGATCTATACAGATGCTGTGGAGCCAGGCTGAATTAATACTGCTTCTTCTGGTAAAGCAAGTTTTTTTGTGGGGAGGGGTTTAATGTCTATAAACAGCCATACTGCTCAAAAAATTAGAGATGAAGAATTTTTAAGTTTCTATTAATCTCTACATGTTAAAAAACTAAATAATTTAGGAGTTTTTACCTCTAAATGGCTAGGCTGAATTTAACATTGAGCTATAGTGACCATAGTAATAACTATCTTGTTGACAATAAGTGGCCTGCATAAAATTACTCTGTGGTCACAGCCTAGTTCTTAGTGCTCAGTTGTCCATGCTAAAATAAAATATAGTATCAAACTGAACTAGCAATGCTGCTGGCAGACTCTTCAGAGAAGGCAAGGCTTAAATAGGCATGCAAACTGAATTACCTTCTTCATTCTAGAAGGATTCACCTTAAGTTATTGGTATATTATTTAGGCAGTTGGGAACCTTGCATTACCACTCCTCCTGGACTTTATATATTGTCTTTTCATACATAAATAATTTCAATCTCTAGATATTTCACTCTGAGCTCTCATTAAAGAGTAAGATATAAAATACAAATTTTCTTCTTGCATTAGCAGAAGAAGCAGGTAAATATAGAAAGCCATTCCACATCCCCATATGATTTTCTAAAGATATACACTGGAACTATGTGAGGACAGTGAATTTAAGGATTTAAGTGTTCTAACCAAGGTCTTCCTCTGTATTCAATATAGTCTATCCTGTGTTACACATTAGAACTATAGCAAATGCTAGCAACAGCTCAAATCCATGGAACTACTAGCAGTAGGAAAGAGAATGACTTCTAAGTGGGAGCCAGGGTAAGAAAGTCGGCCATGCCCTCCATAGCACTCTGGAGCTCATGCTGCTGTGACAAGACAGCAAGGAACTCCTGTCACCTTCTGTAGGCTTAGACGTAGACATGAGTTGCACCTTCAGGAGTCTGTGTTATAATTTGGTACTATGACCATGAAGAGTGATAAGTCAAAAACAAAATTAAATCATTGCAAGACTCACCCCAGTGACGGCTTGAGAAGCGTTACAAGGGTGGCACACGACCCCAAATGGGTTCATCGTCAAGAAAGAATATTTACACCGTTCTGGAAGACATTAAACATCAGAATGAAGGTACCCAACTGGTTATGTCAAACCTGGATGTAAAATTTGACCAATTAATAGCTAAAGTAGGTAATTCTGAAATGGAAACATGGAAACAAAAAGTTTGAGTTTGCCTACAAAGAACATTCATGACCTTTCAATCAAAAACTGTAAACAAAGCTAATTAACCCCCCCCCCCGAAATACTGAAGATCCAAGATGGAATGAATGCTAGCATTTTAAATGTTTCCAGAAGCTAAACAGTGAAAGATTTGTGGAGCACTGTTCATCTTGTATATCATCTCTTAAATTAATGACAAATGCATATACATAGTGAAAAAGCAGTGATCCTACTAAGCTTAAATAAATATTGGTACAAAAAGGACTGAGACAGTGTTAAGTATTCATTAATTTTCTCTAAAATTACTGGAGGGGTTCATTCACAACAAATTCCCCTAGCATTTCAGGAATACATTATGACAAAAGTTAACAAAGCTCAAAGCAGACCATGTGTCTCATCAGATAGAGGTTCTCTAGTCCAGGTTCCAGTTATTGTAGCTGTCCCTAGAATGAATACCTGCTCCTCTAACAAAGACTAGCAGTTAGCCCCTTAGGGTAGGGACAGACATTCAATAAGCCTGACCCCAAATAGACTCACTCTTTGCAAGTTAGTTTAATCTGTGCATCTTAAACTGATTACTAGATGGACTGACACGCTCTGTTAAACCAGGAAATGCAGGCACATGTCTGCAGTGGCTCAAGCCAGAAGCCAGGGGAAGCTAGAGCATGCCTGCCAGCCTCTGCCAAAGGGGAGGGAAGAGAGACACCCTCCAAGGCTCTCACCCCTTCCTGCTGGAGCAGAGAGGGCATGGCCAGGCACCAGGCCAGGCTAACACACAGGGCATAGGCAAAAAGCCCTTTCTGTGAAACAAGGTATTGAACACAGCAATGTGCAAAGCCTACAGCAAGGAACTACCAAAAATCTTTGCCTAAGTTAAGATGCAGCCCAGTAAAACACAGCATACACAAATTAGTTTAACTTAAAATGTAAACCAGACAAGACAAGAGTTAGTCTTACTAATCCTGAGGGCCGAATGTCTCCTTACAGCCAGGTATCCAGGTTGTAGCCTTATTGGTCTAGAGGAAAAGGCAATCAGGACTCATAGTAGAGGCGATATCTTTTATTAGACCAACAAGATTTTTGCAAAAAAAATTACTTAATTGCAAGCTTGCAGGCATCTCTACTGCTAGTCCTTACAGCCAGGCATTCAGAAAGTCTTTGTTTACATGGTTTGCTTTATAATGTAAATGTGCCTCTCTGCATTCTTCTCTTAACTAAATCTCCAGCATGTGTGATTACTGATGATTGTCAGGTCTTTGCCAACACTTTCCACCTTTCAGTCTGGTCTTGCAGGTTTTAGCACTGAGTTGCAGAAGGGCTTGGATCTGCACATAGATTTGCTTGCTTATCTCCACAGCTCCTGCTGTGCAAGCCACACAGACTGCAGGAAAGCCCTGGCTGTTCTGGGGGAGAAAGAGGACAGAAGGAGTGATTAACTCTGTCCCTGCCTGCTTGCACGCAAGCCAGGGAGGTATGGCTGGGGCTGGCAAACAGCAGCTGAAATGCCCAGGGTTTGCCAGAAAAGGTGTGGGGTGAGGGGGAAGGGAAAGAGGAGGGAGAAACTTGCCTCAGGGGCCATGGCAGGTCAGTATCTAGCCATACCCTGCTCTTGCTCTGACTAGAGAGAAGAGGGGAGGAGTCAGCTCTGCTGTGGAGCAGAGAGCCCTGCCCAGCCCAAGACCATGCCGGGATGCTGGGGGAGTCTGATTTATCTTAAACCAGGAAGGCATCTGGCACAGACATTGCATAAACCAGTTTGAGTCAAATCAGTTAAGTCTGATACTACATTCCAATAGGTTTATCCCAAACTGGTATCAATCATTCTCAAAGTGGTTTATGTGCATTGAACATCTGTTCTGTTACAGGTTTAAACCAGTTTCTGATCACTTAAACAGGTTTATGTATAATGTCTGTCCCTGGCTCTGATTACACATACAGTACGTAATCCTTTTCTGCCCTTGGCTGGGCAGGCACATGTATTTTGCCACAAGATACTAAGTGGTACAAATAATTGACAGGATTATAACTGCATCACAAACCCAAATGGCTCCAAAACAACTTATTAAAATCACCTGCCAGTACTCCTACATTCTCCCATCCCTTCATGGAAGTCACACTTTGAGAAGCAGAGGGCTGATTTTTTTAAAATTTTCTAAGTGACTTTTAAGATGGAAGGTTGATTTTCTTTAGATTAATACTGACAAGAGGAATATGGGTGCAGCTGGTTCTTGTTCTTTTATCCCAGTAAGCTCTTCATGACTTCTTGACACTGCA
The DNA here is from genome assembly GCA_030014935.1 of Caiman crocodilus. Classification (NCBI taxonomy): domain Eukaryota; kingdom Metazoa; phylum Chordata; order Crocodylia; family Alligatoridae; genus Caiman; species Caiman crocodilus. The sequence goes on along the minus strand of JAGPOW010002742.1, from coordinate 26,956,498 downwards.
TTATATTAAAAGTTATATAAAAACCATGAAACATTAAAAAGAAAAGCAAGTTTCCTCCAAACTTCCCAAAAGGCATGGATCTATTTTAAAAATCTAGAAGAAATGACAGTGGCAAGTTTTTTCACTGTATTAGATTGTTGGCTATGGTAGCAGATAAAAAGTATGTAGAAGCATAATATAACTTGCTATATAGTGACTACATACATATATTTATGACAATATTTATGACAGTCCTGAGCTTTGCTCAGATTATAAGATATATTTAAACTCTTCTGTCTATGAATAGTTTAATTTCTATTAATGCATTTACAATTTGAAATATTTGTGAATGATACAACAAACTAAATACTTTTGTGTATGAGTATGAGTTGCTTATCACTGAAACTTTCCTATACATAATTTTATGTTTGTATTCTGTAATTGCTTAGCTAAGTGCCACGGTATTATTTGTGCTCCCTAGCTGATATAACTCTTTATTCCAAAAAAAATCTGTCAAGATAGATATCAAGAATTTCCAACACATAAATCCATGCTTATACAGAGACTCTCAAAGTGAATAAATTTTGGATTTTTTATTTCTGATAATGCCATTAATAATACAAAGACTTGAAAATAGAATATTTAGTGTATATCATCTCTTGAAGTTATTGGGCATGTCTACATATGCGCTTTAACATGCATTAGCCTATTTTAATATGCATCACTAAAAAAATGTGCTATTTAATTAAGGCGCATTAAAATAGGCTAATGTGCATTAGGCATCACTTAAAAACAATGGCATCCTGCAAACAAGTGCAACTACCACACTCCAGCATCATCCTGCATCTTGTGTATCAGCGCCCCTGTGCTTAAAAATGGAAGTGGGATGCTTGAGCATGAGATAAGCTTAACTTCAAGCACTGCCACAGCCACTTTTAAGTGGGAGAACACTGATACATGAGACATTGTGGCATTGTGGCGCTTGGAGCCACTGTAATTAAAGTGCCGCACCCCTCCCTCTCACTGGAGCATAGGTAAAAGTGCCCCGGGTTCTTTACCTAATGTATATTAAGACAGGCTAATGCCCATTTCTCTAGTACCTCACAATGGAGTTACTAGATTTAATATGTATTAATTAAAGCACATTAATGCACGTGTAGGCTCACCTACTGATGCTAAACCTGATTTGTATAGGCCAGTGGAATGTATGTCGGCCACAGTAATGTATGTAGAGAAGCTGAAAAAGATGTAGATATATTGAGTTCCTTTATTTGAACTGGCTCCTGTTTTTCAGAACAAATCTATTTGTTATCTAAATTTTGAAATACAATAAATAATATTGATATGACTTCCTTTACTTCTTGTTAAAAATAGTGACTAATGTAATTAAAGATTTTATGAATTCTGAGGTAACAGTTGTTGATCTATTTTAGAATGTTTTATGTTGTATTCCATACAGTGAAATATTTCATTGAGCAAAAAGTACCAAGAGAAATTCAATAATAATAAGAAGTTCTAGCTTTTCCATGTAAATGGCACTTTCTGTGAATATAATTACACTATTATACAGGTAATCTATTAAAAATGTGAATTCTGGCTTAATAACCAGTCCTTGTATCAATTCTATTTCCGTAACTTGAAAGAAAATAATTAGTGCTGACAAAAAACCTCCCTGGTGGCTGGAAGGGAAACAAACAGGTGGGTAATTAACACACCTATTGATTGCTAGTTGGTTAATACTGTTCATAATTCAGACATAATATTTCAACTGTTTTTCAAACTTTGCTGTTAGGCTTCCAATAGAACCTGAAGAAATCATTATAATTGCTTGCCTTGAAAATGTTGGGAGCATCTTATTCTTGGACATTATTTTTCAAAGGCATACTGGAAAAAGAGGAAAAGAGCAACGTGTCTGACCTGGGAAGCTAAAGAAAAATGTAAAGGGGCAGACTTAAACAAATGTTGATTGATCATTAAAACTGGGACTATATCAATAATCATGTTGCTTTTGGAAAATGTGAAAACTAGATTCAATTCACTATAATTTGACAGGTTTTCCTAATTTTATTTAATTTTTTTATTTGCTTTATGTATATCATTGTGCACATGACTCTTACTTCTCAATTCTACTTCTCAATCACACAAAAATAGCAAGGCAAAATCCTGGCTCCACTGGAATAAGTGAAATTCCTGTATTTGCTTTAATGAGGCAGGATTTCATCAAACTATATTTAAAAAACTATAACTATAACTATATATTTGAAAAAGAACTTGTTAACATATTTTTGAAGTCCACATTACTATTTTTTTTTAAATTTGGGATCAACTAACACTTATGCATATGTAAAGTTAGCCTGACTTCTATCCCGGGGAAGGTCTTAGAAAAGTTTATTAAAGAGACCATCTATAATGGACTGGCCGACGCCAACATCCTGAGGGATAGTCAGCCCGGGTTTGTTGTGGGCAGGTCTTGCTTGACCAATCTCATTTTCTGTCATGATCAGGTGACCTATTACCTGGACAAGGGAGAAGAGATTGATGTCATATATCTTGACTTCAAAAAAGCCTTTGATCTGATATCCCGTGATCACCTCTTGGCAAAACTAGCTAATTTTGGCCTTGGGTCTACTGCGATTTCCTGGCTGGAAAATTGGCTCCATGGTCGGACCCAGAGGGTGGTAATTGATGGAAGTCAATCTTCATGGTGTCCTGTGACCAGTGGGGTCCCCCAAGGCTCTGTCCTTGGACTTATATTTTTTGACATCTTCATTAATGATGTGAACACTGAAGTCAGAAGCAGACTGGCCAAGATCACTGATGACACCAAACTTTGGGGCAAAGCATCCACACCTAAAGACAGGAGGGCAATCCAGGCTGACCTGGACAGGCTCAGCAAATGGGCAGATGAGAACCTGATGGTGTTTAACACTGAAAAATACAAGGTTCTCCACCTTGGGAGGAAAAACCTGCAGCATCCTTATAGGCTCGGCAGTGCTACACTGGCTAGCACTATGGAAGAAAGAGACTTGGGGGTCATCATTGACCATAAGATGAACATGAGCCTGCAATGCGATGCTGAGGCTAGTAAAGCAACTAAAACAGACTTGCATCCATAGGTGCTTCTGAAGCAAATCCAAGGATGTTGTTCTCCCATTGTACTCAGCCTTGGTGAGGCCACAGCTGGAGTGCTGCATCCAGTTTTGAGCCCCACAATTCAAAAAGGATGTGGAGAAGTTGAGAGAGTACAGAGAAGAGCCACGCAGATGATCAGAGGTCACGAAAACAGACCTTATGACGACAGGCTGAAAGCTATTGGACTCTTTAGTCTGGAAAAGTGCAGGATCAGGTGTGATCTGATGGCCACCTATAAGTTTATCAGGGGTGACCATCAGTATCTGGGGGAACGTTTGTACACCAGAGTGCCCCAAGGGATGACGAGGTCAAATGGTTAAACTACTGCTAGACCATTTCAGGTTGGACATAAGGAAGAATTTCTTTACTGTCTGAAACCCCAGGGTCTGGAATAGCCTGCCAATGGAGGTGGTTCAAGCACCTACATTTAACATCTTCAAGAGAAAATTTGATGGTTATCTTGCTGGGATTCTATGACCCCAGCTGACATCCTGCCCTTCAGGCAGGGGCCTGGACTCGATGATCTTTTGAGGTCCCTTCCATCCCTAATGTCTGAAATCTATGAAATCTTTTGAGACAGTTCTTCCTAATATCTAACCTAAGGTTCTCTTGCTGCTACTTGAGACGGTTGCTGTTTGTTCTGTCATCTGCCACCACTGAGAACAGTCTAGCTCCATCCTTTTTTGAACCCCACTACAGGTAGCTGAAGACTGTTATTAAATCCTCCTCTCAGTCTTCTCTTCTCTAAACCAAATAAGTCTAGTTCCTTCAGCTTCTCTTCATAAGCCATGTTCTCCAGGCCCCTCACCATTTCTGTTGCCCCACACTGGACTCTCTCCAATTTGTCCACATCCTTTCTGTAGTGTGGGGCCCAAAACTGAACACCGTACTCTAGATGGCCTCACCAGTGCTGAACAAACGGAAATAATCACTTCCCTTGACCTGCTGGCAACACATCTACCAATGCAGCCTAGTATGCTGTTGGTCTTGTTAGCAACAAGAGTACACTGCTGGCTCATATTCAGCTTTTATTGTCCACTGTAACCCCCAGGTTCTTTTCTGCAGAGCTGCTGCCCAGCCAGTCATCCCCCAGCCTGTATCAGTGCATGGAATTGTTCCATCCTCAGTGCAAGACTTTGCACTTGTCCTTTGTGAACCTCATGAGATTTCTTTTCATCCAATGCTTTCATTTGTCTAGGTCTCTCTGAATCCTAGCCCTATCATTCAGAATCTCTATTATTCTACCCAGCTTGGTGTCATATGCAAACTTGCTAAAGGTGCACTTTATGCCATCTTCAAGGTTGTTGATGAAGATACTGAAAAAAACTGGCCTTAGGACTGAACCCTGGGGCACTCCAATTGATACCAGCTGCCCATTAGACATTGAGCCATGGATTACTACCCTCTGAGCCTCATGATCCAGAAAGTTTTCTATCCACCTTATCCATCCATCCAGCCTGTACTTCCTTAACTTGCCTGCAAGACTATTATGGAAGACCATATCAAAAGCCTTGCTAAAATGAAGGTAAAACACATCAATTGCTCTCCCCACAGCCACAGAGCCAGTCATCTCATCATAGAAGGCAATCAGGGTGATCAGGCATGACTTTCCCTTGGTGAATTCATACTAACTGTTTCCTAATCACCACCTTCTCCTACAAGTGCTTAGAAATGGATTCCTGGAGGACCTGCTTCATCGTTTTTCCAGGAACTGAGGTGAGGTTGACTGTAGTTCCCTGGATCCTCCTTTTTCCCTTTCATAAATATGGGTGCTATGTTTGCCATCTTTCAATCACCATGAGTTTTCAAAGATGATGGCTAGTAGCTCTGCAATCACATTTGCCAATTCCATCAGCATCCTGTCCATTCCCATAGACTTGTATATGTCCATCTTTTCTAAATAGTCCCTAATCTGTTCTTTCACAACTGTTGGCTGTTCCCCTCCTCCCCAAACAGTGCTTCCAAGTGCAGTAGTCTGGAAGCTGTCTATACCTGACTGAGGTGAAAAAGGCATTGAGTGCTTCAGTCTTTTCTGCATCTTCTGTCACTAGGTTGTCTCTCCCATTCAGGAATAAACCAATACTCTTCCTGATTTTCCTCTTGTTACTGACATATGTATAGAACCCCTTTGTGTTACCCTTCACATCTATTGCTAGCTGCAACTCCAACTGTGTCTTGGTCTTTCTGGGCGTGTCCAGATGAGTAAACATGTGTCTATTGTGATGAATAACAAGAGGCACACTGGGAATGAAAAAAGTTCCCCGCGCACCTCTACTTTTGATACTGGGAAATTCCAGTATAAAAAAAACACACTGAAAAAAGGTGGCTCAGCTCATGCTCCCGGCTCATCCAGAGTCCTCCAGAGTGACACTGGCTGCCCTGTGACCAGGCTGCCTCAGCGTGCTGGAGCAAATAGGAGCAGAGGAAGGCTGTAGTGGTGACTCAGACCCAGGCTCTGTCCCAAGTAAGCAGGGACATGGGTTGCGGGGGGGAATGGGGCTGGGGGCATGAGAATGAGGACTGATGGTGGAGGAGGTGGGGGTGGGGAGGACAGCTCAGGAGGGGTGGGTCCTTCACCCACCCCTTGCATGGCGCACAGCCCCCCACAGCAGCAGTGGCCATTGGGGTTCTCATAGCTCATTACTGATGGAGCCCCCTGGCAGTGCAGCACAGTCCTGGATACCTGGGATCCAGCACCACATGTGTCAAATGGTGCTCTGCTGGCCCAGCCTGGTAATGTGCACCATCCACCTGAACCAGGTTATTCTTGCTGTCACCCAGAGTTCTGACACTGCTTACAGGGGCCATGCACCCTCAGGTTGGGCCAGGTCCTGCCTGCATGGAGCTGACCCAGCCTGAAGGTGAGTGGGGCACATGGAGGCAGGACCTGGCCTGGACTGAGGGTGTGTGGTCCCTACGTGTGGTGCTGGGACCCTGAGTGATAGCAAGAGTGGCCCAGTTCTGACTGAGGGTGTGTACTAGTGGGCTGGGCCAGCATGGTGTCATGTAGCACAGGCCACACTGGGTCCCAGGTGACCAGGGCCATGCCGCACTGCTGAGGGGCTTTGCCAGTAGTGGACTATGAGTGCTCTGGGAGCCATTGCTGCTGCAGGGCAGGACTGTGTAGTGGGGTGGACAGTCCCCTCCGGAACAAACTCCTCACCCTCAATCCCTACCACACCCACACACACAATCCCCACCATCCCCATAGTCCCCCCCATACTCACACAGTCCCTCCATGTCCATGAACCTCCTCCACAATCCATGTACAAACCCCACACCCAAAACTACCCCCACAAACTCCCCACCCACATACCCAACCACAAACCCCACACCCACAAACCTCACCCCCCAAGTCCCCATCCAATCCCCATACCCCCAAGCTCAGTCCTACAAACCCTACAACACCCACTTACAAACCCTCAAGCCCCCACCACCACAAGCCTTACAGCACTTTCCCCCTAAACCCCACATTCCCCTCATAAAATCTTGTACCATGCATGTCCAGGCACAAAATGAGATGGGACAGGACTTGCTGGCAGGAGTCACTGCTGCAGGATCAGCTGCCACACTGCATCCCTGCCCCATGCCCACACAAGTGCTGGGACATGTAGCCCCAGCCTGGGGGGCTCCTGGTCCCAGGAACCACTTGGGTATGTGATGGATTGGGAGGAGGAAGGGAGGTGGCAGCAGAACTGCATGCGTGAGAGAAAGAGCGGGGGTGGGGGTGGGGGAGCACTCTTGGTAGGAGAGGCTGCTAGAGCTAGGTTTAGAGTCTCCCCACCACCCTAAAGCAGCCTGTTCTTGGGGAGGCTGGCCTGGAAGGGAAAGGGCTTGCCCAACCAAGTCCCTTAGCCCCAGTTGAGGGCCTCCCAGGAATAGCATGAGGATTGCTGTTGTCTGGGCACAAGCACAGGGAGCAGAACAGCAAGGACTGGCACTGCTCAGAGTCATAAAGCAGTGGGTGAAACAGCTTCAGCTGGACTCATATACCAGTGCTGGGACAGAGCTGGTGCTGGATGAATATCCAGCAGGATCTGAGCAGGGTCAGTTTGCCTCAAGTGGCACAATTTTCCCCAAAGCAAAATGCATGTTCAGGTACGTGTGCTGAGGCACAAATCTCCAGCATAAATTCGTGCCTCTGCTATTTGAGCTGCTGCAGCTCACATGCCTGCATGCAGTGGTGACAGGTAAGGGGTGCACGGGGGTGCATGTGCAGCCCCTGAGAGTGACAGTGCATCCCCTGATAGCCACGCTTGCCACTTAGGCAATGGGGTGCTCGCTGCAACTGCTTCTGGGAGTGGATGTGGCTGCTTTTGGGAGCAGCTGCAGTGATTGGCCGGCGCTTGCTCCCAGAAGGAGCTGCTCTTGTTTGCATGCTCCAAGTTCAACAGCATCCCAGTCAGGATACGGAGGCTTGTAACTATAACAGAATGCAAATAAGACAAATCTACACTGGAATCCACAATACTTATGCTCCTATACTATAAAGAATAACTAGTGATAATAAATCTACTGGACCCACTCCTCTTTTATCCCATCACTATGCTCCAAACCCACAGTTTGCTGAGATCTGTAATCTGGAAAGCTGGAGATGCAGGTACATTCCATTTCTACCTACCCAGAAAATGTAACACCCCTATTTTCATGCCAGGTAGTACCTCCCGTGGCTCTGGAGGAAGGGGCAGTATTTTCCCCTACAACAACATTCTAAATGAATTAGAAATAAGGATTTTTCATGCTATTTAAGGTTTATAATACATTTAAAGTTCCTGTTGAGTATCAATATTTTAAGACAGAAAAAAGGTAAGATATAAGACAAGAAAAGTAGTTGTATATCTTAACACTAGCTGTCAGCAGCCTTATGAAAATTTCTGGCACCTGAAGAAAGACTCATCATAGATAAGTTTTCTTTCATTCACATCTGTCGACTTAGGTGCTTGTTTACTCCATCAAGATAAGCTTTGAAGTATTAATATGTATTTTTATAAGGTATAATATTTGACTTATGACTGTTTTCCTGGTACTGTGCGTACCCTTTAGAATAAAGACAGGCACTGAGCATTTAGCTGCAAGAAAACAGTGACTCAGTGTAGCAAGGACTGGGACGTAGCCCCTGCTGTACCCGTACAGGACTAGCCATGTTGGCGAAAAACTTACCCGGCTGAGTCCAGGTGAGTAGAACATCCTCAGAGCACTGGGGAAAAAGTCTAGGGGGAAACTAGAGCCCTAAGCAGGCACCTGGAGCCAGGGGTCATATGCCCTGAGAAGCCTGTGCTGATTGGCCTGGGAGAAAGCATGGGTTGTTTATAGGGAGATGCCAAGAGAAGCGGTGGTGTTTGGCATTTCTGGGAACAAAGACTGCACTGCTGGTGCAGGAGGATGTCCAGCAGAGCTGGGAACTCTGCCAGCCAAACCCACAGGGGACCACCAATACAGGTGACTCATGAGCAAGGGACACCTGCCTGCATATTGGGAGAGTTAAATGGCAAGGTGGTGGTGGGTATTCCCCACAAGCCTAGGCTCAAGGGACAGGCAGCAGAATTCCCTGGGAGAGTGCTGGTTGAGTCCACTGGAAAGAGGGCAAAGGTAGACCCAACAAGTGGATGGCAGCCTTAAGAGAAGTGGAGGTGGCCAGGGCAAAGCAGGTTTGTCCAGACTGGCAGGGAGAGCACCTGTGAGGTTTAAAGTGGAGGGTGTTAACCTGGCTGAACACCCAAGTTTAAGAGAAGGCAGTGTGACCAGAAATCTTCATTTGGAAATGTGGGGGTTAGGACCCATAAGTCAGGGACTACAGTCAGTTCCCTGTTGGTTCCTCAGGTAGAGGAGAAGCAGCAAGAAGGAGAAGGATCCCCCTGGATGTTTGAATTTCAGTTAACAGGGTCCCATTCTTTGCACCTGGACTTTTTAAATCAGCTAGGCTATGAGGCTTGAGGTGGAATCAAGAGAGATCACACTGAGACAAGTTGACCCTGAAATAATCACAGAAACTGGGAGTCTTGGGAGGAAAGAGACAAATGTGACAACAAAGAGAGTGGGAGAGAGGAAGAAGATAATTTGGGTGAAGGGTAACCAAGCCCAAGGAGGTATCAAACCAGGGGAAACTGATACAGAACAGCATTATAACATCAAGACATGGCAAATAAAAGGGATTTCAAGCCAGGTGTCCAGGTAATCACAAAAAAAGGGGAGGTGGGAGAACCCACCCACTCACACTCAGCTTCTACTATCTCTGTGTACTATATTGAGTTTTCAATGTAAAGATTCGGGTGGGGGTTTACTAAACATGTGAAGAAATGAGAAAGTTTTTTCTTGTTAATACTCCATTCAATTCTGTATAATTTGACAAGTATAAAACATGCTTCAAATGATTTGAGAGGGCTGGCTTTAAATAATCTTAGTGCTGGTAAGGTTTTATATTTTCTGGGCATGATATTCAGCTTTGTGTTTAGCTTCAACTAAAATCTCATTTCAAGCTTTTTTTGCTGGCCCTTGCATTAGGGTGAATTCGATCCCAAACAGAGAACGCTATTTTTTCATGATTTATATAAGGCAAAAGAAATTTGTTGGGTCAGAGTCTGAAGGTATTTCTACATTATAAAACAGAAGCATACTTTCCAATACAGAAGTAGTCGTGACAATGAAAACACATACATCATTAATATAATTTTGTAAAAGAAAGGTAGAACAGTAAATACCTACAAAAAAAATAAAAGTATTGGTGCAGCCCTTCCTGAAATACGGATTTGTAGTGTGCAAAAGTGACCAGTTATATACACTGTAAATGACGTGTGCTGTGTTTACATCATAGCACTTCAGCTGTGACTAGAAGGAATCTAACACTTTCTTCTGTCCATTCATCTTTGAAGTTTTTTTTCATGTCCTAAACTCTTTTCCTCCATAGTAATTGCTAAGAATACTGTCCTAAAAGAAGAAATTATTTTGCACGGTGTTACATTAACTAGATAACAACATTGATTTAAATAATTAGATATTCTTCTGGCAGTAGCACAAATTCATAAATTTAAAATTCAGAAGGCACAGTTATAAGCAGGGACCCTGGTTTTCTTTGTTCAAAAATCCCAAATTCTCTCATTAAAAACCCCAAATCCACATTTTTCACAATTAAAATAAAATGCCACCATATTTATACATATTAGTTTAACATATTTTTTTTTATAGATTCATAGATGTTAGGGTTGGAAGAGAACTCAATAGATTATCGAATCTGACCCCATGCATAGGCAGGAAAGAGTGCTGGGTCTAGATGACCCCAGCTAGATGCCTATCTAACCTCCTCTTGAAGACCCCCAGGATAGGGGCAAGCACCACCTCCCTTGGGAGCCCATTCCAGACTTTGGCCACTCTGAGAAGAAGTTCTTCCTAATGTCCAGTCTAAACCTGCTCTCTGCTAGCTTGTGGCCATTATTTCTTGTGACTCCCAGGGACACCTTGGTGAATAAAACCTCACCAATTCCCTTCTGTGCCCCCGTGATGAACTTATAAGCAGCCACAAGATCGCCTCTCAACCTTCTCTTGCAGAGGCTGAAGAGGTCCAGGTGCCCCAGTCTCTCCTCATAGGGCTTGGCCTGCAAGCCCTAACCATACGAGTGGCCCTTCTCTGGACCCTCTCCAGGTTATCCGCATCTCTCTTGAAGTGTGGCGCCCAAAACTGCACACAGTATTCCAACTGCGGTCTGACCAGCGCCCAATAGAGGGGAAGTATCACTTCCTTGGATATGTTTGTCATGCATCTGCTGATGCACGATAAAGTGCGTTAGCTTTTCTGATGACTTTGTCACACTGCCGACTCATGTTAATCTTGGAGTCCACTAGAACTCCAAGATCCCTTTCTGCTTCCGTTCCACCAAGCAGGTCATTCCCTAGGCAGTAGGTGTGCTGGATAATTTTCCTCCCTAGGTGCAACACTTTGCATTTCTCCTTGTTGAATTGCATTCTTTTGTTTTCTGCCCATATGTCTAACCTGTCCAGGACTGCTTGTAGTTGTTCCCTGCCCTCCAGCGTGTCCACTATATCAATATAGTTACAATTTTAAAGCCATTTGGAAGCCTACCAGTGCCTCAATCATTATATATAATAAAATAAATTCTAATCAGCTGTATAATTTGGAGTACAAATATATATTTTTTTGAACATGGAAAATCAAAGCTCCCCCTGCCCTTTTGCTCACCAGGATGCAGGTCCAGTCGCAGCTGTCCCCCTCCACCTCCCTTACCCCACTGCTTTGTATCACTGAGCAGCCCTGCCCCTGCCCATGCTGTTGTCCCTCACTTCCAACCCATAGCCCCAAGAGTCCTACTTATGCCACTTACTCCTGAACCACAGCTGCCTGGCCCTGCTGGTGCCCCTCACTCCCAACCCACAGCTTCTTGGCTCCGCTGGTGCTCCTGACCCCTGACCTGCAACCGCTCTCATCTCTACTGGGGCTCCTCATTCCTGACCCATAGGTCCTTGCATCCCTCAGCCTTACCGGGGGGCACAGCTGTCAGGGCTATGGGACCCAGCAGCTGCATGCTGCCTGCTTTCTGCTCCATGGACACCAGCTGTAGCTGGAGTGTAGCACAGAGCCCAGCCCCACCATGCCTCCTCTGGTGGGAAGTGAGAATATGGGCTACCCACTTTGGGGTTTGGGACTCTTCACCCTGCTGCCTGCCCCGAGGGGCCTCCATTGCCGAGTTGGTGGGATCCAGCATGGGAGTATAGAACAGGGCAGAAACACTCAGCACCCACCCTTGCTGCTGCCAAGTGGGCAGGGGTTACCTCACCTTGGCAACACAGCTGGCATGCGGTTCCTGGCAGTAGTGGTGGCAGCACTGAGCCTCCCTGCCTTGCTCTGACCTCCACCTTCTGGCACCAGTTCCCACCCGCTGGACCACAGGCCCCCAGGGAAAAAACAGCAGGGCAAGGAGCCCCAAACCCCATAGCAGGCAGGCCACATTCTCCCCTACACCATGCACAAATCTGGAGGGGCATGTGTCCCCCACCATGCCCCTCTACCCAGGAGTGCACACAGTGGTGGAGAGCTATCCCCCTCACCAATACCCTGGACAAGCTGCCCCTGACTATTTCCAGCTTGCCCACTGAGGCCTTGTGGCTGCACATTCCCCACCTAGTTCCCAGGTACCACCCCAGCCCCAGCCCCTGCTGCCTGTCCTACTCTCTCCCTCACCATAGTCACCCCAATTTGCCCCAGCCCCCACATTGCCTTTGTTCCCTCTGGCCCCCCTCATGCATTGCCTATGCCCTCTCCATAGTCTTACCTGCAGGAAGCTGGGAGAGCTGCTCTCCACTGCTGCGTGGCTGTATTCCCAGCCATATGCAGGTGTGAGTGCACACACATGCATGTGGTGTCCCCTGCGCCCCACTCCTGCTAGCCCCAAGGAGCCCCTTGCAAGCTGGAACTCTGTCAGCCTGCAAGGAGAAACCTATGGTCCCCGTGTTTTTCTCCTCTAAAGGAGCAAAGCTGCGATTTTCTCCATTAAAGGAGAAAATCATTGTTTTTCCATGGCAAATGGAAAACCAGGATCACTGGCCTTAAGCCAGATAATTTGATTTGACTCCTACATAACACAGCCCAAAGAATCTTACTAAAACATTTCTGAATCATGCTGTGTTTGAATTATACCAGTGGAGGCGAACCCCTTTCACAGGTATGCACAAATCAGTTCTGCATCCTCCCCAAGTATCACTCCAATCCCTTTCCCTTACTTGACCTTCTGCTCTGCTTTCTGCTCCCAGCCCTGTGCTTCTAATTTGATTTTCAACTCTGATTCCTGCTTCCTTTCTTATGTTATCTGACAGATTTTCTGCTTTGCCTTTTGCTGCCTACCCCCTCCCCAATCTGTCACATACCAAATGCAGAGGCTGCCCATGTCACTTGTGCCACCCCATGCCACAGATTGGCCACCTGAGCTATACTATATCTTTTAGAAATACATCTAACCTTAATGATATCAAGTAAAAAGTATTAATCAGACTCCGAGGAAAGTTGTCTGACTGTTAAGAATATCCACCTTTCTAATTTAAATTGGCTAGCTCAGGGGTAGGCAATGTTTTTTGGCTGGAGTGCCAAAAAATACCACAATGCCTACCTTTGCGCACACAAAGACACCACCAGCCTGGAGCTGATACTGGAGCTGTGGAGCTCAGTGCAGCTGTTTGCAACCTGCCTACTGCTTTCTGCAGCTGCCCAGAGCCCAGGCTGGCTACAAACAGCTGTGTCAGGCTCCAGAGCCCAGTCACCAGCTCTGTGCTGGGAGCTGGGGAAAGCCCAGGGCTCTGCTGCCTCAGGCCCCTCCCCCACTGCCACTCCGAGGCTTGGGTGCACGTGCTGGTATAGAGCTGATGCCGGAGCTCTGGAGCCTAGCACAACTGTTTGCATCCTCCCGGCTACAGCCAGCCCCAGCTCTGGGTAGCTGCTGCCACCTGAGAGCCCAGGCTGCTCTCAGCAGGCAGCTGGGATGCTGCAAGTCCTGCTGAGAGCTGCCCAGGCTCTGTTGCTGACAGCAGCTACCCAGAGCTGGGGCTGGCTGTCAGCAATGTGGGCCATGCTCAGCACGTGTGCTGGGAGCTGCTGACCCCTAGCTAGCTTCAGGTTCTAACTAATGAACCTTGATATACCTTTTCCTGTTAAATAGCCCTCTCATCTCAGAAATTTCTTTGTCCATGGATGCATGTACACGAGACATTTACTGTGGAACTGCCTAATTAGGTTGCATCTACAAGTACTGTACTGTGATAAAATTCTTTAGTGTGAAGGAACACGTGTAGATGCTGACCTGGCTGCCTGAGGAATAAGGGTGCTTCAGTGTGGGAAGTGTCTGCTGACCAGCTACACACTGGAGGACCCATGTGTCCCAGCCACCACTCTACAGGACGTTAAGTCAAGTCAAAGGAGGCCCAGACTGGGAGGCTAACCCCCCAAGCCTCTGCCAGCTGGAGCTATTCTGACCCAGCTTAACATGCTGTGATCCTGGGCATATGTTCACACATGGTGCCCAGGAGCAATAAACTCTGGCATGATATGCACCAGAGTTTATTGCTTTGTGGTAATAGCACATGTAGATGTACCTGTGTGTATCTATGGTCCACAACAACATCATCTCTTAGCCTCTTGCTGGATACTCATTGCTCTTCAGGATAAGTATTATTTTAATGGTCCGATACTGGGCACTGGAATCCTTCCTTTCTTTTTTCATGTCTTTGTGACAAGGTACTTAGTAGAATTTGCAGATTCATTGGAATCTGACAGGCCACAATGTGAGTCCTTCTGCTATGGCCTCAACCTTGCAGCTCACTGGGCTGTTAACTATGTGCCTCAGTGGTTGCAACATCCAAGCCCCTGGCACTGAAATAAAATCCATGCACTCCAATGGGGTTATGTCCATTGGATTTACTGATTTACTTTAGTGTGAAGAAAGCGAGGCCCATTACATAGAAAAAAAATTAAACATCCAGCAAATAACGAATGGAGAGAAATTCAGACATATGGACAAAGAAGAAAATCTGTGCTTTGATGAGCTTATTTGGTACAGAGATATATGGCTATTCTACATGACTGAAAAAAGCCTAGGATAAGGCTTTCACATCAACACTATTAAGACTGGGGGCCAAAGTAGAGGCAAGAGTTACAACATTGTGTAGAGGGGGAAACTCAGCTAATTTGAATTAACCAGTGTGAATTTAAAACGAATTAATTAAACAGCACTTAGATAACTCTGCAGTCACTCTTACATGGTGTTAAAAAATATATCTACAAAGTTTATTTTACATGAGATAAGCGGTATGTTATTTCGTACCACCTACTCGCTACAGAATATATAAAACAGAGCAACATTTAAAATAAGTCTTAATAACCTCTTCTCCCTTCCCCTTTCCATTCTGATTTCTGGGTTCATTTACCTGGGGATACTTAAGAAAATTAAGATTTAACTTTGACTAGTTTAATTTAGTTTAAGATGATTTGAATTAGGGTATGTTACATGGCACAATATGACATTGTCTAGGGATGCTCAGTTAGTTCCAAATGACTTAATTCCAGAACCAGAACCAGAACCAGTGCATCAGTGAAGCACTCTCTCTAGTAGCACAGTAGTGTAACTACTAATTCTCAAACTAGCATCTTCTCTGGCAATGCATAGTTCTGTGAAGACATTTAATCTCATTCAGAACTAGCACAGACACCCCACACAATGCTTAGTCAAACAGTGTTGATATACCCATGTCCTTTATTCAATTTAGGTTCATCGACTTCCAGATAAAATTAAACTAAACCAAATTCAGTCCACTTTAATTCTGCATAAGAGCCTATACAGGGTTTTCATTCTGTTTAATTAATCCATTCTCATAATTAATTTAAATTGATTTCCCTGCATGTCCCTATGTAGATAATTCCCATGAGACAAATGGAAAGAAGAATGGAGAGAAGGTCCATTAAAATATCCCTTTAACTGTTACTGAAATCTGTTGTATATATTCTATGGCAAGTAAATGATGAAAAAGAACAAAATGACATCTTATTTCAAGGAATGCCATAGGTATTTCTGCAATATTTCCCAGCACCCAGGACAGACTCAAACACACTAATAGTATTGAAAAGACTCCTTTTGGATTCTCTGGGAGATTATGTATGCTTAAGAATGAGTGTGGAAGTATAAGTCTGAGTCTCCTACTTCTTTACCCACTGCTCTTTTCTGATTCTATTTCAGCATCAGATGCATTAACAAGCAGTATTGTTTTTCCATGCCCCAATTTAAGACAAACTCACATGCTTCCTTTGCTTTAACTACTGATTATAACCCCTCCCCCATGCTAATTAAGATGAAAACAAAAAAGGGAAACAACATAATAAGAGTGAAAAGAGATTTTTTTTCCATGTAGAATGTCCTTGATCTTGAATTTCACTTATTCTCTGAGGAAATTTCATTTTTCAATGTGCATAACTATTACAAGCATGAATGGCTCATGCCTACGTACAAATAAAAGATTACAGATGAACATTTTCAAAATATTGAGATAAGATGAAACACACATTAAACACTCAAAAAACCCACCCTTTTGACTAATATAAACATTCTAGTTAAATAAACCTAACAGAAGAATGACATTTCGCCATCTGAAGACCACATGAGGAATAGTTCGATTTAAGCTGATATACATCACTTTTTACTTTATGGTAGAATATAATGTATTAGAACTTGACTTTGCAAACATATTAGGAAGTAGGTATCTTCTATGAATAATCCTTCTGGAGCCAAGACACACCAGAGAACACAGCTTGTACCCTTCCCAGTTTAGCACGTACACAAACGTGAAACATAATCCATCATTTAGTCTATTATTTAATGAATGTAAAGGAAGCAAACAGCTTCTTCAAACATGAATCCCTCTCAAAAACGAGTTTCTCAGTAAAATAAATGACAATCATTTGAGCCATTTACAGAGGTTACTCTTTTCTAGGTTTCATCTGGACTACAGCCATTACTATATACATGTGGATGTCTGTAGTCTGAATTAAAATTGGCTCCAGTCCAAATTAACTAATCCTCATTGAATGAGGATTAAAGTTAATGCAAACTAGGGCAGTCCAAACTAGGCAATTAAAACTGTATTAATTAATATGTATATGTGACCGCGGTTGGCCCCTGGGTCGTGTGTAGCTCCTGCAGGTCGTCCCTTTACCCCTTTGTCTCGCCCGCCACGACTTTGATGTTCCGAAAATATAA
>JAGPOW010002742.1:26918628-26939542 GCA_030014935.1 Caiman crocodilus | reverse complement strand
TTCATCCGGCTCTCCCGTCCCCGGTGAGTCTCCTATATCTTCCTTCGCCCCCCGGGGTCCCTCTCGAGTCCCTAGGGACGGCCCGGCGCCGTCACAGTATATATGGCAGATACCTAGGGTTTACTGGTGCTTGTGCCCACCACCAGGTGTGGCACCAGACACCCACAACCATCTCTACTGCAGAAGGGCAGAAATGCACAAAAACCTCCCCAATGGTCAATGATTATCTATTAACCCTTAATTCAAATTGAAATTTGATTTGAACTGTGTGATGCAAATCAGTTAACAAGTTTTAGGAAATGGTGCTTATGTCTACAAATGGGCTTGCATTTTATCAAAGGTGTGGCTAAGAGTCTTTTTCAGTTTTAATTGATCAGTCCACTTGCACAATAATTACAACATTGCCTTATATTTTTGTGCCAAGCGTTCCACTCTTTCCCCCGACATAGCAGTATCTGAGCACCATTCATAGGTTCTGATTATTCCCTTGATCTCTTCATCCTTATGCAGAGTAAGTTCCATTTAAACCCTAAAATAGGATGTAGTAGTGCTGACAGGTTGAACAGGGCTTGCTTTGGCTTGCAGAAGAGCTTGTCTCACCCATCTTGTCAAAATAAATAATGAATGGAGTAATAACATAGCAATTCTTTTGAAATTTATACTGTTTGTGCATAGTGAGTTTACAGTTGAGTTTCTGTTAGTCACTTAGATTTGGAAATCTTGACATGGAGGTAAGAGAAGTTATAGGTTAATTAATTTGAGTTTTCTTCTGTCTTTCTTTTCTTGTAACTAAAGATTGTTCACAGAGTCGGTTGGATACACTTATTTGTGTAAATCAGAACTTGCTAGAATGATTATTTTAATTTCTATTCAATAAAAAGTTTCTTAATCTCATAAATAAAAAGCACTTAGTATTTCAAGAAGCAATTACTAGATATTGTATTCTGACTCATAATTTTAACCTTTTATATCACTACATATTATATAAACATGAGGAGGAAATTGGTCAGTACTCATATGTATACCAAAATGAAAAATAAAAACTTATTTTCAGGAAGGCATAAATAATATTGCTATAATATACTTTATCCATTTTTAGGGTGAACTTTTTTTGGTTCCAGATGAAAGCATGCAGTATGGGATTCAAACTTGCCAGGATAAGTCAACGTTCTCTAGCATTCTGTTATGGTATGTATTAAATACAGTGCTAAATTAAAACATTCATTTTCTAAAAGTAAAAGCAAGGAAAAGTAAGGCTGCAGCTATTGTGTTTTTAAAATGAGCTGTGTATTATCTTTTAAAATAAAGATCATTTTAAATTTTAAATAATGAATAGTATGATAAATAAGTGGTGATAAACAGTGACCAAACACCAGCAAACCATGCTCGCTGCAAGGGGAAACAGCGGGTGCAGCCCAATTAGCCGCACGAAGCATGCATGCAGCAAAATCCCTGGCTCATGCAGCTTGAAAAGCGAATGAACATTAAGACCCAAGATGATTGGCCATTGGGGCAGTATAAAAAAACAGAGCCTGGGAAAAGGGAAGGCGGGACCACACATAGCATCGGGAGACCTGATCACCCTCACTGAGGTCCTGCGTCCATGGCTCCCTTTTCCCCTGGATGCCCCCATCGTATAGTCTGCAGCGGATAAGCGATAAAGAGCTCTCGAGTTCCCTATGGTTGAGGTTTTTTCGGTTGTGGCATTTACTACGGAGTCTAAAGGGAACTGCCGGCACGGAGTGGTACGAGGCATTGGAGTGCCTCACGGTGGAGTTTGCGGAGTGGGTACGAGGCATGAGAATGCCTCACGGTGGAGTTTTGAGGAGTGTGTCTACGGTGTGTTCAAGTTGTAAGTAAAGCATTTGTTTCTTACAACAGCTTCGGATTTCTTATTCAAGACGGGAAAAGAGAAATAGGGCGAAACATTACTGAACCCTTTCGTCCCCGGCCTGTTCAACTTAGGGATTAATTCCCCCCCCCAATTCCTCCTTACAAATAGAAGCATACAGTTACAATTAAAAGTACAAATAGATACATTCCAGAAGTCAGTTGTAAACCCTCTTCTGTCAAGATATGAATTTCTTAAACTTAATCTTGGCATCCCATACTATCTGAGTTGTGACTCCAGTGGGCAAGTCACAGCAGTAAGTACTGTGCACATGTTGGAGTGATTTAGTTTCTAGGGTATAAATATTTTTATAACCGTGAGTGTGAGATGATGATTTGGGCCATAATCAAGCTACATGATTGCAGCATTACTTAGCTACTAGCTGTTCTATAGCTAGTTTAGTTAACCTGAGAAGACCTGGCATAAATGGGCTAAAGCAAAGGCATATATAAAGACAGGGGATAGATAATAGGTGGGTTGTGTACGAAAAAGAGCATGTATGCGAGCAAATAAAGAAGTTATGGCCAAAGGATTAAACTACACTTAATTCTTCAACTGTACATCATTCATGTGCTAGCCATTTTTAAGCATTGCATTTATTTCTATTGCCTACTAAGGTATCATTTACTTTTACAGTTGACCTGAGCATACTTGAAAGGTGTTCTCAAAAGAAAGTGAGAGAAGATGTGGTCTTGAGGTTATCGAGCAATAGGTGTTGTTTTTTTCCACTTACCTATGAAATCCCTTAAGAGAGTGCTCCTCCATGTCTCATGATGGAAACCGAGAGCAATGCTTCAGAAAGTACACCCTCTCCCCTCTGGCAAGTATCTCATTGGAGTATAAGTAACAACGTTTGATGCTAAGCAAACCTATCAGTTTTCACCATCTTTTCTACTAAAGGATTGAGTCCAAAATAAACTTTCAATTATAATTAAATTGTCTATTTTTTTGAAGTTATTGTAAGTGCCTTTTATTTGTATTTGCTTTTTAGGGTAAAAAAAGTTTATTTAAAGCCAGTGCTACATGACTTAACGAGAGCACTAGTAAAATCATATCTACTAAACAAGCCTTCTCAAGTTAAGAAAAAGATCAAAACAAATTATTCTGAAAGACCTTAAATTCTGTAGCCTTCTTATTCCCATGGTTATTTAAACAAGTGTTTTAATTATATAAATCACATCTGTGTCCCTCCCTTCCCTTCCCTTCCTCCCCGCAGTGAACTGACTTGGTCTGTTTCTGCTTTGCACTGAAGATGGTCCCTTTAGTGTATAAAGTTATGAACCTGACTCTACCACTTATTTAATGAGCTCAATCAATATTTCTTCCTTAACTCTTCAAGATTATATAATGGATTAACAAGATACAACCGTGTACCTTACTTACAATACACATATTTCACAGTTCCGTTCTCTACTCCATGATTCCAGAAGGTCTCTGTTACTTTGAAAAAAGGTTATTCTGAGAGCCTAGTAATAATAAAATAATAAAAGTCCCTGGGTTGATAGGTCTATTACCAAAATTGTTTATTACTGTGCTGCCCTTGGGATTACTGAGTAATCAGTTGCATTTAATGGGTAGAAACCCCTATCAGCAACAGACACTTCAGCAAACTGAGGACATAATGGAGGTGGAGGGAGACACTACCAATATTTCTTATTCAATTGTTCATAACAGGGGTCCCAAACTCATTTGGCCCCATGGGCTAGATCTGGACCACGGGATTTCTTATGGCCTTGATGACCCACAAGCAACAGAGGTGGCGTTAACCCCCATTGCTGCTGAAACTGCTGTATCTGCACAGTTCCAGAACTCCCAGGGAGTTAGTGTGCTGGCTACTCACTGCCGTTCTCTCTCCTGCCTTTCTCTTTCCTCTGCTGCTGATTTTAGTTGCCAAAGGCAACTAAAAGCTCTGAATTCAGCAGGTAATGCAAAGGACAGTGGTAGCAGTGTTAACCCCCTGGGTTCCAGAGCTGCACAGAGGCAGCAGCTTTAGCAGCTGTGGCGACAAGCCCCATGCACTGGATCTGGTCCACAGAGGGGGGTCATCTAGTCCACAAGAGGCCCCATGGGCCATATGTTTGACATCTCTAGTTTAGATGATCAAAGATTTCTAAAGTTCATAATTTAAAAGGAAAATTATGCCATGGAAGTATTTTGTTTCAAACTCATGCTTATGCACTGCAGATATCTTCTGCATGCACTGCTTCTATTTCTGTTGAAATACCTATAATATTATTTTGACAGTTATAAGTAGGGACCTAAATTAGGGGCCTATTGAATTCATAGCAGCTTCTTTAATCTTTCCAGTTCCCCTGTGCACTTCCTGCCTCCCCCACCCCCATCACTGATTGGCTGAGGGGCCTTGGTGGCTCTACTGCTTGCTGCTGACCATCCAGGAGGTAAAAATGGTGGCGTATTTAAAACCACAGTTTTCACCTCCCTTCCAATAAGAAGCGAGTGGTGGGGTCCCTCTGCCAATTGGTGAGGTTGAGGGGTGAGGGGATGGCACATAAGGGAATCTGGAAGATTAAAGGAGCTGTTGCTCAACTCACTTCCACCGTAAATTTGGTTAGTCCTTAGTTATGAATTAGACACTCTACCACTTCACTACCTGGAAAAAAAATATTCCTCCTGTTGTAGTCAAGACAAAGTAGTGTCCTAATCAGTTTACATTTTAATTAGGGCTGTCAGTTAATCATAGTTAATGCACACAATTAATTCAAAATGCATTAATTTTTGTAATGAGTGTTAATAGTACGCATCCGTTTTGACCAGGATTGGGCAAAATATGGCCCACTCCATGCCCTCTCTGGGCTCGGCCTGGTGGAGCAGACCATTTCTGGACTATCTGGAATCCACATGCATAGCTCCAACCCTATCCCACCCCATGCTTGCTCCAGATCACCTGCCCACACTGAGCAGTGGCAGCAGTGGTGGCAGATGGGCAGAAGCTGCTATTCAGTGTGTAGGAAAAGTGGCCCCTTCCTCTTGCTGCTGCTAGGCCCTTCTTGCTGCAGCTGCCCAGAGCCTGTGCCCAGGCAGCCCTGTGGCTCCTCTCCACCACTGTCACTGCTGTCTCCAGGCTGCCCACTGGGGCAGCAGCAGCACTGCAGAGGAGCCACAGGGCAGCCCAAGTGTAGCCTCTGGGTGGGAGGGGCCTGGCAGCGGCAAGGGGGAAGGGCCACTTTCCTTCCTCCACATCGAACAGCAGCTTCTGCCTGGCAGCTGCCACTGCTCACTATGGGTGGGCGAGTCTGGAGTAGGCATGGAGCAGGCCAGGATTGGGGCTGGGGCTGTGTTGCTGCTGGTGGTAGTGTGGGAAGAGCCACAGGGCACATGGGCTCTGAGCTATTGGGCAGTGGAGCTATTATTTAACTGTGCAATCAGAACTGAAATTAATTATAACTAGTTTTTTAAACCCCATAATTAACTGCAATTAATTTTTTTAATTGTTTGTCAGCCCTAATTTTTATTTCTATGAACAGACTTTTAGGAACTTACTGGTCCTTAACTGCAATGACTGCAGACTCTAATGTATGGTGAATAACTCTATTGTCTGTACCAGCATAAAACTATTATATAGATTTAAATCCAGATCAGAGAGCACAGGGGAATGGTTTTGTTATATAGTCAGGTACTCAGACATCACTAGACTTCACCACAATTCACTGTGATCAATGTGATCAAAAAAGCATGTCAACTAAGAATGGTAAGATAAATAGGCCCTTTGCATGGACTGGTTAGAGCACTGACATCTAGTAGAAAATGCACAACTACATTTAATTTCCTTATCATCCTTGACTGACTCCACGAACATTTTTAATTTTTTCTGTTTTTCTATGATTTTAAAGGGGTCATACCTTACACCCACATATATGGGGGTATATATTTCTTATCTAACACAAGTGCTTAGGAGCTTGACCTGTTCCATACATTTCATGTACATGAATGAAACTCTTTTCATGACCTATTAGGAGAAGTGACAACTTTCCATAAAGAAGCCCATTAAGCCCTACTGACTCATTGTGACAGATGCAGCTTGTTAATATCACTAGGCTATGAAGGGCATAACCCTCTGATCTGCAAGAACTAAGAGGCAAGAAGGCCCATCACGAAACTGTAGGAACCTCCAAGAATCGTGTAAAGCATTTTAGGGCTAAAGTTCTTTGTTATTAGAGTTACCAATGAAGCCAAAATGCCAGAGTAAGGTATCTTTATTTCCCATAGGATGCATACATGGTGTTTGTATGCCATCTAAAAGTTTTAGTCAAGTATTATTATATGTTTCTGAAAAATAAAGGTTTCATTGAAATTCAATCCTAAACACACTGCAAATGCATTGAGAAATTTAAAGTTTTAATGTTCTATGTGTTCATTTGGAAGCGTTAGTCAATTAGTTTGCATGTTGAAACTACTTATTCTTTAACTAAAAAGGTACATATTTAACTGATCCATTTCAGTTAAATAGTATAGTTTATGTTCTACAAAATCTCTTTATAGGGCATTGCTTTTATCTGATCAAGACTACAATGGTAAAAGTTTAAAGACAGAACATGGTTGTAAATAATTCTTCAGTTCAACGAGCCTGATAATTATGTGCAACTTTTGGAAATTATATTTAGCAAGAATGTTAACTCTTAAATATTTTACACTGTGCTGATCCCCAATGCAAGTTAATTAAATACAGGATGCTTTTTGTGATGGAATCTCTTACAGAGGTGATGTGTCAAGTCATACTTCCTAGACCTATTCCTTTCTGTTCCTCTCAGAATGGCAGCATATGCTGGTCAGTGAAGCATGATCTAGACAGCTGTTACCCTTACTGTATAACCTGAACATACTGAATTAGCTATTGTGTTTTTCAATTCTGGTTCATCAAACTTTTGGTCTGAGGGGCTTTATTTTGTATCTAGTAAAGGAACAATTCAATGATGTCTTGTCCATACATAATTCATAGCCTGAAGTCTACTTTAGATATAAAGCAAGTGGTAAGGATTTCTGCACAGTTATATAGGAAGGATAGGAAAAATATCAGCATGAGAATTAATGGTAGGAAACTAAATGATGCTTTGTTAGCAGGTTTGACAAAATAAGTATCTACATACATGTACACACAGATGTAAACAGGAGTTAACAG
This sequence comes from Caiman crocodilus, assembly GCA_030014935.1. Classification (NCBI taxonomy): domain Eukaryota; kingdom Metazoa; phylum Chordata; order Crocodylia; family Alligatoridae; genus Caiman; species Caiman crocodilus. Next base: position 26,932,514 of record JAGPOW010002742.1, on the reverse strand, counting down.
ATATGGGGTTTTTTTGTATTTGTAACATGAATCATTAGCAATGAGTAAGGCTGTCACTCCTATTCCTTTAAGACCTACCCAATTTTCAGCTCACCCCTTTCCCCAAGGAAAAACATATTTATAGCAACACCAGCTTTGTGCACACAAACTAAAGTTTGTTTCTCTTTAACCCCTTAAAGAACCATTCTGTTCAGGTTTCTTAATAAGGCATTAAATCTTCCAAAGGTAAATCACTCAACCAGCAAAATCTTCTAGAACTTCACCTATAATTCCAGCACTATGAGGTAGCAGGAAATCCCAAGGAACCTGCCTGTTATTTTGATAAATACTTTCAAATGTCTACTAATTTAGTGAATAGCACAACTCTGATTAACTCAGTGTGAGAGGCATTTACTGAAATGTTCATGAACTTGGCAAGAGAAATAGGCTTTGTAAAAGAAAATTGCTTATGGCTACATTTTTTTCTGTATAGTTTTATACAATTCTTTCTTACAGGGCATATTCAAATTCAAATTCATATAATCATAGGAGGAGGGAAGAAGCACCTCAAGGGTCATCTGGTCCAACACCCTGAAAGAATGCAGGAACGCTACTGATAATTCAGTACACTGAGACCTAAAAGTGCAACATTATGCACTCGAGGTTCTTTGGGTGAATCTGATATCTTTCATTAGACAAGCTTAAATAACTGGAAAAAAAATTTAGCTCGCTTTTGGGTTTAAAAACCCTTTGTCAGGCTGAGGAAGTGTCCGCAATTCATGTGTGCTCTTCCTGGATGGAATGAATAGTAAAGAGGCCAGAGGCTGGCATGTATACAAGATAGGCAGTCAGTGAAGATGTAAATTGAAGGGTCACTGGGTGAGAGACAGGCTGGCGGGGGAGTGGGGAGAAGGGGGATGAATGTAGCAGTTAAATAGTGAAGAGGTACCTGGGGACTCAGATGTCAGGCAGTTTATAATGTGTCAAAAATCCAATGTCTATACTTAGCCCATGATTTTTTGTATCTAGGAGGTTGATGAAGTGAAGCTGTATTTTACAACTCAGGGTTAATTTTTCAGCGGGATAGTAAAACACTGAAACTGTATCTAAATAGATTATATCTTTGCTTCTTTCAAAAGTACTGTATCATTAGCTTTTAATATTACCATATAGATTATTAAAGCTTGATGCAAACTCAAGGGGACATTCTACTTAAGCAAATTTTGTATATCCGTTGGGTTTTTTTTAATTAAAACATAAAATATTTGAGGAAAGATCATCCATGTGGATGAGAACTGCATGTATTAAATCAGCTAAAACAGAATTGCTCAAGCTTTTGGCTTCAGGGGCCAGATGAGTAGCATGGGGCCAGTCTGTAGGCTGATCAAGACCCACACACCAGGAACAGGCCCCACTGTGCCTCTGCCCGGTCTCACAGGCCCGGATAGGGCCCCACACAGCCTCAGCTGTCCTCCACACACCAGGATTGGACCCCACACTGGCTTTGTGTGCAAGGATCAGGCCCCCATGCCCTGTGCACCGAGATTGAGGCCTGGTTCCCTGCACCCCTTGCAGTTTTGGGAGGCACCAGTCATTCCTGCCTGGCCCCATGTGCCAGTATCAGGCTCTGGGGCCAAGTACAAACCCTGCATGCTAGGATCAGGCCCTTGCACACACAGTCTGACACACAAGGCCTGGGACTCCCCATGTGTTTGGAAATTTGGCAGCAGGGAACCATGGTACTGTTCCCCCTTCACAACATTTTCAGACCTATGGGCAGCCCAGTGGGCTGGATGACATAGTATTGGTGTCCAGATCTCGCCCACAGGCCAGAGACTGAGCTAAAACATTACATTTTACTTTATATCAGATTAGGTTTTGTGGCTTAAATTTTTCTGGAGGCCAAAAAGATTTTATTTCTTAGCATAAAAAATAAATTACAGAGCCTAAACGAATCTTGGAAAGCTTTATGTAGACATTTACATCATTTTTACACACGCAAGCACTACAGCACCAGGCACTTTGAAGAGTGCCTGGCGCTGTGATGCTTGCAGTTGTATGAGTGGTGAAATGCATATTAGCACTGAGGAAATGGCAGTGGCATGCTTTTGAACTAAAAAGTGGTGTGTTTTTGTTCAAGATCACACCACCACCATTTTCTGTGTGCTGATGCACATTTCGTCGCTTATACTACTGCACGTGGTTCAGCGCAGTTCACCTCCGCTGGTGCATGGAGCAGACTAAATTAATCAAGTATGCCAAAATGTGGATCTCTGATGCGTTGCGGGACAGAAAATTATGTGTACAAATATCGTTAGTTTAGAAGGATAACCATTTGTCACATACTTAGAGATAATGTACAGTTTAAAAGATAAATAAGTACAATGGACAAAAAAAGTGAAGGTATTTGCTGCATGTCATCTTTTGTTTTTGTCTAAATTACATGTTCAAATGATAGCCAGTGTGCATACACAAATTAGATACATATTTGTACATTTTTAAGACAAAGATAATTAGTCAAGCATAATTAAAATCAAGTAGGCAGACTCTACTCATTCATAAGCCAACAGATGTAAATTAAATCATTCCTAAATAAGTTAGCATTAAATTCATATCTATCTGTGCTATAGGCAAACTAGAAAAGTATTAGAAATGTTTGCGATAAATCAATATAATTTCTTGAAGGAGGAATTTGTTTCAAGTTCCTATACAAATGTATTGGACTTGCAGCTGTATTTATACATATACACACAGAGATATTTCTATATCTATATAGGTATAGATATAGATATATCATATATATATGATATATCCATAGAAATATAGAATATGATATATATACATAGAAATATAGAAAGGTATATCTAGATATATATCTATATAAATCTTTCATTCTGAATATCTATCCTAAATTCTTAACTCTCTAAAATCAAATATAAATGGTTAATCTAATCTTAGCAATTCAGAAAGTCAATTAAAAAACAGTTTACAACAATGTATTTGGTACTGGAAGTGAGGAATTTTGAAGGTATAATTTTTACAATATGTAATATAAGTAGATAAACTATGACCATACCTGGCAGCACTTTACAGTTCTCCACAGCATATTTTGACTAAGAGTTCAGTTACCGTAATTTCCAACTTTTCCTTCATTTGTTACATTATACACTGAGTTATACATAATTCAGTAATGCAGGACATGTTCTCAGTCTGAGCTTGAATCAGATCAACGCTTATTTACATAACATTTCTTTCTGTGAGATGGCCTCATGAGATAGACCACATATCTCTCTGTATGAGATACCCACAGGGACAGTAGTCATGCGATCTTACATCATAGCTTAGAATATAAATGTCAGACATTTCATCTAAAATAGTAAACAAAACTGAGGGATTACATCTGCAGTCAGCTACCCTCTACTGGCAAGTCTGCTTAAGATAACGGTTATTTTTCCCAATAAGCTTACCACATAATTACATATTTTAAGAAATTAGTACAAATTTGTCTCACTGGGGCATTAACCCTAAAAAGTTTAACCCTTCGATATAATTTGTACCTGCTGCAGAATAACCCATCTCCTCCTTTTTATTCTTCATTTTTTCCTTCTTGAATTTTTTGGATAGTTTTCCTGTTTATAGGTAGTTCAAGGGTTATTTCTTAAGCACATAATCTATTAACATGTTAATTAAAGCTTATACTCTCTCTTTAAAACTAACTTTTTAAAACACCGAAAAGGGAGCATCTGAGTATTGTGAACTCAGCCATATGGCACAGACCCTCAAAATCATGAGAATGGCTTAAGAACCCTGAGATTTTATAGTTTTTTTTAAATGTGCACACATGGGCATGGGTATGCACATACATTCTATTTTGAAAACTGTTTTCTGCAACAGTAATGATTAATTGGTTAAATATATAGCCCAGATGTATTGGAGACCTAGAATTCATTTCACTGGACCTATAAAAGACCTTAAAATATCATTCCAAAAATCCAGAAATACTTTCAATCACATGAAAATGCCACTTGTGAAAGACAAGTTTCCAAAAGAAAACTAGATGCCAGGTGAGAGCATCAACCATTATGTTATAGCCCTGTATAATAAAGCTTAGTTCACATAAACTGGAACACATAACAGATGAAACTGGTAGCCAACAAGCTTGTTGGTTAATTAATTTCATTCTTAACATTGCAAGATAGTTGTTACTTGCAAAAATTTATCCAAGAAAGCACTGGCAGGCAATAAAATAACCATAGTGTATCTACTTAAAATTGTCTATCAAGTTTTAAAATGTGCTGCCAAAAATACATGCACCATACAGTGCTATAATCCTTTTTTGTTCTGAGCTTTCATCAAAGAGAATATAAAAGTATTATGTTTGTAACATTTAGATATATAAAGACAAATAAAAATATTCTATAATGGAGTGAAAATATGAATATATGATAAATTGGGAACAATTTAATACATGACATCTGAGCCTAACACTATGCTTGGCATCTTGCAACTTCATTTATACACCCAAACACCTACAACTCAGTTCTCACACCCTGGTCTAAGAAGTAGAAGTATAAATTTTAAGACATCTAAATTTGTAAACCAGTTTGCCTACTTTAAATGGCTGAAGTAGATGATGATAATATACAGAAAAAGTCATGCAACGTGAACATTTCAAATGAACCAATTGTAACTCTCCATTGGATGCTCCTTTCACGCTCTACACAGCAAAGTACATATTGATACACAGTATCAAGTGCACTGTACTGAGTGACAATAAAGTGAGCCTATGAATCAAAAATATAAAGAAAAACAAGTTGTGGGTATTAAATTCATGTCTAGAACTATGATACAATAAGATACACTGGGTCGTACAATCTGCCACATCTAAAGAACATATACACACACTCATTACTGCAAAATTAGAATTACAGCTTATCTTTAGTGTCAGAGAGCCATGGTAAGGAGCACTGCAGTGAAGCACATCCTGCTTCTGCTTTATAGGCCAATAAGCATTGCTTTCTTTGAGGATCTTAGTGATGTGCACCCTGTTCCTTGCTAAGCCAGCTATGTGAACTCCATTTTGCAAGGCAGAGGATAAGGAGTGCTTTACTGTGGAACTCTCTAGCCTTGTCTTTTGACACTATAGACTTTTATTTAGAATCTTAAGATGCTGTCTCTCCAGAATCTGGCCATCAAAACACTTGCATAATACTCAGTATTATACTAGTTTTGATCCCAATTAATATTATATTCACTTAAAAATATTTCTTGACAATTAATGTGCTGTGTTATTAACTCTGGCAATGTCAGTGTATTTTTATCATCAGATTTATCTGAATTAGTACATAAGCTACCATTTAACAACGTATTGCACATGAAAGAGTTTGGCAATTTTGCTTTCTTTGACCATAATAAATAAATCAATCTTCTAATGCACTTCGGGAAAGAATGCTTCAATAATAGGGGAGAAAGAAAAGAAAAGAAGAAGAAACATGAGAATTAGAGACCTGGATCAGTCTCTAGGATGTGTTCCCCCCATATAAAGTCAAAATAATGTTTGTACATATATTCACGAAAGCTAAGGTAGCAAGACATAAGAAATTTAGAATAAGTTGAAAGGACAGCATGTTATGATGTTTTCCCATAGAAAATGATCATAGGAAAGTAGGCTTGGAAGGGACCTCAAAAGGTCACCTAGGCCAAGTCCCTGGTTAAGGCAAGAGTATCCCTAACTAAAATATCCCAGATAAGTGTTTGTCTCACCTGCTTTTGAAAATTTCCCGGTGGAGATTTCACAATTTTTTTAGGTAGTCTGTTTCCTTGCTTGAACACCTTCATAGTAAAAAAATCCTCCTAATATCCAACCTAAATTTAATACACTTTACCAAAAGTACATTAATGAACATGCAGACATTCCCAATGTTACATAAACAGATAAATCAGGCACATTGGAGGAGACAAGAATTGGTTTTATTTTTCTTTTTGTCTTGTTTTTGTTTATTTTTGGAAGGAAGCAAGTACATTTTGTTTCCATTAGAACTACCCAATGCTACCAACTGAAGAGATATAATTCTTTTTTTCCCATGTCATTCTGCTTCCTACTTCTAAAACTAAATGCAAATGAATTTATTCCCGTGCAGAGATGTATCGTATGTGTTGTATGTCACTTTAGTCCAAATCAGACTAAGTGAACGTTCACTCCAGCTCATTGCTTGGTAGATGGATATATGGCTTATGCATAATTTTGATTTTAGCTTTTAACATTGAAATGATGGCTACAGCAACCTAATAGTGGGAAAGAGAAAGAGAGAGAGAGCAAGAGCAAGAGGAAGAGCAAGAGAGAAACACAGAGACAGACAGAGAAAGAAAGAGAGAGAAAGAGGGAAAGAAAGAAAGAAAAGGTTTCTGTTGGTCTAACAGAAACTTGGTGGGATTCTACCCACGACTGGGCAATGGACATTGAAGGCTAAAAGGGGAGGGGGGGCATTGCTCTCTATGTTAAGGAACAATATACATCTTCCGTAGTTAAATTGGGCCAAGGAGAAGGGCAAATTGAGGTACTATGGAACAGGTTATGGGGGAGGGGGGGTGGGGTGAAAGAGACTTGGTAGTGGACCCCCACACCAGGGGGACAAGTTAGACCTAGAATTCTTGAGACAGCTCTCAGAGGCAGCATGCTCAAAGGACCTGGTCATCATAGGTGACTTAAACTTTCCAGGCATCTACTGACAGAAAGAGGCAGCCAGGTCTGCCCGCTCACAAAAGTTTCTAACCTCCTTAAAGGACTTTCACCTATTGCAGGAGGTACATGTTCCTGGTAGGGGAAATGCCTTACTAGACTCGGTATGGACCACAGGGGATGACTTGGTTGGGGATCTGCAGGTGCAATGTAACCTAAGGGATAATGACCACCTATTGATAGGATTAACTGTCTGGAGAAAGGTGGGGAAGATAAGTAGTAGGGTGGTTGTGCTAGACTTCAGGAAGGCCAACTTCAACAAGCTTAGGGAGGGACTGACTGGCAAAAGCCTTGGAGAGATGGGCGGGCGGGCATTTCTCAAGGACGCAATGCCGCAGGTACAGAATAGGACCATACCAGTACACATAAAAAGGGGCAAAAAAGCAAAGAAACCTTATTGGTTGACTAGGGAAATCCAGGAGAGCCTGGAGGAGAAAAAAGAGGCCTACAGAATGTGGAAGCAGGGGGCTGCCACTAAGGACGAGTATACCTGCTAGGCTCAAGCTTGCAGGGAAACAGTGAGGAAAGGCTAAGTGAAAATGGAGCTTAGGCTGGCAGCAAAAGTTAAGGATAACAAAAAGTCATTCTTTAAGTACATAGGAAGGAAAAAGAGGGGGGCAAGGTAACTTAGGGCCCCTTCAGGATGAACTAGGGCAACTGGCAACAGATAGGATAGCCAAAGCAGACCTTCTAAATGATTTCTTTGCATCTGTATTCCTGGACATGAATACAAATATGCATCCCATTGGGACTTTAGATAGATACCAACCTTTAGATGGATACCAACCCGCCAGTTGTTCATGCTGACCTAGTAAAAGGGCACCTGGAGGGGTTGAATATATTTAAGTCAACAGGCCCTGATGATCTTCATCCTAGGGTACTTAGGGAATTAGCTGGATTCATAGCTGAGCCACTGGCACAACTGTTTGAGCACTTGTGGTGCTCAGGACAGGTCCTGGAGGACTGGAAAAGGGCCAATGTGGTCTCTATTTTCCAGAAAGGGAGGAAGGAGGAACTGGGTAACTATAGGCCGGTTAGTCTTACCTCTATCTTTGGCAAGACCTTTGAGAAAATTGTTAAGGATCACATTTGTGAGGGTCCAGCAGGTAAAATGATGCTAAGGGGCAATCAGCATGGGTTCATAGCAGGCAGATCCTGCCTGACTAACCTGGTTTCATTTTATGACCAGATCACAAAATGCTTCGATGAATGCAATAAATGTTATTTACTTAGATTTTAAAAAGGCCTGACACAGTGTCACACCCAATTCTTATAAATAAACAGTTGCAATGTAGATTATCACACAGTCCAATGGGTAGAAAATTGGCTTATGGGATGCACGCAGAGAGTGGTGGTGGACAGGTCAGTTTCTACCTGAAGAAATGTGGGTAGCAGAATCCCCCTGGGCTCTGTCCTGGGACCGGTACTATTCAATTATCTTCATTAGTGACTTGGACGAGGGAATAGAAAGCACCCTGTCCAATTTGCTGATAACATCAAACTATGGGAAGAGGTACACAAACTAGATGGCAGGGGGCAAGTCCAGGCTGATTTGGACAGGCTGGGGAAATGGGTGGAACAGAATAGTATGCAGTTTAACAAGGATAAGTGTCATGTGTTGCACCTGGGGAGGAAGAATTATCAACACTTCTATAGCCTGTGAAGTACCATTCTGAGTAGCACAACTGCTGAAAGGGATCTTGGCGTAGTAGTTGAGTCCAAAATGAATGCGAGTCACCAGTGTGATGAGGTAAGAAGTAAAGCTAACTGCACCCTTTCTTGCATAAGTACAGGCCTAGAGAGGTGATACTTCCCCTCTATGCAGCATCCGTCAGGCCACAGCTGGAGAACTGCATCCAGTTTTGGGCACCGCACTTCAGGAGGGATGTGGATGGCCTGGAGAAGGTTTACAGGAGGGCTACTCATCTGGTTAAAGGCCTACAGAAAAAAATCTATGTGGACAAATTGGGAGACCTGAACCTCTTCAGCCTCTGCAAGAGGAGGCTGAGAGGTGATCTCATGGCCGCCTACAAACTCATCAGTGGGGACCAGCAAGAAATAGGGGATACAATGTTTACCAGGGCACCCGTCGGGGTAAGTAGAAATAATGGCCACAAATTGGAAGAGAGCAAATTCAGATTGGGCATCAGGAAAAAATTCTTTATGGTGAGGGTTGCCAAAATATGGAATATACTTCCAAGGGAGGTGGTGCTGTCCCCTTCCTTGGAGGTATTTGAAAGGAGATTGGACAGACATCTGGCTGGGATCATCTGACCCCAGCAGTCTTTCTTGCCTAGGGCAAGTGGTTGGACTCAGTGATAAAATGGTCCCTTGAAACCCTAACATCTATAGAACTATGAAACTATGAAAAGGATTCATTTGTATTTGGCAATAGAAATAATGTGACATTCTTCCTAAAAATGTAATCAAGAAAATTTGTGGACATAAGTGTGGCTTAGAGAACTGTAACCTCTTTTATTCTTTATGGGTTCCCTGGATCCAATCTTTGATCATGCAACTTTCTTTAAACCACATGACCATATATTGGGTCTTTCTTGTGCTGATGTTTGCCAGTCGTGCAGCCAACTAGGGAACATGATCTGAGTAAGTCAAGGTGGGAGGAGGGACAGGTGAAATTGGAAAGGGCTAGTAGGTTCAAGGGGAGTTTTGGCGGGTCTGGGGGTTGTCCATCCAGGGGTGGGGAGGTCAGGGAGCTAAAAATAGTCCAATTAGGGCGAGGGGAGAGGGGACAGAGGAAAAGGTGCAGCCCTGGGGCTGGGGCAAGTGGTTGTGCTTTCCCAACCCTGGGGCCAAACTCTGAATGCGTACAGATGTTCAGTAGATTGGTCTAACCTATGCTCAAATATAATTAATGCAGCTCCTCAGATGAATTTAGACGTTAGATTGAACCAGCCATTTTTGTCTGATCTAATCTCCTCAAATGTCTGTACAGATCAGCACTAAGATCAACCTAATCCCAGTTAGGTCAATCCAAGTACAACATTTGCATATACCCTATGTCTACTAATCAGTTTACTAAATATTACTTTAATATCAGATATCTATACTTCTCTCTGATTCTAAACATAATGCTGCCATTGTGGTATGGTACCACACGTTAAATCTTGACTTTTATAGGTAGTATTATACGTGCAGGTAGTGTAAATGTACAATGAGCTCCATGAGAACCATTTAATCTGTAGCTGAAGTACAACCATAACTGGACCCAAACACATCACTGTTTAATGATGCAACAAGTTTAATGCAGAAGTGAACAAAATCATATCCATCTGTATGCTGAGAGAATTTCAGGTTAGGAAATTTGGCTAGAACACTGACAACAGAATCCACAATCTTAGGTACTACAAAATATTTAATAGATATGAGGAAAGGAGCAAGATATCACTTCATATTACATTTCCTTGTATTTCACAAAATTTTGGTTTTCCTTGAATTCTAAATTCCTTATTTGTATTAATCTTAACTAATTTTTAGGTATAGCCACATTCTGCCTACAGATGAACAGTATGTTTGTAATCAATGCATTCTAGACTGAAATCAGTAAAGCAACATTTCTTAGCCAGGGTGCCATAGCACCCTGAAGCACCTTGAGATCCTTTTAAGGATGCCAGGATATGCCATGCAATGTAAGGACTGTTTAGTGTGCAAAAGCAATTCACAAATTAAATGCAGGATTTCCAAAGAGGAATCCATAGTGTTAAAATCATTCTGACTTGTCATTATCTTTGTGAGTTCTTTGCAATAGATAAATTGCTCTACTGTTTTTCTGTAATCAAAAAAAGAGTGAAAACAGAGCTGACATACTGAGGGGTGCATAAAGATTATTGAGAGATGCTTTGAATCTATGGAGGGGTGCCTCAAGTCTGAAAACAAAGAATTATTCACAAACATCAGTTGAGGGCATAAACATGTGGGTGAAAATTGCAACCACAAAAGAAAAATAACCATTTTTAGAATATAACTATTACAGAGCTGAAAGGACAGTTTCCATATGTCTTTGTTCTAACAGAGGAAGAGATATTTTTCAAAAGTCAAGTCAAAACTAATTAATTTTGTGAAAATACATCATGAAAACATTTTTAGACCTATAGTTGATTAACTGTTCATATCAAATATTCTGGTATTGAAACAGTATAACTAATAGTAATTATTTATATAATAATTAGATTTTGCATTAATAGGAAAGTTAATTATGGCATACACTACTAAACAGCTTCTATACAGATACAGTTAATTATCTATACATTTCTGAACATTTCAGATATGCTGAATTAAAAAGTGTATAACTTTCATTTTAAGTCCTGTTTTCTGGAACTATTAATTTCCCTTTTCAAAATTTCTTTTTGAGCTTTTTCTACTTTTTGCAGTTGTTGTTACTGCAAGATAAGTGTTTGTTTGGTGGCAGGAATGCCTGTATTATATTCCTTTCTCCTCATCCCAGGTTTTTTTTATATACTTATCAATCCAGAATTCACTATGGTAATGGATCTATTAAAATTACTTATCATCTCAACATATCTTATTTTAAACAAGTAATCAGGGTTTGGTAATTTTTTTTAATGCATGCTTATCTCTTCTTGGTTGACATATTTAAAGTTATATCAATTCAACTTCTAACATTTTACCAGATGGCCATCTCCTACAATGCAACCTGACAAATCAAAAGGCCATTCTTGCTCTGAAAAATATACGAAACAAATAGAATTGAAAAGCTAAAAGGAATATGTGGAGTGCAATATACCTAACTTGAATTTAAAAAAACAAAGGATTTTACATTATTTTATATGAGGAGATTTCAGTTGCACCTCTAGAATCTTAAATCAATGATTTGCCTTTGCGTAAGGTGAATGCCAAAGGAAGGTAAGGATTTCTGCTGTGGTTTTTGTATGCAGAATGAGCTTCCAATTAAACTAAGACCTCTCAGGGAAAAAAAAAAAGAAGCTTTCTGCAAAGTTCATTTATGAATGTGAACTTGATGACCCTGCACATGTTACAAACTTGACTGTTAAGAAAGGAGGTTTTTGGACAAATGTTTCCTCCTAATGCAATTTTAATCATAGTACGAAAGGGCTAAATATTTAACTAATATATTTTACACACTACAGTAGGGTTAAAGAGTCAGTCTGGACACAGACAAGATGTAAATTACTGTATTTTTGTGCGTATACTCTGCCCATGGGTATAAGCCGCACCAACGTAAAACCCACGGAAAATTGTATTTTTGTAAACAAGTCTGTGTATAGGCGACACCCGTGTATTCCCCACAGTGGTGTATATCCGGGGAGGCAATGCAGCCTGCCCTGACCCCGGCCCCGGCCCTGGCAGCAGCGGTGGCACAGCTTGGCCTGCCCGGGCCCAGCGGGGAGGTGGCACAGCCCACCCCGGCCCCCAAAGCAGCGGCAGCAGTGGCCCTTGTGGCAGCGGCGGCACAGCCCAGCCTGCCCGGACCCAGTGGGGAGGCAGAGTGGCATAGTCCGGCCCGCCCTGGTCCCAGCCCCTGCAGTGGCACGGCCAGGCCCAGCGGGGAGGTAGCACAGCCCGCCCCGGCTCCGGCCCCCCATGGGGAAAAATGTCCGCCGATAGCCCACACCCCAGTATAGCCTGCACCCATCCATTTTTTGGGGGGGGAAAATTGTGTATACCCCGTGGGATATGGTACTCTTCAGCTCTGAGACTGAATGAGGACTAGAAATTGGGTTCAAATGAAACTGGCACTGAAATCTCACAAGCTGGCCCCCAGAGATGCTGGAATTCTCATGTGGGTTTATCACTTGTTGTGGTATCTTGATAGTATCCAAGTCAGCCAGAACAAGAGACAGAATGAAGCCTGGGGACCACATTATAAGACAATGGCCACACAGAAGCCAGAAGGATCAGAAGACTGTAATTCTGGTGCTGCATAATGAATAATGAACAATGCATAATGAACAGTGGTGGAAGTTCTTTAATCTGGAACTTGGTAAAAACAAAACAAAACAAACAAAAAACCTCTCTCTTCCCCTCTAATGTACATGCATGCACAGGATTATGGCTCCCATGCTTTATTTTCTCCTAAGTCTGAAGTCAAACTTAAATGCTTTCTTGAGCGTGACATAATCATGTAACTATTGATTTTACATGTCTCTAATATTAATAGGACTTGAGAAGGATAATGGTTAAAAGCTGTAATAGGCAATTTGCACAATGCCTACCTTCATTATATTTGTCTCTAGCTATTAGGCACTCGATTTCTTTTGCCTTGACCATGTGCCACTTTATAGAAAATACTGTCAAGTTAAAACTCATATTCAATTAAAGATCTGTGCCTCAGATAGGAAGAGCTGTTGGATCTGGGAGATATTGAAAACATTTCATGTTTTTCCCCAAAGAAGGGAACTTAGTGATATTTTTAATATACTTCCATCAGATTTGATACACTATAGCTCCACTACTTCTGTGAATTACTGTTTACTCTTTTGTTTCTCCTTTCATTTAATTTCCATATTTCCAATAATACTTTCATTTAATTACCATATTTACTTGAATACAAGACAAGTTTCTCCACCCCACCCCCTAGTTAGCATGGGGAAAAACTATGAAGCTGATTAAATGCAGCAAACCCTAAGCATGACTATAAAATTCATGGCCCATATAAAATTCATGGCCTACACTGGGCAAACATGCTGATGGGAATCTATCACAAGAATGGGTTAGTGTAGCCCAGGGGTTTTAAACCTTTTTTGATCAGGGTACCCCCATTGGACTGTTGATGAGCAGGGGGAGGAGAGGGATCCTCTGCGCACTAGCAAAACCAAAAGTGCCGTCAGCTTCTTCTCACCCCTGCTGCGGCCCTGGGGCCTTCCAAAGTAGCCCCAAGGATATACATGCCCACATTTGAAAACCCCTGGTGTAGCCCATTTGAATAAGGCATACAGTAGTGTCCATTTAGTGCAGTCCTACTCACTGCCAACAGTTTTTCAAGTCATGTGAGCTATAACCTTGCATATAGTTCACCCAGTATCCCTCTGTTGTCCCTTCTCTCAGTCTGGTGCTTATGATTAATGTGGTCCTGTGCAGATTGCATTGTAGGCGGTGACTCATGACACCACTTAAGAAGCCAAACCCTCGTAGTGAAATCAAACCCCTTGTAGTAACGCCTGAAGCCAGC